>OZ034976.1:27907631-28507631 GCA_964030785.1 Siderastrea siderea | reverse complement strand
CTGGTAGGAAACATTGGTACAATATTGTAAGAAACGGCTTCCCACCAATGTGTCCATGTTTTAAATCACAGACTTTGCATCTTACATGTATATGGTTTGAGTTTCTTGGTTTCCTTTCTCCCGGAGATTTTCCTGGTTTTCCCCTTCAACAAAATTCCATTTTAAACTGCATTCCGTAAAATATCAGTTAAAAGCTAACCCGCTTATAAGCCCAACCCTCTCGCTTATAGAGTGATCTGCCCGCTAATAAAAAGGTATATTCTGGTTTTAAGACCTCCGCCCAACTGAAATATAAGCACATTCCTTACTTTTTCTTATTTTTGTACTACAAACGTCCTAAAAACCCCACAATGTGTAACTTCAAACAGAAAAGGTAGGACATTATAATACAAATAGAGAGCGAAACAAAAAGTATGATAAGTCAACTTCTTAAAGTCTTCTGACTGACTTAAAAGTTGTTTTTGCTTCTGATGTATCTGTTGATATTACAGTTTATTTTAGTGATGTATGATAAGCTGAATGGGTAGAAAACGGAAAGCAAACCTTGATAATGTTGCGTGTAAAGTTGGCTTCATTTTGTTCATTACGAACGTGTATGTTGTTACTTTTTTTACCGTTTATAAGCCCCACCAATATAAGCGCACCCAAAACCCGTTACTAATTGTATAATGAACGGCATGGCTCCTACATATATATCTGAACTATTACATATTTACAAACCAGCTCGGCCTTTAAGATCAGCCTATCAGAATCTTCTTGTAATACCCAGAAGTAATACTGCAACATACGGAGATAGGGCATTCTTGATATATGTGCCCCAAAACTGTGGAATTCCCTTCCAGCCACCATCAGAGGCGCGCAAAGTCTTAGTAGCTTTAAGTCCCAACTAAAAACCTATCTTTTTTAGCCATGTTCTTTTTCATTTTTTATGTCTATGTCTAATTTTATAGTAGTTTTACAAGTTGTACTGGATTATTATGATGTTTCATTTTTATATTTATTTATGATTACTTGTAAGAGCATTGAGACTTCGTTAAATGCTCCTAGCACTTGTATATTATTATCATCATTATTATTATTATTATTGTTATAATCCCAGGTCTTATGACTTGTACACGGGTGTGGGCGTCCTGTGCAGAGACCACTTGCGGTTAAAGTGACTCTTCACGTACCTATTTAAAGAAAAAGTCTAACGTTGTGTTGTATCTTACCGGTCATAAGACGGATTATCAAGTGCCATCGGCGTCTCACCATGAGGCCTAAAAATCAAGGTAAAACAATATTTGTAATTATAATAACGCATTCAGCACAAGCTAATACAGGTTTTGGAAATCTGATTGCTTTCCCTGTCAAGGAAAATGAACAATTTACTAAAACTATCTCATTTGAAAAGTCTTCGTTTTCAAGAGAAATAGTAAAATGGTACTATCGTACTAAAAAAACAACTCGGTGCTGCGCGACATGTTAGTTATGAGTTCATTTCGTACTCAAGAGGCTCCTCCTTGTTCCAGTTCAATGCGTTCCACCAGCAGCTTTCGTTTAGTGCGCATGCACAATAATTACGTCATACTTATGATAACGTTATAATCTTAGGGCGTCAGTGGTCGTATGGCAAATCTGTTGCTTATGTTAGATGTTCATCGTTTCTAAAGGTATGAAAGCTTTAACCCTTTAAGCCCCAATAGTGACAAGCATCTAATTTCTCCTTACAATATCACTGCTTGATCAAACATACAGGTCAGGAGAATAAAGGAAATGATCACCAAACACGAAATGTCTTGATGTTTGTGCAAATTCTCCCATCTAGTACCATAAGAAACATATGAGGAACAGTGAGGAGAAAATGCATGCTGATATTGGGGCTTCGAGGGTTACTAAGCTCTATATGGATAGTGAACATACGTCGCATAAACTGCTTCTTCTGTCATTCCTTTGTCATCCTTTTTCGTCCTCCTCCTGTTTGAAAAAAGATAATATATAGATTTAGCCAAGCCTAAAAGCGGAGCCCCCCTTTTTGTTTTGTCTGTTTTTTGCTTTTGTTTTTTGTTTTGTTTTTTTGTTTTGTTTTTGCTGGCAGTTATTAATTTGTGAAAATACTCTCATCCAAGTCGTTTTATTAAAAAAAAAAACAAAGAAAAAAAAAGAAAAAAAATCTTGCTCCCGCTGAGTGTCGAACCCGGCTCGTCGGGGTGAGGGGCCGGTAACTAGTCCACTAGGCCATGGGCGTTTGACATCGTTAACGTAGTTAATTTTAATACTTATTTCTTTCTTCGTGACAAGCTGCCTATCAGCATGAAAATGCTGGTGTTTTTCCTGGCAAAATGTGTTCGAAACGCCGTAAAAACCATGGTTGTGGACAGAAAAAACCAAAAAGCACTAGCTCTGCTATGTTTGGCGTCGAAACCGCTGCGAAAAGCTGCGAACTCAAGCGGTGTGCCGACCGAGTTTGAACAGAACCGACGAGGCAAATTTGAACTTTTTGCCTGAACTTTATCGCCGAATTTCTTTCGCCTAGATTGAACTTTTCCCCTTCCACCAAAAAGACAACTGAGTGTTCTTTTGAACTTTTTTTTTCCACTAACAAATTTGTTTTTGACTTTTGTTGTCTTTGCTTGTTTTGCTACAACGCGGGTCAACATGCGATTTCGCGCAGAAAACACACCGGATTCAACACAGGATTCTATCCAGTGTAGGAAGTGTATTGGTATCCCTGTGGTGCGGACGGACGGACGTACGGACGGACGGATGTACGGACGGACGGTCATGTGACTACTACGTCACTGCCAAAATTTTTTGGCTTGATAGATTACCAAATTTCCTTAGCAATGGAGCTCCGCTGGCGGGCTTTGCCCGCAGGCTCCGCTATAAATGGCTCACTATTCATTCATGAAGTGGTTATAATAAGGAATAGTTGATAAGGATAAGATTTAAAACTAAGAAGTGACTGAGATGTTGTAATTACAAAATTAAACCGATTTGTTGATTTCGTAATATAGAGAGCGTCTTTCAACTACATAAGTGTTGTAAAACCGAAACCAAATTAAATAACCAGTCACAATGTGAACAAACAACAAAATGAACCAATCAGAACTCAAAGCAAGTACAAGTATTTAGTGTCAAGCGCGGGAAAACGCGTGCGAGCAAGTCACGAGTGGTTTTGGTTTTACTTTTGATTGGTTTAAAAAGTGGAGGTTAGTAAAACAAAACTAAGGCAGACCAAAGCAGAACTTTCGCATTCAATTGAAAACCGCTCTATCTCACCTTTTGTAATAAACGAATCCAGCTGCAAACGCCGCTATTAGAAAAGCCAGTAGTACCACGGGCACGACAACAGCTACCACGTTAACACCTGTCAAAAGGAAATTTAGTGAGAAAAAAGCAATCTGAGAACTTGCGAAAAGAGGTAAAAGCCTTAACAGGTAGAAAAATAATAATCGAAGGGAGCTGCATGTAGAGCAATAGCTTTAGCATAAAATAATCCATCAAACAAACAAAAAGGATTTCCTTTCATAGAGCTGTGACGCGACTTCATTGTGAAACAGTCGACCATGTGACAAAATGAAATTAATTGTAAGTTTTCGAGCCCGTCAATAAAAACAAACAAGGCTGGCCGATTAAATGGAAACAGTCGAGAAGTACTTTTGTAAGTGATGCTGCCTAATTTTTGAGTCTGTGTATGAAATTCTCACCTGTGACACTAATATATGATCATAGCATAAATGGGTGGCACCTTTTCTACTACTTGTACCATATAATTCTGGGGCCGAAATCTTGAAGTGTGACCATTTCGAATGAATGTAACTGAACAGCGCTTTCCTGTATTTTTCTTCTCTATGTTGTACAAGATTGTCAAAAACCACAGATTTAGAAAATGAGGTCAAAAAAAGTTGGCTGCATTACATGGCAAAACGTCCCACGTCTCTGTTTCTTTATTTAAATTTAACTTGGATCAAAAGACAACCTTTGTGTTGTCCTGTTGTCCAACTGACCTTTAATAACTTTTTCATTTTTATTTATTTATTACAATTTAATGGCAAAATTACAAATTATCAAAAAGGCCATAAGGACGATTTGTAAAAGGGTTCTGTAACCTCCTAGAAAATACAGAAAATCTTTCTAGTAAAGATCTGATCAAAGTCTTAGAAACTAAATGAAAGAATAAAGGGTTCGTGGCTTTGGTACCTTTTCCTTCAGACTGTCCCCTTTGTTTCTTCTTCCCGCCTCCCTCTGACGGTCTCTCATTGGTTTGTATTGCCTCTCCAGTAGATACCATTGGTTTAGAAGTATAAGCAGGCAATAACGTTGTTTCCGGAGTTTGTGTAGTTGTCGTAGCAGTAGTCCTTGCTTGTCCCTCTGACGGTCTCTCAGTGGTTTGTATTGCCTCTCCAGTAGATACCATTGGTTTAGAAGTATAAGCAGGCAATAACGTTGTTTCCGGAGTTTGTGTAGTTGTCGTAGCAGTAGTCGTTGCTTGTCCTTAAAGTGGGATTGTGCAAATTAAACAAATTTACGAACGGTACCACAGGGGATAAGCGTTGGGCCTTGGTCGATCGGATTCAGTCAACGCTTCATTTAACACCGATAAACGTTGTTGAATTTGAACACGATAAAGGTGTTAGGTCAACTTGTTGAACGATGCGGGGGCCCGTTTCTCGGAAGTCCCGATAACTTTTCGGGCTCGGAAACAATTTTATGAGCGCGTGGTTTATCTTAAAGATTCAAATTTTTGTTGGTTTTTAAAACTAAGTGGTAAAATTGTAAGTTGACGAAACAAGTCGAGCTGGTTTGTGGGCTAAAAGTTACACCACCATTCAATAGGTTTTGATTTAAAAATGTAGCTCCGGGCCCGAAAAGTTACCGGGACTTTCGAGAAACGGGCCCCTGGATGGCGTTACACTTTCTATCCAATACCATTCAACATTTCTTTTGTTGTCAGGTCTGAACAAAAATGTTGAATTCGTTTTGCAGGCACGTGTAACAATACTCAACAGATGCACGTGCAAACATTCAGCATATCCAGCAGGGTGGCCAAACGCGTTCATCAAATATAATTCAGAAATGATGAACAATGGTTAATTGAAGAGTTGAATTCGTTTCGCCACCCATTTAAACTTTCCTACTTCAAAGCTCTTTTCAGCAGTGTGTTATGATGTTGAATCCGTTTTGACCAAGGCCTTGTAGCTTGCTCATGGTTTATTTACTTTGCAGATTGGATTCCCTCATGACGCAGCGTATGTGCCATAAATAATTTTGGTGTTTACTCTTCTGTAAGATTATTTTATTTGAAAACATTTATGGCTTTGCGAGAACAATATATTAGGTAGTTCATGTACAGTAATTGCTTCTGGATGTTAGAAAGTTCATTATTTGCAATCTTAAGCAAAAGAACGACTTGTTTGTACTAAGTGCCGTTACTTTTTCGATTCCTGTCCGCGTCTAGTGTGGAATAGTTAATGAGAACCAGGAATTGTCTTTCAGCGAGATGCAATGCTACGCAACGAATGACTTCGTTTTGTATTGGTTGGTGGGTAATGACAAAACGTAAAACACTGTTCAACACTTTTGTAAAGATAAGAAAACAATGTGGTAACACCGTTACACATGTATATTACACATGTTACAGTTTTATGAGCAGGTGCCCCAAAAGAGTTAATGAGCTGCAGTGCTTGCAGCGCACAATAACACTTACCAAAACAACTGTTCTCGCAGTAAGAAGCTTCAAAGCCGGTGTACGAGCCATTCTTATCTGATTTAAATAATACAAACATGTGGTTTGAGGAGGAGTATATCCCTTCCTTGGGGGGAGCGTGACCTCCATAAAACACTCCTAACACCTCCCCTGTAACATTCTCTCCATCATACACATATAAACCGTCCGTGTTATTCTCACTTTGCAAACTGAAGTTTTTGAATGTTAAGTGAATTTGTTGCGCTGGGCTGACCGTGATCCTCCAGGAGCAGTATTGTCCACCCGAATATTTTCTTGGGTAGTTTGGTGAGCTGAAATTGCCGTTGACTCCAGTCAGGGTTTCGTTACATCCTGCATAGAAAAGAGAGACAAAATTGGAAACTGGTAGACAACTCGTGGTTTTACAATTTTTTTAGTACCAAAGACCTAAGGTTTGAAAACACATTCAGGGCATAGTTGTTAAAAGGAAAGAGGTGTTTCATTTCGTTAGAAGGAAATGTGTTTAAACATCAAGGCATTTCCAGCCTCGTTCCCAGGGCCTCCCTTCTTCCCGTCCCCTGGAGCGAGAGAGGGCGGGAAGAAGAGAGACCCTGGAAACGAGGTCGAGACATTTCATGTTTGGTGATCATTTGTTTAATTCTCATGACCTGTATGTGTTATAATGCATTGATATGATGAGGAGAAATTTCATGCTGATCACTATTGGGGCTTAAAGGATTGAAGATAACTCGTCGTAACTGCGCAAATGGATGACGTGGCTGAACATATATAGTGGTGGGAAAACAGTGCCTGATTCAACCTGATATTTTCACTATTAACAAAGAAGTTTTTTAAGACACAATGTTTGGCTACATCGGCAAGGCTCGCCATAGATTTTCTGTTCACTTACCACGGTAGTAGCAATAATAAATCGTAGGGTGCTTTATCCCAGCCTCAAAAGGATACGCCCCTGCTGCCTGGTCTGTGTTTTGGTTATCTTCTGTGTCAAAAAATATCCACTCCAGACTCGCTATCGCCCACTTGACCATTTGACACTCCGCTGAACCGTACGCCAGTAGGAAAAATGGAGTTTGAGAAGGGAGCAAGACTGGATCACTTTTATTTCCGTCTGTTCTACAGCAAAACCGAATCTCTGTGTTGCGATGATCATCATAACTACCACCAGGAAGTACCCCTCCTTTGGCAGTAAAGTCGTACTTATCGTCGTCATCGTCCCATTTGACATAACCTTGTGTCAGACCCCCAGGGCACCCTTTACTTTTATAAATACAGTATTGTCCTGTAGGAGAAGATAATCTCCAGTTATTGCAAACTTTGAGACTTGAAACTTGTGTCTGAGTTTCATGAATTTTTGTTCTTATGTTTGTACCCGTTTGTAAATTTTACTCCTCTCTAGATCCTTATTCTTAATCTATTCTGTTCTGTTCTGTTCTGTTGTATTCTATGCTGTGCTATGCTATGCGATGCTTTGCTGTGCATTTCTCTTTGATTCTCAACATTTAAACATATTCACAATGACCAACAAAGAAATCATAAAATATGACAAACTTAGGTTACCAGCACGTGCAGGTAAGGTATAGTTGGTTATTAGGAAGCGTGTAAATGACCGTTATAACCGTTAGCTTCTCACGCGAGATTGTAACGTTATCATACTGTGACTCTGTTGTTTTTCCTCATTTACCCTGAGGAAGGTTTTTGAATAAAACCGAAATATTGGCAAAGTTCATTCTCCAGTTATGAGTTTATTGTATACGGTTTTTCTGGAACGAAATGACTTAAAAGGATGCTTTACATTGAATTAATGGTTATGAATTCTGGTACTAGTCTCCTGGACAGGACTGGACTGAAATCGTGGATTTTTTACCTCAATATGTTTGTTCTTTCTGACAGAGGGACAATCTACATTTGGTACTAACCTGGAGGCCAGGCAGGTCTGGTCTGTTGGCTTGTTGCATCCGTTTTCATGCAAAACGATCTGTTTATTTTCTTTTCGTCTACTTCTCCATCAAGATGAAATTCTATCGACTTTGCGCTGTTGGAATAGTCATTATTCATGTCTTGAGATCTCCATCCAGTCTCCCACTGAAAACCATCGGCGTAAGGACACCCGGATACAGGTTTGGGTATTCCGTATGTCCCAGCTGGCCATCGAATGGACTCTGTAAAATAACCACATAAACTTCGGTATACACAACATAAAAAGGGATCTGCGATTTTTGCAGTTTGATGGCTCATCAAATACATGAACACAAGCGCATAGAAGCCAAATGAAGTGTCAAAAAAGTGGTAAGTAAGACACATCAGCATAGCATAGCGGGGAGAAAAGGGTCTCTTTAAAACAAAAAAATTAGATAATTTTTGAAGATAATTTTTAACCAAAAAAAATTAAAATATTCAAGACACTATTTATGTTGGCTAAAAGTGGACGATGTAACGTTCAGCCCCATGGAACCAGGAAGGAATGACACGTATAAAGATCTTTTGAGACAAAAGCAAATTAATTGATACTATTCCAAAGTACCACAAGGACTATCAGTTTAAGATAGATCCAAGGATACCACGATGGTCGGCCCACGCGACAAGTAAAGTGCGTTGCTGGCCGTTATGATCTGATACATCGTTTATTCTTGTGGTATGGTAGGAAGCTTGCTCTGAACTTGCTTTAGCATAAATAGCAACAGAAAATGACCAAAAGTGGTGAAGAAATATAAACTAAACAGAAAAAAAAACGGCTAAAAATCTCAACACCAATTTACAATAGTGATTTCTGAAAAGCCCGGGGGGGGGGGGGGTTACTCCCTTATATGAGCTATATGGGTATGTGCGGCGCCAAAGGGTATGGTTTTTGAGCCTTTTTGGTTTGAAATAGGGTAGAGATTTTGACCATTTTGGACTGAAATGGGATCTGGTATGGCTCTTACAAGAAGCTATCTTTTTATTAATGTTCTCTTCCAAAGAACTGAGGTTTAGCCCTTCTCAAATGTTCACGCAAACGAAATAGGGTTAGGGTCTGGTCTGAAATAGGGTATCAAATTTTGGGTCAGGTCTGAAATAGGGTAGGGAAAAATCACATATTTTGGTCTAAAATAGGGTAAGGGTTCCAGAGGGGCGCCGCACACCACCACCCAAATCTTCGGGAAGTACCCCCCCCCCCCTTCGGACTGAAAAGCGTGTCACAAAATCAAATCTGATGAACTACAGGGTCGGTCAATAATCTTGGTACACCTTGCCGACTTCTCCCCCTTTCTCCCTTTGCAATGTTGAAAAGGCTAGAAAATGTGCTATTTTCTGTCAGAAAAGCCAGCGGTTTGTACAACATTGAACGAGGGAATGGGTACCGTCCTCAGTGATGTCAGTAGCTTGAAGTGCATTATCCACTTCCATTCATGTGATGCTGCGCGGTTTATCCCTTAATAGAACCTCTTTATCCAATTCAGTTGTATATTTAGTGGCACTCAGTAGTATAAAATAGGAATAAAATAACTGAAATTGCGATATTTTGGCCTTTGAGAGCAGACGGAGAAAGTCACGCTAGATGTGGACTGAGGTGGGTGTTTTATATCAGAACTGTGACAAGAATTTTTAATCCTTTTAATCCGCATACCTAAACGTTGAGTCGTGTTGAATTGTCTAACTATTAGCCTCCAGAAGAAATAAATTCAAATCTAACCTCTTCAGCAGTAGTTTCATACAATGCCGTCTGTTTTTGCGAAATTTTACGATACAAAATTTTGGGTCTTTCTTAAACTGTCACTGTGGGCATTCTTGAAAGTGAAAAGATTTCGCCATAACACGATCGATGAACATGTCATGCGATGGTAACTGGGCATGATCACAACATAAGACGGATAAGATTATTAAATATTCGTCCAGACACTTTCAGAAACACTCAAAGCAAAACATTGGCAAATTCTAGTCTTTAGCTTTTGCGAATCACTTTTATTAAAGGATCCAAACATGGTAAACCGGGTTCAAATTGATTACGATATTCCCCGTGTTTGGATGTCACATTCTGCGATATCTCTTTTCTGAGCCTTTTAAAATCGATATGACACTTACCTAATGACTCCAAACAAAACACAAGGGTCAGTAGACTTAAAGTTTCCCTTCTCAGCATCTCACTGGCTCTGATAATCGGAAATAATTCCCCGTCAAACTGTAAAGGAGGTTTAGTTCATGCCTTAGCCCTTCGAGACATTTCACTTCCTGCCCGAGAAATACGTTACTTAGTTAAATAAATAAGTATCAATTGTCATGCAAGTCACGGGTCACGCAGCATCAACGTGGCTTTTTAGGTGGGCAAAAAAATGTACCTCGAAAATACACGGTAATAAGAAGTCCAATTAATTCTAAATCAGGTTGTCTTAAAGGACCAATATCCCATAACTGCGCATGCTCCAAACTTTGATTTCCTGACAGGATGTCGCGAATTCAAAAGACGCGAGAAGTGATATAGAACCTTCAAAAATCCGTTTGCATCGTGCTCAGTTTAGTTCAATATTACCCTAAAGCTTCTCCCAGTTATAGATTAATGATATACAGTTTTCGTTAAGTTCCAATTTGTGTGAAATCGGGATTTTTTGGCGTTGTTTTCAATGCCGTTGGAGGGAGGACCGAGAGGAGGGAAGCGCTATGGCGCCGGTCGAAGGCTTGTTTCTCCCGTCAGCCTCCATAAAAGCTCAGAAAATCGTGAAAGGAATAAGAAGAAATGGAACTAGCAGCATACCAGAATATATATAAAGAAAGCAACCCATGAGACGTGGAAACGACTGAAGGGATCAGTGGTGTCTGTATTCGACCGACACAGCCATAAACTGATGGGTTGGAAGGCCTGCAAGCTGCACGACTTCTACTTGTACTTGTACGCCGCGCCTTATCTTGGTCTTTTGACCCATTTTGCTTCTTGTTTTTTGTAGCGGGTTTAGAAGGGAGGATTTTTAAATGTTGACTGAATCGAGCCGTTACAACTTAGGCGTCGCCTTCTCGAGGTCATATCGAGGTCATAAGTGGTGGATTCTTGTGGCTTTCGTCGTTTGTTATTCTCCGTTGGTTTGACTTCTCATCGTTTGTTAAGCGACTCAATATGGTTTTTATGCCGCTCTTGCATGATAGGTACGTTGAATTTGGCTCAGTTAGGAAATTTATGGGTTTTTCCGCCTCTCATGTTTATATTTTCGACAATAAAGGATCTGAAATATTCACTGCAGCGTGACGAGTTTGCCTGCTGATGTTTGTAACGCCGGGCTTGGCTTATTGTTTTTAATTCTGTTGCAGGATTTTGTGTTTCGCATCACGCTCGAGATCTTTGTGTATATATATATGTATATATGTATATATATATCTTTGTGTATGAAATATCATTTCCTGCTTTATAAGATTGCTTCAGAGGTTTATAAAGGCATATTTGTGAAAGCTAATACGGATTGATCTGTTCGGATTTTTTAGCTGAATATTTAGGCCGCAGAAAATTTTAGGAAACAGAATGCTATCTGCGAATTTCCGAGCTGCTGATGGCTCGCCGAAAATGCTAGCTGACCTTATTTTGCACTCTAAACGACATACTTGTCCCTCCAAAAACAATAGGAACTAATAAGTCTTCTTGTTACAAAAGTCCGACGTGATGTTTCGCCAAAGAAATCTCTAGCTTTCATTGCAATTAAAACCAAAAATCTCCGGTGATTTATATTTTGTGTTTCGCATCATGGATTGTGATATATAGACCCTTTTTGTCAAGAAATTTAAGTTGTAGCTTCCTTGGAGCTATAAAACGCGAGCAAATATTTAAATGGCGGATGTAAGCAGCGGATCACCGCGTGGGCCGCGGGGTAATCTTGTCACCTCAATGTGACAGTTCTATTGTTTTTTTGAAAGATAACAGCTGACGTTTACGCGTGCGCATTATCGGGATAGTGTCCCTTTAACAATGATGTATAAAACAGTCATTACGTCCAGACATGACATTCTTTTTATCGAGGCATGTTATCCAGCTACGGATATTTTCCGTGACTAGTCACACAGGGTCCAGAGGAGCGAAGTTCGAGCAGAACGTTAAGTTTTCCTTGCGAAAGATAACCGACATAATTTGCTACGAATTTGCGTTACTCGCGTTACCTATATTTTTATCGCAGGTCATATTACTGTGGGCTCTTAGGATCACTGAGATCGGAAGAATGGTCTGCGGTTAATAGCAATTTTCAATATGGCGGACGATATGGCGTACTAAGCGAGAAATACAGCGCATGGAAAGAGAAGAAAGCCGTTCAAATTGGATTCACAAATTTGGGCAAATTTATTGATGAAAATGGCGAGGTTGTGTATTTTATAAGGTAAGATGTACGAAGAATAATTCTTGCGTACAAATTTAACTCCTCTGGACCCTGTGCTAGTCAGTGGGGTTTTAGAAAAGATCCAGTAACTCCAGCTGTATTCGTCCTTCCATGCCTCGCCATCGAAGCGTCAATATCTCAGGAAATCTTTTTCCGACAAGGTATAAATTCGCATATTCTTCCTTTGTTTTAATTTAGCTTTTGTTGGCGTTCTTTTTAATTTGTTCCCGATTTTTTTTTCCTTTTCATTTCTTAGCTCCTTTATTGCACAACCAGTTTCCTCAATCTCGACCATTCGTTTTTTCACCGCAAGCACAAGTTTCTTTATTGCCAATTTTGATAACGGGTTTGTAAAGAATTCAGTCAGTACTTGAGTACGTGATGGCCATCTCTTAATATCGCACGCGATAGGCAGAGAGATCAGTTGATTAAACTAGAAGTCCTCGGAGTTAAGTCCTTGGACGACGATTTCGTAATCTTACAGAGCGAGGACCCCCTTCAGTTACTCTACAAGTTGTGCGCTGTTTAAGGCTTGTATGTGTCTATCAGACCAATTATGGCAAAACACCCCTCGTTCAGAAAGGTTAATTAACAAATTTTAACCCAATACTTGAAAATTGTCTTAGGCTATTTCGTACATAGTATACTTACGTTATAAGGAGTTTTAGGATTGCAAAACTCGTTTCCTTCATTATGGTATGCATCTAAATAATTTATGGCAATATGAATTCTACCGCAATTTGAGAGGGACAGTGTCGAGATGCAACTGAAAGGGCCGTATCATTTTCATGATCTTAACTTTGCTTGAGGAGCACTATGGGTTGTGTTATAATTGCCATTTGACATTATGTTCGACCAAGCCGATTTACTGAGATAGTTTTACCCCTTGTTTTAGTTTAATTGTTTTAACTTGGGGCACTTCGTCTTGGACTTTTGACATGTTTTCCTAAATGTCCTAATTAATGTTAGTGTTTTTCAAACTTGACTGGGCTTTTATATTGAACTTTTATGTTTAAATAGCTCTTACCATTAAGAGTAAGGCGCTGTCTCTTGTTTACAACTGGCTGAACCTTGAACGTCAGTTCCATTTTAGTACAAGTAGTAAGACTGTACCGGGCATTGCGTGTGTATGTGTGTGTGTGTGTGTGTGTGTGTGTGTGTGTGTGTGTGTGTGTGTGTGCGTGTGTGTGTGTGTATGTGTGTGTTTAGCTAAGTTGCTTCAAGCTTTTCAAAGAAATTAAGCTTTCAATTTTAATTTTAGGATAATTGCTCCTCAACTTTCAATATTGATTTACACATTTGAATAGAATGTTTGAATATAATTAACTTTGAGATAAACTTTAAAAATAACGAGAATCGTATAGAATGAGAACGTGCAGTGCCCTGCAAGTAACATCTAACCCGAAGGCAAAAAAGTGAAGAAGAAAGAAGTTCCTTAGTGAGATATAAGTTAGGAGATGCAACGTGCGAAGTTATAAGTCACGGGTTCCCTTTTTAGCCTGATCAGCCCGTGAGCCGAATCTCACAAGAAAGAACTTTCTCACTAACGAGAATCTCATTTATTCTGGCGCCTCTTCTCTTCAGCGCTTAACTGATATACTATATTATAGACAATAAACCAGTACATTTTACCTGAGTTTTGTTTCCTGTACTGCCATTGCAAATTTGCCTTAAGATGCCCAATGGTTAGTGGGATGCAACATAGCAAACAAAAATGTAAATAAAATATGCATTAAAAAACGTAAGTAATTATGACCAGCAGGGATTCCTTGACCAACAGAAAACGACAAAATCATAGAATGTTAGAGAATCTTCAATTAAAAAAAAATCGTTTTACATCTATTTTGTTCTGGCCTCGGTCGTTCTTTACTTGTGCCTACTTGTTCTTTACTAGTGTTTACCATTTCCAAAACACCCCGGAAATTTCGTTTGGACTGTAAATGGTAAGGCTATATTTGTTTGCCAGATCCGAAAAATTTCCTAAATAAACGGAACGTCTTGAGAGGCTGTCCAAAATTCCTAACCAGAGGAGTTCATCGGTTGACCGAGTCAAGTCCGAGTCCGAGTCAAATTGACCGAGTCATCGGTCAGCGGTTTGTGAATGACGAAAATGCTGGGATCCATAGAACCATCTTGCTGATCGCCATTTTGGATTCATGTTTGTCTGTCGGATCTGTCTGAGGATCAGGAGGCCTTACAAGTGGGAATACGGCGGTAATGCAAAGATATGTTGCTAAAATTGTTTTTAGACAGCTGAAGTGTGAAAAGCCATCGATCGTCCAAGAATGTGAGGCCTCAATACCAGCAGTGGTTTGCAGGGATTCCGTCCGGTCGGGCGATTTTTGCACGAACGCAGATTCTTTTTAATTCCTTTCTCACTGATTCCTAGCAGGCACGATTTAGCTTTTTTGCAGAATCCAACAGGTTATAAATTAGAATGACGTTTTGATTTCGCAGTGTCCCACATGATGGATTTCTAGTTCGCGCAATCACAAGTTTTAAATCGCTGGCACACGAGCTGTTATTTTCAAAATACCAAGTTTGAAAATCACATCAATTGCCTTTTGTTCTCCTCGTACTACCAAGGAAATTAGACTTTTTTAATCTTCTTGTAACTGATCTTTTCACCTGGGCTAAATGGTCTATGTATGTTGTGTTTGATTTGTCTCTCAAACATACTACAACTCAAGGTATAATTTTGATATATATATTTTTTATCTCAGGTGTGTGTGTGACAAATTTTGATCCCTAATCCCTCTAAAATGGTACAGCCTGATCCTCGAGAAACTATGCAATCTCAGTTTGCGTTGGTAGTTATACTCTGGGGATTATGCAAATGAGACTGGATTTGTTTCACGGCAGCCCCGAGTTATAAATCCTTCGGCTGCGCTTGTAAATAGCCAACCGGTTTGCCTCCCGCCAGTTGGGATTCTTAAAACATGTTATGTTTCATTTGCAATATTTGTTTCAGTTGTTTGAGTGGCACGCCTGTGAAATAGCTGGTCTGTCGTAAGGCAGTACCGAGGATAGCTTAGCGCGCTGACCACTATGATCATCAATTTACGATTACAATTTTTTTGAAAAGAATAAACACGTGTTCCACCGCATCACTCTCCCAGGCCACGAAAGTGAATAGGTTGGCGACCCAACCTCCCACTCAACGAGTAAGTCGGGCTTGATCCTGTCCGCTTCTACTTTTGCCTGGTCTTAGGCTTGTCCTAGGCCAGAGCGATTCCCCATACCTTATTACCATATCATGAAGAACAATACCCAAGGTAGAACATTATAGTGCTAATTCTGATCCCATGGCCTCTGCCTTGGAACCAATGAATTTGAGTAAAAACAAAAGATTCAGTTTGCCTTGCCAGAGTAGAGCACGAGCTTAGCCGAGCAAAACAAAGCTTTTTGTTCTACTGGGGTTCCAAAATGAAGAAGAGTCTATTACACCCCTATTATCCTTGATCCCACCTACTTGTCATAACCCTGAAAATGGAGAAGCTTTCCATATCTCAATGTGGAGATTGATTGTCGAACGGTCAATGATTGCTGTAACATTTTATTTTTAGTTGGTCAGTGTAGGTCGTGGTACAATGCATGTTATTTTACAAGCTTATTAAATAATTAATGAAACTGATGAAAAACAATGCAAGTTTTATTTTCTTCATAGAATTATTTTTACATATATGCAGCCATTTATTCTCTTTCTTTTCCCTTTCTCCTTTTCTCCTTTCTCTTTCTTTGTCCACTGTATATGGCCTCTTTGTACCCTTCAAGAGTTGGTTGCATGACTTGTCTGCTATGAAATTAAAAATCTATTTTAATATTATTATTATTTCAGTAATAAAACAAAACAATAAAATGAATTCTTAAAATCATCTATCTAATACCAAAATAAATAATTACAGCAACTATTAAAGTTATTGATAAATGAAATTTAAATCATACATCCTGCATGGACTGTGGCTGCCATGCCAATGGTGGAAGGAATACAAAAAATGGAAGCAGAATCCGGTATGCGAACATGTTCTTTGGCCCAGATAGAAAGACTAAATTATTCTTTCTATAATTAAATGGGCTTTTCACCCATGAAGATACCATTTTACTGTGTACCACTGTCAACAAACTACACAATTTTCAGATTACAACTTAAATATTCTACAAATATTTTCTTAATTTATTTCATTCAAGATACATAAATTTGTTAGTTATTCATTTATTTATCGTCTTCGGAGATCCTAGTACATGTATTGTGAGATACCCCAAAAGTGAAAGAGAAATAGAGTTTACAGTATGTGTGCAATGGCTCGCTGCTTACCGTTGGGGCATCTTTTGCCACATTTTGTTGTAACCGTTAAAATTGACTCATCACTACCGTCACTACAAACAAAAATTATTTGAGTTAAACATCATGCACTCCAAGAGAGTGACACAACGTTGGATGACGTCATAAACCAGTGCCCTCATATTAATATATACATCTTGGACAGAACTGTTAGGATTCTTCTAATGAATGAAAATTCTTTAAGGAACAATTCTACCGTGTACCCCATCTGCCCTAAAAAGAAGTCTGATGATATCGTCAGACCTCTTCAAACTTGTTTCGGGGGAAGGAGAGGGAAAAAGGAAAATCATGTGCTCGTTGTGCATTTGTCTCGACTACTTTTAAACTAAAAAAACGTAGCGCCAATGTCATCAACAACGTATCAATCCTGTTGATAGTCAAATCCCCGGGGAGCCCCGGGATCAAATCTATCACGTCTATCACTGAATTTGAGCTGTTAAATCAGGAGTCTGTGAAAAGTCAAGGATCAAGGACAAACATTATTTTGCTGGTTACAGCAGGAAAAAGAATACAAAAACTATCCTGTCTTTCCATGACTTTACCTCGAGATTTGATCACGTCTCCGTCCTTGAAATCTGTCCAGAAATAAAAATAAAAGACCGTCAGTTCTGCTGTCAATTGATGTTTACAACACAAAATAAATGCAAAGAAAAGTCCTTCAGCCTTTTGTAAACTATCTTACAACCACATTCATAGATTAATGAACAAGATTTCAATAAACGCACTTAGCTTACCACTCGCCATCGACTCGCCATCTTTGTTCGACGTTGGGGAGCTATACCGCTGACCAGTGACTCGGTCTGCTGATTCGGACTCGGATTTGACTCGGGCTCGGTTGTGACTCGGTAAATGGATTTACTCCTAACCAGAGTATCCGAACGGAAAACTATATATCATTTGCGTTTCTGTACCAGTTCCAGGCCTTGCACCAATGATCAAACCAGTTCTAGCTAGAACTGGATAGTCTCCTTCTGTAAATTGGAGTGAACTGCTCAAATGGTACACGCCAATCTCGAACGGAATTTCCCATTCGGGAAGTTTTGCTTACCATTTGCACAAGCCTTTTACCAAATGGTAAGCAACCAAATCGTTCTGGAGAAAATTGGGTACTGAATTTTTGACCTTTCAATTTGAGTTGGGTTATTAAATTGTAATTTACTGAGCATGTGGAGATTAGGTTTGGGGATCTCAGAACTTACTTGATGCTCACCAGTAAACTCAGAAACGGCTATCACTAACGTCAGTGTTTAATTATTTAATTCTTGTTTTCAGATAACTGTGGCAGAAAAGCCAAACTATCACATTTTCCCCAGCCACTGATATTTTAGGTAAACTGGAAACTTTTAAAGTAATTCGGCCCACGCAAATACCTTTGTGTGGTGTGAAAAGCGCCCCGGTCAAATTCTCAACCGATAAGCAATAATCTGGCATGAAGAAACAAACTCATTTTGACCAAAGTCACTTGACGTTTTGTCAGTTTTCCTCATACCACAAAGAGTACAAAAAATTCAGAGAGACCAGAATAAATAGAAAGCGTTAACTTTAAAATGAGTGGAAAAGGGTAACCCTTTAAGTCCTATCCTAACAGTGACGAAAACTGAAATTTCTCTTTACAATACATGTAACACTACTTGTTTAAACATTCAAGTGATGAGAATAAAGATAGTGATCATCAAGGATATAAGATGTCTTGATATTTAGACAAATTCTCCTTACTAGTTGCATAAGAAATGTATGGAGAACAGTAAAGAGAATATGCATTTTTATATCAATTTTTATATCAGGGGTTAAAGGGTTACTAACCCTCCAGAAGTGGTTGAACTGAGACTACAATGATTACAACTGGTTGCATTAGTGTACTTCTCTGGCAACAACAACAACAGCTACAACGAGAATGCCAACAACAATCATTGTGATAATTTATTCTTAAATTTTTACATTGAACACACAATCTAAATTATATTTTAGTTACATAAGCAATGGAATTTAACATTTCCTTATAAAATATTAGGATCCAGTGACAGAATAGCAGTTGCACCAGTTCTTAGGTGGCTACAAATTACTCGATTTGAACATTGCAATACATATCGCCAGGCAATGGCTTTCTTTGCAACTGTTGCTGCAGTTGTAACAGTAATATGTTTCAATAGAATTTCATTTTCTAAACCGTAAAAGCTCTGCTGAGGCCTCCCCCCTCTTCCGGGCGCTTGTTTACGCCATCCACTTCCTATACCAACCTTAGTGGAATGCCTATGCATGCCTGTTAGCATAACCTGGATAGACTGTATTCAGCCAGTGTTGGGTCTTTCTAAAGGTGCTCGTGATTTTGTGTCAAATAATTGGGATGCTGGTTGATCCTACCCATCTTGAATCTCGTTCACCCTCTACGCGTTGTTTTTTTCTTTTTTTCAATGCGATTTTTGTTTCGGTGCTTGACGAGGGTGGTAAATTACACATCAGTGTCCTTTAAAATTACTAAATTCTTGTACTTGTAGTTATATGCTTTTAAGGCAAAGGTTTCAATATTTCCACAAACTAGTGTCCATCAGTGTCCTTTAAAAGTTGTTCCTTCAGATGGAGCTGCCAAAAAAAGGGAGAGAAAATGTTTGACACCCTCACTGACTGATCAATGATTTAGTAATGTACTCTATGGCGATATACTATAACTATCACGTGCATTATCAGACGTCCTACGCAACACAGGGCGATCCTTTTTTTTTCCAATACCACAAGAAAGTACGACTTTTGAATTTCAAACCAGTGAATTTTTCCGGAGACCTTACTCCTTCGTGTTCTTTACCAGTAAAGAAGGAAGCTCCAAGAATGAGATTGGTTTGTGATGTGATCAATGTAAAGCCTGCAAACTGGAATTGAAAACTCGTGCTCGAACTCGTACTCAATCTCATACTCGTACTTAAATCTAATTCCCAATTATGAAATAACTCAATCTCGTACTCGTACTTAAATCTAATTCCCAATTATGAAACAACACCACGGGAAAGTACTGCTCAGCAACTTTCAGTTGAATGGTCACACCATAGGATTTCATCCACAGACTCAACAGTTGGATTCAGTTTGTAGAGCGACATAAAACAACACCAAAGCTAAGTATTGCTTTCATTTGAATGGTCACAGTTTAGAACTTTATCTACAGACTCAAAAGGAAGAATTGAACTCCCTTATACATCATGATGCCGGTAAAACAACACCACAGCTATGTACTGCTCAGTAGCTTTCATTTGAATGGTCACACGTTAGGATTTCATCCACAGACTCAAAGGTGAGAACCACCTTGTAAAACATAATAAAGTGACACCATATATCGGAAAAGACTGCTCTGAAGGTTTTCATTTGCAAAGCATAGTCACGGTGTAGAGTATCATCAACACGGAAGCTCAGTTTGAACCACATTACATGACCTGACGTTTAGCTTTGAGAATTAATAAAAAAAACAAGGAAAGAAAAAGAAAGAAGGAAGGAAGGAACAACGAGACCGAGAAAAGAGACAAAAGTACAACAAAGAAACAAACAAACAAACAAACAAAAACAATCAAACCTGTCGTAAATGGGGTTAAACACCGCGTCACTAACTGCAGTCTCATACAATGGGTTTTCATTTTTCTGTGACATGTACTTCTCTTTCTCATTCTTGCTCTCTTCATCAATCTCAGTGTACAGGTGATTTTCCTCTGAAGAACGTGCTGTTTTTTCTACAATCAGGTTACTGGAAAATACATAAACAAAGTAGTGTATTTTTGGAAAATACCACGAAAGCAGTAGTCGTAACAAGTCATTAAGATAGTTGATTTCATTGTTACCTATTGTAATAACGACTTTCACTGAGACATGGATTGACAATAAAAAAATATTGACCTAGAAATATCATACTATCAATTCCGAACTGGGTAGCAACCCCCACGAAAGCAGCTGCTAATCGCAAGAAACTAATGTGATGTTTTTTGGATTTTTGTGCTGTATAAATTAATTAATTGTGATGATGATAATAATAATAATAATAATAATAATAATAATTATTATTATTACTAGAAAAATCACCACAGGAAAGTACTTATTAATCAGTAGCTTTCATTTGAATGGTCACACATGCGTACATTAGGTTTAATTCACAGACGCAGAACCAGCTTTTACAGTGGCAGTTGGTACAATATAAACAAGTGAACTAGAAAAAAACATGCTCAACAGCCTCATGTTAATGGCACCTTTAGAGTTTCATCAACTGAGCCAGAGGTTATAAGGCGACCTTGTACGGCTTAGTAAGAATTAACAGTCGTTAAAAGGTCACACTGAATAAATTTGTATTACGTAACTGACCCGACACAACGTTTAACTTCGACGAACAAACAAGCAAACAAACCTGTCGTAGATGGTTTTACACACCGCGTCACCTCCGGTAGTCTCGTACAACGGGTTTTCATTTTCCTGTCCCATTTTCTTGTCTTTCTTATTGATGTTTTCATGTTCTTTAACCTCAGTATACAGGTCGCTTGTTTCTGGGTAACACCCCCTATTTTCCATAACCAGTTCACTGTGAAGTACACAAAGAAATACGAATGAAATTTAATTTAAAAAGAAAACTTTCAGTAGGCTCTCTAAGAGGTTACTTACTCATCTTATCTTAAAGTAACGTTAATTTGTTTTTCCGACGATAAAGGCAGAACGTACACGTAGCAAACCCCCCGAATAATTAACATTGGATTGACAAAAGGACCGGCAGTTTTCATTGCTTTTAACGACCGACAAGAGTACAAACCGCAATATATTCAGTCTTTTTTGAAAAATAGAAGGTTCAATAGATTATGACAACAACTAATTCAACCCCCAGCAAGACGCTCTTAGAGGCTTCTAAGAATAAAAGTAGCGACGCTGGCTACTTTGCGATAGGTACAGGCTAGTGCGAGCTCGGCATCGATCGTGTTCTATTTAACTACGTCTGTTAAGTCTTTTCCTACTGATTAACGCACTAAACTGTGTCTTAATTTGTTGTTTCTTACCTATCATAACAAACATTTTCAACTGACATCGGTGTTCCACCACTTGTCCTGAAATTTATCAAAACAGAGATACTGTATGTAAACCAGGTGAATTCTATTAGCACAATTTGAACATGCATTCTCGTTCTTTAAATTATCCATTCTCTTTGAGTCAGCAAAATTCTTACCGATCATAGTACGGATTTTCGAGTGACATTGGTGTTTCGCCGTTTGATCTGACAAGCAAAAAGAAAACAAAAAGAGCACGGGCAGTCTACGCCCTTACAGATAATACATGCAGATATTCTGCGGATGCGGATGAGTTGCGTGCGCAAGCAATGCGTAAAATGATCAGTTTGCGAGCAGAGCGATGGGTAAAATGCCTGCGAGTATTATCTGAAAAACCAACAGGTGAAGTGTTAATACTGAGTAAAAGCTTGAAAAATATCTGAGGGGAATGGTGCCCCCCCCCCCCCCCCGTCCCCACTTCCTCAGCAAATATTGCTATCCAACAAGATTTTTTGAAATCAGGAGTAATCCGAATAAAGAGTTAATTTACCTTGAATAAACTACTTGTTTCGTTGTTTCCTGCTCTGCGTGTTTAGTCTTTCTTCTGCATGATAACAGAGAATTAATAGCCTGTGTACAGCCGCCCGCCCTCCTCAAGAAAAAATCGGCGGGCAGGAAAAAGGGCGGGCGGCTGTACACAGGCTAAGAATTAATGGTTACGTTTTGAACCAAAAATCAAACTAACATACTTGAATAGCTAAGGTTTGTGGTGGATATTACTGACTGAATGACCTTTTAAACGATTAATTGATTGAGTGATTGATTGACTAACCGACTGACTGACTGACTGACTGACTGACTGACTGACTGACTGACTGACTGACTCACTCACTCACTCACTCACTCACTGCCGACTGACTTGATTGATTGGTTGATTGATTGATTGATTGATTGATTGATTGATTGATTGATTGATTGATTGATTGATATGTGAAACATTTCAGAATTCAAAGAACATTTCAACCGATTAGAAGCATATATATCTTACCTCTTGTGATAAGAGAATCCAGCAACAAGCAGAGCAACTAAAAAGGCCAATGCTACTACGGGCACAACAGCAGCTACTATGTTAAAATCTGCCAAACAGAAACTACATTTGTTTTACCTTTTGCAAATTGTATAAATCTGTCCAGATGATTGAATGAAATGATACAAAACGATAAAAAAAAGGTAAACTGAACAGAAAAGATCATTGTCCATATTAAAGTATTATTTTTACCTTTTTCTTCAGATTGTTTCCTTTGATCTTTGTTCCCAACCAGCTTTGTCGGCCCACTAAACGTTGCTGTCGGTTCTCCGCTAAATGTGGTACTTACCAATGAGGGTGTTTCAGGATTAGTGTTTTTCACTTCTGTCGCAGTGGCAGCGGTAGTCGCTATTTTGGAAACAGACATTTCAAAGTTTAGTTTACCAAAAGAGTTCTGATCTTACTTGGGCATAAAACCAAGTCCTTCCTCTCGGCCCGCTTATTCAAGAACTTATGAAGCTAAGCCAGGATTAGCATCTACAATGTACTATGAATGCAAGTGAAGCCCGAGGGATTTGCTCAGCGCATCTGTCAAAGTATATGGCATTGCAATGCGCAGTCTAACACTCCCAACATTACTTGTAATATCGACAGAAAGAGCAAATAAACAGACTTATCGATCAATCGATTGATTGATTGATTGATTGATTGATTGATTGGTATGTATTTAGAAAATGAATCTTCGTCAACTTAATTACCAAATCTGCCTTCACTTACCCAGGTAATTAATAGCATTGTACAAGGCACTGAAGCCGGTGTAAGAGCCATTCTTATCTGATTTGAATATTATAAACACGTGGTTAGAGGAGGAGTGTATTCCTTCCTTTGGGGGAGGATGACCCCCGTAAAACACTCCCAACACCTCTCCAGTGGCATTCTCTCCATCATACACGTATAAACCGTCCGTGTTATTCTCATTTTGCAAACTGAAATTTGTGAACGTTAAAAGGATTTGTTGCGCTGGGCTGACCGTGATCCTCCAGGAGCAGTATTGTCCATCGGGGTACTTGCTTGGATAATTAGGTGAATGGAAAGTGCCGTTTACTCCAGTCAGGGTTTTGTTACATCCTAGAAGAAAGAGAGATGGTATTGAAAGGGAGCAAATCTTTAAAAGGGACCTGGTAACTTTTGTTATGACATTCACCACAGTAGAAGACTGTAAGGTCAGCCAGTGCCAAAATGATGTCCAGCCAAAACAACACGCGAGTGCACGTAAAAATCGCTTGCGGCGGTCGGCGATTATCGCACGGGCTCCACACGCGCGTCACGTCAACCTCGTTCTCAGGACTTTTTCCCTTTTTTAACCAAATAAAACAAGAAATTCTGAGGAGTTTACAGGCGGCCGATAGTCTCTCTCCCCCCCCCCTCCCCCGCCTCCCCTTTTCCTAAGGAAAACAAAAACTTTAGCAGTTCTTGGTTTCCGGTGACCTGTTATGGACAATTTGCACTTCCGGCATGTAAGGAATTAAGTAATCACTAACCTGTGCAAACGCTGACCCTTACCAAACCAAATGTTCTCAAAAACAGCGACGTAAACATTTAAACGCTTACCTTTACTTAACTTCCATACGCAGCAATACTCAAAACAACGGAATTAGACTCCCCCCTAGCATTAATTTTTTCATAACCACTACTACTGTCACTACTTGAGAAACAGAAGTAAAACAGACTTTTAACATTGGCCTTCGGTGACCTCCTTGGCACAATTAGCCGTTCGTGTACTGTCATGATCTGTCACCGTATTCCCTTTAAAAACATGATTAACACTTCTGCAGTAATTGTAATGTAGTTTGTCGATAGATTCTCTGAAATTTTCTACGATCGTAGATGGAAAATTTATCGCAATACCATTCAATTCTCGTTCAGTAAGCCTTGATGTGCAGTTGTCTCTGTTGGCCGCACGACACCAAGAGGACTGAGTTCCAATGACGGACGACGATCACGACGACGACGACGACGACGACGAAAGGAATGCAAAAGGGATGCAACTTCCATTTTATGAGTCGGCACGACGTGCATATATGCATATATGCCCTGAGCGGAAAAAGAGAGTGCCCGCAGTCTAAGATGTTGAAATTTGACGGACACTCACACTGATCACGCAGATAAAGAACCTTTTTCTCCAAAAAACCATTTAAACAAATACGCGAGCATTCTTGTACAAACATATTCGTGGCGTTCATAACATGGGCTGAATACATGAATGCGCCCTTTTTAATCCATATTGAGCCTCTGGGGCTGAGGATTTTCCCTCGTGGGCAGCCACTTCTGTGGGGATCGAACACCGCGAGTTATTACAGCGCCACCTATTCCTTAGGTTGTAATTTAAAAAAAATGGCCAAATTGAAAAACAAAAACCTTCAAGGATTTGTAATGCCTAACAGTAAACCCCCTACCTGCGCGAGGGAGCAATATCGTCACTGACTTTACAATACACGAGGCGACTGTAGACATTTTTAGCGACGCGATATCAATGCCTGAGAAGCTTTTTCCATCAAAAGGTTATTTTGAAAAGTATTTCTGTAGAACTTAAAGTGCCTATGAAGTGAAAATTGTTTTTGTTTAGTTATAATATTTACCATTCGAAAAACAGGATTCCAAAGTTTGAAACGTCTAGCTTTAAAACTAACGATTTTACAAGCGCTCAAAGTTTGCAATTTTTCCCTCAAAAATGGTCATTTGAATCGCGCGGTCAAAATACCACGTGACTATAAGCTCTGACGTCATTTGGGTGCCTCAGTCAGATCTTACTATGGCGGACGTAAAGAAATCAAAGAGAAAACCGCGTGGGCGATATTGCGTTGCTGGTGCCCCTAACCAGCAAAGTTGTCAAAATACTACGTTTACACCTGGTATAAGAATGTATGGCTTCCCTTCTGATCCGGCTGTAATCGTCGTGTTGTGTAATACAGGTGATGCGTTCAGTCGATCCATCAAAGGCCATTTTAGCAGACGCATTTGCGACTTCCTTACAGCAACGAAACTCGCGCGCACCGACTAAGTTTTCATCATTGCATAGTTCACATTGGCACCTGAAGGACAAAGTGGAAGTCATAAGATATACGTGAGCTTAACACAAAAAGAAAATATCGAGAGATACATGCTGTAAGATACTTTACTTTCGGACCATGGCCAAAAGAAAGTTCGATCCTTTATGATGTAAATATTGACATGCCCAGCAAGTCGGGTTTGTCTACGAAATTTCGCAACTTAAAGTCGGGTATTACAGCGTAAAAGTTAACGATAAACAAAACTATATACCAACCACGAGTTAACCGGAACTTCTCTTTCGTATCTCGCTTCCAGCGCCGCTGGTGTAAGGCCGTCTTCATCAGCTTCATCGACTTCATTTTCTTCTGGATTTTCATCAGCGTCCTCGGCTAGAGGTTCGTCTTGGTAGGGCCTAATTTGGCTGTAAATTACCTCGACGTCTTCTTCCTCTCCCTCACCGGTTTCATCGTCTTCGGGGCTGCTAGATATTTCCGAAATGTCGCTCATTTCTGTATCGCTCGACATCTTTCGTACTGAAAACACTCCTTGATTACTAGAAACTTTGAATGCGTAAACAAATGCTAGGCACCCAAGTGACGTCACTTCCCGGTATTTTTGGATTAAACTCGACCCAATCCCCTGACCATTTTTTAGGGGAAAATTACAAACTTTGAGCGCTTGTAAAATCGTTAGTTTTAAAGCTAGACGTTTGAAATTTTGGAATTATGTTTTTCGAAAGGTAAATATTATAACTAAACAAAAACAATTTTCACTTCATAGGCACTTTAATGCTTACACCTCAAAAAAGTAATACCTATAATATGCGATTACATCTACTGACCTTGCCTATGTCATGCGTCACGCAATCTTGTTCTTGTAACATATTCAGGTACTGTTACGGAATGTTACTTTTGTCAGTTTGTTTGCGGCTAAGTGATGACGAATTTCGGGAAAACAACGCTATCATATGTCCAGCAAGCTACAGCTATTACAGTGCCAATCACAACGATGGAGTAGAGGATTATTTTAATCAGACAGGCAATGGAGAATTTTAAAAGCAAGGTAAGATTAATGTTATGCATATGTTGCTGTTTCGATCGACCGAACCGTGTACTAAAACAAGCGGTGCGTGCTCAGGGGCACCCAACAAGAAAAGTTTAGCAAAATACTCGAAAAATCATTTTCTGCTTTCTTAGATTGTTTCAGAGCTTTTTTAAGGGCATATCAGTGTAAGCTAGTACAGATTGATCTGTTCGGCGTTTCTAGCTGAAAATTTAGGTCGCAGAAAATTTTAGGAAACAGAATCCTATCCGCCGAATTTCCGAGCTGCTGATGGCTCGCCGAAAATGCTAGCTGACCTTATTTTGTACTCTAAACGACATATCTGTTCATCCGAAAACAACAGGAACCACTAAGTCCTCTTGTCACAAAAGTCCGACGTGATGTTTTGCTGAAGGAATTTCTAAATTTTTACTGCTATTAAATCCGAAAATCTCAGGCGATTTTAGGCCTTCCGAACAGATATTCCCCGAAACGAACCCTTGGGTGCCCCTGCGTGCTGTTGATCGTACTTCAAAAACAACACTTAACTTCAGCAAACACTATGTAAAATTATTCTGCAAGCCCCTTAAGTAATTTTGGGAAGGTTTTCTCCGGCATTTCTCTGAGTGAAAACGGCTTTCGTTTGCTTTGCGTAGGCAGTCGGCGGTTTGTGTCATAAATTCAGTCGGCGATTCGTGTCAAACTACCCTTCACATTTTGGTCTCTCGACGGGGTAACCTTTCAGTGCCGCCAGAAATATTTTAACACAGTAATTTACAAAGGTTTTTCTTCAAACCTGTTGTTATTTTATGGTCAAAATCCACGTACCAATTGGGTTTCTGTGGTGTGGAAGTTGGGTTAAATTTGCTATTGTTTCAAATACCCGAAACTGGTTTACTTCTAACGGCCGAAACATTCTTACTTCAGCAGCTTATCCAAAGAAAACTACTGTGTTATAAAGAACTTAAGTGTGTTTATATTGGGTTTGTGTTTCATCAACAGACGACTCCGCGTTTGAACGTACGAGCAAGATAAAAATGTGTAATTTTCTGCCAATTTCACTATTCGAAGGTGGCCGATATGCCGTATTTTCAAACTTTGCCCGGTTTCGAAAAAGATAAAAAGCTGTTGAAACTTTTAATGTTATTTTTGAAAATAGTTTACTATAGAGGTTACTTGGACAAAATAAAAAGAATTTCGAAATTTCACGACTGACGCCCGATTCTCGATAATTTCAGACATCGGCTCTTATATACATAAGTATACTTTGAGAGTTGAACAGTTGATATTCTTTTAATTTTACACGAAGATTTTGTCTGGTAAATGTTAACTGACCATTTGGATTAACTAGGCAAATGTTAACAGGATTCCAGTGTAAACATCGAGCCTTGTGAACGCTTCGTCTCATTTTCTTTGAGCGACAGAAACCCATGACAAGAAAACTTGACCTCATAGTCTCTTTGTCACAATTTAAGTTAAATAGGCTATTTACTTACCGCGGTAGTAACAGTAATAAATCGTGGGATGCGGATTCCCTGCGTCATAAGGAAACTCTGCCCATGCTTTATCCCTATTGTAATTGTGTTCTGTATCATAACGTATCCACTCCAGATTCGTTATCGCCCACTTGACCATTTGACACTCCGCGGACCCATAAGTCAGAAGGAAAAATGGAGTTTTAGAGGGGATTGCGATAGGATTACTTTTATTTCCATCTGTTCTGCAGCAAAACCGAATTTTTGTGTCGTGGTCATAAATACCGCCAGGAAGTATCCCTCCTTTTTTATTAAATTGGGAATTATAGTCGTCGTCATCCCAGTTGACGAAACCTTTCGTCAGACCTGCAGGGCAACGACCCCTTTTATAAATACAGTATTGACCTGAGGAGAAAAACATTTTCGATTAATTACAATTTATTAATTGTAATGCGCCAACAGGAAAAATTTCCGTGTTATCAATATATTTGTTGATATTTTCAGGAAGAGTCCCTCCTTTATAGCATTCGAGTTGTTGTTGTTGTCAACATCCCAGTAAACAGAACCTTGGGTTAGGTTTGCGGGGCAAGGGGATTTTTTTTTAATATAAATACAGCATCCATCTGTGGAGGATACCAGTTTCGATTAAATGCAAATTATCTCAAAAATATTCTGGCGCAAATAACGGTTGATTGCGCATTGATTTAACACAAACCCACGAAAACACTGTCACTACACCCTAAACTTGCTAACAAGTAGGGTAAATAGGGTTTTCACCCTCTACAGCTACCGTCTTTGTGCACGTTAGTCTCCGTTGTAGAGGGTTTGCTGTTATGGGGAGGTAAGAACGGTCATAAGAATAGGAATAACCGTGAATAGTATACTCTGTGCGTACAGTCATGTCCTTGTGACACTATTGTTTAAGGCTGAGTTACATGTACGCTGTTAGATGATGCAAAGAACAATTTTTTACTACTCGAAACGACTGAAAACGCTGAATTAGGACTAACCTTTAGGCCAGCTGGGTCGATTCATATTGCTGGCTTTATTCGTTTTAATGCAAAACGATCTGTTAACCATCTTTTCATCTACTACTCCATCGAGGTGAAATTCTGTCGACTTTGCATTGTTTGAGTATTCACCATTTGTGTCCTGAGATCTCCATCCAGTCTTCCACTGAAAACCGTCCGACCAAGGACACCCGGATGTAGGTTTGGGTATCCCGTATTTGCCTGCTGGCCAAGGAATCGACTCTGAAATAAAAACAGAAGTAAATACTTACGTTCGCCAAACTATGGAATTTTTTGCGTTAGTAGGGTAAGCTATGATTTGTTTCTGCCTTGAAGGACTCAATCTTCTCTTATAAGCTCCTCTTCTTGGTGCTGACAAAAAAAAACGAAGCAGTTTGAAACAGAACTGCACCGAATACATTTGCTCTCAGTCCCCAGTATAGTTCCGATCAGAACTGAATACAACTCATCTATTATCACCACGGGTAGTATATCTGTTACGTTGGTTTAACTTTATTGTCCCTTTTTGTTTAAATCACAAGTTACTATAATTATCAAAAAAGAAAGACAAAAACAATTCCAAAAGTAGCCAGGATTATTACTTTCAGTTTTAACTATCGTCAGTGCCGGTCTCGTGACAAGTCACTATCACAGCTTCAGTTATCTTCACTAAATTGTCCAAAGTTGCTAAGGGTTGGGCACACCTCGTGAGGGGTGTGGGTGCAGCTCAAACCTTACTTCAAACCAACTTTCTCTGTAAGGTTTCCCACTGTTTTGCTTTTGTTTGTTTATGTGTTTGTTTTAACCCTTTCACTCCCAGAGTCAGTCATGGAGACACAAAGGTATTTCTAACTTTTTATTCTGTGGATGAAATCTTGTGGTGTGACCACTCAAATGAAGCCTCTTCAGCAATACTTTCCCATAGTATTATTTATATTTTAGAAGTTTACAAAATGAAATTTGGGATTCGTCTTGAAGTTTGATTTTTGGTACTTTGGGAGTGAAAGTGACAGTTATCACCATATGAGGTATGTATACCAATTTGGGATCTCAATAAATTTGACAAAGGCTGATATGTGGCCAGCGAAAATATTGTTTCCGAAAACCATTGAGTCGTACTCTAGTGATAAGCTTATATTGAAAGGATTATCTCAGTTTTTCTGGTCACATTTTGACGGTACAGTACCGCACAATTTTTGCTTTGGCTCTTATATCTTAACTAAGTTTTTACCTTTTTAAAGGCTAAATAGGCAATGAAATCAATGTAATACCAGCTATTTCAGACCAATATGGTAGCAATGTTATTGTAGGTATGTCCTATTTCAGACCAAACCAGTTCAGAAAACATTTTGAAGCTGCTCATACCCATATAGTTTTCCAAAGAAAGGTGTGAAAGATGTGAAGTCATGGTAGTTTACACGAATTGTTTCTAAAGACGTATCTCTGAGATTTTTATCTTTATAAAAAAAAAAATATCTGACACTACTTTTTTCCGGGCCGTTTCCTTGACAACATCGACCTTTAGATCGCACTTCGTGTACAAGTTTAACTACGTGTACGACTTTTCAATCCTAGTTTGCATTCTTTAGGTTGCCATTTGTCTCACCAATATCGTTGTCAGAGCTTCCTTCTATGCTGATTAGTAACAGGAAGAAGCAATTCACCTTTTCGGCGTTAGATTTCACGTGTAGTGTCACGCGACTTTTGACGTAAACAAACCTCTAAAGTTCGGACATCCGGTTCTCAAACAGCCCTTGCACGTCTACAAACTACGAGTCGCTATTTCAAGTTCCCGTTACTATATGATTTTTCCATCACTTAAAGTCTTTGAAACTCGGATAGTTCCAGGTTCAAAATGTCAAAGCAGAAGAATAAGGGCGACTTCAACGCCATGAATGTGGCAGAACTTAAAAAGATATTTGCAGGAGCGTCGAGTTTCAGAAAGCGGACATTTTGAAAACTTCGCAAGTGGAAATCGCCTCTGCAGTCGAAAGAATGGTTTTACCAGTGGATCCAAACTTCGAAAAAGATCAAACCAATGATGCAAATAATTTAACACTTCATGATAGGCTAATTCCCAATCCATTTTCCCCGAAGACCGCGAACAACTTCAACTCTTCACCCTGTTCACCGCAATTTGGGTTGTACGACATTTTTAACTATTTAATTTACCAATCCACTACCTACATTGTGGCCGCAATGTGCTTACATCCCCCATCTCGACCACCTTTACACTCCATCTTGCCCGAAGTACGCTACCTCGGTTTGCACCTCTACCCTCAAGAATAAACCAGAGAATTCGTAGTACTCCTTTCGTCATCCGTTTTGATTTTCATGAAAGGCCGCACTTTGGCTATATATACATGGACACCCTCTTGATTCAACTGAGGAGTTAGTAAAGATTCCACATAACCATCATTGAAAAAGCGATAATTGTCAAATGATTTATAAGCGGCAAGTCCCTGCTTGTCTTAGTCAGTTATGTCGTACAACCCAAAAGGCGGTGAAGAGTTGAAGTTGTTCACGGTCTTCGGGGAAAATAGATTGGGAATAAGCATATCATGAATTATTAAAATATGCATCATTAGTTTGATCTTTTTCGAAGTTTGGATCCACTGGCAAAACCATTCTTTCGACTGCAGAGGCGATTTCCACTGGCGAAGTTTCTAAATATCCGCTTACTGAAACTCGACGTTACTGCAAATATTTTGTTAAGTTCTGCCACATTCATGGCGTTGAAGTCGCTCTTATTCGTCTGTTTGGACATTTTGAACCTGGAAGTATTCGAGTTTCAAAGACTTTAAGTAATGGAAAAATTATATAGACACGGGAACTTGAAATAGCAACTCGTAGTTTGTAGACGTGCAGTGGTTGTTTGAGAAGCGGATGTCCGAACTTTCGAGGTCCCGTACGAAATTTTTTGGCCTTACCGGAACCAAAATCAGGCCTAACAAAGGCCTGATATAGTGCACCAGAGGCTAACAAGAATCAAAATGTAGCCTACCAATTTTATGTTAGGCTCCTAGCTGAAAGAGCATGACAAAAAGAAATCTAATGTTAGGTTACTTGTCAGTCTCCAGTTGGACTAACAAGAGCCTTAAAAAACAGAGGTTCGTGTTAGGGTTTTGTCGTCAGCCTAACATGAACCATAAATTAACCCAAAATATTTTTGCCTGTTAGAAATGTGACCCCAACCTAACAATCCACCAAACATGAACCATACTTTTAGAGGGTTTTTACGTCACTTCAGCTCCTTTAACTTGTTTGTGCATTTGACGGGTAAAATTACCTCGACCCTGGAGCCGCAGTCTGAGAAGCGACAAATCTTACAATGCCCATTTCACTTAGGTTTCAAATTGACGTTTGACGGTTGGTAAAATATTTTCTGCGCCTGACCTCAGTGCGTTGTTTTGAATTTGTTACTTGACGGTTGGAGTTCGTTGCAGAAGAGCTGTGTCCGCGCGTAGTCATGCCGTAAAACTGCTCAGTAAATTTGCCATCTACGGCTCTCAAAACAGGGCCTCGGCAATGCAATCGACAAAAAAATGCTCGTTGTTTATCAACAAATCTCTCTCTGGTGAAATTATCCCCATCCCGCATTTTCAATGGGATTTATCGTCCCCGAAACCGTCAACGGTCAGGAGATGGCTGCCAACCTTCGCTTCGCTTAATTCTCTCTTCACTTCTCGGGGTGGAAAAGCGACTCGCTCAGTGAGGCGTTTTATCAGTTATATCCGTTCAAGGCCTAAACCACTGTAAAAACACTGGGAAACGGACGACGGGCCTGAAGCCCTAGGTGAGTTCAAAAGACAACTTTATTTTACACCTATTCAGCACATTTTTAGCGCAAGTAATATTTTCCATACAAACTCTTATAATCGTCAACAATAAATAATAAGCAGGCCAAGAGTGTAGGGGTAATGTGGTCAAAAGCCTACTATAGTGAGCTTCGGAAACCTGAAAAAGGGCCACTTTTCCTCTTGAAAAACTTACACGTTTGGTATTTGCAACCGAAGAACTCGCAAACTCATGCGGACATGAGGCCTGTAAGTGTATGCAAGGGTATGACGATTTGTAAAATATGAACTTATAACCAAGCTAGTTCTTCTTGGGTTTACCATCTTAAGAAAGGTAAGAGAGGTAAGTCGCTAGTGATAGATCTTAACTAATTTTCAACCAAGAACCTCACAAAGAACCAAACATGAACCAAAACATTCCTTACATTTTTGTCCTTGAAAGTTGCGAGTGACAGATCTTGCATTAAACAGATCTTAACTGAACTAAATAAAGAGCCTCACTAAACCCTAACATGAACCTAAACATTCCTTATATTTTTACCCTTGGACGTCTGATAACAGTAAACAAAGCCACTTGTGAAAATACATTAGTGTAACAAAACCGTGACAAGACCCTTAAAACTTGCTTTTTTAACGCTCCTACGACGTTTATGTAAGGCTCATGTCAGGCTTCATTTTAACGTTGAGAGTTAGTTTCTTGTAAAGTCGCTGTTAGGTTTGAAGATTAAGGCCTTGTTAAGGCTCCTGTCAGACCTAAAATTTTCGTGCGGGGTTTGTTTACGTCAAAAGTCGGCAAAACTCGCGTGACACTACACGTGAAATGTAACGCCGAAAAGGTGAATAGCTCTGGGTACTTTACTGGAAAGTTGTAGTTGTACTTAACTTGCAGTCGTAGTCTTGTCTGAAGGTCAATAGTGTCAGTTGAAACAAAACAACTTAATTACCCAACTGTATTACAATAAAGTAAATAAACGGGGGTAGTCTCTTAGATCACTGAAAAGGTGGTAACGTGGAGAGACGTGTAGTAGCGTGTCATCTCAAACAGCGACTAAGTCAGTCCTAGTATAAATTATAAAAGGATCGTGTTCAATGTACTTCTCGTTACTAATCGCGAGATTTTATATGGCTTCAATCTCCTATTACAGGCTTCTGAGAATTCACAAATCCAACTTCAACTGAAATTGAGTCCCTTTTGACCGGGGCTTTGTACTTTCAGTGTTCAAACTTCTCACAACGTTGAAAAGAAGTTCTCACCGAAAATTGGTCAAAATCAACAATTCATGCAAATGATTCAAACATCGATTTAATGAAGTAAGTCAACGCGATACTTGATGACCTTGAATCACAAAACACTTTAATCAAAGATTAATATCAAAAATGCATGCAATATTGAGAAAATCGTGACATTCATTATCACAGTTAACATCATACAAGTGTAATCCTTTTCGTCTTCAATCCATAGAAAGTATAGAACAAAGCTATTCTTAGTAAAATGCTTGGTAAATTGATGTTTTTGTTTTCTGTGATAACTGCCGCTAAAGAAGCATATCTTGCTAACCGAGCGGATGTTTCCTGACTACATTCGTCATGTCTCCATTCTGCGATATCACCTTCCCGTGCCCATCAAATTGATATCAAGCTAGATCACATACATACCCGACGTCTTCAAGCTACACAGAAGGATTATCAAGCCTAAAGCTCCCCACAACAGCATACCACCGATTCTGATATTCGGTGAAATATCCCAAAGGAAACCTAACTAGTAGCGGACTGAAACTTCGGCTACATGCAGTGCTAGTGCTTTCACTTCCTCAAAGGGTCACGTACGTCACTTAAATGAACCTTTTTAAAAGTAGCAATTGTCTTATACTGTCACGGCTCACGCCTGGCCGCTGCGTGACAGCATGTATATCGTTTCTGGCGTTTAAAGATAGAATTGTTTCCTGTTCTTTCTTTCTTTCTTTCTTTCTTTCTTTCTTTCTTTCTTTCTTTCTTTCTTTCTTTCTTTCTTTCTTTCTTTCTTTCTTTCTTTCTTTCTTTCTTTCTTTCTTTCCTTCCTTCCTTCCTTCCTTCCTTCCTTTGATTCCTTTCTTTCTTCTTTTGTCTCGAAATAACTGAAATTTGCAGAGCTCAAAGCGATAAGTCTGCTTTCCTTTTCAATTAGCAGTTTAATTCTTATTTTTATTATTTGAAGTGCTACTATGATCAAAAATATGAATTTTTTGTTCTCTCCATATTTCGCAAGATTCATTTCTTCGATTTTGAGCTGCAGTATGCGTTGCCGGCGCTCTGTTGTTGAAGATTACGGCAAAGAAAGCATGATGAATCGGAAATTTCCATTCACCGACGAGTTGGTACGTTTATTTTAAGCGGAAAGCTTTGTTTGCGTGCGTCGGAAGGACTTCAATGCTGTTGAATGTTTTACTCAAGCATTTTATGGGAAAGGTACAAGGAAATATTTAAAAACCAGGATCAGTTCCAGCCATTAGGAAGGAAAACATCAGCAATCATATCTGAGCGGGATCGTCGCCGGAATGGTGGGCAATTATTTATTTGCTGTTTGTGCTAACATCACATGTAGGGTAAGATACACATTTCCTCACATACCTAAGAAATACTTCGCTCGGTTGTCTTGTGCATATACACGAGGCCCTGTTAGGGGGGGTCTAGTTATCCCTTATCCCTGTTAATTTGAAAGCGTTTATCCCTTATCCCTGTAAATTTGAAAGCATTTATCCCTTATCCCTAAGAGTGCCAAGACTGTTATCCCAAAAAGTGCCTTGGTTAGAATATAAACGTCTGAGCAAATGATATAAAATGAGAAGAGATATAATTAAGTCATGTTTTTCTTCGACAACAACAAACGGCATACCTCAGAGATTGATGCTACATCAGTTCTGATACCGCCACATGCACATTGGTGACATTTGGAAAGATTCCAGTCCTGTATACAGCCGGTCATTTGAATCTTCAGGTTCTGATGCTCCGATCAATTCGAAAGTTCAACATCTCCCCCCCTCCTCACCTGGCACCTGAGCATTTAAACTTTTGAAGATTAGCTTGTTCAAATTCCCTCCCCTCGGGGCAAAAAAGCCGTTCAAATGCCCCACCAATAAGTACTGAACTAGCTCTCCTCAAAGACAAAGAAGTTCGTCTTTAATCAAACACTTGACACGCCTTTTAGAGAGAGATATGCCGTAAGTGACACCTTCAAACTTCTTTTAAAGACCCTTTTGAAAGTGTTATTCACTAACAAAGGCGAAATTCTATCTTGCAAATCCGTCAAAAACCCTTGCAAAAACCGAAAAAACTCACGGGCGTATTTCGTCAGAACGAGATTAATCCGGTTCAAATTCCCCACCCTTCCAACACAACGTTCAAATTCCCCCCTCCCCGGGCACAGTGCACAGTCAAATGCCCGTGGTATGCCGGGCGGGATGTTGAAGTTTCGAATTGATCGGCGCATAAGCTTCGTCACTTAGAATTCCAGCTCAAAGTACCGTCCTCCACGTCGTTTAAGATTAGATTGTAAGTGTTACTTATAAATTTTTTTTTCATCACAGACTCGATTTAAGGACGTTCGCGCTAATTGTTTCTGCGCATCCTTACTGCGCACGCAATTCACTGTCACGTCATGCATTGAGCGCGCGCGCTGTTGGAGAATTGTGGAGATATATAGCGCTAGTGGGCACTTTAGTATCTATGCACGGGTTTAACTCTCTTAAATGTTCGGTGACCCCATATTTTCTTTTGATAAATCACTTTCTCTGTCAATTATCTACGTTTTGAGAAAAAATAAAGAAAATCTGTATAGTGGAAGTTTGGTTTTTTTCAACTTTTCTGCCCTCGGGTCATCGAATTATGCTATTATTGTAGCTGCACGGTGTTCGCAAAAGTCCATCTTAGAGGATGAGTTTAACTAAAAGGATGACACCAGCTCACATTGTTTACTTGAGAGACCCACTTAAATAAAATTTGACTAAGAAAGTGGGTCTACAGCGAATCATTTTTAACATTTTTCAACTAACAAGCACTGAGGTCATGTTGAGTTGCGAGGGCCGATTTGTCAAAATTGGGGTAGTTTTCCACGCGCTTTATTTTGAAAACGAAGTCGGTGACCCCCCAATTTTTTTGCATTTCTGACATAGGTAACTCATTATCTGACTGCAGCCAAAGTTTGAAAAAAATCTGTATTGTAGAAGTTTTTCGCGCGAACGTCCTTAAACCAACAACTTGTATTTAAGCTTCGTCACTTAGAATTCCAGCTCAAAGTACCGTCCTCCACGTCGTTGAAGATTAGATTGTAAGTGTTACTTATAAATTTGTTTTTTCATCACAGACTCGATTTAAACCAACTACTTGTATTTAACATTCTTCAAAATTTCTCTGATTTACCGCACGCGAGATATAATTTTAATTTCCCTGAAGGAGGCTTAAAAAATGTTTGAAAAATAATTTAAATCGTATTGATTAGTTGTTAAGTAAAAACTCATGCCAATTTAAACAAAGGTAATTCGAAAACCTGTAGCTAGAACCACTTTTGTTTTAGGAAACAACAACTACAGAGGTTACTTTTGGTTTCAGTGCTAGTGGGTGTTAGTAGAAGACAAAGACTGAGCTGTTTCTGTTTCGGGCTGATCGTCTTCCTGATCTCGTGGTAACCGGTAGAGCGTCATCTTCTGATTGTATGTCGTTGTCCTGTTCGGTTTCCTCTTCTAGTAACTTACTGACAGTCCTGGTATCACCATTGTCTAGAGCATCTACTAGTAGGCAGTAGTAGGCATCATCACCGAGAACAAATGCGTCATCTTCTTTTCGTGGGGTTCATAACAATGCTAACAATACTACCCCTATCAAGCTCCCCTGCAGCGGTTGTTTCCACAAATTGAAAGGGAGGTACAGGATCTTGTGCAAAATAGGTAACTTTTGCTTTAGCTTTCTCTGTAGCATACAGATTCTCGTCAAGTCTGGCCAGATAGAAAGGAAAAAGCTACATGCGAAGCTGGCGACAGCGTTTGACACAAACAAAAGTACCTTCAAAAACGACCACCTCTGAGACACTGGTTAGGAGCTATACTTCTTGGTTAGCAATAATTTCTTGTTCCCCTTGCGCAAGTTCTGCAAAGTCTGCTGGCTTTAGATCTGCTTCTTTGCTTTCATAACAGTTCAACGGTAATGTTCCAGCAGAACTCTTGGTGGTCATGTTTCTACCGGTTTGCTGCAGGGCCTCATACATGGGCCTCATAGAGGGCCTCATACAGGGCCTCATACATGTCTAAGTCCCAAGAGATTTCGGCTTAACTGCATAATATGTGCCCCTTCATGTCGTCGCCAACCCGGCTCCGCGATAAGCAGAATTTATTTTTATTCAACTTGAGTGGCTACGCGCAGATAATAGCAAAACATTACCGTATATTCCGCGTACTATAAACGTTCCCCACTTAAACTTCCGCTAAAAGAATATTATTTGAAGTTCCTATAAACTAGTGGACCAGAACATCACCGTGTATTCCTCGTTCTAGAAACGAAAATAATACGCGAAATTTCTTTCAAATATAAAATATAAAAATATAAACAACCGAGCTTAATCGACCATAACAAATCTTACTTTGTATTGCTTGTTCTTTTTGCTGCGTAGCCAGCTCCTAGCATCCCTTCCTCGGCTCCTAGTATCTCTTTAATTTATACTTCAATTAATTTTTTCTTAGCGAACGGCGTAGCGAGCTCCCAAAGTCTTACATAATTTGCTGTAATTTCTTGAGCCTTTCACTGCTTTCGGGGTAGCCACTTCTCTCAGTAACGCTTTCGATGTGACGGCGTATTCCACAGTTTATACCTAGACTTCTGATTGTAAATCACAGTTTGTCTCTGTTAATTCGCATTTGCTTGTTTACTAGGTAGTAAGATTACCGTGTTCGCACAATTACACGGGCGATTCGCGACATCACTTATTCCACATTTATTTTCCTCGACCTTTTGTCTCATATATAAAATTCTGAATGTACAATGTTAGGCTCAGGGCTCTCTATATTTATTCAAAAAACTTTCATGCAGCGTTATGTGGGCTTTTCTTTTAGAAGGGAGAGCTTATTATTATAGGTTTTATTTTTAGGTCTAAAATCTTCCTAACAACAATTCAGAATACTGCAACAAATCTGTGAACATAACAACAACAAACTCAACCCGTATCGACAAGAAAAAAAAGCGAGAGTAAGAAACAGCGGACGTACCCCAACACGACAGACATGTGAAAAAGTTGTATTATCGGAAGGATTTCAGTGTCTGTGATTTGGGATAATTGGGATATTTGTTCGGCTTCTTGATCCATTCTTGCATTGTGAGACGGCTCCCTCTTTGGTAGCGGGATGCTCTAAACTGTCATCGTATGGCGCGACTTCTGCGAGTTCGCCGACTTCGCCAAAAACATTTTGTTCTCAATCGCTCTCAAAAGAACTGGACGACAAATTCGACGGAAAGCACATCCATATAATGCAATGTTTGGCTCTCTATTTTCGACTCTTCATTTCACTCTTCTCCGACCTTTGTTGTGGCGATGGTTGAGACTTCTACGTCACGAGCAAAATTCACGTGGTTAGAGATATGACCGCTCCCATGAAATTCGCGGGCTTCTCTTTCGCGGACTGAGTAATGACGGGCGGGTTTAACGTGGTTTTCGGACATATATTCCTGGGCCGTGTAAGCATATATCGATCTAATTTACCGCGATTCATATAATATGGCATCTATTGATCAGTTTGAAGTTTAAAAAAGTTGAAAACAAAACAAGAGATTTTCATCGTAGTAGCACTTTAACACGAAACTCTATCCGGAGTTAACGGCAATTTCCTCTCACCAAATTATGTCCTCAAATAGTTAGGAGGGTGTTTGATTCTACGGACCTCGAATCTAGTCCATCCTCTACAAGTTGTTTTTTTCAATGCGATCTTGGTTTTGGCGCTTGACGAGGGTGGTAAATTACACATCAGTGTCCTTTAAAATTACTAAATTTGCGCACTTGTGGCTTTATGCTTTTGAAGCCAAGGTTTAAACTTTCCCTTGAACTTAGACATCAGTGTCCTTTAAGAGTTGTTCAGTTCAGGTGGAGCTGCCAAAAAAAGAAAGAAAAATGGTTGACACCGCATTGACTGATCAATAGTCTACTCTAGTAATGTACTCTATGGCATATATTATTAACTATCACGTGCACTATCAGACGTCCTATGCGACACTGGGCGATCCTTTTTATCTCGTGTTTCAATCAATCAATCAATCCATTTATTAATGTCAATGTGTGGGAGAGGGTTGCCCCATCTTTCCGAGCCAGAGGCTCATGCATAAAACGCATGACAGAAAAGTACAAAATACAAAAGGTACCATGATTCAAACAATAGCCGTGACTAGCAACTACGGGACAATGTAGTGGGCTTCCTGTGCAACAACCCCGAGATCTCTCCCGTAGAGGGGTTATTTATTAATTTTTGGTTTTTTCAATACCAAAAGAAAGTATTGTTTAGCAGGATTTTATCAAAGGATCCATAGTTTAAACAGCATAACAAACAGCGCCAAAGTAAACTAAGTACTGATCAATAACTTTAATTTCAATCGTTCTGGAATTGTCTCACGTCAGGGTTTCATCCACAGAATTGGACTTAGAATAGGCTACTACGTTGGCGGCCGAGGACTGAATCGGATAGATGAGCTACGCACGCGTTTCAGGACAGGCTAGTCAGCACCACCTGCCTGGTGCAACATAATGAAACAACACCATGGGAAAGTACTGCTCAGTAGCTTTTATTTGAATGGTCTCACTTAAGGATTTTATCCACAGACTCAAAAGTTAGAACCACCTTGTACAGCATAATAAACAGAACCATAGGAAAGTACTGCTCAGTATCTTTCCTTTGAATGGTCACACTTTAGGATTTCATCCACAGACTCAAAAGTTAGAACCACCTTGTACAGCATAATAAACAGCACCACAGGAAAGTACTGTTCAGTAGCTTTTATTTGAATGGTCTCACTTAAGGATTTCATCCAAAGACTCAAAAGTTGGATTTGTCATGTCCAGGGAAATACGACATCACCAAAGCTAAGTGCTGCTTTGGTTTGAATGATCAAAGTTTAGAATTTTATGTACAGACTCAAATATAAGAACTCCCTTGCACAAAATAATAGCGGTAACGTAAATCAACGCCACAACTATGTACTGCTCAGTAACAGTACAGCTTTGGATTTCATCCACAGACTCAAAACCTAGAACCACCTTGTATAGCATAACAAACAACAGCACAGGAAAGAACTGCTCAGTAGCTTTCATTTGAATGGTCACACTTTAGGATTTCATTCACTGACTCAAAAGTTAGAGCCACCTTGTAAGTGACACCATAGGAAAAGAATGCCCTAAAAGCTTTCATTTGCAATGCATAGTCACAGTGTGGAGCCGGATCATCAACAAGGAAGCTCAGCAGCATGACATACATTTCGCCTTAAGAAGTAAAAGAATACAATATTCACAGGAGGATCTTTTCAAAAGAGCTTGCCGGATCTCCTGCCATGTAATTTTAAGTTAAGAAACAGAATTTGTAAGGAATGTTTGAAGGCGAATGCAGATACTAGGCTGTTGCATAACAGGTGCACAGTAGCTCAGGTATTCAAGCCGCTAAAAAACAAAGAAAGAAAGAGACAAGCAACAAACCTGTCATAAGTGGGGTTAAACACTGCGTCACCTACTGCAGTCTCGTTCAATGGGTTTTTATTTTTCTGTGACATGCACCTCTCTTTCTGATTCTTGCTCTCTTCGTCAATCTCAGTATACAGGTGATTTTCCTCTGAAGAACGTGCTGTGTTTTCTACAATCAGGTTACTGTAAAATACAAAAACAAAGTAGTATACACCAAGAAAACAGTAGTCGTAAAAAGTCATCAAGATAGTTGATTTCTAGCCGGCGCGCAGACGTCTCCTATTTCCTTTGCTTCACGCGGAAAATGCAAAGGAAAGGAAGCAAAGAAAATAGCAAAGGAAATAGAAATACCTAGAAATAGAATACTATCAACTCCGAACTGGATAACAAACCCCACGAAAGAAGCTGCTAATCGGATTACTATTGTAGCAGTGCAAGATGTAATAGCGGAGCCTGCGGGCGAAGCCCGCCAGCGAAGCTCCATTGCTAAGGAAATTTGGTAACCTATCAATCCAAGAAATTTTGGTTGTGACGTAATAGTCACGTGACCGTCCGTCCGTATGTCCGTACGTCCGTACATCCGTACGTCCGTCCGTCCGTCTGTCCGCAGACTCTGTGGGAGGGGGAGGGGAGTCCCAAGTCAACCCGACGGGGGTAGAGAATGCCATATTTTCTTGGCGGGAAATTGCGCGTGCTTTTGGGCAACCTGCGTTTTTCTTGGCGGGAAAAATCGCATGGCCATCGTCGGTTTTGAAAAAGAGGTTTCTTTAAAAGCTTTTAAAGCTTCTTCAGCATTTAACGATTGTTCGAGAGTATTGAAGTTTTATACTTGACAAAAAAACATCTAATATCTATAAATGGAAAGAAAAAGTTCAAAAGAATACTGGTAGAAGGCGAAAAGTTCAAGTTACGAAAGCTGCCTTCAAAGGACTTCATCGCTTTGTTTTCTTCACAGCGGAGAGATTGCCCTGTTCTGAAACACAACCGAGTAAGTGAAGTTTTTAAATCGTCTAAGGTACATGATTTCGAGTATTACGGTGAAAGAAATTACGTTTTGAAATGGAAATTTGATTTATGCCATTAGAAATGTGTCATTTACTTTTGACTTTAAAAAATTGTTAGAAAACGCGCTCAGATTTGTGACAGATTCTTGAATATTTTGCATGCTCAGCCGATTTCACTCGCGTGGACCGACCTACGATTTTGGAAGTGTAACGCGAATTGCATTTAAGTATAAACATAGGGGTTTTCGAATAAACCTTTTTCAAAAATGATTTCTCTGTCCATTATTTTGTGTTTGTTTATTCATAACAGTAGGTCTAAGCACTATCGCAAGACAACTGCACAAGCTTTGCTTTCAATTTTGACTGTCCGGTCCATCTCTTTGTGGAACTGTCGATTTTCTTGTCCTAGAGGTTTTCAATTGTAACAATCTTCTAAGCGAAGCAGTTGTCGTTTTAAAGCTATTTTATCCCAAAAGCTTCCGAAAACAGTTTTGTGCGTTCCTTAAAGCGCCTAACTTTATATAGGCTTACTTCGCATCCGCAAAACTTATGCCGGCATAATTTAATTAAAGCGTGTTTGGTGTTTCTTTGTTTTGAATCTTCATGGTCTCTAGTTAGAGAACGAAATATAACAGTTATTTGAAAAACTATAAGCAAAGCAGTTGTCGGTTTAAACCTATTGTATCCGAAAAGCTTCCAAAAACAGTTCTGTGCATTTTTAAAAGCGCTCGAATTTCAGACAATTTGTAGCCGAAAAGTCTTATGCCACAGAGTTAAGAATGTTTGGACGGTGTTTGTTTGTTTGTTTTCAATCTCGATGGTCTCAAGTTAGAAAACGAAATATAAGGGTTACTTAAGTAACTATAAGCGAAGCAGTTTTGAGTTTAAAGCTATTTTATCCGGTAAGTAATGTGTGTTCCTCAAAGTGCTTCAATTTTTTCTCCGCTACTAAAACCTACGCGACATTTCTTCGATAAGTTTATTACAAGTGCTTCGAAGCTCCCCAGATCCTTTCTTTCGGGTAATCCCAGTAAAATGCCGGTGAACTGTCAGTATAAATTTTTGACCGGACTAATATTTTTATTTAGTGGCAGTTCATGTTATTTGTTAACATCCGAACGCGATGAAGATAACCCATTTAAACAGTCGAATAATTTTTATTTTGTTTTTGTAAATGAGCGCCGTTTCAAGTTCATTCAAGCGAACAGCCAATAATCCAAGGAGATTTGACAAGCCTTGACAGTTAATGACAGGATATGGAAACATTGCAAACACCAAGCTAGACGGCTCGTGAGTAAAATAATCAAGCTGTGCTCAGCCTCTAGAATGACCTTTCGAGCTTGGTTTTACAGAACAGATCCCCAAAATGTTGGAGGACAATTCGGAACACTTTCAGGCTTTATATTTCAGACCGCTTCGCGGCTCCGCTTTTAGGCTTGGCTAAATCTATATATTATGCTATGTCCCTAATTAGCATGCGCAAGGAACGAACGTAGCCTGTGCAGCTTCACTAGCGAAAAATGTAGTACGCATGCGCTGCGCGAAAAATCACGTGTCAGATTCCCAGCGATGTAATTGGTTCAGAAGCGAAAATGCCCGCGAGAAAAGAATTAGAAGAAGGAGTGATGGCTGCCGTGTTATGGCGATAGCCAGATGGCTTTTTTTCACGTCTGCGAGAAATCGAAACTAGATTTGTCCTCATTATTAAGTGGATCGTATTCTGTAGGCAATTTTGCATCCTGGGGCAGTTCAGCAAATGCTGCCAGTCGATTTATTTTTCTGCAGTCGACGTCGGAAGATGCTGCCCTTTGAGGAAAAATGGCACAGAAAAGGTCAGTGATTTGAACGTTTTTGCTTAGTGTAAGTTTCATGCCACCCGGTCCAAAAAGAAATTATAAAGTGGTAAAAAGTCGATTTCTGGGCTTTCTGTAGGTATATGCCTTGGCTTGGACCGGGTGGCAGGGAAGTGATAATCTCCTGCTACGTGTAGACTGTTTGGGGTGAATAATTCGTACCATGTCGAATATCATGGATATCGTTCAGATGGTATCTTATTCCGGTATTTTAATACAAGTTATAACTACAAGACGTAAGCTCACTTTCCTTACTCGTTTATGTAGATTAAGCCTATGAATGACTTTCTGTAAGCATGGTTTGCAGAGTTACAATATTTATATTTGCCTTTTGTAATTTCTACAATCCCTTTTTGTATCATTTCATGCTGTTAAAAAATGTACGGATTGACAATAAATTTTCAACGTGTGGATTATTTTAATTTGTCTTAAGGTTTTTCGCTCTCTGTTATAAAGATGTTTGTTGTTATGACGGGTAAGAACCAGGTGGAAACATTTAAGTGTAAATTTTTTTAAATTACACATTTTAAGCGAGTAGATTTTTAACTCTTTGCTGTTTGAATATTTCTAGTTTTATATTTTTTAAAATTATTTTTTGGTTTTGTTTTTAGTTGTCAGTCAGTTCTTTATCTGTTGCTATAGTGTACCCCAAGGGAATTTATTTATTTTCATTCTGAAACATTTTTTTATCCCCATCTCTTTTTTGCTTGGGGCACCTCCCCTATAAGCTCATATGGATATTACATTGCTAACTCTGATCTGTTTTTAGTACATAGAAATACACTGTTCTTACAGTTATTATAGTCGTGGACAAAAATTACAACGTTATTGGCCCAAAATTGGCAGTCATGAGAGTTCATGATGCTTGTCATAGAAACAGGCACATTGGGAATCAAACTTGATTTAAATTTTTGTAAAAATAATTTCCAGAACCCCTGCTTTACCTTTAGATGTTGTCTTTGTACCAGAAATGCTGGGTGCAAGGAAGTTTCTGATAAGTGTGAACTTTTTAGCCCAGGATTATCAACCTTTTTTAGTGTTAACATAATTCTTGTCCAGAATGATAGTCATACTAAATGCTTTGAAAATGTAACCTGTCTCAGATCTTACCACCTTACACCCTCCTTTGTAATACTTAGTTGCCTTTGTTTTTAAGTGTTATCAGTTGTACAAAGGTTGGATCCAAGAGGTGCTTGTTGATTTATTTCAAAACTGATTCAATGTCGACATTTGTATCATATGCTTGTTTTTTTTTTCAGACCAAGATAAAAAAGTTTTCCTGGATGACTAAGCAAAAAAATGGAAACACACATTGGCAACAGGACAATATTTATGTTGCATGGTGATGAATGTACACGTGTGAAAGGACATTATTTTGTGGAGAAAATGCAAATAAAGATGGTCTTGGCAGCGGCACTTCATATCTTTTATCTTCTCGACTTTTTGTTGTTGTTGTTGTTGTTGTTATTATTAGGGGGTGACGCCTTTACTGCAAGATTGTCAAGTGTATTTAATAACAATTTTGCAAACTTTAGTTCTATGGTGAGGACACTTATAATGAAATTAAATCATGATTGGAACTTGTTTACTTCTTTTAGGATGTTCCTCAATTAAATGTTTTTCAATGCACCCAAGATTGTTTATTGAAATATATGTAATGTGAGCTGTTTCAGTGTGATTGTTCAGTTTTAAACTCACTAAGTGAAATAATAGAACAGCTTGCTGCACAGCTGAATTTTTGAACCTGTTATTATATGGCTAGTAATACAGTTCAGAATTTATACGACACTCTGCAAGCGAGACCTTTCTGTTAAACAGTCTCAACCATTGCATGAGCCTTTAGGTGAGTGCAATTACTATAGGTCGGCAACAAAACAGTTGGGAGATTTATCACATCCCTGGAAACCAGTTTATATGCAATAATTTTGAAAGAACTTCTAAAGTAGCACAAAAAGTGTACTGGACTGGCAAGTTGACTTCAACTGTAGGAGCAACAGAACAGTTGACATTTCTCACATCCCTTCAAAAATCTAAATAATTGAATAATTCAAATCTTTTTATTATGCTCAAAGCTCTTTGGGACTCTATGCTATCTACTACTGAAGACTACTCCAAATTGATGTTCACAATTCTTGGTGAGGCCCTGATGGCCTGTAGTTTTTAGTGATCTATAACTAATTTTCAATCTAGTAGTTGCAGTAAAGTGCAAACTAATGATTAATTAATGACTTCTAACAGCCAATAAGAATCGAAGTAGAATGGTGTAGTTTCTTTAGGCATATAAGATTTTTGACCATCCCGAAAAGGGTTGCCCTTGAATAGAACAAGATTACAATGACAACAAACAAATTTTGTTGGAGTGTGAGAATCTAAAACATTTAATTCTTTGTGTAATTTTTTATACATTTATAATATTTTTCTAGCGGTACCCAATACAGGTACCAACTCCACAGCAAAGTAATACACTTCTTTTATAAGGAGGATACTCTATGATTTGAAAACTGGTACAACGCTTAAAAAAATTTTTGTAACGGTCGACGTCAGGCCCAATATAATTCTGCAATACAAAACACTTCCTAACGTGCTATTTTTTCTAACATGCGTTCACACCGATTACAAATGGCAATACATTTTCCTAGACCTGTTTCCCCGACTGCTGCAGGCTTTCTAAGAAATCTCTTATTACGGACAGTAAAATGTTCCAGTTTCCTGCAATTACAACCATGTCCCATGTGCTAAAATCCACCAAACGAGCGATGATCAATTGATGTTGCCAAGTGCCGAAATGATTCTCAAAACAAAAAAGTTACAGGTGGTGAACACAAAAACAAATGGTCCTATCCATCCACAACCGACCTTGTCTAAGACTTATAACCCTTACGTTGTTCTCGTTCCTTTTACTTCTGTGTTTCTTCTCGAGCTAACAGTCAACACTCGCCGAAAGAGAAAAAACTTTGGTGGCCATCTTGAATTTACAAGCTCGATCACGTGGTCAGGCGTCGACCAATCAGACATTTTTCGCCAGTGAACCTGTGCAGCTAATTTTCGAGAAAAGAAACCTCGCTTCTACTAAAATGAATATAAAGCACTAATGCCGCTAAACTGTTCAAAGTCTCTTAAATACTAAACTGCCTCAAATGAATACAAACCAAGAAACTCAAAATAATTCCTTTTACAAATTGTAACGCTAAAATCTAAAAGATTATTATTATTATTATTATTATTATTATTATTATTATTACTATTATTATTATTACTTGAACTTGAAAAAACGCCACAGGAAAGTAATGTTTAGTAGCTTTCATTTGAATGATCACACATCAAGTCTAATTCACAGGCGCAGAACCAGCAATTATAGTGGCAGTTGGTGCAATATAAACAAGTGAACTAGAAAAAAAACATGCTCAACAGCCTCATGTTAATGGCACCTTTAGAGTTTCATCAACTGAGGTTATAAGGCGACCTTGCGGGCTTAGTAAGAATTAACAGCTGTTAAAAGGTCACACTGAATAAATCTGTATAAGGTAACTGAGCCGACACAACGTTTAACTTGGACAAACAAACAAGCAAACAAACCTGTCGTAGATGGGATTACACACCGTGTCCCGTCCTGAAGCCTCGTACAACGGGTTTTCATTTTCCTGTCCCATTTTCTCGTCTTTCTTACTCATGTCTTCACGTTCTTTAACCTCAGTATACATGTCATTTGCTTCTGGGTAACACGCCCTATTTTCTATAACCAATTCACTGTGAAGTACACAAAGAAATACGGATGACATTTAATTTAAAACGGAAACATTTAGTTGTCGACAACTATTTGTTATCCACAAGTAAATCTTATCGACAACTAAAAAACGTTGTGTATGAGATGAGTTGTCGACAACAAAAACGCTAAATTTTTAGCTTGTTCATTGTTGAGTTGTCGACAACTAGGCAGTTTCCCTTTTCAACTAGTAGTTGTGGACGACTACGTTTTTGACCGTTTTCCCGTCTGTGCAAATGATTGGTTTAGTTGTCGACAACTAGGACCAACTAGTCTGTGGAGGCCCTAAGGGGTTACTTACTCATCTTATCTTAAAGAAACGTTTATTTGTTTTTCCGAAGGTAAAGGCAGAATACACGTAACAAAGCCTCCGAAAAATTAATATATTGGATTGACAAAAGGACGGGCAATTTTCAAGAAAATCTTCGAGAAATTTCAACTGACAACAACTAGCATAATCAGCCCTCCAGCAAGACTCTCTTAGAGGCTTCTAAAAATAAAAGTAGCGACGCGATAGGAACAGGCTAGTGCGAGCTCGGCATCGATCGTGTACAAGTTAACTACGTTTTTTCAGTCGTTTCCTACTTAATAACGCACTAATCTGTGTGTTATTTTGTTGTTTCTTACCTATCATAACAAACATTTTCAACTGACATCGGTGTTCCACCATCTGTCCTGAAATTTATCAAAACAGAGAAACTGTATGTAAACCAGGTGAATTCTACTAGCACAATTTGAACATGCATTCTCGTTCTTTAAAATTCTCCATTCTATTTGAGTCAGCATAATTCTTACTGATCACAGTATGGATTTTCGAGTGGCATTGGTGTTTCGCCGTTTGATCTGACAAGTAAAAAAAAAACAAAAAACAAAAAGAGCGGGAACAATGGTAAATAAATGCGTACATCTTACTTACAGATAATATATGCAGATATTTTGCAGATGCGGATGAGTTGCGTGCGCAAGCAATGCGTAAAATGATGAGTTTGCGAGCAGAGTTATGGGTAAAATGTCTGCGAGTATTATCTGAAAAACCAATAGGTGAAGTGTTAATACTGAGTAAAAGCTTGAAAAATATCTGAAGGTTATGCCCCCCACCCCCCGCCCACTTCCTTAGCAAATATTGCTATGCAACCACATTTTTTAAAATCAGGAGTAATCCGAGTAAAGATTTAATTTACCTTGAATAAACTACTTGTTTCGTTGTTTCCTGCTCTGCTTTTGTAGTCCTTCTTCTGCATTATAACAGAGAATTAATGATTACGTTTTGAACCAAAAACATCAAAATGACATACGTGAATAGCTAAGGTTTGTTGTGGATATTACTGACTGAATGATTTTTTAACCGATTAATTGATTGATTGATTGATTGACTGACTGACTGACTGACTGAATGACTGAATGACTGACCGACTGACTCACTCACTCACTCAGTCACTACCGACTGACTTGATTGATTGATTGATTGATTGATTGATTGATTGATTGATTGATTGATTGATTGATATGTGAAACGTTTCATTCGAACATTTCATTCGATTAGAAGCATATGTATCTTACCTTTTGTGATAAAAGAATCCAACAACAAGTAGAGCAACTAAAAAGGCCAATGCTACAACGGGCACAACAACAGCTATCACATTAGAATCTGCCAAACAGAAACTAAATTTGTTTTAGTTTCCGCAAACTGTATAATTCTGTCCAGATGATTAAACGAATTGAAGCAAAACAACAGAAAAGGTGAACTGAATAGAAAAGGTCACTGTCGATATTAAAGTATTATTTTCACCTTTTTCTTCAGATTGTTTCCTTTGATCTTTGTTCCCACCCAGCTTTGTCGGCCCACTAGACGTTGGTGTCGGTTCTCCACTGAATGGGGTACCTTCCAATGAGTGTGTGTTTTTCACTTCTGTCGTAGTGGCAGCAGTGGTCGCTATTTTGGAAACAGACGTTTCAAAATTTACTTTATCAAAAGAGACATGACGTTACTTGGGCATAATATCAAGTCCTTTTTCTTGGCCTGGCTATTCAACAACTTATGAAGCTAACCCAGGATTAGCATCTACAATGTACTATGAATGCAATTGAAGGCCAAGGAGTTTGCTCGGGACATCTGTCAAAGTATATGGCATTGCAATGCGCAGCACAACACTCCCAAAAGTACGTGTAATATCGATTGAAAGAGCAAATAAACAGACATCTATAAATCGATCCATCCGGATTGATTGATTGATTGATTGATTGATTGATTGATTGATTGATTGATTGATTGATTTAGAAAACGAACCGTCGTGAACTTGATTACTTAATCTACCTTCACTTACCCAGGTAATTAATAGCATTGTACGAGGCACTGAAGCCGGTGTAAGAGCCATTCTTATCTGATTTGAATATTACAAACATGTGGTTAGAGGAGGAGCGTATTCCTTCCTCTGGGGGAGGATGACCCCCATAAAACACTCCTATCACCTCCCATGTGGCATTCTCTCCATTATACACGTATAAACCGTCCGTGTTATTCTCGCTTTGCAAACTGAAGTTTGTGAACGTTAAGTGAATTTGTTGCGCTGGGTTGACCGCGATCCTCCAGGAGCAGTATTGTCCATCCGGGTATTTTCTTGGATAGTTTGGTGAGTGGAAAGTACCCTTCACTCCGGTTAGGGTTTTGTTGCATCCTGAAAGTAAGAGAGATCAGAAGGGATAAATGGAAGGTAAATCTTTCAAAAGGACCAAGCAACTTTTGCTATGCCATTCCCCGTTCAGTGCACGAGAGAAGAAGCTTTTCATTTAACTAATTTGTTCCTGTTTTTCACGTTGCCGTGTTCCACCAATAGCGTAGCTCCACCGCTGCCCATATAAACTACAATCAGCCCACAATTCCTTGATTCGCTCTGACGAAGGGCTAGCGCTCGAAACGTCACCGGCTTTCAGTCTCTTTGAGGTGGCTAATTCATCTTATCCGAAGTTTTGTGTTTCACTTTCCCACCGACGCAGCGCCGCCACAGTTTCTTTAGCAACTAGATCCCTTGCTTATACCATCGCACGGTATATTCTTTCTCTAGAATGGTTTGGCAAGGGACACAATGCCAAAAAGTTCAAATGCCTTCTAGAAAGCCGTTCATAATTTATGCGTTTTACCCGACGACGTTTTATTATTATTATTATTATTATTATTATTATTATTATTATTATTATTATTATTATTATTATTATTATTATTATTATTTATTATTATTATTACTATTTCAATTTTGTGTGATGTTATACTAGAACAATTCAGATGTACTTCCGCCGCGTTTATTTTTTATTGGGCAACAAAATCTCTTGACTAGAAAACTTGACCTCTTAGTTGTTAAGTAGGCTGTTTACTTACCACGGTAGTAACAGTAATAAATCGTGGGATGCTTTATCCCAGCCTCATAAGGATACGCTTCTTCTGCCTTATCTGAGTTGCTGTTATCTTCCGTATCATAAAATATCCACTCCAGACTCGCTACCGCCCATTTGACCATTTGACATTCCGCTGACTCGTAGGCCAACAGGAAAAACGGATCTTTAGCGGGGAGGAGGACAGGATCATTTATCCCACTGTCGTTTCTACAGCAAAACCGAATTTCTGTGTCGTACTTGTGATCCTTTACACCTCCAGGAAGAGTTCCTCCTTTAGCATTCGAGTTGTTTTCGTTGTCATCATCCCAGAAAACATGACCTTGTGTCAGGCCCGTAGGGCACAGGCCATATTTATAAATACAGTATCGTCCTGTGGAGAATACCAGTTTCAGTTTCAGTTTCGTTTTACTGCAGATCATCCTAACGCTGTCCAGGCGAAAATAACGATCGATTGGGTATTTATTAAGTTATGGATGATTAATTGAATTGTAACATGCTTACCGTAATGATGTGATTTAGCACCCAGCACGCTTATTTACTTTTGGTAATTCACTGGGTGTTAAATCAAATCATTAAGGTAAGCATGTTACAATTCAATCAATCATCCAGTAACTTGGAGCTTATTAGGGACGGACTGCTTATTTCTTTTGTGATAGACACACATCGGACATAAAATTAAAACTACAGATTCGCATAGTCAGAATAGCATTTGTTTGTCTATTCCAAGTCAATGTCTTCAATGTTACTTTCAGATGAGAAATTAGATTATATACAGTGTAAAATCAGAAGTTATGTTTTAGCCCCCCAAGTGGGGCTGTTTCGGTGAGTAAAATACAGTACCATTTTGGGGGCTAACTTGACTCTCTAATTAAGGCCACAATAGCCCTATTTACAGGGGCTGGGCCGGCACCAAAGGGCCAAATTGGGTTCCACGGTGGGCTGTTTCGGCTTTCAATGGGGGTAGTTTTGTTCCAGCTGAGACTGAAATAGCCCCACAGTGGGCCGCATCAGCTCCAGGGGCATCAGCGCTAATCTGTTTGGCAGTTGAAACAGATCCTCTGAATTTACAGCGTATAATTCGCCTGTCAATACCTTCAATGTCACTTTCACAAAAGGTGCGGTTTTTGGAAGGAGCCCTTACTGGAATGGAGATGCTTATTAAAAAAACGACACTCAGCGGGGAGCGTGTATTAGAAAAAGGAGGAAAATTGATAGGAGGCGTCAAATCGAATCATTACGGTATGTTAAAACAAACCCATAGACACGCTGTCATTACCGCAACAAATTTGCTGACAAGTTTGGTGGCCACCTGCTCTCTAACACGGCCATCGTGGTAAACGATAGCGTCTGTTGCTGTTATGGGTGGGTACAGCGGTAATAATACAGTGTTCATCGATTTGAGGAATAATGAAAAACTAGCATGCTCTGTGCATACCATCCTTGTGACAATGATTTAAGGGTTCAACACTGTTCAAAGTATATAAATAAAGACAGAATTACGCTATTAGAGGATGCATAAAGCAAAGAATACTTTTTACTACTCGAAACGAGTGAAAACGCTGAACTAGCACTAACCTTGTGGCCAAGTTGATCGATTACTGTCTCCTGTTTTCTCCGTTTTAATGCAAAACGATCTGTTAACCATTGTTTCATCTACAACTCCATCGAGATGAAATTCTGATGACTTTGTGTTGTTCGAGTGTTCACCGTTGGTGTCCTGCGATCTCCATCCAGTCTCCCACTGAAAGCCGTCCGTGCAAGGACACCCGGATGTAGGTTTGGGTATTCCGTATTTGCCTGCTGGCCAACGAGTGGTCTCTGAAATAAAATCAAAAATACTTACGTTTGCCTAACTGTGGTATGGAATTTTTCGCGTAAGTAGGGTAAGCTATTATTATTACTGCCTTAAAACCCCGGGACTAAATCTTTTCTCATAAGTTCCTCTTCTTGCTGTTGACAAAAAGAAACGTAGCGTTGAAACAGAACGGCACAGAAGTACATTTCCTGTCGGTCCCGAGTGGTTCAGTCAGAACTGAGTACAACTTGATTCATTATCACCACGGATCATACATTTGTTGCTGTGGTTTAATTGTTTTTGTCACAAGTTTCGATAATTGGCAAAAAAGGAACGACAACAAAAATTCCAAAAGTATCGAAGGTTGTTCCTTTCAGTTTAACTATGGTCAGTGGTAACCCGTCACTATCACATCTTGGATGTCCTTAACTAAATTGCCCGAGGCATGGGAAAGGGTGGCGTGCGACCCAAAGCTTATTTCAGACCAACTTTCTCCTGTCAGATTTTCCGTTGTTTTGCTTTTGTTTTCTTTGTTTTTAAACCATATATATACCAATCTGAGATCACAATAAAGTTCTCTGATAAAACATGGTGTTTGGTACCTGAAAATATTGTTTCAGAAAATCGTTACGTCCAATTGATAACCTTTCAGTTAATATTGTAGTTATTATCTCAGTTTTGCATGTCAAGGTCTTCTGCCTTAAGATGCAACGTCTGTTCATTTTGCCGGTACGATACGCGGCTTTTGCCTTGGTTTCACATCCTTGACTAAGGTTTTACGTTATTAAAGGCTAAATAAGCAATTAAATCTATATCCTGTCTCAGACCAATATGGTAGCAATGGTATAGGTATGTCCTATTTCACACCACAACAGTTCAAAAACCTCTTGAGGCTGCACATACTCGTATAGTTTTCTAAAGAAAGGGTGTGTCAAATGTGAAATCATGACCATGTCCACATATATTCTTTTTAAAGGAGTATCGCTGAGATTATTATTTAAAAAAAAAAAGCTTCTGTGGCATTATTTAGTTTTCAGGCCGTTTCCCTGACATGTCAGTCCGAATAAAACAACTTATACCGCCTCATTAAGATAAAGTAAGTAAACATGAGTGGCCTTCGAATTCTAGACTCGTGCGCAGGAGGTAATATAACGTGGAGAGAAGTGACGTGGCGTGACAACCTAAACAACGGCTAAGTCCTGCTTTAAAGGGTCGCTTAATTAAAGGGGCACTGTCACGGGAGTTTTGCTGTTTTTAGGTCAAACCTGAAATCATTATTACTCAATATCTTACTCACACAAAATGCTCCCTCAAAGCTAAGAGGAGGATATATGAACTGCATTTTAGTTAGCACAACGAATTTGGGCGTTTTTTTTCTAGACGCTGTTTGCAAACTTGAAAAAATCGACCAATTTTTTTCAAGTTTCAATCCATTTCCATCCCTGCCATCCGTAGCAATAGACGACAGTAAATAGTTTCAGTGCGGTAATATAGTCTTTAGAAACTAACCTAGACCATTAGTTTTGGGCTTCCATTGATGCGAAGGCATGCTTTTCCTTTTTACGATACTAAATTAGCGTGACATTGCCCCTTCAACGTACATCTCGAAACTTCGCGATACTGTATTTACGACTTCAGTGTCTTATTACAGGTTTCTGAGAATTCACAAACTCAACTTCAACTGAAATATGAGTCCCTTTTGACCGGGCTTTGGACCTTCAGTGTTCATACTTCACACCACGTTAATTCGTTGAAAGTAAGTTCTCACCAAAATTGGTCAAAATCGAGAATTCATTACATTGAATAAATTAAGTCAACGCTATAGGTGCTGACTTTGAATCACAAAACACCTTAATTGAAGATCGATACCATGCAATATTGAGAAAATCGTGACATTTCTTTTGTTTTTTATCACAGTTAATTAACATCATACAAGTGTAATCCTTCTCGTCTTCAATCCATAGAAAGTATAAAGCAAAGCTATTCTACGTCGAACCTTGGTAAATTGAAGTTTCTGTTTTCTGTGATAACTGCCGCTAAAGAAGCATATCTTGCTAAACGAGCTGATGTTTCCTGACTATATTCATGTCTCGATGTGACACTCTGCGATATCACCTTCCCGTGCCAATGAAATCGCTATCACGTAAATGACCATACATACCCGACGTCTTCAAGCTGCACATAAGGCTTATCAACCCTAAAGCTCCGCACAAAAGCATACCACCAGTTATGATATTCAGTGAAATATTCCGAAGGAAACGCAATAGCAGCCGACTGAAACTTGGCTGCAGTGATACGTCAAGACCTTTCACTTCCGCAAGTGTAACATGCGTCACTTTGGTTAAATGAATTTTAAAGTAGCAATTGTCTTATACTGTCACGGCTCACGCCACGGCCGCGTGACGGTAAATGTATCGTTTCTGATGTTTCATGGTAGAATTGTTGCATGTTCTTTCCTTCCTTCCTTCCTTCCTTCCTTCCTTCCTTCCTTCCTTCCTTCCTTTGTTCTAATTTCTTCCTTCGTTCGTTCATTCATTCATTTCCGAGAATCATGACTGAACTGGAAGCTTGTGTGTTTAAGCTGACAACTCATACCCGGATCATAGTCTTGGCTTAAACACACAAGTCTCATTTCCTGTGGGGACCTTTTTCTCCTCGTGCAGTTGATATTTCAACTGCATAAGTTGCGTTAATAACTGCGAGGATCTTCTTTACATTTATTTCTTCATTCCGCAGTTCAAGTTTGTGAATTTCATATATTCAGGATTTCATCTTCATCTTTTCCAGGTATATTACGAATCAATTTAATGATCAGCTCCCGGTTGGCTTGTTAGCTCAATTGGTTAGAGCGCTGCACCGGTATCGCAGAGGTCAGGGTTCGAATCCCGGCAAGCCTGATTTTTTTCAGGCTTTCTTTTCGCAACTGCATAAGTTGCGTTAATAACTGCGAGGATCTTCTTTACATTTATTAATAACAAAACTGTTAAGCAACAAAATAGCGTAAACAACCAGCCATTCGTTCATTCTTCATTCCTATATTGTAATCGACTTTTTTTATCATCGGTCATAAAAAAGACAATAAATTATTCTATCGCTGTAAGAGAATATCATTGCTGTCACGTGCTAGTGGCGTGACCGTTGATTGATATTTGTAAAGTAATACGCCTTTCGAGCAGGAGGTTAGAAAGCAACTATGAACCATTCCTTTCTCTTGGTATACTGCATCGAACATCAGACGTAGTGAGATGCTTATCTGGAAAACTTTCGGTCCAATGTTCCTTGTGTTGTGTTTGAAGTCATCAGGTAAGAATGTGGTACTGATTTTGAAACGTTCAGAAACTGCTAGCAGACATGACAAGTTTACTCCTACTTATTCGTTTGGCGTCTTTTGTTAATGCGCAAACAAAATCAGGGGAAGTAACGATTTAATTTTACCTCTACAGTAGTTCTGTTAAATAGTTTTCTGTCTAAAAGTAATTGTGATTATTTTATTGTTGAATTAATTGTGGTTTGAGCCACGCCACAGTCTTGACATAGACAGTTATTCGATGTACCAATCCTGCTTAGACTGATTTTAGTAGAGTGTGACTTTCCAAGAATGAGAACTTCCTGAGCGACCTGATTTTACCATAAATGCCAAAGACCGGGGTCACCCTAATTGTGTTTATTTTAGTGTTGAAAAAATTGCGTTTAAGCCTCGTTATTTCACGGACCGTTTTTCGACGTACCAATCCTGCTTAGACTGCTTTTATTAGTGTATGACTTTCTAAGAGTGAGAACTTCCTGAGCGACCGGATCAGTACCTGTAAACGCGGGAGTCGGAGACCGGAGTCGCGTCAATTTAAAAACAGAGAACCCAGGAATCTTGGAATATAAATTTGTTTTATCGTGTCATCAGCGGTCGCTGTGACTACTCTACATACATACTCGAAAAATGCAACAGGATTTTGAACTAGTGTATTCGACCGCTTGATGGCAAAAATATCTTGACTTTTCGCATAAGCTACAATGGCTAGTCAACAGAAAGATAACGTATAATAATCCTTCAATTTCAAACTTATTTTGATGCACTTACAATTCTGTGGAGGTGTTAATCCTGTTTCTTGCAGAAGGTTTCCAACGTTTTACGAAGAAAAAGCACTCAAAACAAAATTGTCTCCCCAAAAAACTACTCTCTAATGTCAAAGTCGTCATCACGCATCTCTCCTCCGGATTGCTGTCATCTGATTGGTCAACGCCGATCATTTGGCGTGATTTACTTTCCAACAGATAATGTGAACGGAGTGCAGAGCAATGAGTCATGTTAACTACCTTTTTCTCTTCACCTGTCGTTGCTGGGCGCCTGTGTTCATGTTCTGGACTAGCAAGTGCAATAATAGCATGTGCCATTTACACTGTATACCCAAGTTTATGTGGTTAGGACTATTTTACAGAGTCCATTCGATGGCCAGCCGGGACATACGGGATACCCAAACCTGCATCCGGGTGTCCTTATGCCGATGGCTTTCAGTGGGAGACTGGGTGGAGATCTCAAGACATGAATAATGAATACTCAAACAACTCAAAGTCGATAGAATTTCATCTTGATGGAGTAGTGGATGAAAAGAAAATAAACAGATCGTTTTGTATGAAAACGGATGGAACAAGCCAACAGAGCAGACCTTCTTGGCCCCCAGGTTAGTACCAGGTTGTCCCTCAGTCAAAGAAGCATTGCTTTCAACGAAAATATTGAAGTGCAAAATCCACGATTTCAGTCCAGTCCTGTCCTGTCCGGGAAACATTGCTTCCTAATGGCTTCTTAATCATCAAGGATACCTTATTTGCATTTACTGCTCGCCTAGGTTTGACATATTGTATAATTTCTTTGTTAGTCAGTGTACGCAGGTTATGTTGAGAATCAGAGAGAAGCATAGCACAGCAAAGCATAGAACGGAACAGAACAGATTAAGAATAAGGTGGAGAGGAGTAAGGCCCGGTTCAAACGTCGAACTTTACATGTATCGAACCTAATTGCTATTTGGGTCGACCCAAATAATTAAGTTCGACAGTTGATTCAGATGTCGACCTTAATCAGTCGAACTTAATTCTTCAAAACAGCGGTAAACAGTCATCGGTTCCACTATATCGGTTTCAAAAAGCACAGGAAAACAATTAACAGGAAAAACAAAAGCTTTCTTTTATTATAGTAGTAACATTTAGATATTATCTGCGAATTCGTTAGTCGAATTTCGGTTAAGCACAGTTTCTATCGTTATTTGTTATATTCTGTTATTTTTAGACTAGCTGTCCACAAAAAAAGAAAAGAAAACAAAAACCAGCGAAAACAATCCGACGTTATTGCAATCCGTTATAAAGTACTGATTCTTGTTGACTGAGCGTTTACGGTTTGCGCAAGCCGGTTAATCAGATGCAAGAACGTTCAGTGCAAGACTGAACACGGTTTAATAGGCGACAGAGTGCTAGTCATGCTTATCGGTTTTGAGCCAATCACTAGCGCTGTTATATTCAGAAATACATTAACGTAATTCATGCATTAGGTTCGGCACATGTAATGTTCGACATCTGAATCAAAGTTGAACTTTTGCCGTTCTATTCGACTTGCCCAGTCGAATAGAACGGCAGGGACGACCCAAATAAAAATCTGTCGAACTTAATTGATTCATACCTCGAACTTAACATGTGCCGAACCTAATTATTAGGTTCGGCATATGAAAAGTTTGGCGTTTGAACCGGGCCTAAAACTTACAATCAGGCATAAAAATTAGAATTAAAATTCATTAAACACATAAACAAGTTACAAGTCACAAAGTTTGCAATAACTCAGAAATATCTATTCCAACAGGACAATACTGTATTTATAATAGTGGAGGGTGCCCTGAGGGACTGACAAAAGGTAATGTCAAATGGGATGATGACGACGATAAGTACAACTTTAATGCCAAAGGAGGAACACTTCCTGGTGGTAGATATGACTACAACACAGAGATTCGATTTTGCTGTAGAACAAACGGAAGTAAAAGTGACCCTATTTTACTTCCCTCACAAACTCCATTTTTCCTGCTGGCATACGGTTCAGCGGAGTGTCAAATGGTCAAGTGGACGGTGGCAAGTCTGGAGTGGATATTTTTTGATACGGAAGCTAACCGCAACTCAGATAAGGCAGGAGGGGCGTATCCTTTTGAGGCTGGGATTAAGCACCCTACAATTTACTACTGCTACTACCGCGGTGGGTAAACCGAAAATTGTGCAAGTCCTGGATATAGCCAGGCATGCATGCTTGCCTATCTCCAGGCACACTCTGCAAATATTCTTAATTTCCATCGTAAAGAAATTTGCGAAACAGACTTTTAAAAGGGGTCCTGTATATAACTACGCATATATGCGTAGTTGGTATGCAAAGGGTTAAACATCTCAGGTACTAGTAAAACCCAGTTTCCTTGAACACAAATTTTAAACTGTTACTTTCTGCTTGACTCAAGCAGTAACAGCGCCGATCCTATAAAACCAAACAGCTTATCACCCGACAGAGTAAGATGGAGGTATATTTCGAGAAATGGCTGCGTGAATGGGTGTCATCAGTCGGGGCGTAATCTTAGGCTGAATCTGTAGCCGTTCGAACAAAGATCGGGATGGAAAGGACGGTGGGGATTGAGCACTTGCTTTTTTCTAACTTAATTTCTATCGGAACTGATGAGATGAATCTGCTTTTCAATTAGCAGCTTCTTTCTTTCTTTCTTTCTTTCTTTCTTCCTTTCTTTCTTTTTCTTTCTTTCTTTCTTTCTTTCTTTCTTTCTTTCTTTTTTTAGGATGCAATGAAACTCTAACGGGAGTCAACGGCACTTTCCACTCACCAAACTATCCAAGAAAGTACCCGGATGGACAGTACTGTTCCTGGAGGATCACGGTCGGCCCAGCGCAACTAATTCACTTAATGTTCACAAACTTCAGTTTGCAAAGCGAGAATAACACGGACGGTTTATACGTATACAATGGACAGAATACCACAGGGGAGATGTTGGGAGTATTTTACGGAGGTCACCCTCCCCCCAAGGAAGGAATCTGCTCTTCATCAAACCACATGTTGGTAATATTCAAATCTGACAAGAATGGCTCCTACGGCGGCTTCAGTGCTTCCTACTCCGAATCTGATTGCGTAGGTAAGTGTTAAAACGAGCGTTTAAATGTTGAACAATCTAGCGATTAGTTGATAGCTTGTCTGCACTGGAAATAGGAACACTTTTGAGTAAAAGGTGGAGGAAATTTCCCGCCGTTTCCCAGTGTTTGAGGATTTATGTGTTCATGTTGTATTATATATAGTTTTATTACTATGCAATTCCCTAGACATCGCCTTAGAAAGATTATTTTTGGTTTTACAACCGAAACGAAAAAAAAAAAAAGATTTTACAGCACAGCTTCTAACTCCACTGTTATGAAATAGACCATGCAACCGCTCAAACATCGCTGGTCATGGCGCGGGTCTGTGGTGATAAAAGTGAATTCTTGTGGGAGTTCCTCAATTGCAGCTAGGTAGGCCTTTTATCAGTTTGATAAGACTTCGGTTATTTTGTTTTTACATCTGATTGAATTTTACAACCGATTGATAGATAACTGAAACCTCGTATTTTAATCTTCCTGGTGTTTCTCCAAAACAGCGCCAACTGCTGCCACTTCAGCTGTACATACACCGGAAGTGACGTCGCCTTCGACCGTCAAGCCCGGAACTTTGCCTACTGTGGAAAAGAGAGCATCAAGCAAGGAACCGGCACTAACATCAACTGACAGGTTATCAGACAAAGAAGCGACAGAGTTAAACAAGGCTTTCATATATGGACCGATAGTTGGAGTTCTGTTCGTCGTTTTAACTGTGTTCTTAATTTGCACAGTGTGGAGGCTTCGGAAACGTAAGTAAAATAACTTAATTGCACTTTATATATAAAGAAAAAAAAACTAAAATTTCGAAAAACATGCGTGACGAAAAATGGCTCCATGGGAACATCAAAAACATACCATACCAAATTGTTACAGAATACCTGCATTCTGTTTAGAGTCAGCGCGCACTCCTGGCTTGAACAAGGTTATTAGCAGGAAATGAATAGCAGAAGTTTCCAGGCCATATGCCCAGAAATGCTCGCTAATGAGATGCGTGCCCCTTATGATAGACATCACAAAGTGTCCCCTAGCCATAATCCTCATATAAGGGGAAACAATTTTGTCAAACATGAAATCATATGGAAATGGATGGCAAATAACTCTGTGTGATGTGAAGTACCCAAGTTCCGAGATACATGCATTTCAGGAAATAAGTGCTCCAGGCACGCTAGAACTAGGCTTAAGCCCATGATTTACATTAATCAAACAAGATATCCTTAAATGTAAAGAAGAAGATCGCAGATATCCTTAGTTCTCATTTTTCGATTCTTTTTTTGTTTCTTAGGTCAAAGAGATAACAGGTAAGCTTTAGTAAGGACTGTAAAATAAATAGTGTCGTCTTCATTAGTTAAGTGTATGCTTGTTCATATTTTTTTCTTTTTGCTGCATTAATGCATGTAGTTTCTCACACTGTTTGGACTCTTTCACAAAATCATTCATCAGTTAAATGTTTTTAGCGACTATTTTGAGGAAATGATTGAAACTGCATGTTTACTCAAAGCATTATATTTGAAATTGCACATTCGTGATCAGTTCCTTCTCCCCGTGGCCAGGCGGTGAACAGGGCAGGAAATCATCCTTCTCCAGGACCCCAGTCCTAACTCCTTGAGTTCTTTATCAACAGTTCGTCTCCAGGTCTTCCTGGGTCTCCCTCTCTTTCTCTTGCCTTCTGGTGCCCACGTGATGACGGTGCGTGGAATAGCTTCTTTCTCTATTCGTAACACGTGACCGATCCACTGCCACCGTCTCCTTTTCACTTGTGTGCTGATGAGCTCTTCGTTTGCCTTTCTTCTTACTTCCTCATTGCTCACTTTCATTGGCCAATAAATCTTAAAGATTCTATTTTCTTGCAGACAGTGCGAAACACCTGCGCTGAATCAAGTGGTCAGTATAAAACTACCTTACCTTTCAGCAGATTTTCCCAACTCGAGCGTCTTTAAAAACGTGGAACATGTTTACCTCAATTACTGTTTTCGTTAAGATTCATGCTTTTGCAAAGTCCACGGGTACTTGTGGAAATTGCGTACCGGCAGGTGGCGGTCAGTTCCCAATTCAGTGCAATTTTGGGGCTATGCCATGCTGATGAGTCCTAGAAGGATGAAGCGGCTGTCCATGGCTTGCACTCCACGTGTAATTTGACGGTGCGCATGCATAAGATTCTGGCTGGGTTCTGGCCACACCGCGGAGATAGTGTTTGTGTGGCGTTTGCTGGTTATTGGTTGTACTAAATTTAAAAAAAAAAAGCCATGTTCGTATAAGTACTTGTCAAGCACCGTAAGCGGGTATAGTGCAGCACATGTGAAGGGTACAAACTTTGTGCTGCTAATGACGTTGTATTTCACCAAATGAAAACAAATTAATAATATTAGCCAATTTCAGGCTTTGTGCAGACCGGGTGTTCGAAAGGTCATTTGCCTGCTGTGATTTGAAATGTTAATTCTACCGAAATCAATAATTGCGAAGCACGTCACCGCAATTCCAGCGCCAAGCCGGCAAATTGTGTTGGAAAATTTCAGGTTCAAAAACAGCAATGAATTCTGCCAAGTATAAATCTGACTTGTAACTTAAAGGCGCTGTTACACAAGGCAATTTTTCTTGCAACTTGTTCAGCAATTTTGTTGCGCCGTTGGGAGACAAGTTGCAGGCAACGTTGCCTAATGTAACACCTCTGCGCAACGCTGGGAGAATTCGTTGCAGCGTTGCGAGGATCGTTACGGAAAGTGGAACCGACTTCTACTTCTCGCAACGATTGCGGCAACAAAAACGTTGCGAGACATGTTCAATTCAGGGTATGTTACACTGGGCAATTTTTCCTGCAACTTGTACCGCAACAAAATTGCGAGACAAGATGCAAAAAAAATTGCCTAATGTAACAGCGCCTTTAAGTTTATGCATAACTCGGGTGGTTAGTAAAGTTATAAAACTATACGGTCTAATTACCAAAAATAATCAATTTTGACAAAGAGTTCGCGTAAAGACTTCAGACGAGAGCCTTTAAGGGAATGAAACTGGCCCTTTTTCTCACATGGCAGACCGAGCTGCGTGAAACTAATGACGACTATACGGACACTGGTTGCTGTGACAATCCTGGACATTATATGGATTTAATTGAAGCTACTCAGTCCCCAGGGCAGTTAGAGGAAACAACTGTGACAGAAACGTCACCTGACACAGAAGTACACGAATATACCCCCTTCCCCCCAGGAACAAGATCCTGGGAAGTGCCAAGAGAAAAGGTGATCATTGATAAGATTATTGGAAAGGGAGCTTTTGGACAAGTTGCACAAGGAAAATCTTTTGAGCTTAGAGGAGGCGAAAAAACAGCTACTGTGGCCATCAAAATGCTGAAAGGTAATTAGCCGTTTCTCATTTGAAGGTCAAATACACTCATCTCTAATTCAGGATGACAAGTAAATCTCTTTTTGATATGGGGTTTTCCTGTCCATTTGAAGGCCACGTTTCAGAAGAAGCCAAGGGTTTAATTAAACCAAAGCAAACGCAAATTTATATAAGAACCATCTTTGAGAAACCCGAACGGTGAATAAAAATTCGGTGAATGAAAATTCGCACGAGGAAAACTGAAATATCTTCCTTTGCAAGCCTAAAACGAAGCCGGTTAACATTTACGATCAGCATGATCAGAAAACACATTGCTTCCGCCTCCGCTCATCAACTCCCACAAACAGTGCAATGGGCCATTTTTATCGTTTATTGCACCGTTGATTACAATTTCCTATATTTTTACGGAAAGTTAATCCTCCACTTGTTTGCTTTTTATAGATCATTTTCTTTACTGACACCTATTCTGTTGTGGTACTCTCCATTCCTTGTATCAGAATAAATCGTGTTCCCTGTTCTGATCCTAGATAACGCTCCTGAAACAGACAGGAAAGACTTGTTGTCAGAACTTGAAGTTATGAAGAAGCTTAAACCTCATCCACACGTCATCAAACTGCTGGGGTGTGTTACTGAATCTGGTAAGTGACATCACAAATGGAGCGATTTTCGTTTGACCTTGAGAAACGTTTTCCGTTAAGTGTTCGTTATTTGTTTCATCTGCCACTAGTTAAAAAGATCAAAACAGGACCTCGTTCGTTTCCCGCTAAAGGAAACCCTAATATGGACAAAGCAATGTTTGTTTGTTCAATCGTGTTGCTGAATACAGATTGATGTCAAAGCTCTAAAAAGTGCTTGATGTTCGCTAAACCAATTGCCATTTTCTTGTTCGTTCGTTGTTTTGGTTTTGTTCGCGCGTAATTATTTCAAGGTCAAACGAAAATCACTCTATCTTTAAAGTGCACCTAACCCCTAAAATTTCTTTTCGGCTAAATAAGTTCTGTTATCATCTGGAACATTTCTTCGCAAAAATTTTTTGATTTGGTTAAATTCTCGATTTTCTGTGCCCTGTTAAATTCAAGAAAAATTTGGTTCACGTCCGAGTAAGAGGAACCTTGGGCGAGCCGTAGTTGTGACGTCAGATCAAGAACCAAGAATTCCACGCCGCTTAATTTTTAGCTGTGTTTCTCTGACTTTATTTGTTCATCGAAGCCTTCTGACCTTCTAGCTAATTCGAGCAAAGTCATAGTATGACTAAAATTCCAATGTTGTAATCCAAAGCAGATACTTAGACGAGCTACGCGGATTCTGCTGATTTGTAGATGAATTTTAGCTCTGAATACGAGATAGATGCGGAACACGAAGTCGACAGTACACCGCCAAAGGATGAAGATAGTGCCGTCCTGCCCATATCTGCTAAAAAGCCGCTAACCAACGAAGAATGAATTGCTCAATGCAAAAAGGGAATAAAGGCAAACTAAGAACTGGAACAGCAAATAAAGCAACATACGATTGGCCTTGGAGGACCGCAAAGAAACCGAAATGCTGAGCTTCGCCCGTGAGTGTTTACATTTCATTTCGCACGTTCGGTCTTCACGTTTGGTCTTGGTTTTTCTGCTCTCCGCCTCTCGCATTTGAGATTTATATTCAAGCTGAGGGAACCTCTTATAGAAATGGAGATTTTAATAAAGCATTCCTTTCTTCATTTATTTATTTTACATAGAAGTAAATGTGGAAACTGCGATATTACTTACGTCTTGTCCATTTCTGTAACCAGCATTAACAATAACAACAATTTATAACACTAGTGAACCAGGAAGGCAATTATTTTCTAAAGGACATTGACGAGAATTATAAGCAGGAGAGTTTGTTAGTATCGGTTCAACTGAGATTATCTTACCAATCATTTTTCTCGCGTCAACGTACAAGCAGTTTCCTCAGATCCCAGCGCGAGCGGAAATGTACAAATTATGTAAATCAACCGGCCCTCGCTTAACGCGCGACTCGAGGCTTCGCCGCTCATCGCTCACACTTCGATCTTCTTGCGGCCTTTTTTCGCACAAAAAATGGTAATAAAAGAATTAAGAAAGAGACTGCTTGTCCTCTACTTCAACGGAGGATATGAACAAGAGATCTCTGCACAGTAATGTTTTGTTATGCTCGAGTGATTTGATATGACTCAAGATAAAATTCTCATAGCGAGGCACGTTCATAGACTAGAATAAGGAATAACGGCAATGGCTTGTTATTGTGGAGAAAGCGTGTTCGGTTCTGCTGAAGGAGGACTTTCTATAAATACGGTCTTTAATTTTAAACCCTTCGCTGTCTTGGGCACCGCTTACATGTAATTATTTAGCGCTTACCGTGTAGCCAACTTGAATAATTCGCAAAGGTAATAATTTTCTGCGTACAGCGTATCGCAGGTGTTCTGTGGTTAATCGGTCGTTGAATCATTGGAAATACACAAAAAGCTGTCGTTTGATCGGATACTAAAGTTGTTCATTCATTCATACCTTCTTCTGCGACAACAAATCTTTGCTTAAAATGCATCGAGCGTAGTATCGAGTGCTTGGAAGGCTGCCGCTTTGCTCGCTATTGCTTTACAAAATCCACTCATTTCGTCCCTTCGCCTCTGGTCGGTCGTCGTCAAAAAATGCTGTATTTTTGTAGTGATACGTCTTGTGATTCGTTTCTTTGGTTACTGTGTCTCGGAGCAATACGAACGGTCGACAGTTTTCTGTACATCTTCGAGAGCTCAAGAGAAATATAGCTCCGATAGAGATAGCGCGAGACTGCGGGTTCTTGATTTGACGTCACAAGGTGACTAGTCCCATGCCCTCACTGCTCGACCCTGAACCAAAATGGTGTCTATTTTCGGCCGATTTTCCGTACTTCAACCGCGCACAGAAAATCAGGGATTAAACCAAATCAAAAACTTTTTGTGACGAAATGCTCCAAATGATAACAGGATTTATTTGACGGGGAAAAAATTTTTAGGGTTAGGTGCACTTTAATAATCAAATGCTCAATCTCGGTTATTGCATGTCTAGCTTTTTCATTGGTTCACTGAACACAGGTTATCAGTGCAAAACCCTTCTTTTTGCCTTTTAAGGCAATTGGATTTCATGTCAAGTGCAACGACGTTCAAAAGTTTTCGCCACTGGTGAAAACTTTTTTTCCAGGAAAAGGGTAAAAAAAAAATCAGCAACGATTTCCGAGGTTGAGAATTTAACAAAACAATTATTCCACCCGCGCTTGTTCGATATGAGGTGATTATAGGCAACTCGGCACTACGCGTACGCGCCGCCTCAGCTCATATTCAACGCGCGCTCGTAAAATATAGTACATTTCCGGGTCAGTACCTATTCGGACGAAGTGGAAAACCTTTGACCGGGATTGGGGAACACCTTTGTGGACAACGTCCAACATTTCATATTCTAGAAGTACCTTGGCACTCAAGCAATTCCCCAAGTTTAGGCTATGATTCAGAATTTCAACCTTAACTGATTCCGAAATCCTGGCTCGCATTCCATCTTTAAGACATCAGGGAGTAAACAAGAGACAAACAAACTGATGAGTGGATTTGAAACTTGTAGAAGTAGTTTTCTCTACGATTGCTTTTAATCGGAAAGATACGTACATCACTGCAAAGACCACTAATTTATTCACAACATTTTCGATAATTATATCTTCATTTTAACATTTTAGAGCCGTTGCTTGTAATTATTGAGTATGTCCCGTATGGTGATCTGTTGGGTTACTTGAGAAAGAGCCGGGGATTATATGACACATACTACAAAGACCCGGATGTCAAGCCACAAACAACTCTGACGTCACAGCAGTTAATGACGTTTTCGTGGCAGGTTGCTGATGGAATGCGTTATTTATCTTCAAGAAATGTAAGTTCGTTTGGCATTTAACAGTTTCTAATGTTTTTGCTTTGGTTGTTTTGATGAATTTTAAATTGAAAGCCCATAGTTTCAAGATTCGTGATTTGTAGTATAATTTATTTATTTATTTTGTCGACAATATTCAGACTGAGATGCCCAGTTCAGCATACGTTATTTACGTTTACAATATAGATAATTGTAATAATAGTAAATGTAGTAATAGTAAATATAATAAAGTAAGTTCTCATTTTGTAGATCATTCACCGCGATCTCGCCGCCCGTAATGTTTTGGTTGGGGAGGAAGAGAGATGTAAAGTAACTGATTTTGGCATGGCTAGAGATGTACACCAGGAAAACATCTACGAAATGAAAAGGAAGGTTTGTGGTACAGTTTCGAAATTCGTGTTCTGGCTTTTTGAACTCACGTGCTTTCACGTATATTTTTATGCCTCAGGGACGACTCCCAGTAAAGTGGACAGCCTACGAAGGACTTCTGTTTGGACTATACACTACAAAGAGCGATGTGTGAGTGGGGCACCCTGTTTATAGTAACCTAACAAGCATCGAACCTGTAATAGAGGGTCTGAATAGGTTATCCTTAACCTCCAGTTGGCTAGAATTTGACTGTCGACAATTAACGGCGTTCAAAGGTACGACGCATGGCCAGATCCCATCTTGTTTTGCAAAGTAAAATGCAAACAAATGTGGAATCTTTCATTTTCACACTGCAAAACCTAACGCCGCTTCTGCCATCCACAAGTGTTGTTTTGTGAAATTTGCTTCGTCAGCGCATTTTTTGCATCGTTTTCATTATCATGATAACGTCACACTGAAAAGGGTTGTAACTGATTCAGATTTCAAGGCTCTGAAGACCGAAGTGACGTAGCCTTGTGCGTTTGACCGCTGTGAAGTCTACCGGATAAATCTTTTTTCGTCAAACGCTGGCCAACGGATAGTAAAGAGTCAAACGTCAAATAAGAAAAATAACTTGAACCCATGGGTCTCAGTACTCTGTCTAATGTGTAATACAGTAGTCTGTTGAAAGATTGTGACATTGACTGAGTTTCGCAGTCCGTTCTCTATCGTTACTTTCGGGGTTGTATCTTTTGGGGTTTCGCTACTTTCGGTTGGCAAAAGCGCTTAACGTATATAGGGCGATTCATTTATGTGAAATCGTGGTAAACATGAAATCATGGCGTGCAATTTTTTTTAAAAGGTGGCGCCTTTTTAAAAGAAGCGGTAGAGCAGGCGGTTGTTTCGGATATGTACCGGATCTCTCGCGCGCACTTATCATGTCTTATTTGGTAGTTTGGTACAGAGTATCTGTTAACGTTTTTCGTAGAGAAATACATGTTACTCGTGTGGTCGTTATTACTTTCGGTGGGGGAGGGACACAGGGTTTGGAGCATTGCTACTTTTAACCTTAGTGGGGGCGTGGCAGTGTAGTGGCTAGCGCGTTGGACTTCAGATCTGAAGGTGTGTGGTTCGACGCCCAGTCCCTGCCATCGTGTTGTGTCCTTACTGAGATAAGAAACTTACCTCCACATTGTCTCTCTCCACCCAGGTGAAGTAGCATCCCACCAAGGGGGGAGTAGCAATACCCTCAGTTGCTTCATGCCACAGAAACCGGGTTAAGCTCCGACCGTGTGGGCCTCCTTGGATCGTGTGCAGCTTTACCTTTTTTTCACTTTTAAAACTTTAGGATAGTAAGCTTATCGTCAGTTGATGGTGGTTTCATGTCTCTGGCTGAAAAAATAATTAAAACAGGTGATATTAGCCCTTTTAGTCGTGATGTTATTGGCGGTAAAGACATAAGCAGTTGGTCTGTGCAATTAAAAATTGTATTTACATAACTCAAATCATCACGATCTTCTTTCGTTTCACACAGATGGAGTTACGGAGTTTTACTGTACGAGATCTTCACTGTAGGTATGGTACAAATGGTTAGCACGACATGTCGGGTTGCCTTATTGCTCCATCGATGCATAACGATGCATGCTATACATCTGTGAATTCGGTAGTAGTTTTCTGGAACTGATACTTACCTTAGCGGAAAATGTTAGTTTCTTGACTGCCCTTTTCTTGTTCATGCTGTGTTTTGCGATTGCTGTTGTGACTTTGAAAATTTGCGTATTTCTCTTTTATTTCTGTAGGTAGTGTTACGGTCGTGTAGTAACTTCGTAAGGGCTCTGGGAGCTTATTTGAATTTGGGACATCAACAAAAAATCTCTTAAATGTCACTTTGATTTGAAAATAACGAGTATAAATAATTTTGTATGAGCATTACAAAGTAAGCTTCGACAGTTGATTTGGCACTCATTGGCAACGAACCACACACACCTAACAGGGACACTCACATTTGATACCTGTGTGCAGGTGGCTCACCCTACCCGAGAATGGACGGCCGAAAAATCGTGGATTTACTTCAGCAGGGATACAGGATGCCCAAACCAACACATGTGGACGACCCCCTGTAAGTTAATTACTGCGGCCTTTGTAGAAAGAAGGGGAAAGGAGTCTAATCATATACAATGTTTACTCCCTTTCGGAACAGGAGTTACAGTTAGAACCCCGTCTTACTACCCTTCCCTCCCCCCCCCCCCCTCCTCCCCCTTCCCCAACCCCGTTAATAGCCCAAATAAGTATATTTAGTCATTTCCTAATCCAAAAACATGAAATTGTATGCCAATTTAAACTTTATGCTGACCGATTAAATCGTTTTTGTTATCCACGCTTTGTTTTGACCAGGATATGATGTCACATACTTGTATGTAAAAGTGCATACAATGGATTTGTTAAATGTTGCTTGACATGTGCTGTTGCTTCCGTTATCCTTGTTGGCACGGGCGACACAACGACGCACACGCATAAGAGAAACATTTCCTTTTCTTTTGAGCTTGTGTTTATGACTCTTCTTTCGCTTGCGTCCCCAGTTTACACGTACGTGCCTATTGCTTATCCTCATGCTCGCGTCGTACACGTAAAACGGCCTTTAGGCTTGTATCTCCCCCCAGCTTGCACGTGTCTTTTTCTTATCGTTGTGCTTGCGTCGTGCATATACATGTAAACCAGCCTTTAGGGCTTGCTTAGGTTTACCTTATCATATTGCGCCAATGTTTTTCAATTTACGATCGTGTCATATATCCTTTTATTAAATCGGCTAATTCTAGATGGCCAGTCGTGAAAAAGGTTCTACTCTATTTCCCAGGTACAAGATCATGCGTTTGTGCTGGCAAGAGGACCCTCGCGACCGTCCAACATTTGAAAATCTTACCATAGAACTAAAAGAAATGGAAAAACAGCACAAGGTGAAACGAAAACTCAGTAACGATACGATCTCCTTTTTACTAAACGGAGTGTATTTGTTGCGAACTTGGAAAACGGAAAGGGCATAGCGACTCGTAAACATGGCAAACAATTCCTCTGCAGAAGTACAGTTGTAGAGCAATTAAAATTTTCATTTTACAATAGATCTTTTGGTGGATATACTACGAATTTAAAGAAAGACTGTGCTTAATAATTTAAATTCTGCTTTCCTCATTAAATCTGTACATATTTTACGTAAAAGATGTCATCGTACTATCTTACTTTAACCCTCCGACGTATAAGCAAACTCATACCCCCACCGTGGTACAACGTTGGGTTAAGGCCCCCCCCCCCCCCCCAATTGTTGAAAATGTGTTACAGTTGGTAGAAAGCCTGTAGTGCACTGAACAAGATCAAGTAAATATCGGACAAGATGGATTTTATTCAATATTACGGAATTGTCAGAAAAGGGTAGAGATTGAAATTTTTCCTGCCGTCATGCCGTTTTTATGCCGTCATGTCATTTTTTTTGTCATGTAGGATATGACAATTAAACACTTTGTCTTCATATTTCACTGTAAAGGAAATATCACCATAGCAAGTGATTCTCGCCAAACTTTGCCAAATTGTCTAAGGCACATCGTACACCTGTCAAAACGAACCCTCTTGAAATAATACAAGAAAAATCTTAAGGGAGGGGATGGGTAGCATCCATGCCCCCGCCTTGTATGTCCGAGGGGCTACTAGGTACGAGAAAAGCGGGTTGTTCGGGTTTTTTTAATAGTAGGCTCTTCTTTTTAACAGAGACTCATCAACATGCAAGATTACGATACGGCACTCTATGAGAATGTAGAAGATCTGATGTTCTAAGGATGCCTGTTCAGAGGAAGCTTCAGAGAGACAGCGCATTACAGTACTTTTAATGTTTTCAGTCTAGAAAACTGAACGAAGGGAGAATCTCGAATTTTTTGTTTTGTGGTAGTGTTTTTCATACTTTTCCTCATAGACATGTAATGTTTGAGTGAACAAGCTTGAATTTGTTTTTGAACGATAAGATCAAAGTAGTAACCTGTTTACTGTATTTTACTTAAAAACCAGATTGCATGACAGTCTTAACGCTTTTTGTGTACAGTGCAGTAGTGTAGCAGCTCTCGTAAGCTTGTAATTCTAGTGGTCCTCTAGTGTAGCAGCTGCTATTGTGTTTGGGGCTAGGGGTATTGTTCATATTGTTTGTTCTATTGTTTTCTCGAAGTGTAGCGAGCCATTCATGTGAGACCTTGCGAGAGCTGTACAGTGACATGAAATGACACAGTGACAATATCGTAATTAAACTTCCTAATTTAGTGCATACAGACAGACAGACAGACAGAAGACAGACAAACAGGCATATTTGAACTTAATTGAATCATAAATTTGTAGGGTAGCTTAAAAAACCTCATTTATCTTCGAGAACAAAAAAGACAGCAATCAAAACGAACACGCGAAAACAAAACAAAAAATGCAAAACAATATTAAAACGCACTCACTAAAAAGATAACTACATCAAAAAGGTGGAATGCTTCAACTTAAACGTTACATTGGCAGACTGTCTTTCTGGCCCCAGTTGTTCAAAAGTTTGGATAGCGGATAAATCATTATCCAGTGGATAAGTGTTAGGGAAACCAATTGCATTATCCACTGGATAGTGATTTATCCGGTGGATAGCGCTATCCAACTTTTGAACAACTGGGGCCTGAAGTCCTTTGAAGAAGTGATGGTTCTAACGCTGTCAGGTAAAGAGTTCAAGGACAGTGCAAATAATTTAGTGTCCAGAACTATTTTTAATATTTACAGGCCAGTTATCAGGCCTTCATAAGATCTTTCCTCATGGAAAAAACTGATTATTTTCATGTAAGGAGATGAGAGCAAGTGTTGACCGATGATAGAGAACTGAGCCAGCTGCAACAACAACAACAACAACAACAACAACACAGCAGCAGCAATACAAACGTAGACAAAATCAGAATAATTTATTTGCATTTAAAACTACAAAACTGGATACTATACATACAACATAGGAAAGTCCAAATAGTCTATGTCTGTAGTTTAACTAAGATTGTGGCTCAAGCTATATACTTGCAATAGTATCCCTTAAATTCTTCCTTCAAGTAGAGCTGGAAAAAACAAGACAAATATGTTTGATACCGTAAAACGTTGCCTAAACGGAAATAATCTTTAAGCACAATTAGTTTGTTATTTCAGGCTCGCTTTCAGTTTCTTTTAAAAAGAACGACCGTATCGTATAGATTCAGGTCTCAACTTATGTATTCTGTAGTGAGACCAGAGGGTGGGGAAGGAGGAAGGGGAAGGAGGAGGTATTCGCTGGGCTGCTGGCCAAGGCCTATAAGCCTCACCTACCCGACTGCTAATATAACCCTGAAGGGTAGGGGTTAGTATTACCTGGTATCACAATACAGCCGCCTCCCATCGCCCCTGGCCGCTAGGGGCGTTCACACGCGAGAGAGCGTAACACAATAACCAAAGCCTAGCCTGCGTGCAGGAAATAGGGAACAGGCAAGGAAATAGGAGACGTCTGCACGCAGGTTACCAAATTAAAGCCTCAAACATGTCAAAAGTTGAATCAGAACCATAAAAATGCACCAAAAAGAAAAAAAAAAGCACTACAAAAAAGCACTGCACGATACCTTTCATCCTTTCTTTAGGATTTCGTCCACAGACTCAAAGTTAGAATCACTTTGTACAGCATCGTATCAAGAAAACAGAATCAGATTCGAAAACAATAGGTATTGTTTACTTGCGTGAAACTGGCCATATTTGGTCATTTTTGAGAGCGGCGAAAACAATGACTAGCTAATGCACGAGGGAAATTCAAAATTTCCGATGACGGCACTCGCGGTAAGTTTGAATATTCTGCAAAAGCAAAGTACCGGCAAAATTTCCCTGTAAGGGAGGGTAAGAGGAACATTTGTCACGGCACGAATAGTTACACAGAGGTGGGTGGTCATGGCAATGAATGTCGCCAAACACCCGGACAGCAAAGAAAAAGTGTAGCTTAGTTTCTCGGCTTACAGAACGAGTAGAAAACATGTATACTTGTTTCGGCGGCATTTAAGTTTGCTAATCAGGGACTATATCAACGGGAATACACATCTGCAGGCTGATACCTGCGAAATTCAGCAAGGGACTGTTCGCGTGTTTCATTTTGTTCCGCACAACTCCTTTCTTTCAAAAAGCAGTTAACACATTCAATTCTCGTGAAGCTGAATGGGAACGGAGCATTTAAATTTCGCGCTGCATATATCATTTGGGTTAAAAAAAAACATTAGGCCGTCATTGCTATTTGCATAACTTTTGACTGAACATTGGCTTCCCTCAAAGTCGAGAATACACATCTCCACCTGACACACACGAAAATTCAGCAAAGGTCTGTTCGCGTGTTTCATTTTCAGTGTTTTACACAACTCCTTTCTTTCAAAACTCAATTTTAAAAGCCAGTCAATTCTCGCACAGCATAAATAAACCGAACACGCGTTTTCCACTTCGTTGAATAATCTCGAGGTGTGATAAAATGTTACAATGGGCGGTGCGCTCATTAAGAAGAGCCAGGCTTGTTTATTTAAGAAACTATTCAAAACTTTGTATAGGCTTGAAAACAATAGGTGAGAAAAACGCAGCAAAACAAATCTCTCAAACTGAAATACTAAACGATAACCGTTCGTTATAGAGTTCTCGCATAACGAACTTTTGAGCCATCCTTTACTAATGTTTATATCTTAAGAAAAAAGGATTATGTTGAATAAAGTCCCTGTTCATGACTTAAAAGTTAACACGAAGTTAAGTTGCGTCCGTAAGAGGTGCGAGTCTTAAATAAACCAGTTTGGCAATATATCAGAGTACCTCCTACACAAACAGAAAGAAAATGCGTTTTTGTTTGACGCTATCAAGAAATGCTTTTTTAAAAAGCTAAATTTCTTAGACAAAGGAGATTGTTTATGCTTTCCTCTCCTACAAACTGGAAAGCGATCTAGGTTCAATGGCAATAAACACTGACTAAAAAGTAACCAAGCTAGAACAGATTCTTATTTCATAACAACAATTATTTTGATTTAAGAACGGTGCATACTAAACCATGACTTTTAGAGTTTGTCGAAAATTCTGTATTTTCAGTGACTAATAGACAATGCAGCGAAGGCTCGGCGAGGAGACATTTTCCCCTCGGTACCCCAGAGAAAATAGCATCACGCTAGCACAATCTACACTCCCCACCCCCACCTGAGAAGAAAGTTTGTCACGCCGAAAATTTTACGATCTTCGATGAACTTTTCGTCGTGATCTCGGCATGGCTTCGACAGCGTCCTTGTGAACAAAAGGCTATTGTTCCTGCAAACAACAGGCTTTTGTTTGTGCGAATTTGATCCGGTACAATAGACCATTTCTTAATTCGGTAAATTGTGATCGTCCGGGTGAGTCCTGAGAAGGACTGTTTGAGGTGACATTGACTGACGTTTCGACAACCTGAGCGGAAGTCATCATCAGAGTCAAGTGAACTGTGAATCGTCAGTAGATGTTATAAGTCTCTGGTCGTTGTCCTGATTGGTCGACGATCTCGTGATGTTATTGGTCGTCTGTCAGTTAAGCCGTGATGTTATTGGCTGTGAAGACTGTAAACGTGATTGGTGCGTTTCGATCCGTCTTTTGTTAGTCAAATGTCCGTTGGTCTATTGTTAGTCAAATAAGTCAGTTTGTCTATTTTTTGTCTGTCTTGTTATTGTCGGCAATCAGTCGTTTGTAAGGTGCAGGTAGCTGTTGGCAACGGTTCAGTGGTGTTTGTTCTAAGTTAGTAAATCAGCTTTCCAGAGTGATTCGTTGATAGTAGTCCGTACTGTAGGTAACGCGTTCAGCAGAGTCCCAGTCGATTCTGTGGTTTGTTTTTAAATGGTGCTCAGCAATGTGATTGTTGATATCACCATTTCTAATCGCTCGTTTGTGTTCAGTCAGTCGGACGTTCAGATTTCTGCCGGTCTCACCAATATAAGTGGCCTGGCAGTCGCAGCATTTGATTTTATAAACTGCTCCCCGTCTGTCGCTCGGTTCGTCTTTGTCTTTAACGTTCGTCAGTAGATGTCGTAAAGTAGTGATAGGTTTGTGAGCAACGCGGATGTTGTAGGGTTGTAGGATTCGTGCGATAGTTTCAGAAGTCCCTTTGATGTAAGGTATGGTTGCAGTAGTGACAGGTGTCGCGTTAGTGTTCGTAGCGTTTGGTTCGGAGTTTCTGTAAGTGTTGTGTCTAATAAAGTCCCGGTTGTAATTGTTCTTGTTGAAAACGTTGTCTAAGTACTTGATTTCGTCCGTTAAGCTGTCAGGTGAGTCACAAACTAGTTGCCCGCGTCTTGTCAGGGTCCGTATAGTCGTAGCTTTGTGAGAAGTTGGGTTGTAAGATGATTGGTCGAGTAGTCTGTCAGTATGTGTCGGTTTTCTGTAAATTGTCGTCCGTAGTTCGTTATTGTCGCGGGTAACTAAGCAGGCTAGAAAAGGTATTTTACCATTTTCCTCGATCTCCTTAGTAAATTGTATGTCGGCGTTTTGTCCGTTGAGATGTTCGTGAAAATCGTCGATTTCGTCTTTGTGATTTCGTCCTTTCTGTAAAGGTATCGTCAACGTAACGTAGCCAGATTGGTAGTGTTCGTTTGTAAGTTGCGAGGGCTCGTTCCTCGATGTTTTGCATAACGATTTCTGCAACAACAACGGAAACTGGTGAGCCCATAGCTGTTCCGTACAACTGTTTGTAGTGCTTGCCGTTGTACTGAAAATATGTAGAAGTAAGACAAAGGTTCAGTAAGTCCATTAAGTCGTCTGTAGGTAGCGGTAGTTCAATAGTAGAGTTGTTGATGGCGGTCTCAGCGCAGTCTAGAGCCAGTTGAAGTGGAATACTGGTGAACAGTGATTTCACATCAAAAGACACTAGTTTGTAGTCGTCAGGTACTTGTACTGTCTTGATTGCGTCAATAAAGTTCTCAGTCGACTGTAGTTTGTGTCGTGATTCGTCGGTCAAAGGTTTCAGTACGGTAGTCAAGTATTTGGACAGTTGGTAAGTCGGGGACCCACAGAATGAGACTATGGGTCGCATGGGTATGTTAGGTTTGTGCAGTTTCGGTAGTCCGTAAAGTTTCGGTGGTTGTGGTACACGGCACCTCAGTCTGTTGTAGCGTTGAATGTCAATATTTCTTGATACGATAATAAACAGCACCACAGGAAAGTACTGCTCAGTAGCTTTCATTTGAATGGTCACACTTTAGGGGATTTGTTCACAACCTCAAAAGGCAGAACCACAGCATAGAAAGTACTCAATATGCCTTTCACTTTACTGCTCACACTGTAAGATATTTTACTTACAAACTCAGAAGTTATAATCTGATAACAAACCTGTCGTAGATGGGATTCAACACTGAGTCACCCCCTGCGGTCTCGTACAATGGGTTTTCATTTTCCTTTGGCATGTACATCTCTTTGGTATTACCGTTTTCATGTTCGTTAACCTCAGAGTATAGGTCGTTTGCCTCTGAGGAATACACTGTATTTTCTATAATCAGTTCACTATGACAGACACAAAGAAACACATATGATATTAACAATAATTTGAAATGGTTACTTACAATTCGTATCTTAAAACACGCATGAGAACAGCGGAACTTTTACGGAGAAAACCCAGACGAAGGCATTCAATAAACGTAATACATGTTTCGGAAAACAATTCGAGAAATCGTTAGGAGTCTTCGGTAATGTTCGGAAAAATTCAAGAATTTGTTTCAGGTACAGAAAGAGGCCACCAGGCAATATTTTTGCGGTTCACAGTTCCTGGCTTAACTGACAAATAGCAAAAATTTCAAGTGACAACCTACAATTGTAGATCCCCAATCCACAGCCTCTAAGAATAAAGGCCCGGGATAGAACGGGATAGATTCTTGCTACTATAAGACAGGTAGTCAAGAAAAAAAGCCACAGGTTGACTTTATCATGCACTATTTAAACAATTCTTTCCTCTTAGTAGTGCACTAGTTAATAAAAGTTTCTTAATTTGTTGTTTCTTACCTATTATAAAGAGAATTGTCAACTGACATCGGTGTTTCACCTCTTGCCCTTAAATTCAACAAAACATATTTCGCAAGCGGGTTATTAAATACTGCACCATTTAACACAAGTCCTTTTGCTTTAACGTTCTCCACTTTTTCGCTTTTGATTGGGCAAAGTGCTTACCGATCATAGCAAGGATTTTCCAGTGACATCGGTGTTTCGCCGTTTGACCTAAAAATAGATCAATAAAATATGGGTAAACACTACGACGTCATGGCGTCTTACTATCACTAATTTCATGCACATTTTGTTTTATCAGGCGAACTTGTAAAAGTGGTTTCCTGCCGCAGCTGGCGGTGAACACTCAAATTATCTGAAGCGATGGGCTCAGTAATATGTTGTTCCCCTTTAGCTCGTTTGGTCTTTTCAACTCTAACAAAATGCGCGAGTTTAAGCATTAGACAGCAATGGTGTTTATTATTATTATTATTATTATTATTATTATTATTATATTATTATTACGCATTATTTATTGTCAAACAATGGAATTACATGCATCGAGAACACGCTGTCATAAATCGCACATAAAAGGTATTGCACATATCAGTAAAGGCGCTGTTACACGAGGCAATTTTTCTGCAACTTGCCTCGCAATGCTCTCGCTCGTTCTCTTTTGCGTTGCAAAAAAATTGTCTCGGTGTAATAGCGTCTTTAAAGGCCTATAAAAACGCTTAAATGAAAGACTTTGATAAGTCCAGCCGAAGAGTTAAATTACCTTGAATAAACCACTTGTTTTGGCACCTCCTGCTTTTCTTTTGTCCGTCTCCTGTAAGTGAACAGAAATTTATTTAATTTCTGATTGACTGACGTGCTGGCTGGCTAGCCGGGTTGCAATTGGTTGGTTGGCCGGGTTGGTTTCCAGTGGTTGACAAATTGGTCAATCATTCTTTGAGCTTAAAATGACTGGGCGATAATTGCTTTAAAAGGTCTTTTAAGGGAGTTCAAGGGTCATGAGAAATGACTGCTTAAAAGTCAGCAGTTGACAACGCCTAAAAAGTTTCAGAATCTAAAGTATATTTCACTATATCTTCAAGGTCGATCAATCTGATTATCGCAAGTATCTTACCTTTTGCAATAGAAGAATACAGCTACAAGAAAGGCAACTAGAAAAACCAGTGCTATTACGGGAACAACAACAGCGACGACACTAAAACCTGTCAAACAGAAAATTAATAAGAAAACAGAGGACATGCAGAAACAAACTACAGAAAACAAACCGAGGGATCATTGCGGAAACGCTTTCCGATACTCAGGTGAAGGTTGAGGATGCGACGAATGTACAGGTTTTCCACGAAGCCAATGTAATGATTGCAGAAGCAAGTACTTTTATAAGGTGCTAATTATTACGTTGTACAATTTGAAGTCTGTACATCTACAATGATACAAAATGTTCTCAATTCTTCCTGTTGCCTAGCGTTAAATTCCTTAGTAAATATCCCTGTGCTAGCCACCAAGCCAGTCGCAATAAAGCAATCGAGTACTTCCACTGCAAAATCGCGTCATTATCGATTATTTTAAATGTGTAGTTCTGTTTCTCATTTTGACATATTGCTTGATGAAATTTGCCCAACAGGGTTACTGAACCGTTAGCACATGTCCGTGAGTCTGTAAGTACTGCATTTAAGTATGTAAAAAGTGCATTGTAAGATTACTAAACTGAATGCAAACACAAAAGTTACTGCCTATTAAAATCCTCCTAAATTGAAATCAATGAATGATTTGCGTATGATACCTTTTCTTTGAGATTGCCCACTATGTTTCTTTTTTCCTCCTTCCTTTGACGGTCCGTCAGTTGTTGGTACTGGTTCTTCGCTAGTTATGGTCTGTTGCAGTGTGTAAAATGTTTTAGGATTAACAGATGATAATGACGTCACTTCCGGCATGTGTGTGATCGTAGTTGCAGTCGTCGTCTCTGGTTTCAAAACAAAGGCTATATCAATTACACTTTATTTAAAACAGCCATGATTTTGCAAGGCCTTTACTGTTGGGTTTAAAAAACACTTTTTTAAATTGCCTAAATAGCCACTACAAAACTGATGGAAAAACATTCCCTATACATTGCCCTGTTATTGGCTATTAAAAAAGTTCCGTACAAAAAAGTTCAAAAGCTGTCGGAAACTAGTACACCCAAAACACTTGGCCAGCCCTGATACGTGGATTTCTAAAAGTTTTTCTCGTCCTACATTTTCACTTGTGCTGTTTTTCTGCTAGATGTAAAGATAGACGAGAAGTTAAAAGAAATAATTGGCGTCTGTCGGGTTTCGAACAACCGGGTCCTGAATAATGAACTGTCGATATTTTTTACCAGCAAGCACGTAACGTTAAACGTTGTGTGAAGTAGCCAATAAAAACTTATTATTGTGCACAACAGTTGAACATTTATGCAAAAAGTAATATACAGGACAACAAAATTTTACAACACTAATATTTACCCGAATAGTTAACAGCACTGTATGAGGCACTGAAGCCGCTGCAAGAGCCACTCTTATCTGATTGGAATATTACGAACATGTGGTTTTTCGATGAGTAGATTCCATCCTTGGGGGGAGGGTGACCTCCATAAAACACTCCTAATATCCCTCCTGTGGCATTCTCTCCATCATACACGTATAAACCGTCCGTGTTATTCTCGCTCTGCAAACTGAAGTTTGTGAACGTTAGGTGAATTTGTTGTGATATGTTGACCATGATCCTCCAGGAGCAGTACTGTCCATGCGGGTACTTTCTTGGATAATTTGGTGAGTGTAAAGTGCCTTTGACTGCGGTTAAGGTTTCGTTGCATCCTAGAAAAGAAAGAAATGACAGACAGACAGACAGACAGACACATGCATTCGCACAGATAGAGCGGCAGACAGACAGACAGACAGACAGGCAGACAGACAGACAGAGACAGACAGGAAAAAATGGAAGTAAGAGAGGCTGGGTGTTTGAGAGGGAAAGCTAGGGGATAAGGAAGACAGGATTTTACATTCCAGCTGTACTTCTTTCGCTACTCCCTTCCTTTGACGAAGGCTAATTGTTGACGCAATAAGAGGAGTTGTTCCCTCGTTGTAGTAAAATACGAAGACAAAATTGTAGGATGTACCACCTTAAACTATCCCAATTCATCATTACATGACTAAGAACTACTTCCTTTTGATTCAGCGCCATTTTACAAACAAACCTGTCTTCAGTTCAGCCATCCGACTACAGGCTGAAAATGACTGACTGGCTTGGAGTCAACTAGTTACGAAGAAAAAGTATCAGGCAAATTCAAACCTTTCATTACTCACCGTGGTAGTAACAGTAATAAATGATGGGGTGCGCTTTGCTAGCATCATAAGGATACGCGCCTCCTCTATCGTCTCCGTTTCTCCAGTCTTCCGTATCATAATGTATCCACTCCAGAGTCACGATCGTCCACTTGACCATTTGACACGCTGCTGAACCATGAGCCAGCAGGTAAAATGGGGTTTTAGATGGGAGGATTGTGGGTTCATTTTTGTCTCCGTCTGTTCTACAGCAAAAATTAATTTCTGTATTGTCATCATATCTGCCATAAGGAAGCGTTCCAAATTTCGTATTCAAGTTCCAAAAATTGTCGTCATCCCAGAAGACATAGCCTGATGTAAGACCCTTAGGACACTCTGTATCTTTCTTATAAATACAATATTTACCTGCAATCATTAGAAGAAAAATGAGCAATAAATGATACTTAAACTGGTCCTAATTTATGTTTATGAAGCTCACTTTTGTACGTTAATGTAATGTAAGAGACAGGCTCGATAAAGAGCATAGTATAAAATCATGGATCACTTGAAAGTAGTCAAATCAAACGATAAATTAAAACGTCGTTCGTTTTAAATTTGAACATTGCACCTTTGTTCGTGAGGTTTACAGGACAGGGTGCGGCGCATGAGTAAAGCTATCACAGTCCTTTCTTCTGTGTGGTCACTTTAATGTTACACACTCTCATACTTCGACTGAATTAAAGTTAAAAAGGCATTACAAAGCCTGGGATATTTTACTGCTTTGCATTTGTTTTTTATGCTCAAGCAATGGAGGAGACAAAGGCACCCCAAACTTGGACTTAATAGACTTGTGTTCTACCTGTACGATGGCTTAATATTTGTGGCCTAACAACTTCTAAGTCTTGATTACCCAGTGATCGATCATCAGCTGCTTGTCCAGAGATAACATATCGATTAATTCTTATATATGGCAATGATGTCATAGATTAGTTACGTCTGGCTTAACATTTGGCGAGTTAGTACTGACCTGGAGGCCAGGTGGTTCTATTTTGGTCACTTGTCGTATCTGTTTTAATACAAAATGATCTGTTAATCTTCTTTTCATCTACAACTCCATCAAGGTGAAATTCCGACGACTTGGCATTATTTGATTTTCTGTTATTGGTGTCTTGAGATCTCCACCCAGTCTCCCACTGAAAGCCATCGGCGAAAGGACACCCGGATGCAGGTTTGGGTATCCCGTATGTGCCGGCAGGCCATCCCATGGACTCTGAAAATCAATAGTGTCTTGTAAGAACTTTACGAAAACGTCGGTTTGAAATACCAAATGCCAACATTTTAATGGCCGTTGAACAGGAGGAGTTGTGCCAGTAAAAATGGTCAAAATTGTTCACCATGAAATGCTGCTCAGGTAACCGAATTTCTAGCTACAAGTTCTGAATTTCTGTGAAACGCACAGTGTATAGTTCATGCATTACACGTTCCAACAGTCCACTCGTTTTTCGTGTTACCCGGGTCGTTTATGGCAAGCCGACTGTAGCAATATTCAATATTTTTATATTTATTCAATTTAATATTTATATTTATGTAATATTTTTATATTCATTCAATTTAATATTTATATTTATTTAATATTTTTATATTCATTCAATTCAGTATTTATGTTTATGTAATGTTTTTTATGTTTATTCAATTCAATCCTCGTATATGTATGTAAACACTTTTTAATCATTTAATTTTAATCTGTCTATATTTATTTAATCTGTTTATATTCATTTAATTTAATCTGTGTATATTCATTTAATTCAATCCCTCTTTTTATTTAAACTCGGGGACTGGGGCAAGCCATCGGATCAGAAGAAGGAAGGACTGGGAAAGAAGCAATATGGCGGACGAGGAGTCGGATGAGGAAGGTTTTAACAGTGAAGGTTTTGACGTTGTAAGAGACCTGCCTGCGTTTTTAGCTTCGGTTTTAGATAAAACGGAATACATTTGTCAAAATGACGTCGACGAAGGAACTGCCGAAGCGCATGCTGAAGTGATTGACCAGAGTATTAGGCTGCTTAGATCGATAAGGGATTGTTATGATATTGGAACAAGTGAGAAAGAGGAGCTGGATTCACTTGCAGCAGCTTTTGCAGATGTGTTATCATCGTTAATTCATCACTTCACCATTAAGCCTCTCACCCCAACAACTGTTGCTGAAAATTGTTTTGCCCCAGGAAAAGAGGAAAAGGAAACTCCTGGAAGACCACGTTTTGACATTCCTGCTGAGATGTTGGAAGAATTGCGAGAATTGGGATTCAGTTGGATTAAGATTGGAAAAATGTTGGGTGTTTCGAGGTGGACGATTCATAGGAGAGTGATAGACTATGGTTTGGAAAACATGACAGGATTTCATCCTTTGTCTGACGAGGAACTAGACGAGATAGTGAGAGGCTTCATTTCAGATCATGGACGAACTACTGGACAGGGCTATGTTGGAGGTTACATAAAAGCACTTCGCCTTAGAATTCAAAGGAAAAGGATAAGAGAAAGTATGGCAAGAGTGGATCCACAAAATACTGCACTACGCTGGGGCGTTGTTGTTTCACGTAGGACATATCAAGTACCTTGGCCAAACTCCCTTTGGCACTTAGATGGTCATCATGCTTTGATACGCTGGAAAATTGTTATTCACGGATGCATAGATGGCTTTTCCAGAAGAATAATGTTTTTGAGATGTAACTCAAACAATCTTGCAGAAACTGTACTTGATTTGTTTTTAGATGCCATAAATCGGGATGGGAACCTTTGGCCATCAAGAATAAGGGTTGACAAGGGTGTTGAAAATGTCCTAGTGTGTGATGCCATGGTACAAGCCAGGGGAGAGGGAAGGGGAAGTTTTATTGCTGGTCCCTCTACACACAACCAGCGCATTGAAAGATTATGGAGAGATGTTTTTAGATGTGTTTGCCACTTTTATTACTATCTGTTCTATGCTATGGAGTCCACTGGTATCCTAAACACAGATGATCCTATTCATCTGTTTACTTTACACTTGATCTTCATTCCAAGAATCAACAAAGCCCTTGACGAGTTTCGAGAAGCTTTTAACCACCACAAGGTGCGTACAGAGGGAAACTGGTCCCCATACCAAATGTGGGCAAATGGCATGTTCTGTGCTAACAATCCACTATCACGTGGACTGCAAGATGAAGAACCGTCTGATTTGGAAATGTATGGATATGACCTCCAGGGACCACCTCCAATTGGAAGTGACAATCATGTTGTTATTGACCCTGTGTGTCTCAGCCATGGTGATATACTGGAGCTATTTGTGTTGGAACAACTGGATCCACTGAGGCCATCAAGTGAAATGGGTGCAGATATATACACAGAAGCTCTAGAACTGGTATTTCTAAGACTTGAAGAACTTTCTGATACTTGAATAAATGTATCATAATACATGTATTAATAGTGCAGATTATGCTTCTTGTTTCAGTTATAGAAAGTGTAGTCAAAATAAGTTTTTTTTTTTCGGGGAGGGGGGGTTCTTGGTAACATCAACTGAACAATCTATATCCAAAGCCAATTTGTGTTTTGGAGAGATAGAGAGTTCCAGTCACTTGTTCCTGTTAATTTGCTGCATCTTTGATTGAATATTCTCAAGCAACTGAATTAATCCATCAAAAGAACCTTGTATCTTTTTCTTAAGTATGCAATGACGAGATAATAAATTACTGTGGAAGTAATGCCAGCAATAACAAATTGTATTTTATTTCTCAATTTAAGAGTTGACAAGTTTTATTTGCAATGAAATGTTAACGAAATTAATTTTAACTTACCATATAAAAGTAGACAATAAAAGGTGCAAGCTACATCATGATTTAAGGTACATGTTCATGTGATGTCAAACACTTAAGAAATAATGATGTTGTATTTTAATGTCTTTCTGGCTGTGCCCAGACAAAATAACAGCTCTTTTGAAAATCAGAATCCAAGATATAGACAGACTTTTTCTCCTGCAGCATACTACAGTAATTGTAATTAATTTGTAAATTACTAATAATGATTTTACTACTTGCAAACCAACATTATCCCAAAACATCAACTCATGCTCTAACTAAACTGATTTGAGTTTACAAAATTAGTATTCCCCTCCTTTTATCTGCACCTAAAACAATACTTCAATAACTCAACTCAACACTCAACAGTTAATACCAGTAAGTAATCTTATGAGGAATAAACAGTAACTGCAGAAAAAGAAAAAAATTGTACACAAACACTTGCGACTTGCATTGTCACTGACAATGCAATGCAAACAGGGCTAGCTAATAATAAGTGTTGCACTGTGTTACTATGAATAGTGTTATCTTGATGGTATCATAACATTGGTTTGGTTTTTTGTCTAATTTCACTGTTAAAGACAAGTGGCAGAGTGGTTAATATTAATCTGGAAATATAACAAAAAAACATTTTATAAACCTGCTTGATTTTCATTTTCCTTTTAAGTTATAATAAACAGCACAAAGGAAACAAAAAGAACTGTAACAAGAAGAAACACAACAAAAACATGTCCACTAAAACAAGGCAATTTGCTTCAGTTTAAATACATTTAGTGCAATGTATAATAACCATCCAAAGGAATTAACAGAGGTCAAAAGTGGATTGCATTGTTCTGTACAATGCTTGAGTCACTGCTAAGAAACCAAGTGTTCCTTGATCTACTTAAAACCAAAGTAACTGTTCTTGAAAGCTAGGTCATACAGTTCAAATAGTTCATTATCTGATGGGAGTAGAAGAACTGCATTTCCTCTTGGCAAATCCAGAGTGTTTGAACAGGCATGGGAAGTAGGCATGAAATGCCAAATGTTCTTCGTCTTCTGAGCTGGTTCAAGTGGTTCATCAGTTTTCTGCTAAAGAAAAGTTACAGTAACTGTAACAATGTTTGTTGTAAAGATAACATGAAATTAACAATGGCAAAGAAACTAAATAACTTACACAGGAAAAGAACAGTATACAAGTCATCCCTAGAGTCAGTAACAATACCACTGTAACCAAATCAACATGGTTTAGCCATACATTGTACAGTTAATTCCATTAGCAACAGAGTGAAGAAAGTGTAAACTGCTAGTATGATAAAAATGCAATATTCATTAATTTATTGATGCCACACACAAAATGTACATTGTATGCACATAACAGTAGTTGCATTTGGATTTGCTTGGAGTATGTTCCAAGACATGCTGACTGCTGATTAGTATTTATTCTAAGCTCAATGTATATTTTTAGTGCTTTCATCATCCCAATTAGTTTTTCCTAAATACAAATCACTTGACCTTTTTTCTTTCGATTTTCAATATTGAAAATGATTTTGGGATTTATATTTCCATAAAAGTTCAACTTTTATGCAGCATTGGTGTGAATTGGGTTTTTCAAAAAAAAATAATCAGTTTCCAGTACCTGTACCAAGGGCTAATTCATTACCTCATCTGCAGTCAAGCGCACTTTCACTTTGGGCTCTTTTACTTCAGCCTATGGAAACTGAATGCGAGGCTTCCTAGCAAAACCGAGGGGTGGTTCTTCACTTTCTCCAGTGACAAATTCAAGGATGTTTTCAAGGGTAACAACTCTACGGCCACTTGACACATCTCTCACATACTTCACAAATTTGGCATAAATAGCTTTTTCATAAACAAGCAAGTTGCATCCTTCTTCTGAGAAGTCTGCTTCCAACAAGAATAAAAGCTTTCGAACGGTTAAACTAACAATGCTACATGGCCTCAGAAGATATAGCAGCATGGGGTAAACTCTTCCAAACATAGGAATTCCTAAAGTGTCCATACCTCGTTTGAGCTCTCTGACACAAGGTGACAATTCCTGATCTTTATCGATAAAAATTGCCTGCAGTATTTCTTCGGGTATGTAGACAGGTAATTGTCCATTTTGAAGTAGAGCAATACCAACCATTTGACCAACATAATAATAATCTTCTGACAGGTGCTCTTTAAGGCCATTATCAAAGTAAGTGTCCTTGATATTCTGATTGCATAGTCTAATCCACTCCTTGCGAGGTCCACTAGTGTCAACAGCTTGCTCGCCATAAAACTGAACTTCAAAGGTGACCCTTGGATCAGTTACAGCTTTAGTTCCTCAAATGTGGTTTTGAGAATGTTCTCTCTGTCTACAGTTATGTAATTGGTCTCTCCTTCAAGGATTTCGGAAGACTCGGTTACATCTAATGGTCGCCCAGTGACAATTTTCTTCTGCAGATATCTTAGCATCTGTGTTGGTTCTGTGATGGTTAATGGAAACTCATTTACAACCTGGCAAAAGAAGACACGTGCACTTTCCAATTCCTGCTCTTTCCCATGCTGTAAAGAGGTGCTAGGGATGCCAGAGGTACCAGAGATCACAGTAGTGCCGCCCAAGTTGTCAGAAGTGCCAGGGACGATACCAGAGGTGCCTGGGATGGGGATGTTGCCAGAGGTGTCCAAAACGCCAGAGATTCCAGGAGTGCCGTCCAAGTTGTCAGAAGTGTCAGGGATGATACCAGAGGCGCCTTCAGTGGAGCCAGAGATGTCCACGAGGCCAGAGATGCCATCCAAGTTGTCCGAGGTGCCAGGGACGATGCCAGAGGTTCTAAGCTGAACCAGTTCCTTTCGCAGAGGCTCAGGGTCGGAATCTGAGGTGTGTAGTTGCTCATTAAGCACAAATTCAAAACCCATTTTCATTCTTATATACAAAAGACCTTGCCCCACCATTTTCTTCACTACATCGTAGCTGTACTCCGTCCCTTTGCTTAAATGGAGCACACTGATTTTCTTTTGAGTGACTTTTACGAATTCGAAGTCTTTCGGTCCAATAATACTGTACTTTTCTTTAAGCGATGAGGCAATCTTTTCTCTAATGTTGTCTTCGCTATCTTGTTCACCAAGTGTCACTATGCCCCTTTCGACAATCATGTCGTTCTTCAAAAATTGATTAAAGTCGTCCTCTGCAGCATCGTCCTTGCAGCCTAGAAGGGCATATTCGAATGGTTTTTCTTTGACACCTTTAGTCCGTTTCTGTTTACTTTTTTGTCCTCGGGGAATCGGGGAAACAGATCGCAGTCTTTCGTTCTTCCCATGTCTCCGGAAAGCTCCCCCATCTCGACTCCTTTGCATCATGTTTCTCGCTCTGTTAACGCTTTCCGCAACGCTGTGGAGCAGTGGACCTTGTGATTGTGTTGAAACTGATGGACCTGCTGGTGCTGATGCAGATCGGGAGTTTGAATTAGAATTTTCCGAATCCAGTGTTAGCAACATATCCGACGCTCGCCTTAGCAGACCTGCCGCCTCAGATATTTTATCATTCATCCCCTTTGAGAGCCAGATATTACCTGTTTCGTATATATACCGCAATGTCAGCAATGGCGGACGAGCAAGCACGAGTGAAAACGTTCTTGGCCCCAGTCCTTCCTTCTTCTGATCCGATGGCTTGCCCCAGTCCCCGAGTTTAAATAAAAAGAGGGATTGAATTAAATGAATATACACAAATTAAATTAAATGAATATAAACAGATTAAATAAATATAGACAGAATAAAATTAAATGATTAAAAAGTGTTTACATACATATACGAGGATTGAACTGAATAAACATAAAAAATATTACATAAACATAAATACTGAATTGAATGAATATAAAAATATTAAATAAATATAAATATTAAATTGAATGAATATAAAAATATTACATAAATATAAAAATTAAATTGAATAAATATAAAAATATTGAATATTGCTACAGTCGGCTTGCCATAGTCGTTTTACCACCCAGAGCTGGGCGATAGTCCAATTTGGGACCTCAAAGGAGCTTCTTATGTTATCCTTTCATTCGTTCGTTCGTTCGTTCGTTCGTTCATTCATTCATTCATTTACAAGAACAGCGATTTCTACCTTATAGAGTAGACTCTGTCTTAAAAGATCTAGTAAAAAATAATTTTATGAAAGGGGAGTGTCAAAAATATGTATTTTTAGCTGATCAGCTGACAATGAAGGGTCCGTGGAAAGTTATTGAAGAAGACAGCTGAGGGAAGCTTGTAGGCTATTTTGTGTATAGCAGGAAACTAGGTTGAGTGACAATTCAATTTAATGCAAAATAAGCCCACAGTCCATACATAAGAAAGCCTCTACGATCAATCCATACAAACTATACATTTTTGTCATATTGTGATGACATGACATGATCCTCTTCGCGCCTATTTGGCACATAATTGTGGGTCTCTTCAAATCCTACCATATGGCCACTTTATGCAGTGAAGTTTAGTGAAGTCGCACACTAGCCAAGGAATCCCACAAGGCCGGACCTTATCCCAGCTTCTGTAGCATGAAGCAACTGACAGTATTGCTACTCCCCCTGGATGGGATGCTAGTGCATTGCAGGGTTACCCCCCCCCCCCCAGCAGCATATCTCCGGAGAGAGACAGTGTGGCGTAAAGTTTCTTAGGAATCGAAAATTTATCATTTTTGCCAATTTTAAGGAATATAAAAAAAGTGAAGAAAATTTAAGAGTCTGAATGGATTTCGGGCACCCTCTGTCATAATTAAAGACGTTTTTATCCCTACCAAACTTAGCAAAGGTGCTAATGCTAATGTTTCCTTTCATATGCATGTTATGAGGTTTATTCCCACTGGATTGAATTTCCACTCAAACCAGCCCTTCGCTTGATCCCGACATGGAATATTGGAGTAGGAGCGCTTTATCTACAAAATATGGTGAAAATTGCCCATCACAGAGAGGGCACTGAATCGAATTTTCACTAAGAGCGGAAGGAATAAATTTCCTTTCACAGAAAGAGAAATAATTACGCAACGATGCAAATGTTAAACAGGAAGTGTTTCAACAACAACAAGCAATTTTGATTTTGACATTACAATAAGTCAAGCTATAGTTTTAAACCATCTTTATGGGAACCGGTCCAAGCTATGTACCTACATTTATTTCTAAAATACTTGAAGGAATTGATAAAATCATGGAATAAAGAAACCGTAGGACTGGATTTCGTACCCCCTTTAATATCATGTAAAGGACGAAATTCATATCACGGAATGAGGATGAAAATCCGCTTTCACGCCACAGTTATCTACAGAAAGCTACTGGAAAGGAAGGTATTTGCAGAAAAAGAAGTTAATTGATGTCTCTGTACGTAAGATGTTTGAAATAACCCTTTTAAGAAAACAAAATTACTGAAACGAGCTAAAACTGTGATGGTAATCGCCATATCTGAATATAAATATATTGATGACATTCTGTGATATCTCCTACTCGTGCCTTTCAAAGTCTATATATATCACTTACCTGTTAACGCCACTCTACACAAAAGGCTTATCAGCCCTAAAGTACCCCGCCACAGCATTTCATTGTCCTTATTTACCCTCCGTGCTATGCTGAAAAGATTGCGATGACACCTTTCAGTTTCTGGGAACCGAACCTTGCGTTACTTGGCAATCGCCATCAAAGTCACAAGACGTTGACGTGTGAACCTGAACTTTGCGTGATGGCTGTATCGATATGCCTAAACTAGGGTATGTAAACTAGAAATAGTGTTCACTATAGCTGCCCCCGTTTTTGATACCCTGTTTATTGGATGTGTATTGAATACAAAGACTGTTTATACTACTGCTGAAAAGTTAACGTTTCAACCATTTTATTGAAGTTAACATCCATGTAAGTTGTCAACGTATTTATCTTTAAATTTTAGAGTGTAATATATTATAACCATATGGTACTGAAGCGAGATTTTGTGTAACAGCAACATATTGTATGGTATTAAATTTGTGATACTTTTGAAAAAAACAGGTCAACAGAAATTATTACAACAATAACCAAACTTGCAACAATGTATTTGTAGACAATATAATGATCTGCAATCTATTTAGCCATAAACCAGTCAATATAAAGCCATTACAACTATGCAATAAATATTTGTGTAACTGGAACGTTTTGTATGTTAATAAATTTGTGAAATTTTTGGGGAAAAACATTACCAATAATCATTACAACAACAATAATCAAATTTGCCACAATGTATTGGCACAAAATATAAATATCTGCAATCTAAATATTCATAAACGGCATCAATGTATTACAACTATGCAATTAATATGCTGTGTAAAACAGGCTCAGTAGTTTGACTACTACAATTGGTGCAAAATAACCTTCCTGGATTTGTATGCATTTCAGTAACAAAAAGAGGCCACATATCGTTATCTAAACCCAACTGGTTTAATCCATATGCTGTAACTACTGTCAAAAGAATACTGCTATGCAAAGTCACAAAACTCGAGCATGAGCTACAAAATGAATCAAATGTTCTCAGTGTCATGAAAAGGTTCTCTTCCTCATCATTGAGATAACCAAATGTCCTTTTCTCAAATATCTGGCTAAAACAGGCATTACAATCCCTAGCCGCAAATGAACTACAAAGGCCTATGATGTATGACCAAACAGGCTCGCGAATTTCCCTCAATAATGAACTGTCTTCTTTCGAAGACATATAATGTGAACAGACATTGAATAACAGGTCTGTAAACTCATTCCTAATACGTAGATTTGATAAATATGGAAGAAACAAATGCGTAGAGATTTCCAGAAAAGTATCAACAGCACATGAATAAATACCAGGGTTAACAAAGACAGAATTCATAAAGTGCCCTCTTCGAATTGTAACCACCGACTTGTTTATCTTTGAGAGTGACATACTCTCGAAATTGATATAACAAAACTTTATATCTCTTTCCGACAATATCGATGCAACTCTGAGTTTTCAGTGTTTCAAACGTTTGAGTTGAGATTCATCATTCTGTTCTGACATAAGCTTACTTGCGATCTGTTGGATCGAGTCTGTCGACCCCGTTGCTGATTTGTGTCTGACAAACCAAATTTATTCAGTACTGTTGATTGAATTCAAAGAAATCACTGAAGTGCAAAATACTCACCTTAAAATGCTTCTTGAAGATGGCGAAACGCAAACTCGTAGATGCAAGATCTTCAAACTAAGCTGTAAGATGCTGCTAGAAGATGGCGAAGATCGAAGGTGACGAAACGCGACCTCGTGGTTTCAAATACCCGACACCACCGTGCGCGCTTGCTAAAATATTACCCGAGACGACCGTGCGCGCCTGGTTTCGTCAAATCGAGAACGCTTCGCCCAATACAAACACATTTCTTGCTTTTTCAACAACAAATATTCTTTGTGCTTGTATGTATACACCCGGGGACTTCTAGGGTGCCTCCTCGGGTTTTGGCCTCTGGGCCAAAACCCTGCGGGGGCAATAAGTGGTATATGTAATCGCATGAGGCCGAGTAGAATTCACTTGTATTTTCAAAGTTTTCACAAAATTGCCCGAGTCGCGCAGCGAGGAGGCTAATTTGTAAAGCTTTGAAAATACAAGTGAAATTTGTCCTTAATTCTACGAGGATTCAATATAATGCAAAATAACTGTTTAAAACACAGAAGGCAAAATTTTCGCAAAACTTTCCATGCACATCGAAACACAATCAGTGGGCCTCCAGAATAAAAGTACCCGCTCGTGAATATGCGCATATGCACATCTTAAGAGATAAATACAATTCTAGTTCATTGACAAAACACACTCGAAACTCAAAGTAAGCAAAATTTTATTTACCTAAGTTGCGAAGCTTCCTCTCGCTCGCTGAACCAAGGTTTTCAGTAGTTTTAAAACAAATAACCATTCGCTGTTTCCCGTAAAGCATTCAGGTTCACCTTTTGGAACTTCTCATAAAGTTATATATCACACGATTTCCACACCATTTTAGCCAACCAACCCGGTTAAAAGTCAAACTCTGAAGCGATATCCTTATGTTGACCGACTCAAAATCCGCTTTTCGTTCTTAAGACGGAGACAAAATGCAATAGCGCGCTCTTGCGCTCAGCCAATCAAATGCGAGTAATTTTGGCGCTTGGTTAATCAGGAGTCAGTAATTTTGCCCTCGTTAGAAAGAAAACTAAGAAAAAAATCCCCTCTGTCTCAACCAATCAGCGTTCAGTAATTTTGCCCTCTATGTTATAAAGGATAAAAAGCCATCATCTGTTAAGGACCATGAGCTTGCTGGAAAGATATAACTCTTGTGGAAACCGCAAGTCCCCTCCCCATATTCGGATGTGAAGATGCAGATAAACTGCTCGACACGACTGGACGTCGGCAGTCAGTTAGTCAGTAGGTCAGTCAGTCATTCAGCCAGCCAACCAGTCAGTCGCTCAGTTAGTCAGTCAGTAAGTCAGTCAGTCATTTAGCGAATCATTCCATTCACCATCAAATCAACCAATTTAGTTTTTATTCACTTATGCAATTACAATAAATTGGCTTACCAATAGGTGGTGCTTTTTTCAAATACTATTACGTAAACAAGCGTAACTACTATTAGTGATATTTAAAGGATTAAAAACTTCGCCAAGGGTGGCTGTTGGCCCAAACTGGAAAATTTTTGTAATGAAAAGGTCAATCACTAGAAGCAACGAAAGCGTCAATCAATGTTAAGAAATAGATATCTCAACAGTATTTATTTAGCGTGTAAGGTATTAATCAGTTTGACTTGAGAACTGTACAGATTTCAATTATTTTAACGGCTACTGTGAGGTTTTCACAAACAGAGTTTGATTTTTGTAAGCCATACTCTTCCGTTGAGAATCGTTATCAAAAACTAATGTACACTTAGACGACAAGGCTAACAAATGGCGATTTTAAGTCCAGGTCAATGAATGGTTTGGTAGCATCTTACTTTCTCTGTGTCACGTCTTGGTAAAAACGGTACACCTGCAAACATACATCGAACCAAACGACAATTCAACTCATGGCCAACGATTAAAAGAGTTTCCCAGGAAAAAGACTCAATACTGAGAAATAAACAGTTACTTTAACTATTCTTTAAAGGAATTCCAACCGAAATTGGTCCCCCTTCTTCGACTTAGAGATCAATACAGACGAAGGGGAAGAGCTATATTAGCTTGGGGTTGAAACAAGCCCACCGCAAAATTTACTAACAAAGAACCTGAATTCATGAAATGATTTAATTTGACATCCAACCAGCGTCAGACCGCAGTTGAAATTGCAGAAGAAAGCTATTAATTGCAACCATAAAACATGCCTAAACGTTCTGGGAATCAACGTACTTTTTATTTTAGGTTGATAATTGCATGAAGCCATTCTTCCGCCTTCAAGTATTCGCCGAGAGAAACAAACACATTTCCTAGGTTAATACAGTCTGTTTCTTCCCCACGTTTGTCGGGCATTTCTTTTGAAATCGCAAGTGCTTTTCTAACATATTCTTCCACCTTGGCATGTTTACCAAGAAAATGAAATTCAATTGCTAAGTTTCCGTAACATGATCCCTCTGCCTGTCGATTGCCAATTTCCTTGTACGTCTCAGCTGCTTTCTGTAGATACTCTTCAGCCTGGGCATATTCACCGCGAGAGTGAAAAACAGTTCTAAGGTACCGTAAACTCTCCCTTCAATTGCTCTATCCCCAATTTCGTTTGCTAGCGCAAGTGCACTCTGAAGATATTTTTCAGCCTTGACATATTGACAGAGAGATTTAACCACACCTCCTAGGTATGCATAAGCCGATGCTTCTCCTTCTTTGTCACCAATTACCTTTCAAATCGAAACATTGACATATTTACCAAGAGACTGAAACACAACTCCTAATTTTGCGTAGCATTTTGCTTCTCCTTGTTTGTCGCCAATTTCTTTTGTGATTGCAAAAATAGCTACAAAGAGACTGGGACACAGTTCCTAGGTTTCCGTAACATAATGCTTGTTCTCTCTGTTACCAGTTTCTATCATAATTTCGAGTGCTTTGTCATAAAGTTCCTTTGCTCTATGATATTGACCTTGACAGTTATGAAATACTGCTACTCTTTGCTTTATAAAACCCTCTGCATCTCTCATATCGTATTCGCGGATTAAAACCAAAAGCTTTTCGCCGCATTCTATCCCACTTCTATGATCACTGGTAAAGATGTACCCTAGAAACATTGTAAGATAAATTCTCATATAAATTGATCTGACGTATCCCTTGTTCGTTTTCACTGCGTTAAGGAGAATCAAACATTCCTTACATAACTCGATTGCTTTTAGAACACGATTGGTGTTGAGAAGAAAATTGGCAACATATACACTGTATATTCCGATAGGGATGATTGTAGAAGTTTGCAAAAGTTCTGCTATCTTGTCCATGGCGGTGACTCCTAGAAAAAAAGCAAAAACACAAAATGTGATTTAAACAAGTAAGGCTCGCTTGGCCTCAGAATTTGTGTGTAACTCGGACTCGGTAACAAAGCTGATGTATATGCTCCTGTGTAAGACACGGTTCTAACCTGACATGTTGTCAATTACTAAAGATTTAAGTAAAGATAAAAATCTATTCTGGGCAAGCTAACTTCAAATATGGAATAATATGCTATTTTTGAAAAGCGATTCAACCAACTACTATGCGCTCGTTAACGACACCATCTTGAAAGATATACATAAGAATTAGGAAAGTTAAGCTTCAACTAAACGAGCAGTTGATTGAAATTTAGCGCGAAGGAAGCACCATGAAAAGCAATGTTTCTGAGTTGGATCGCAAGGAAAACAAAGCGAAACTCGAAGACCGGCAAATTGAAGTAAAGTAATCGCGCAACAGGTCACTCATTAATAACCTTGTATTTTACAACTTGCGGGAAAACCGGAAGGGCAAGACTGCGTAACCTTCATCCAAGATTTTATATCTACTCACGTGGACCTAGAAACCTGATGTAGACACGTAGAAACAGAGCGAACACACTGGCCTGGACGCTTACAAATAATCAAGCAATACCGAGAATCAGCCTAGACCAATATACATGCAAGCGGCAGTGCTACGATACACTGACAAGCTCAATGTCCTATCGAATGCTGCCACCATATCGGCGGACATTTAAATAGCGCATCGGAGCTGATTTCGGGAGGAAGACGGAACATCAAACAAGGCGTGCATGACGAATATGTATAGAAAATAATAATCCGGCACTTAAGAATATAACGTGTATATAGTCCAAATATTAATCACAACAAAAAACCTTGACTTAACTTCAAACCTTACACACAGTTGCTGACAGTTCGGCTCACTTATCGTCAAAACAACCAGTATTACGTGTATATTTTATCTCGAGAGTAGTAAAGGGGGCTCGTATGGGGACGTTTGCCTCGTTTTGATGTGAGGATGACGTCATAACCGGAACCGGAAGTCAGGTATGTTTAGGATGGGAAACCGCTGACCAGGTGGAAAAAAAGGATCGTGGGCTCATACAACCGGAAGTCACGTGTTTTGGAATGAGAAACCGCTGGCGAGTGTGAAAAAGGGATCGTGGGCTCAAGGGGAAGTAAAACCGCTGAGAAAACGCGGGCTCAAAGTCCAAAGTCCAATTTGGGGAACGGGGGTAACCGAAAACCACACAAAAATGAAGAAAATACTTTTTATTGTTATAGGTTTTACAATAACTGAGCAAATGGTTTTTTTTTTCCTGAGTGTTCCTCTTTGATAAGTGTTCCTCTTTGATGAGGTTACTGAGAACTCAAAATGTTCTTCATGTGTGAAAGGACTTCGCTTGGGGTGTGGCCAAGAAAATGGGGTATGTTGCTGATTGTATCCGGATTCTTGAAGATTTTTCCCCAGAATCCTTCAATGGCTCCGGTGCCTGTATGACAAATACCATACCACAGATGACCATTCCAGATACGTTCGACTTCTTTCACAAATTGGGGGTCTTCTTTCCAATCGTAATTGAGGATTTCAATGACTGTGGTGGAATGGCCTTGTCGGATGTAAACACATTTGGGGATTAGATGAGGATTCTTTCTCCAGTTGTCAGCACAGACTACATGACAGGGGGATTGGCAGCAGCTCAATATGATATGATAGCTGACATCTTCGTGACAGACGACACACGGGAGGGTGAGGACAGGATTCAGTTCTTTCATGCTTGAAATGACTTCGCTTTGGGTCTGGCCAAGAAACTCGATTTGTTCAGATGAGCAATACCTGGGTTTGTGTTTTCCCCAGAACCCTTGGACGCCTCCCAAACATATGGGTTCACCGCACTTCAATTCATAAGCGATACCATACCAGAGAGGAAGGAGGTGATGTGTGATTCCCCGTTTAGTATGTTGGTACCAGTGACGTTTGACTTCTTTCACAAATTGGGGGTCTTTTTTCCATTCTTCATGAAGGATTTCAACGACTTGGAGGCTAGTTCCTTGTAGACATCTAAAGCAACCCCAGTTAGGATTGGTACTTTTTTTTCCCTGCTGTTTGGCACAGGTTAGATGACAGGGTTGTTTGCAGCACATCAAAATGGTTGGTTTGGTGACAGGTTTCTTACACACCAGGCATGGTTGGGGTTGAGCCATCACTTGTTGGGTTTCTGGATCATCCATGAGTTGAAGTGTGAAATGAGACGGGGGTTTTTATAGAGAAACAAAAGGGTCACGTGGGAGGGAAGGGACCAATGAGAGAAAGGCCCCATCATGCTTTGGGATGGGAAGAGGTGGGGGTACCCCCCTCCCCCCTCCTTAGATAGACCATGGTGCATTGCACGAATCAGGGTATATAAGTCAAGCGAGGCCACAGGACGCCATTCCTAGCTTTGAGGCGGTCCTTGTTGACTTATGTCAGTTGGCGAAGGAAAAAAATGGTCAAAACGAGAAGAGCATTGGGTTGTATGTCAAGTGAGGTGAATGTGAGAGGAGCAGACGCGTTGAGGAGGAGAGTGGAGAGAACGCCTGTGCAACACCATACCATAGCCATATACGAAAGGCGGGAAGAGGCATGGCGTCCCCTGAACCGTAGGCGCGTGGCGGCTTTTCTACATTTATTTTTTTTGTGTTTTGTTTACACGGAGAATGGCTTGCCTCTGGAGAGTCTTACTTACAGGATGATGAAGAAAAAGCTAGTCCGCCGAATCATCCCATGGATTTACAAGTGGCTGGTGTTCACCATGGATGAGCAGTATTGGCCCATTAGCTTGGAACATTTTAGACAACTGGACCAGTACTTAGTCGAGCACTTGCCGCGTGTCCATAAAGAGGATGAATGGGGCACAGTGGCGTATTTCTTTAAGGAAATGTTAAAGCAAAGGGAGGAATATAAACGACTCGAGGACATGGAGAGGGAAGCCATGGAGGCTGTGCGTCGGTGTTTAGGACAATGAACATTTTGTTTATTCCTGTTGAGTTTTTTTATTGTGAGTCAAGGCTTCTGTGCGTCAAGAGACATTTATTTATGATGAACGTGCAAAACCAGTGATGTCAGTTTTTAAAATGTTTTAATTAAAAAAGAGTTGATGTTTTTTACAAAGGGTGGTTGGTCTTCTTTTGCCACGCGGGTGGGGTGTTCCTATTTACAATTGGAAAAGCTATCTACAATTTGAAAAAATAAAAAGTAAAAGCTATGTACAATTGGAAAAAATAAAAACTAAGACATTGAAAAAGAAAGCTATGTACAATTCCAAAAGTAAAAACTAAAAAATTACAAATGAAAGTCTTCCAGTTCCATACGTAATTGATCAATGTTCTCGGGTAGACAGAAGGTGCGGTTGAACAAGGCTTGAATTTCGGCCCGGGTTTTCTCGTCCACATCCCGGGATCCCACAATAGCACTGCTTTGATGAAGGGTGGGCTTTTTGGGTCCCCAAGGAACAAATTGACTGCCAGTGACCAGGGTGGCGGCATTCTCATTGACTTGGTAGTAATGGTCCGAGCGGTACCATGATTGACTGGGGATGTCAAACAGGTAGACGGGTTTGCCTTGATCCATAGCCAATTGCACAGTCCAACCAGTGCCTCCTTTCACGCGTTTATGATCCGGTTCCAAGATGCCAAAGGCATAGATGGTATGGGCTTTTTTGGCCAATTGATAATTACGTTGCAGCAATTGCAGGGTGTAAAAATGACTGGGCATTTTTTTGCCTAGTTTCTCCGCTGCCTGGTGAAGATGGGGGTTGGCCAGCATCAGGACTTCCACCGTAGAAGGGGTGATGAAAGTGGATCGAGGATGGTTCGGGGGGACGAGGACTTCTAGTTGCATCCCAAAGTGTTTGGCCTGTTCTTCCACGAGGGCATCCGTACCTTTGGCTCCCCCGGTGTAGACCACATGGCCATGACCCACTTGCAGTTCCAAGGCACCGAGATCTTGTTCTCCGATCATGTTGATGTTGGGGGGCATTTAAATACGTAGCCGGTGTCTGGGCCTACAATAGCTAGAATCTCCGTTGGAGTCAACTCTAAGGCCAAACCGAAATCAATGACGTGGTGCTGTCGGCACTGTTTGAACGTGAATCCCGCTGCTAGACCTCGTTTGACCCGTTCAGCCAAATAGTCTTCGGTGGAAGCAAAGTCGTCTCGGTTGAGATCTTGGTAGTAGTCCATCTACTTGGAATGACGAGTCGGAGGACCCAGGGAGCTCCTTAAATAGGGACAATGGACCAATGGGAAGACAAGAGGACCTTATTTGGAGAGGCAAAAGCTGACCAATGGGAAGATAACAAGTCCTTATATGGGTAGGATAAGCTGACCAATGACAGTCAAGGGTCTAAGGTATAAAAAGGCATGGTCGGTAGGGGTGACATCAACCTTGAGTACGATGTCTGTCGATCGGAAGAGAAAATCAACCCATCCCCCAGAGGGGAAGAAGAAGAAGAAGAGCATTCAACATATGACGCCCGTGGACTGTGATCCTGTGGTGTGCGACGTGGTGGAAGACACCCGAGCTGCTGTGGAAGATATGATGAAAGAATTGAATGACATGGTGGAGCAATCACCCCCATCACCTCAATTCACCTTGACGACCGTGTATGATCCTCCCAGTTCAGTGGACACTATGGTATGTCCTTACCATGAGGTGCGTTTGGAGGCCCGAGAATCTCAAAAGGGATGGAAGTATGTGAAATGTCCCATGCAACCGTGTTTGCTGTTTTGTGGTCAAGATCAAGTTCTGGAGTATATGAAAGCCGTGTATAGTCAACCTCATGTAGAAGTGTTGGACATGTGGGGTGGTTTACAATGCTTTTGCCGTGAACCCGCCACGCTTCAACAGAGTCATTCGACCCAGAACCCCGATCGGTTGTTTCTGACTTGTTCCAAGAAAACGTGTGGCTTCTTCCGATGGGCCGATCAACCCTTGGGTTCCAAGTACTGGAGTTGGTTTCATGACAACCCTCCCAAAAAAGCCAACCAACAAGCTGAACCACCCACCCGTGATGCTCAAGGATATCCCAAGAGGGGCTATGACATCCCTGGCCCTCCAGTCCGAAGGAAAGAGGACGTGGAACGAGAACGACCCCTGACAGACTATGAGAAACAATTGTTACGAGAAATTCAAGATCTCAAGAACCGTCAAGAAGTGATGGTAGCCCCAGCTCCACCACCCCCCAAGCACAGTGACAGTGTGGAGAACTGGCAGAAAGGTCTAGAGACCATCAGTTGCGGCCGTCTAGGTCTCTTTTAAATGAGAGAACGAATAAAATTTTTTATCAATGTCACCATGGAGTCTGTGTGTGATGCGTGGGAGTCTGTCTTGTCCCTGGGGCAATGGCAATGTCATCAAACCCTTTGCCAAGTCTTATATGATCACCAACCCGGCACCCAAATCCCCATACCCCCTTGTCCCGAGGACACGCATCCTCTCCACCTCTTTGAAGAAACCCATGTGGACCACAACCTATATCGATGGGTGGTGTTTGTCTTATGGTTAAAAGCTCACCCAGACGCATGGCGATGGTATCGAATCATTCAAAAGCAGCATCCCCACACGGTCCCCACCATATCGACCTTATGGGGTGAATGCCAAAACGTATGGCCCCTCGAAAGAAAAAGGTCTCCCCATCATGGTTGAATCGTTACCACGATCCTCGAGCCCCAGGCAGTTTAGGAGGCGTGCAACGGTTTGCTAAAGCCCATCGTCTCCCCTTGAAAAAAGCCCAACGGGTTTTGGAACGGGATTTGGCCTATACGTTACATAAACCGCGTCGTCGTCGTTTTGCTACCTTACCCGTGATCGTAGGAGGATTAGATGATCAATGGGTCGCGGATTTAGTGGAAGTGCAACCCTTGGCCAAGTATAATCGGGGCATACGATACTTGTTGACGGTCTTGGATGTGTTGTCCAAGTATGCGTGGGTCCAACCGTTGAAAACCAAAACTGGCGTGGCCCTCGTGAAAGCCTTTGACAAGATTTTGAAAGGACGTCACCCGAATCGATTGCAAACGGATCGAGGGAAAGAATTTTATAATCGGACCTTTCAACGATGGCTTGACGAGCAAGGCATTCAACATTTTTCGACCGAAGGGGATGCCAAAGCCAGTGTGGTGGAACGATTTAATCGCACCTTGAAAGAACGGTTGTACCGTTATTTGACCGCGGCCAACACGTTGAAATTTGACGATGTCTTACCCGAGTTGGTGCAAGGCTATAATGCCACCCGTCATCGAAGTATTGGTATGGCCCCTCAAGACGTGACGTGGGACAACGAAGAAGCGGTGTGGAAACGATTGTATGCCAAACGGTTGAAAGACAAGAAAAAACCCCAATTGAAAGTGGGGGATCGTGTCCGTCTCAACAAGATTCATCGTACCTTTGAAAAAGGCTATTTACCCGGTTGGACCGAAGAAGTGTTTGTGGTGCATCGTGTGATCCCGGGCCCTGTGCCCACGTATAAGATTCGCGAATGGGATGAGACCCCCGTCCAAGGTACGTTTTATGAAGAGGATTTACAAAAAGTCCATGTGTCCGATGTGTTTCGCATCGAGAAGGTACTTAAGCGACAAAAAGATCGTTGGTTGGTCAAGTGGAAAGGGTGGCCCGACAAGTACAATAGTTGGATTGCAAGTCAAGACGTCACGTCTCTCCAACCACCCCAGAGGAAAAGCCCACCCAAACGACAACTGAAGACTAAAGAGACAAGCCCACCCAAAAGACGACGCGACTAAACAATGACGTTGGTGCCCAACTCTTCGTTTTACGTGACGTTGATGAGTCATGCGAGTACCAAAGAGTTTCCTGGGAACAAGAGTCATCATTTCAGAAACCGATTGCCTAAACCCATCCGATTTGTGGGACGAGGATGGATGGTGGGTATGGTGAGTTTATCCTTACCCACCATTCCGGTGGTAGCGGAAGAAGGAGGCGTGGGTGATTCCCATCCTCTGTTGTACGTACGATGGCACGAACGGGTGTATGCCCAAGACGATCAAGGGGACGATCGATGGTGGCATCAACGACGCGAACTCTTTGTGTACGGACGAGATATGAGAAAGGAGATGGCCTCGTCGACGGGATCGCACTTTTTTCATCAATTGGTGTACCGTTACGTGCAAGCCCGTGCCAAACAAACCGAACCCAAAAACAAATGGGCCGAGGACAATGGCGTCAAATTATACCCGACCTTTGAATGGACCACCGAAGGGGATTTGGTGTTGAATACCACCAATGTGGATTACAAACGACAAGTGGCACGCGTGGAATGGGGCAGAACCTTGGCGCTGAGAATGGGATGGATTGAACAAGTGTCGACGGGCGTGTATCGATTGGGTCCCAATCTCTTGCAAGAATTTCATTCGGACTCCATTCCCATTCCGTCCGATGTCCTGGATGGCAGCAACAAGCCCGCCTTTTGGAAAGTGGATGGGGATTATCTGAACTTGAGTATGACGTGTAATTGGCGGTTTGTGAATTTGAACCAGACCTTTCGTCCCTCGTTGGAATTTCCCTCCGCGCGTCCTTTGCACGTGTATTGTGATGTAGGGACCAGCAGTATGGTGGGGGGTCGTATCACCGATCTCTTACGAGAAATCAAGTACCAGCCTCAAAACACCACCCACTTTGAACCTCGACATATTCAATATATCCCAGTACGCAACGAAGTGGTGGAAATCGTGGAAACCCAGATGGCCGAAACCAATGGGGATCTGGTGAAATTTGGTGAAGGACATGCCCTCCTGACCCTCCACTTTAAAAGGGAAGTGGTGGTGTGAAGAAGAAAGACAACATGTCGTTCTACGTGACGTTACCGAGTCATGCCAACCGACGTGAATTTCCCAACAACCAACCTAATTCCTTCAAGATTCGTTTACCTCAACCGTTACAGCTCACAGGAGGTGGATGGCAAGTGGGGTTGAGTGCCATTTCCTTACCAGATGCTCGCGTCAATTTGTATGAGTTGGTGAAGAAAAATGGGTACGTCATGGGGACATCCTGGGGCCAAACCTATCCCAAACCGGGTGCAAAAGACGAGGAAATGACCTCGCGAGTAGACACCGCGCGAAGCATCATCAATGACGTCCAAGATTTGGATTGGGTGGTGGATGGCGTGAGTTTCATGAAAGCCATCATTACTCACTTGGAACAACAACGTATGGAAATGGCCATTCAAGGGGGTCGGTTTACCAATGATCAAGGCAAACACACCTACGTCAAGTTCAAGTGGGAAGGCGAGGATCTGCTCATCGACAACACCAATATCTGTCATTGCGGCACCGACACGCCAGCCCTGACCATCTACACCAAGTTAGCGCTCAAGATGGGATGGTTACGTAAAATTGACAATGTGTTGATTTTGGGACCCAACTTACAACAAGACTTCATGGGGGATCAAATCCCCAACATGACAAAACCCGCTGGCAACGATTGGAACGATGTGAACGACGATCAACACAACCCGGTCTTTTGGACGGTGCGTTCGTTTTTACCGGATTATTTACAATTGAGTATGAGTTGTAGTTGGCGTTTCACCAACTTGAATGTAGCATTTCGTTCAGTGGTGGGTGAACCCACACGATCGTTGCACGTGTACTCCGACGTGGCAGGCAGCACGGTGGTGGGCAATCGCGTGACCGATTTGTTACGTGAAATCCAGTACAAGCGTGAAGCACGCGGCAACCTGTATTTTGAGCCGTTGCACATTCAATACATGTCTCTTCGTAACGAGGTGGTGGAAATGATTCACGTTCAAGTGGCTGAAACGATTGGTAGAGGAGGAGACTTGGTCAAGTTTGGTGAAGGCCATACCATTGTCACGTTACACTTCAAAAAGACATAAAAAAGAGAGACGAGAAGGGAACCCAAATCAATCATGCCTCCGAAACGACGACGACGACGACGACGACGACCACAGCGTCCACAAGCGGGGGAAGGGGTCAACGCAGTGATTGCCGGGATTCCTAAGGCCGCTTGGTCCATCACCAAAGGGGTAGAAAAGTTAGCCAAAAAGAATTACCTAAGATCAACGAAGAAACGTATGGAAGAAATGCGAAGTGGGAAACGCAAACGGTGGGCGGGGGAATCGTTTACGTGCAACGTCATGTGAGTATAAAAAGAAAACAAGGGTTGTGAAAACAAACAAAGATGCCCAAGACAAGAGTGCGTCGAAGGAGACGAAGAAGGCAACGAGGGGGTCTCTTGCCCCTGGCGGCCCTCATTCCAGCCTTGATCGCTGGAGGGAAAGCCGTGGCGTTGGGTGCCGCAAGTGGTGCCGCGAGTTACGGGGCTAAAAAAGGGTTGGAAGCCGCTTTTCGGAAAAAACGACGACGATGATGATGACGGTATAAAAAGGGGAGTCCCATGAAGCCCAAACAAAACGTTTATCCCTGGTGAAGAAGGCACCATGCGTGGGGGAAGTTTGACACGATTTCGAACCGACGAGTGGTATGATCAACAAGGCAAAGGATTGGTGACGGATCTGATGCGTGGGGGGTTGCAAGGTCTTATAAGGACGCGAAATCCTTTAAAACTGCCTAGTAATATCAAGAGAGGATTGGAAACGGGTTTGACACGAGGTATCAAACGCAAAGCCGAAGACGTCCTTAAAAAGGAAATCACCAAACAAGCCAAGAAAGCGTTGAGTCATAAGAACGTGAAAGACGCCGTGCGTGTGGCCACTGCCTTATTTCCCAAACAAACCAAACGTGCACGTGATATTTTGGGAGTGTGAACATGGAACCCGTGCATTCACGACCTCGACGGATTCGTAGTGATCGAGGGTTGTCTCAATGGGGTGGACTGTATCCGTTTTGGAAACTCAGGAGAGGACAACGTGGTGGATGGTTGAGTCCCGAGGTGATGAGAGTCCCCGGGTTTGATTTGAGACAACGCTTAGCACGACGACGACGCTATAAAAACCCCTCACGACGACGACGGGGTACCACTCGACGACGTTAAACATGCCTGACGTGAGTACACAAACCGCCCCGGCTCACGTGCGTTCCGAAGGGACCGTCAACCCAGCGTTACGGATTTTCAAGGTGCCACCGACCGACATTAGCATCAATGCCTATCGCATGGTCACCATCCAACCCACCACCACGGGTATCAATCCCATGGAATTCATCATTCCAGGGTTGGACGATTTTATGGATTTGGGACGCAGTTACTTTACCATGGAATTGAGTTTGAAAAAGGAGGCTGGCGGGAACTTGGACGCCGCGGAGATATTGTTCCCCGTCAATAATTTGGCCCATTCCATCATCAAACAAATTGACTTGCAGTTGAATGGTACGTTGATCAGTCCACAATCCGACACCTATCATTACAAAGCTTACCTAGAAACCTTGCTGAATTATGACCGAGAAGATGGCAAGACCGTGTTAGGACCCCAAGGATGGTTCAATCAAGTAGATTTCCCACCCCTATGGACCGCCACCAATACAAACACCGCAGCGAATGCTGGTGCCGGACATGTAGACTGGCAGAGACTCCCTGCCAATCACAAAGGAGCCTTGGCTGCCATGAAAGCCGAACTCGCCAAGTATGCTGGAGGTGTCACTCACAGTCTGGTGTTTACCCCGCACCTGGAAGTGTTTCACACTGGCAAACTGTTAGTGCCTGGCATCGAAATCAAGATGAAATTTCATTTCAATGGCCCCAGCCTGTTTTTCAATGGAGTGGGTGAAGCTGGACGATTGATGGAAGGGGATGTGAAACTACGGTTTCATCTCTGTCAACTGCGTTTGAATGACGCCATCTACCAGAGTATATCTGAAAAAAGACACAATGAAGGAGAAGTGGCGGCTTACCCGACCGTCCGCAGTGAAATCCGGACCTTCAGCATGCAAAACAACCTGGTCCGCTTTGATATCCCCAACCTGTTTCAAAACAGAATACCTGACCGATTGATTGTGGGGTTACTGGACAGCCGCGCCTTCAATGGAGATGTGACCCGAGATCCGTTCTGTTTCCAGCAATTTGGTCTGAGTTCCATTAAACAGATTGTCAGAGGAGAAGAGTACCCTTATGAAACCCTCCAGTTAGTGCACAACAATGGCACCCGAGATAATCTAGGCTACTTCCGTTTTCTGCAAGCCAGTGGTGCTTGGTGTAAAAAGAAAGGCAACATGGTAGAACTGCTGGATTGGGGCCAAGCTAAAAATTGTACCTTGTACATGTTTGACAATGTGGCCAATGGATGTGCTGACAGTCAAAACCTCAACCCCAAGCAAACAGGCGATTTACAACTGGTCTTGGAATTTGGAGCTGCCCCCGGTGTCAATATAACCGTACTCGTGTATGGAGAATTTGAGAATTTGTTGGAGATTGACAGGAACGGAGCCGTGTTGTATAACATTTACCAGCACTGATGGAACATGTGGCCTTGAATAGTGCAGTTGGATTATTTAGCCCGAGACGACCCCCAATTGAACCCTGTCTTTTACGGGACCGTGGCCTGTGATCGTTTACCCAAGAGTCCTGTCAAGACCCAACCCCAAGGGTACATTGTGAATACCGACCCACACGATCAACCGGGACAACATTGGTTAGCGGTGTGGACCGATGGAAAGGTGTGTGAAGTCCTGGACAGTTATGCTTTGCCCATGGACACGTACGTGCAAGCTACCCCGTTACGAGATTGGATTGTCCAACATTGGAAGTATGTAGTGACCAATGGCAAGTCCCTCCAAGCCATTACAAGCAAGAGTTGTGGTGATTACGCCTTGTTGTACTTGAAAGCCAAAGCCCGTGGACGAACCTTGCAAGCGTTTTTAAATGAGTTTTCGGATCATGATTATGTTAGTAATGACCATCAAGCGGGTCAACGCCTTCAACAATTGATTGTAGGTCAAGAAGCCAGATGGTATCAACTCTGTTGTCAACCGTATCATCAATGTAATCATTAAATAAAAAAGTTCGTTGGAAAACGGTGTCGGAGTCGTAGCTCAGTGGGTAGAGCCTTTGGATCCCCCCTCGAATACATGAGGAGGGTCGTGCGTGGGTTCGAGTCCCACCGATTCCAATAAAAAGGTGCCTTTTTTTTTTCTAAGGGTAGTTCGTCATCATGCAAACGGGGAAACCGTTTCGTTTTCATACTCCTTCCTCTATCTTGGTGGTGGGTCCTTCGGGATGTGGGAAAACCGCGTTTACGGAAAAACTCTTGGTAGACAACCCCGATTTGTTTGAAAGTCCACCGACCCAAATGCATTATTGTTATGGGGCCTGGCAAGATCGATTTCAAGGCATGCAAGATCAAGGGGTGGTGTTTCACGAAGGGATTCCCGATCATGAGGCCTTAGTGCAATGGTTTCCTCAAGGACATGGGGTCCTGGTTTTGGATGATTTAATGGACGAAGGCAGCCATGATAAACGCGTGTTGGATTTATTCACCAAACATTCACATCATCAAGGGGTGACCGTCCTATACTTGTGCCAAGACATGTTTCCCGTGGGTCGCTATGCGAAAAGTATATCCCGCAATGCCCATTACATCGTGGCGTTCAAGAACCCCCGAGATCAATTAGGGGTACGCAATGTCATGCTTCAATCGTTTCCGACCACTTGGAAAGACACGTTGGAGACGTTTCATCAAGCCACCACACGACCGTATGGGTATTTGGTGTTGGATTTACATCCCGCCTCGTCCGATCAACAACGGGTGTTGAGTCACTTGTTAAAAGACGAAGGATGGACTCGCACCTATCAAAAACGACTATAAAGGCACCCCCTTGGAACAGGTAAAAAGAGAAAGCAACCATGGCCGATGATAATGATGACCGTCAACCTCCGCAATCGTACGATACCGTGTCCCCTGCGGGGGTGGGGGCATCCAGCGGCAATCAAATGTCCCCAAGGGCCTGGCAAGATTTGTATTTCACAGGAGACCAAGGCCTTCTCGACGTCGCCATGGAGGAAATGGAAGCCGAGCCCCTCTTTCAGTTTATGGAAGCTCTCCCCATTACCGGTAGAGATGGTGCGCCCCCTGCCCAGGCCTCTTCCCCTGCTGGGGTAGGAAGTCCAGGAAGTCAATCCTACCGTAGCATACACACCACCCCGGAGTCTTCTGGTGCACGAACCCCTGCGAGTCCTCCTAGCGTGCCCTTGGCAGCGGGTGCTCGAACAGCAGCGGGTGCGGGGGGTAATGGTAATGGACGTGGTGGTGGACGTGGTGGTGGTGGTGGACGCGGTGGTGGAAGCGGTCGTGGTGGTGGTGGTGGACGTGGTGCTGGTGGTGGTGGTGCTGGTGGTGCTGGTGGTGGTGGAGGTGCTGGTGGTGCTGGTGCTGGTGGTGCTGGTGGTGGTGGTGGAGGTGGTGGTGGTGGAGGTGGAGGTGGTGGTGGTGGTGGTGGTGGTGGTGGTGGGGGTCGTCGTGGACGACGACCGAGACGAATACGAGGACGACGACGAAATACCCCCACTTCCCCTTTGACACCTGCCTCCAATCCAGCTACCCCTCGAGGATCTTGGACATCTGGGAGTTCTGGCCGAGCCCCTCGCACCTTGCGTCAAGCGGATTTACAACGACGTTTACGTATGCTGTTACAAGATCAAGAACAGTTGGCCCAAGGACGTGAAATTGCTAATGTCACCATGACCAATAGCATTGTGACCAGTTATAAACAAGGAGGAGCACCGAGCGTACAAACCTCGTCGTCCCGTGTTTCGCCGTGAGGATGAAAACCGTCGTGTCGTTATTGAATGGATCGAAACAGCATGGTCTTCCCTTCCCCCCAGAATTATTACAACGGATGGATTCCTTGTATGCCTTTTATCATCAACAATGGTGGTGTTATCGAAAAATGTTGAATCATTACAGGTGTATCAATGCCTTGTTCAATGGTATGGCCTTACTCCTGATGGCTGCCGGTATGATTGCGGGTCCCCTTTTGGAAAACAGTACGTTGGTAGCCTGTTTGGCGGCCGTGGGGACCGTGGTCAAAGGATGGAATGATTTTAAACAATACCGATTTAAAGTGACCATGAGTCGGTTTGCGTTTACCACCTATGCCAAAGCCTTGACCGAATTGAAAACCCATGTGCGGGGTATTCCCTTGGAGGATCTGGAACGATTTTTAATCAAGATGCAAACCTTGGATGATACCATTGTGGATTTCACCCCTCCGTTACCCAAACGATGTCTCCAAGATTACCATGGTCATTTTGTGTACCAACCCTTGGAAGGCCTATGCTATGTAGACGGATGTCCTCGTCCCTTGAGGCCCAAAGAGTATTGGATCCATAAAAAGCCGCTCCCTCCTAGTCCCACACTCTTAGAACCATGGCCGTCCAACGACGACGACGACGCCGAAAAAGGAAACAAAGAGGAGGGGCTTTAATGCGCCGCAAACCCCGTTTGGTGGATAAAATTGCCCATGGCATGAGTATGTTTCTATCAGGTCCCGCCCCTGGGTTTGGACTGGCTTTAGGCAAATTAGGGGGTCAAGCCTTGAAAGGCATTACCGATAATGTACAACATTACCGACGACAACGAGGTGGGGGTTGGTGGCAAGATTTCAAACGCAATACCCGTCAAGGCTATAAAGAGACGCGGGATGCCATCAAACAAGACAAAGCCCTTCAACGTCTATTGACGGGTCGACCATGGTGAGGAGGAGAAGACGACGCCGTCGTCAACGAGGCGGTTTTTTAAATCTATTGGTGCCCGCCATGGTAGGATTGGGGAAAGCCGCGGCCTTGGAAACGGATAAACGTATAAAACGCACGATTCAAAAAGCCAATCAACGGTATCGTCGTCGTCACCGATAAAGGATGCAACGTCTTCGACGTCAATTCCCGTTTTTACGGTCCATGTTACAAGAAGCCAATGGTTCCAAACGTCAAGAGTTGATACAACATGCCAATGCCGATCAAATCAATGCTGTGAGTGAACTGGTCTTGAACTTTTTAAAAAACAAGATTCCCGTCACCCCACCCATGCTGGCTAAACTTCAACCCTATAAAAAGGTACTACGTGATTTGGGACGTCGTCGACATTCCGTCAAAAAACGTCGTCAGTGGTTAGTCCGACAAAAAGGAAGCGGATTGTTTCAAGGACTTCACGAGGTGTTATGTCAATGTGTTCGTTAACCCTCCCTACGTGGATGACTCTATTACAAGAGGCCAATCGGGCCACCGACAAGTGGAAAGACGAGTGTCATTATTGGAAGCATAAATATCACCTGTTGTATCGAGAGTACCAACACATCTTGAGGGCCCGTCTTTGTAAGAGTTGCCGTGACCAGGAAGACGGGGAACTTTGCCCCGAGTGTAGTCAACGATCATGGACGAGGTCTACATGATTCCCCACCAGGATTTGGAACAACTCATTCAATATTACAAAGGAGAACTCACCGAAAATGCCTTGTTGAACAAAGCCGCGACGCTCGCCGCCAAAAAACATGTGTTATTAGCCAACCCTCAATTACCTCCAGCCCTGGTCAATGCTCAAACCAAACCATTGAGTCAAGAATTAATCAAGTTAACCAAACGCATTCGTCAATTTCCCGGCGGGGTGGGGGTTGGTGCCCCGGGTGGTCCACCGGGTGAAGAAGGCGAGGAAGAAGCCGGGGATTTGGTGACGGGACCCGTGGAACAATGGTTGAAGCGCATGATAAAAGGCAGCCCGTCGACTCCCAAACCTCCCATTACCCCTGCAACCAAGAAAGGCAAAGGAGCAGCCACCACCAGTAAGATTCCCATTCTCAAGAAAGAGACCCCATCCACCAGTCGAGGGGATCTACAATCGCGTTTAGAAGCCGTGCGAGAACGTCGCAAGACTTGGGAAAAGCATTTAGCCGAAAGTGGTTTCACGAAAGGCAAAGGCAAAGGCAAAGGCAAAGGACCCGCCCGAGAAGTGGAACGATTGAAACCTTTACCCGGTTGGGAAGATTGGGCTCGTGGCAAAAAGTTACGACGTCGATTGGATTACGACGACAGTGACTAAAAAAAGATGCCCACCAAGAGAAAAAGGGGTATTAAACGGAAACGCCCCCAACGAGGAGGGGCCTTGGATGTGCAAAAATGGATTGCAAAAACGGGGAAGGAATTTCATTGGCCCGGTTATCAGTACATGGGACCTGGCACCCATTTGGCTAAACGTCTGAAACGTGGGGATCCCGGGATCAATCGCTTGGACCAGATTGCTAAGTAACACGACATTGATTACAGTCGTGCCAAGAATTTGCAAGATAAATGGAAAGCCGATACCAAGATGATCCAAGCCATTGATCGATTACCCGGCAAGAAAAACAAGACGGAACGGGTGGTCAAGAAAATCATGCAAGCCAAGAAACGTTTAAAATTGTAAACATTTAATAACATAATCATCACATGTTGAGTCAAAAATGAAAATGTCACATTGTTATTCGGCAGTTCGGTAGTCTTCTGTAGTTCGTGTTGAGTCTCAAGCAGGATTTGCGAGACAAAACCCATTGTGGTGTAGACACTCCTGATAAAAAAATAAAAACAATGTCACTTGTGTCATTTTGATTGATGAGTTCTCACAAATACTAATACGAATGTTATGCCAAATACTGAGACGGATGTTCTTCCAAAGACTGAGACGATTCTGCCAAAAAATACAAAGACGAGGAGGGTTTAACTGACAAAGTCATCCAAATCAAATGAAGGATCCTCCTCCATCATGTCATTTACAAAGTCAAACAAAGACTCGTCCGACGACAAGTCATCGAGTAAATTGTCTAAAAATCCTTTCCCATCGTCCCATAAAGAATGATCCAGGGGATGATGGACCCCTGAATCCATGTCCATGAGGGTACTAGATTGATCCATGGCATCCTCAGGGATGGGCGACAGGGTATGGCAAAAGTCCGACATAAAATCGTCCAACGTGACCGTTAATTTGAGGGGCCCTAAGGCTTGGCGTTTCTCCTCCGTTCTCTTTTGAACCATGGCCCTTGTGAGGGCAGCGGCCTCACGCTTTCTCACTATGTATTGTTGCTGCCACTGCTGACCTGCTTTCGAACGGTAGTATTCTCTTTTATAGGCCCGGAGTCGTTCTACATTCAGGGCATAGTACTGTTTCTGGTAGGCTGCTATTCGGTCGCGGTGTCTGGCCCGGTACCTATGACTCTCAGCCCGTCGCTGCGCCCGTCGTCGGGCTTCTTTGGCACGGAGCTTGGCCACTTCCTTGTAAACGTCGTCCTCAACGCTTACCAGGGGGGTCTCACTACGTTTTGCCTTTCTGGCCTTGCGCCTGGCTCTGCTAGCCTTTTGCTGCGCCCGTCGTCGCTCTTGTTTCGCCCTGAGCTCTGCTAATTCTGCCAGGATGTCATCGTCGTTTGAGTCGCTGTCGTTAAGGTCATTGTCGTTTGAGTCGCTGTCGTTAAGGTCATCATTGTCGTCGTTGTTTTCTTGGTAATTCACTGGGGGTCTGCGACGGTGACTGCGGCGGACCTCTCTTTCGTTGGACCTCGGGCGAGGGGGGCGGTGCTGGTGGGGATGTCCGGGGCCACCCATGAGGCGCTGGTGGGGGTGTCCGGGGCCTCTTGAACTGGTGGTGCCAGTTGGTCCAGCAGAAGTCGAGGCCCCGGATGTACCACGCGGTGGTGATTTGGGGGTAGCAGCCCGGGTTCCAGTGCTGTTGCACGTAGGTGTGACGTGCTGCTTGGGCTGCTTGGGCGAGCTGCCTCCTCTTCCTCCTTTCTTCCAACAGCGCTTCCCCAAACTCTCGGATGTCTCCATCGTCGAGCCTCCACTCCTTAACCTCATTTAAAATTTCTTCCACTTCAAACTTCTCGAACTTGTTCAACAGCTTCTCTAGACTAGAGTCCATTTTGAGATGACTGACCTCGAGGGGCGATCTGTTTTATAGTCTCTCATTCGTTCCCGTGATGCACCAGGGGTCCTAACTAGAGAGGGGGGAGGGGGGTCCCCCCACCCCGTCCCACCCCTCCCTAGGGCACCCCCTCTCTACGGGGGCACCCTGTTTAGTGATTGGCTCCCCTAGGCATCCCGTGCTCTGTTTGGTCATCCTCCCCTAGTTAGCCCAGCATGCTTCGCGTGGAACCCCCCTTAGAGAGACCACAATACTTTGCGTGGAACCCCCCTTAGAGAGACCACAATACTTTGCGTGGATCTCTATAAAAACAGAGCCCCGATCTCCAGTGACTTCATCTCATCATGTCCTCACAAGACAATGTGGCGGGGCCAAGCGGCCTCGCTACACGTGAGATAATGTCCATGCTCGGTTTGGACATCTCTGATTCAGAAGACGACACCAATTCCTGTATGGGGCCTTTGATTTGCACCGAAAACATGGCGGACAGTGACGACGACATTTGTCAAGAGGCCTTGGACCAATGGGAACAAAGCGGGGGTGGATTGGATCCCTCTGCGCAAGTTACCTTCCAATTTGACTTAGAACCTTTTGTGAATCGGAAGAGTGATCGCATGGGGGTACAAGAACGTCATTTCAAGACCCAGTTACGTCAAAGGGGGAACTTGCTTCCAGGCCAAAATATAACCCAAGCTCTCCAAGATGGATTACGTCGAGCCGTCGATCAAGTGTTAACCACCACCCCCGACCTCCACGATCAAGATCGACTCTACTTTACCATAGCATCCGATCGCCTGCACAATAATTTTCAGGGGTGGGGATTACGTGCAGGTGAATGGCGTCGAGACACAGAACGGGTGGAAGCTCTGTTCCAACGTTTAGCCCAAGCCCTCAACAGCAACGAACAATTTGAAATGGACGATTCCTTTCAAGTCTCCATCACTCAAGTTCATCATGCTCCTCAAGGTACCGGCAGACCCCGTCGTGGGAAACCAGGGCATCCTACCATGACCATGTTAACGGCCAACAAACGGTCGGTAATAACAATCACCAACGACGATGACCTCTGCTGTGCCAGAGCCCTCGTCACCGCCAAAGCTCGCGTGGACCAGCACCCGAAATGGGAATCGATTCGAAAACGAGACAAACTTCAAAAAGAACTCGCCTTACTGCTTCAGCATGAAGCCAAGGTACCCTTCGGTCCTTGCAGCTATGACGCCTTAACGGCTTTCAGCAAGGCTCCGTCCCTCACCGGTTACCAGATCATCCTGGTGGATGCGCAGCGATCGTTCCACATCACGACGTTTGGACCCCTTTCTGACAAACAACTGATCCTGTTGCACAACCAAGACCATTATGATGTCATCACCAAATTGCCGGGATTTTTCGGGTCCAGTTATGTGTGTGCGGATTGTTGGAAACCCTACAACACCGAGGGACGTCATCGATGCACCAAAACCAAGTTGTGTGGAGCCTGTCGACAGAAAGATTGTCCAGACTTTCAATATGCTTACCCCCGGCACCTGAAAGCCACTCAACGTTGCGACACGTGTCATCGGGACTTTTTCGGACCCGCGTGTTTCGAAGCCCATTCCAGCAAGACCCATGCGGGCAAACCCACCACGGGCCTCCAGGCCTCCGTGTGCTCTCAACGACACCGATGCCCTGACTGTTATCAACAAAATGTGGGCTTGTCCCGCATTCAACGTCACCTTTGTAAGCACGTGGATTGCCCTTCTTGTCATCAGTACGTCCACGCTGACAACCACCGTTGTTTTATACAAAGAGCCCCCAAACCTCAAGACCAAAAGAAGAGAAAGAGGACCCGTCAAAAAGGTCCTGGCGCCAAACGAGGTGCCGCCGCCGCGGAACCCCATGCCTCCTCCGAGGACGAGGACGAGCAAGACCTGCCTCCCTTACACGTCTTCTTTGATATCGAAGCCATGCAACCCCAGGGAAAACACATTGCCAATCTCGTCGTGGCCGAAACCGAAGACAAGGATGAACCCAAACCTTTCCCAGGTCCCACCTGTATCCGTGACTTTCTGGAATGGTTGGATACCTTGACCCTCAACGATACCCGTAAAGTCAATGTCATCGCTCATAATTTTCAAGGGTACGATGGGTACTTTATCATCCAAGAATACTATAGTGACAACCGCATCGTCCAACAACTCCGCAACGGATGTAAACTCTTAGAGATCAAACATGACCGCATCCGCTTCATTGATTCCATGAGTTTCTTCCAGATGCCCCTCTCCGCGTTTCCCAAAACCTTTGGTTTGACAGAACTCTGCAAAGGCTATTTCCCCCACAAGTTCAACATACCTAAGCATCAAAACTACGTGGGCATCCTCCCCTCACGCGATTACTACATGCCTGAGAGCATGACACTCGAAGGAAGACAAGCCTTTGAAACCTGGCATCAACAACAACGCGACCAGGGTGTGGTGTTTCATTTTCAACAAGAGTTATTGGCCTATTGCAGTTCCGATGTACGACTCCTCAAACAAGGATGTCTGACTTTCAAACGCATGTTTGAAGACTTAACAGGCTTCAATCCCTTCGATCACGTCACCATTGCCTCCGCTTGTAATCGAGATTTACGTATGAACCGGATGATCCCCAACAGTATTGCCAGCGAACCCGCCGGTCATAAGGGATGGAGAGATAACATCAACCAGTCCATCCCAGCCCTTGAATGGTTAACCTGGTGCGATCACCAACTACGTCAACGCGCCCTCCAAGATCTCAACCCCGACGATCTACTGGCCAGTGCCAATCCAGAGCCTCATCATCACCAATACATCCAACATGTCCGAAATCAAGGCGAGTATAAGATCCCCGGGACCAACATCTATGTGGATGGTTATTGCCGCGACACCCACACCGTCTACGAATTTCAAGGCTGTTTCACCCACGGATGCCCTACCTGTTATCCCCATCGCTACGAAAAACATCCCCGCAACTATGATCGAACCATGCAGGACCTCTATGACGTCACCCAAAACAAAGTCCAAAAGCTTACCAACCAAGGGTACAACGTCATTCAAATGTGGGGATGTCAATGGGACCACCTCCGAGACACCCACCCAGAGATCGACTCCTTCGTCCGGGAACTCGACTTTATCCAACCACTTGAACCTCGGGATGCTTTCTGTGGAGGTCGTACCAATGCCATTAAACTCTACCATCATATCACCCCTGGCCAAAAAATTCACTACATCGATGTCACCTCCTTGTACCCGTGGGTCAACAAGAAGTCCACCTACCCCAAAGGGCATCCTACCATCTATTATCTGCCGGGTCACACGGACATACACCAGTACTTTGGCCTCATTCAATGCAAAGTCCTGCCTCCCCGTGAATTGTACCATCCCGTGCTGCCTTACCGTCATGACAACAAACTGCTCTTTCCACTCTGTGCCCGTTGTGTGGAAGAAGAAATGGACAAACCTCTTTTGGACAGATCCTATCATTGCCCTCACACCGACGAACAACGCGCCCTCACAAGTACTTGGTGCACCCCAGAACTGTATAAAGCCGTCGAGCTCGGGTACCAAGTCCAATACATCTACGAAGCCTGGCATTTTAAAGAGACCTGTGAGGGCCTCTTCGCCGATTATGTCAACACCTGGTTGAAAATCAAACAAGAAGCTAGTGGGTGGCCTGTGGCCAACATGACAGAAGAAGAAAAGCAACGTTACATCGAACAGTACTTCCTGCATGAAGGCATCCAGTTGGAGTACCACAAGATCGAATACAACCCGGGCCTACGAACATTAGCTAAGCTCATGCTCAACTCCATGTGGGGTAAGTTTGGACAACGCCTCAACAAGACCCAAATTCAAGCCTTTGATGATCCTCATGCCTTCCACCAGTTTTTGGACAATGATTCCTTGGACGTACGTCACGTTGCTGTTATAAATCATGATATGGTGGAGATCCACTACCAAAAACAAAAAGAGGACATCCGCGTCTCACCCAACCTCAACATTTTTGTGGCCTGCTTCACTACCTGCCACGCCCGCCTTAAATTGTATGACGCCCTGGAAGACTTAGGGGAAAGAGTCCTCTACTTTGACACCGACTCCGTCATCTACCTGGAGGAAACACCCACTCAATTCAAACCTGTATTGGGTTCCTATCTTGGGGACTTCGCCTCCGAATTAGATGATAAAGAATACATTCAAGAATTTGTCAGTGGAGGACCCAAGAACTATGGGTATACTACGAATAAAGGAAAAGTGGAATGCAAGGTCAGAGGCTTCCGACTCAACAGCGAAGGACACACTCAACTCAATTATGACGTCATGCGTCAGAATGTCCAGGACGAAATCCAGAAACCCCTTCCAAAACCACGGGAAATCCAAGTCACGAAAACTTATCAAATTGTTCGCAACCCAACAAACTACACCTTGCTCACTGAACCCCAACATAAATGGTACAAGTTGGTCTATGACAAACGAGTCATTGATCACAACACCTTCAAGACCTACCCCTATGGATACCAGTGAAAGCCCCAACAAAATCGTCGATTGTGATCACTGTGATCGAGAACATTGGGCGCCACCACCACCACCCCCATTCTACAGTTCCTTTGCCGTACCTTTGAACAGAAATCCTCGACGTCAATTACAACAATGGATCCGTGACAACAACCAATGGCGAAGAATAACTCGATGTCAAAAAAAATGGTGGGGACCCTCTATTGAACATTAAGGAACACTCAAAAACCATTTTCTCAGTTATTGTAAAACCTATAACAATAAACGTAATTTATTCATTTTGTGTTGTTTTCACTCCAAGGACCACCCCCGTTCCCCAAATTGGACTTTGGACTTTGAGCCCGCGTTTTCTCAGCGGTTTTACTTCCCCTTGAGCCCACGATCCCTTTTTCACACTCGCCAGCGGTTTCTCATTCCAAAACACGTGACTTCCGGTTGTATGAGCCCACGATCCTTTTTTTCCACCTGGTCAGCGGTTTCCCATCCTAAACATACCTGACTTCCGGTTCCGGTTATGACGTCATCCTCACATCAAAACGAGGCAAACGTCCCCATACGAGCCCCCTTTACTACTCTCGAGGTTCTTACAAACAATTTTATTCCGTCAAAGAAGGAGTTGCAGTATTCCCTCGAAGACGGATGGCGATGTTCTTTGTAACTGACACCCTGTACGCGCGGAAGAAAACTTACCGTTTGATATTTTTTAGGAGTCCCTGTTGAAAGTTGACTTAACAGTATAACGTGTGTATTCCAATTTATAATAAAAACGAAAATTATGATTTGACGTCAAAAGTTTTCAGTACAATTGTTAGCAGTTAGGATCACGTATTGTCAAAACAACAGAGTACATTCCAGAATGTTTATGTTTTTAGTTCGAGATTCGTACGAACAATCAAATTCTGAAAAGACAGGGTTGCAGTATCGCCATGATCTCGAGTGCAGATGTTTTTTGTATATGACACCCTGCACGCGCGGAAGGGAATGTAACTAACCATTTTAGATTGTTTTATATATCTTGTTTCACATCCAAAACTTTTGTAAGTCTGTAATGATTGAAGCCACAAGTTTGCAATTTGCAAAAGTCTTCAAAAAGGACCAGATAGTTTTTACCTTTCCCTACATTTTCTTCATTTCTATTTTGTCTTGTCTTGCATTCGATAGTAGTCAGAACCAATGCAGCGAAGCGTCCTTACACTACTAAGTTTCCTTAGAGGTGGGAAAATCAAAAAAGGCTTACATCCTTGTAGACTGCAAGAACTGTAAGCCGAACAAACGCCTTCGCCGCTCAATTTGCCACGAGCGTTATTCTTGGGCGCATAAGCATTATCAGTCTGTGAGTCAATACTCAATAGTGAGGAGTCTTTTGGGTTTTCGGTTTTGCCGTTTTGGTCGTTTTCTTAGATGGGTTATTTTCAGTTTAATTTTTGCATCTAAAAATTGAGGTTTTCGGTTTTTCGCTTTTTTAGCATTCATATTTCATGTTTAATTTGCCTCAGCGAAGGCCTCGTACCTGTCTTTGGAATCAAGCATTGATTTGTATTCTTCCTTGTTTTGCGGCCTCTGATATTGCCCAAAAGTCGAGAACATCCGCAAATTCTTGATCAAAAAGTTTTTTGTGACGTTTGTGAATTTGCGGTTTCGATCTTTCCTTTGCACAGTTTTGTTCTTTTGAACGATATTGTTGGGTTTTTTATGGAAAATGTTATCATTTTCAGTTTTTAATAGCCCCTATACCCTCCTTTCGAAAGGCCATACACGATTTGAAACTTAGTCAAAGATTAACGAGTTAGCGCTCTGTATAGTACGATGGCTCCTAACTCTGGACATACATTTACGTGTACATGATACTAAAACGTCTACCATTTCCGGGTTCTTATTTTGTGTCGCTAAGCAGGGGCCCTGGGCTCCTGTTCAAGTTACAAAAGCCCACAACGATGCTTCCCGCCGCCAAAGTAAAACTTCACAGCAGCCAAAGACTTTTCCAAACATCTTTTGAAAACGGAAACAACTTCGAATACTTAACTGATGTCATACTTTTATAATATATTGTGAACATAACTAAGAAACACCACCTCCCACTCCCCTAGGAAAGAATGGGGAGCTTGAAACAGACCCCGATCAAATATAAACAACAAAATTCGTAATTTTCTTATAACTTGTATTCCCATCCCCTAGGGAATATGAGTGGATCAAATTTATTCAACTACCTTGAGGAACTGAACTTATTTAGGACATGACTTGTTCGTGATACCGCCGAGCTGCAGCTTTAGCAGAAATACAAACCATTTCGTGCTTGTATTTATTTTCTGCAGGATTCTTGTTACATGCATTTGACAGCTACAAGTTCGAGCCGAGCTACAGCCTTTTTACAAAAATGCAAACACTGTTCTAATTTTAAACTATTTCTTGTCAAGTGCAAACCGGTTCGTTCATAGTAATTGATGGAACAGTGAGAATTTCATTATTTCTAATCTTTTTTTTCAGCCTCGTATCAGCAACAAACGCAACGAGAGAAGAACTTTTGATGTTTTGAAGACCCCTTTCACTCCCAATAGTGTCCTTCAGTAAATGCAATAACACAATGCAATTACACTAAATGCGCTAAATGCAATTACTTGATCAATATTAGTTAATTAATTCAGTTTGACAATTACCTTACACAAACGACCGTACACGATTTGATCGTTTAACGCCATTATCAATCTTCCACCATTTTACATGCAAATCTTAGGATCTTCCTCTTATACTGAGAGAGAGCAAACGATCGAGTTGCTATCACCGGATTCTAAAGTACGCATGCCTCACAGGTACGAACGATGTTACTACCGACTAATTGTTTTAAACTGGTAATAGTTGAAGCTAGATGACAAATTAAAAAGTTGTTAGCTGTACCTACCAAGTCGCCTTATCGCTAGCCAAGTAAACCGAGTTCCTTCCTTCTGGGAAACCGAAACCAGCAGCCATTAGTCATACCTCGCATATATACACATTGCAAATACATTTTTTAACGGTTCGCTAATTACACAAGAGTATGTGCAGAATACAAGTATTTTAGATGTGCTGTAAGGCGTGATTAGTCCTCGGGGACCAATAGGGCTATTTAAGAGTTTGTAATATATTCAAGAATCATTCGAAGGCATCTCTCATTTATAAGGGTTTGTATGCACTTAGCTGAGGTCCCTTAGATATAAATAAGTTGCTGTATAGCTCGCTGTATGGACGCGTAACATTAGCAAACGAGATGCCCGCCCCTGATGCTGTGTGGTGTGTTTAATAAGATTAGTTACAAAATATTTTGTAATCGTTTCCATTGGATGAGAATATAACTAAAAATGTTGTCACTGAACTACCGGTACCCTTGTGCGTTATGAGGACCACTACGCTTCGTGTGGTTAGTGAGAAAAGCACTGCAAAAAAGGCTTTTGGGTGAAGGCTCTGGTTTCGTTGATTATTGAAAAGCTGCTGTCGAATTTCTCTCGCATGGTTAGAAGCAAATTAGATAAATTATACGAAATTTAGCTGAAAATGGAACAAAGCAAAAGTAAATTTACATTACCCTTTCCGACTCGAAAAACTCTGATTGCGCCAGTAAATCCCGAAAGAACTGACACCCAGTTTCTTCCTATCACTGAGCAATCATAAGAGTGTAAAATGATCAGTCAGATATTAAAAAAGCACATTAGTAAATTTAAAAAGGCACAAACTACGTACGTCTCCCAGATTTCACCAAAACCGGAATATGAAGGGGAACGTTGGGCTTTTCGGTTTCGCGCTTTTTGTCATTCTTCAGTTTAGATCGGGTTTTCGATTTCTGCACTTAAATTTTTGCAGGTTTTGGTATCCATTAGGGTTTTGCGGGTTACGTTTGGATTTTGGCTTCGTAAAGAGAAAGGGGTCTTAGTTTGCTTGTTCGCTTCGGTTTCCGAGTTTTGCTCTGGGCCTTATGCGTAGTCTTCGGGGGATCAAGCGTCCACTCGTCTTTTACTTGTTTTGCTTTCGTTAATTACGCTACAAAAGCAGATAACGGCCACACATTTACACGCAGTATGATCCGCACTTGCTATAACAAGGTTGTAGAGAGCGAGAGAGTGAGGTTTTCGAATTGCGGTTTGATGTTGCTTTTTTTGTTCTTGAATGTACTTTTCTGAGTTCTTACTGTTTTGATTGATTGCGATGTTGTGGTTTCTACTGAGGCCCCAATGTCCCCTCAATATGAAAAGTCCCTGGAATATTACAGGTCGAACTGATACTCTGTTATTAGTTTCGCAAGGTGCGTCATGTACATCTCATCACTAAGCACCTTACCATCCCCAGCAGGTAAAAGGATAAATCCCAGCTGACAGTGGTCTCACCCTTCCCTTTCCCACCGACAGCTCCGTGTTCAATATTTTGCAGTGAATAAAAGCAGAATCAACAATATAAAAATAATAGTGAGAGGAGAGAATAAAAGTAAAATCATTCAAATAAAAATAAAATGAGTGAATCAATCATTCAAATCAATCAATCAATCAATCAAACAATCAATCAATCAATCCATGCATCAATCTTTATTCCAAAATGGTAGCTAAATTCAATGTTTTACAATAAACCTATTAATCGATAAGCTATCGCCTCACAAATATTCAATATAGTAGCTTTTTTTAATGAATTCTAGTGTCAAACGAAATGAATGTTTTTATCTGAAGGGTATCTCTATCAAAGGTGAACCGACGCATTGAACCATTTGTTTCTTCTCAGGAACTGAGACGAAAGAATGCAACCAGTGTCAAAGCGGGCGAAAACGTGCAATCTCTGCCAATCGCGGGAAAACATGCAACCTCTGCTAGTTGTGGTAAAACATGCAACCTCTGCCAGTCGAGGGAAATTATACAACCTCTGCCAAGCGCGGGAAAACATGCAACCTCTGCCAAGCGCGGGAAAACATGCAACCTCTGAAAAGCGCGGGAAAACATGTAACCTCTGCCAAGCGCGGGAAAACATGCAACCTCTGTAGGCTTGGATAAATTCTGCTCGTAAAATGGCTTATTCTGCCTGCCAGCAGTGCTCGTAAACATCGCTTATTCTGCTCGAAATTCTGCTCGGTACCCGAAAAATTTTCGTCCCTTCAGGCCTTATGTATTTTCACAAATATGGAAAGGAGCCTGGGCCTAACCCCTAAATACTAATTTATGCAGAGCAAAATTGCAATTCATCTCACTTTATATCACTAATGCTAGACGAAACAGTGAATTTTTTATCAGCATCTCACAGAAAAGAATATCAAAAAATGCATAAAGACTGTGTAATTACTTTTGTATTTTTAGTTTTTATTTTTCCTTGCAACTGTTATGCATGTCATTTGTGTCACTAATTTTCCGTTATTCTGCTCAAATTCTGCTCGAAAATGCGTTATTCTGCAGGCAGGATGCTCGCCTCAAAAATCGCTTATTCTGCTCGAAATTCTGCCGGCATAATTTATCCAAGCCTAAGCCTCTGCCAAGGGCAGGATAACATTTAACCTCTGCCAGTCGCGGGAAAACATGTAACCTCTGCCAAGCGCGGGAAAACATGTAACCTCTGACAAGGACGAGGAAACACGCGTGATTTCTTTTTGCTTTGTTTGTGACTGGATTTAGAAAAATGTAGTTTCTCTGATTGGCTAAAGTAGGTTGCACGAATTCTGGTGGGTGTTCAATGGTACTGCTAATTACCAGTATAGTTAGTTGGCTGGGGTGTGATGGTGCACGTGTATTCTTTTCTTTCACGTCACTTGTGATCACAACACCGAGAAAGCCTTAGTTTTTGAATAATTAAAAAGTTTAACATGCGTTAAACAGGAGAAAACACGTGATCACTTTTGACAGCCAATCGCTGAGAAACATCGATCTCTACTACAACAAACTTAACTATATATAATTATATAAAACAGTGCTTGTTTGCTGTAACCAAGTTTACTAAAACTGTGCGTATCAGGATATTTATATAGCCAGGGGAGAGAGTTCTCCATCTGTTGTCCATACCACTCGGGGGTGCTCCAGAGGTTATGATTTCGGAGCCTTTTTAATCTTAGATGGAATGCGTTTTTGTCTGCACCAGAAGACGGTTTAACCAACCTCGCCAAAGAATAAGGGCCTAGATCTAACAAGAGGGACTGAATTTTAGGCATAGAGTCTAAAATAGGGTAACGGCCGAGGTAAGAGAATAGAGACTTTCAGATCGCATTACGTGCCCGAGACTGAGTACGAATACTACCTTCGAATACTACCTTCACAGCACCCTTGCTTTCTTTTTTGCTGACCATTACGTAAGGAGGTTCTAGAAACGAGATTGGTAATGACGATGTAAAGTACAGCATGCACAGTAGGCTTGTAAAGTCTTACTTGTATTTAATCTCGTAATCGTTGTCTGATCTCAAGGTCCTTAACATCAAGCACTGTGGGACATATCCCGGCTTAAAAGTTCCATGAGTAACCCACCCCTGGCCCGGGCTATAGTGAATTATCGTTATTTAAAAATATACATATATTCCATGACGGCACGTTCGATACGAGGTGGTGTAACACAGAGGGTCAATAACAATTCATAGTCCAGGCCAATGCATGTCACTTTACGTCTGACTTCAGCTGCGCCATTTCTTAAGTAGATATTGATATAACACCTATAACAAAAAATAACAACATTGATCAAACGTCAATTTATGAACCCCGTTGACGCCTGCACATATAGGAAAAGGGAAGATAGGTAGATGCAAAATTCCTACACTTGTGAAATCTAGTGAAAAACCCTGGCAAATTTAAAATATGTTCCTATTTGGTAGGAAATCGATGATAACTTCTACACAGGGTCCGTTTAATAGTCACTAGATAACTTTAAGACTGATAACTTTTCTTACGTGTCATCGTTAATAGTAATTGCCCACTAAGTTAGGACACTATAACTAAAAAAGAAATACCTACATATAATAGCTACAAAATTGATAACATTATATAAAACTCATAGGATAATATCTACATTTTTCAAACTTAAAGGTTCATGTATAACGTACACTTTTCGTGTGAAGTTATAATTGTAGAAAAAGCAATAGTCATCTTCAAGAACTCGCACTACCCCACGGTACACGGGGCCAATTTACAGGCTTCTGTATGAAGGGGAAGGCGACAATTATGATTTGAAAATGCATGACTAATATACCTCCAAGTGCCTTCAACAATAGAAACGTGTAAGTTAACTGAATGTCTTGTCCTAGTTAGACAGAAACAACTCTTCTTGCGTCCATACGGGGCTTTGTAGATGCTTATAAAAATGATGAACTGCTTTATAGCTTTGTTTTCTTTCTAGCTCTTCGTGCAGTACTATCAACACTTGTCTATTAGCCGAACTAACCTTTACTTTCCAAAGTCAAACGTCACGTTATCTCCAATCAGCATGAAAGGTGCCCACTGCCTCACGTCAGAGAAGCCATTCTCTCTCATCCACTTCATGGCCTGGTGGAGAGATTCACTGGCACTTTCCCCACGAACAAGCTGCTCATAGAAACGACTCATGAACTGCTCTGTTGCTTTGTCTTGTATGGCCCACAGTGCCACCAACACCGAGCGCGCACCGGATCCTAAGAATGCTCGAGCGATTCCAACAACTCCCTCGGCTCTAATCTGCCCACGTCCACTGTGACAACAACTAAGGACTACCAGTTTGGCTCGCAGCTGAACTTGTGCAATGTCGGGCATCGTTAACAAGTAGTCTTCTCGTTTTAAAATTCTCCTTATTGGGCGTAAAGGGGCGAGAGCAATTTCTCCTCGTTCTGCGTCTCCATGTGCTGCGAAATGTATCAGACTAGCTGAATGCAACATTTCAAGTACCACAGGCTTGCTTGCCTCATATCCTAACAAAGGCTGGACACCTAGCAGTCCCCCAATCATCTCTGCCTCTTTTCTTGCACAAGGCAATTGAGGCAAGAAAAACACCTGGCTGGCATCGGGATCACCCACTATTAACGGATTCGCCTCACTTCCAATATCCGCTACTGGTCTGCCCTGAATTAGCTTGAGAGTCGTCAATGAAGGAACGATGCGGATCCTGAAAGTTTCCGACAAATACTTCCCATTTTCATCCTTTAAGGCTGCAAATGGAACCTTGTACAGAGAACGATCAGGAACAATAATGATTTCAGGTTCTTCAAGTACGTCGGCCACAGGAGCGATGATCAGTTTGTAATAGAGAGAAAGACTTGGTTGGGTCCCTTGGTCTTCGTCTTCCACCTCTTCTACAAGACGGCAAGCTGCGAGGCTATCTTCCTGAGACTGAGGTGCCCAATGACTTCTGTTTAAAGCAAACAATGATCGATCTTCGCACTGCTCTTGAGGTAAAAAATGTAACTTTCTAAACGGTTCTTTTCCAAAAAAGTCATCCAAATCTCTCACAGATCCCTTAACAACAGACAGATCATTGACGCTTATTTGTTGGAAATGTATCGCTTTGTTTGCTTGAAGAACCCACAGAAATATATTATTAAGAAAAAAGGAAATGTACAGACAGGTACAGTTGGTGTCTTTCTCTATGATCTTCTCAATATTAACCCATGATCGTGGATCGACCGACATTTGTTCTTCAGCAGAGTACTGAGCTGACATCAAGTCTGCCAGAGCCCTAGCCCGTCCAAGCTCTACAGCGTAAAGAGCTTTAATATGATCCCCCGTCAAACAAAACAAATAACTAAGCAACCTGTATGGGGAAATGTGCTGATCTAAAAACGATATCTTGAACTGGTCATTGTCTCTCAGAAAACCCCACATATTCTCACACTTGGAAATGCTCGTAAACAAATTAGTGATAGCGTCGTGAATATCCTCTTTCCTTATAAGAATGCACCATGCAAGGTTAACGCGACATTGGAACTCTGCTTCAGCGTCTCTAGTCTCCTTGCTCAGTGAAAGAGCTTTAGTGTGATGCTCTTTAGCCATGGCATATTCACCTTGCAACTGAAACAGGTTTCCTAAGTTTCCGTAACATACGGCTTCTCCTCTTTTGTCGCCAATTTGTTTTGCGATCGCGAGTGCTTTCTGATAACATTCTTCACCTTTCAAGTATTCGCAGTGAGAAACAAACACATTTCCTAGGTTAATATAATGTGATTTTTCCCCACGTTTGTCGCCGATTTCTTTTGAAATCGCAAGTGCTTTTCTAACATATTCTTCCACCTTGGCATGTTTACCGAGAAAATGAAACGGAATTGCTAAGTTTCCGTAACATGATACCTCTGCCTGTCGATCGCCAATTTCCTTGCACGTCTCAGCTGCTTTCTGTAGATACTCTTCAGCCTGGGGATATTCACCGAGAGAGATAAAAACAGTTCCTAAGGTACTGCAAACTTTCCCTTCAATTTTTCTATCCCCAATTTCGTTTGCCAGCGCAAGTGCACTTTGAAGATATTTTTCAGCCTTGACATATTGACAGAGAGAGTTTACCACAGCTCCTAGGCGTACATAGGCTAATGCCTCTCCTTCTTTGTCGCCAATTTCCTTTGAAATCGAAACTGCTTTCTCAAGATATTCTTCAGCTTTGACATATTTACCAAGAGACTGAAACACAAATCCTAATTCTGCGTAGCATTTTGCTCCTCCTTGTTTGTCGCTAATTTCTTTTGTGATTGCAAGTGCTTTTTGGAAATAATTAACAGCTTTCAAATAACTACAAAGAGACTGGGACACAGTTCCCAGGTTTCGGTAACATAATGCTTCCCCTTCTCTGTTACCAGTTTCTATCATAATTTCGAGTGCTTTTTCATAAAGTTCCGTTGCTTTATGATATTGACCTTGACAGACATGCAATCCTGCTACTCTTTGCTTTATAAAACCCTCTGCATCTCTCATACCGTATTCGCGGATTAAAACCAAAAGCTTTTCGCCGCATTTTATCCCATTTCTGTGATCACCGGTAACGATGTACCCTAGATACATTATAAGATAAATTCTCATATAAATTGATCTGACGTATCCCTTCTGCGTTTTCAGAGCGTTAAGGAGAATCAAACATTCCTTGCATAACTCGATTGCTTTTAGAACACGATTGGTGTTGAGAAGAAAATTGGCAACATATACACTGTATATTCCGATATGGATGATTGTAGAAGTTTGTAAAAGTTCTGCTATCTTGTCCATGGCGGTGACTCCTAGAAAAAAAGCAAAAACACAAAATGTGATTTAAACAAGTGAGACTCGCTTGTCCTCAGAATTTGTACGTAACTCGGACTCGGTAAAAAAGCCGATGTATATACTCCTGTGAAAGACACGGTTGTAACATGACATGTTGTCAATTACGAAAAATTTAAGTTAAGATAAAAATCTATTCATGGGCAAGCTAACCTCAAATATGGAATATTGTGTAATTCCGAAAACGGATTCAACCAACTACCACGCGCTCGTTAACGACACAATCTTGAAGGATATACATAAGAATTAGGAAACTATATATTTAAGTTGAGCTTCAAATAAACGAGCGTTTGATTACAATTTAGCGTGAAGGAAGCACCATGAAAAGCAATGTTTCTGAGTTTGAGCGGAAGGAAAACAAAGCGAAACTCGAAGACTCGAAGACTCCTAGTACTTGTGCAACAGGTCTCAAAATAATAACCTTGTATTTTACAACTTGAGGGAAAACTGGAAGGGCAAGACTGCGTAGCTTAGCTTCATCCAAGATTTTATATCTACTCACGTGGACCCAGAAACCTCATGTAGACACCGGCGTAGAAATAGAGCGAACTCACAGGCCTGGACGCCTACAACTAACCAAGCAACACTGAGAAACAGCCGAGACCAATATACATGCAAGCAGCATTCTTACGATACACTGACAAGCTCAATGTTCTATCGAATGCTGCCACCATATTGACGGACATTTGGTTAGCGCATCGGAACTGATTTCGCGAGGAAGACGGAACATCAAACAAGGCATGACGAGTATGTATAGAAAGTAATTATTTTGAGAGGTTACATATTCATGAAAGCAAAGCAATACGAGTTAAAAGTCTTTCCTTGTTTCAAGTGCGATCGCATGTAGGGAGTCAAAATTAAAGGTTCACCAAACCGGAACTAAAGAGTGTAACGTGTATAGTCCAAATATTAATCACAACAAAAACTCTTGTCTTAACTTCAAACCTTACATACAGTTGTTGACATTTCGGCTGACTTATCGTCAAAACAACCAGCATTACGTATATATTTTATCTTGAGGTTCTTACAAAAAATTATATTCCGTCAATTAAGAGGGTTGCAGTTCCCCTCGACTACGGATGCCGGGGTTCTTTGTAACTGACACCCCGACGTGCGGAAGAAAACTGACCGTTTGAGATTGTTTAGGAGTCCCTGTTGAAGGGTATAACGTATATATTCCAATTAATAATAACCAACGAAAATTATGATTTGACGTCAAACGTTTACAGAACAATTGTTAGCAGTTAGCATCACGAAACAACAGAGTGCATTCCGGAATGTTTATATTTTTAGCCCGAGATTCGTACGAACAGTTATATTCTGAAAAGATAGGGTTGCAGTATCGCCTTGATCTCGAGTACCGATGTTCTTTGTAAATGATACCCTGCACGCGCGGAAGGGAATGTAACTAACCATTCTAGTTTGTTTTATATATCTTGTTTGGCATCAAAAACTTTTGTAAATCTATAATGGTTGAAGCCACAAGTTTGTAATTTGCAAAAGTTTTCAAAAAAGACCAGATAGTTTTTACCTTTCCCTACATTTTCTTCATTCCTATTTTGTCTTGTCTTTCCTTCAATAGTACTCCGAACCAGTGAAGCGCAGCGTCCTTATACTACTGAGTTTCCTTACAGGTGGGAAAACCAACAAACGCTTACATCCTTGGCCGGACTGTAAGAACTGCAAGACGAACTAACGCCTTCGCTGCTTAATTTGCCACCAGCATTATTCTTGGGAGCATAAGCATTATCAGTCTGTGAGTCAATACTCAAAAGGGAGCAGTCTTTTGGGTTTTCGGTTTTGCGGTTTTGGTCACTTTCTTAGATGGGTTATTTTCAGTTTTTGCATTTAAAAATGGAAGTTTTCGGTTTTTACCTTTTGTAGCATTCATATTTCATGTTTTATTTGCCTCAGCGAACGGTCTTGTACCTGTCTTTGGCGGAATCAAGCATTGATTTGTATTCTTCCTTGTTTTGCAGCCTCTGATATTGCCCATTACCATCCTCAAATTCTTGCGGATTAAGAAGTTTTTTGTAACGTTTGTGAATTTGCGGTTTCGATCATTCCTTTGCACAGGTGTGTTCTTTTGAACGATATTGTTACGTTTTTTATGGAAAATGTTATGCTCATTTTCAGTTTTTAATAGCCCCTAAACCCTCCCTTCGAACGTCCATACACGATTTGAAACTTAGTCAAAGATTAACGAGTTAGCGCTCTGTATAGTTCGATGGCTCCTAACTTTGCATACACATGACAAAAAAAAAGTCAACAATTTCTGGGTTCTTATTTTGTCTCGCTAAGTTACAAAAGCCTATTATGATGCTTCCCGCCGCCAAAGTAAAACTTCACAGCAGCCAAAGACTTTTCCAAACATATTTCGAAAACGGAAACAACTTCGAATACTTAACTGATGTCATACTTTTATAATATATTGAGAACATAATTCAGAAACCCCACCTCCCACCCCCCTGGGAAAGAATGGGGACTTGAAACAGACCCCGATCAAATAACAACAAAATTTGTAACTTGCGTATAACTTGTATGGAATACAAGTTTATTTCACTACCTTATTCCACTACCTTGAGGAACTGAACTTATTTAGGGCGTTTCGTACGTTCTCGTATTTATTTTCTGCAGGATTCTTCTTACTTGCATTTGACAGCTACAAGTTTGAGCCGAGCTACAGCCTTTTACAGAAACGCAAACACAATTCTACTTTTTAACTGTTTCTTGTCAAGTGCAAGGGTTCGATCATGGAAATTAATGGAACAGTACGAATTTCATTATTTCTAATTTTTTTTCAGCCTTGTAATCGTATCAGCAACAAACGCAACGAGAGAACTTTTGATCTTTTGTAGACCCCTTTCACTCCCAATAGTGTCACTCAGTAAATACAATTTCAGAATGCAATTACACTAAATGCATTAAATGCAATGACATGCTCAATATTAGTTAAAATTCTTTTTGAGTTTGACATTCACCTTACAAAAAAGACCATGCACGATTTGATCGATTAATGCCATTATCAATCTAACCGCAATCCACCATTTTGCATGCAAATCTCAGGAACAGCCTCTTATACTGAGAAAGAGCCAGGGGAAAGAGAAAATGATCGAGTTGCTATCACAGATTCATAAGTACGTATGCCTCACAGGTACGAACGATGTTACTACCGACTAACTGTTCTAAACTGGTAATAGTCTAAGCTACATAATAAATTGAAATGTTGCTAGCTGTACCTACGAAGTCGCCTCTCGCGCGCTAGCCAAGTAAACCGAGTTCCTTCCCTCTGGGAAACCGAAACCAACACCCATTAGTCATACCTGGCAAATATACACATTGCAAATATATTTTGTAACAGTTCGCTAATTACACAAGAGTATGTGCAGGGATGTACTGTGTTATATATACAAGTATTTTAGATGTGCTGTAAGGCGTGATTAGTCCTCGGGGACTGATAGGGCTATTCAAGAGTTTGTAATTTATTCAAGAATCATTCGAAGGCATCTCTCTGTCAATTTTATTTTGTTTTCATTTATAAGGGTTTGTTTGTACTTAGTTGAGATCCCTTAGATATAAATCAGTTGCTGTATGGCTCGCTGTATGGACGCGTAAAATCAGTAAACGAGATGCCCGCCCCTGATGCAGTGTGGTGTGTTTATTAAGAATAGTTACAGAATATTTTATAAACGTTTCCATTGGATGACATTATAACTAAAAATGTTGTCACTGAACTACCGGTACCCTTGTGCATTCTGCTGACCACTAAGCTTAATGTAGTTGATGAGAAAAGCACCGCAAAAATGCTTTTGGGTGAAGGTTCTGGTTTGGTTGATTATTGAAAAGGGCTGCTGTCGCATGGTTAAAAACCAAAAAAAAATTAAGGCGAAAATGACACAAAATCAAATCAATTAATATTACCCTTTCCGCCTCGAAACAATCTGATTGCGCCAGTAAATCCCGAACGTACTGACACCCCCCAGTTTCTGCCTGTCAAGCTAACATAAGAGTGTAAAATGATCAGTCAGATATGAACACATTAGTAAATTCAAAAAGCCACAAAAGACGTGTCTCATATTTGACCAAAACCGGAACATGAATGGGAACGTTGGGCTTTTCGGTTTTGCAGTTTTTGTCATTCTTCAGTTGGGATCGGGTTTTCGGTTTCTGCACTAAAATTCTTGCGGGGTTTTGGTTTTGGTATCCATTGGGGTTTTGTGGTTTACATTTGGATTTCGCTTTAGCAAAGAGAACTGAGGAGTTTTAGTTTGCTTATTCGCTTAGCTTTCCGGGTTTTGCTCTGACTTCCTCGACCAAGCGTCCCCTCGTCTTTTAGTTGTTTTTTGTTCGTTAACTACGCTACAAAAACAGATAACGGCCACACAAGTATCATCCACACTCGCTATATAGGCTTGGATAAATTCTGCCGGCAGAATTTCGAGCAGAATAAGCGATTTTTGAGGCGAACATTCTGCCGGCAGAATAATGCATTTTCGAGCAGAATTTGAGCAGAATAGCGGAAAATCAGTGGCACTAATGATATGCAAAATAGTTGTAAGAAAAAATGAAAGCTAAATAAATACAAAAAAATACAAAGAAAATCACACAGTCCTTATGCATTTGTTTGATGTTCCTTTTTGTAAAATGCTAATAAAAAGTTCACCGTTTCGTTTAATATTAGTGATTTTAAGTAAGATGAACTACAATCTTGCTACGCACAATGAATATCTAATTAGTATTTACAAGGTTAGGCCCAGGCTCTCTTCCATATTTGCGAAAATACATAAGGCCCAAAGGGCCGAGAATTTTTCGGGTACCGAGCAGAATTCGAGCAGAATAAGGGTGTCTGAGCAGAATTTCGAGCAGAATAAGCAATTTTTACGAGCACTGCCGGCAGGCAGAATACGCCATTTTACGAGCAGAATTTATCCAAGCCTATTTCTATAAGGTTTGTGAATTTGCGGTATGATGTTGCTGGTTTTTTTCTTGAATTTATTTTCCTGTGGTCTTACTGTTTCGATTGATTACGATGTTGTGGTTTCTACTGAGGCTCCAGTGTCCTCTCAATATGGGAAGTCCCTTGAATTTTGCAATTCAATCCGATACTCTGTTCTTAGTTTTGCCAGGTGCGACATGTACATCTCATCCCTATGCACCTTACGTTCCTCAGCAGGTAAAAAGATAGAGTCCCGACAGTGGGCTCACCTTTCCCTCACCCACAGACAACTCCGTGTTCAATATTGTGCAGTGAATAAAAGCAGAATCAACAATATAAAAATAACAGTGAGTGGAACAAGTAAAATCATTCAAATAAAAATAACATGAGTGAATCAATCATTCAAATCAAATCAAATCAAATCAATCAAGCAATCAATCCATCCATCAATCTTTATTTAAAAACGGTAGCTAATTTCAGTGTTTAACAATAAACTTACTAGTCGATAACCTATCGTCTCACAAATATTCAATATAGTAGCTTTTTTTAACGAATTCTAGTGTCAAACAAAATGAATGTTTTTATCTAAAGGGCATCTCTATCAAAGGTGAACCAACTCATTGAACCATTTGTTTTTCACGAACTAGATGGAAAGAATGCAACTGGTGCCAATTGCGGAAAACATGCAACCTCTGCCAAGCGCGGGAAAACATGCAACCTCTGCCAATCGCAGGAAAATATGCAACCTCTGCCAAGAGCGGGAAAACATGCAACCTCTGCCAATCGCCGGAAAACATGCAACCTCTGGCAGTCGCGGAAAAACAGGCAACGTCTGCTAAGCGCGGGAAAACATGAAACCTCTGCCAAGGGAGAGAAAACGCGTGATTTTTTTGTTTTGTTGCTGACTGGATTTAGAAAAATGTGTTTTCTCTGATTGGCTGAAGTAGGTTGCACGAATTTTGGGGGGTGTTCAATGGTATTGCTAATTACCATTATAGTTACTTAGCTGTGGTGTGTTACTTAGCTGTGGTGTGATGGTGCACGTGGATTATTTTCTTTTACGTCATTTGTGATCACAACACCGAGAAAGTTTGACTAATTAAAAAGTTTAACATGCGCTAAACAGAAAAAACGCGTGGTTAGTTTTGACAGCCAATCGCTGAGAAACATCGATCTCTACTACAACAAACTTAACTATATTTAACACTGCTTTTTGCTTGTAACCAAGTTTACTAAAACCCTGCGCATCAGGATATTTATATAGCCAGGGGAGGGAGTACTCCATCTGTTGTCCGTTTTGGTCTGCACTAGAACACGGTTTACCCAACCTCGCAGGAGAATAAGGGCCTAGATCTAAGAGAGGGACTGAATTTTAGGCGTAGAGTCTAAAATAGGGTAACGGTCGAGATAAGAGAATAGAGACTTTCAGATCGGACCACGTGCACAAGACTGAGTACGAATAGTACCTTGGAATACTACCTTCACAAAGTAAGGAGGTTCTAGAATCGAGACTGGTGCGGCAAATGACGATCTAAAGCATAGCGTGCACACTAGATTTTAAAAGTCTTACTCGTATTTAATCTCGTACTCGTAGTCTAATCTGAAGGTCCTTAATTGCTGGTTTGCACGTGACGTCATAAAATTCTAAAATGCAACCTCGCTAGGCCTGCTAAATTTTTATCGTCACCAGGTGTAAGAACACCTAAAAATATATCTTTTCACGAGTTTCCAGCTCGGTATCATCCTTTCTGGTTAAAAAACAACATCTCTAATTTTCGAAATTGCGACTAGCACGTGACATTAAATGGCGCCGTGACAAAGCCATCCCGTTTGAAAAAAAGATTTTTTCTTATGATTTTTGGCAGTTTGAACACTTCAAGTATTACGAGGGATATGAAAACACTCTCATAGCAAAAGTGAGTTCCGGATGTTTTCATTGATTTCCGGTCGCTATGTTGGTGTGCCTCGGAAGAATACCAATATGGCGTCTGCATACTGTGCTCTAAAAATTTCCGTGGAACGTTTCGGCAAATAACTCAAGAACGGTGTACCGCACAGACCTGAGAATTCTTAGCTTCTGTTATTGAATGGTTTCGAATTTATTTTGTGATAGCGTGACAATGAAAACCGGTAATTTCAAGCACTGTGCAACATATCCCGGCCTAAAAGTTCCAAGAGTAACCCATCCCCGGGGCTATAGTAGATTATCGTTATTTAAAATTAATTCCATGACCGCAAGTTCGATACTAGGTGGAGTAACACAGAGGGTCAATTACAATTCATAGTCCAGGTCAATGCACGTCACTTTACGTCTGACTTCAGCTGCGTCATTTTTTAAGTACATCTTGATAAAACAACTGTAAAAAAAAAACAACATTGATCAAACGTCAATTTTTGAACCTCCGTTGACACCTGCACACATTAGATAGGGGAGATAGGTAGATGCAAAAACCCCACTCCTGTTAAATGTAGTGAAAAACGCTGGCAAATATAAATATGTTCTAATTGGGTAGGAAATCGATGATAACTTCTACACAGGGACCTTTTAAGTGTTATCATACTACAAAAGAAAGATTCATGTATAACTTGGCACTTTGGTTTCAAGTTATCAAAAAATTACAGGCTTCTGTATGAATGGGACAAGGCGACAATTATGATGTGAAAATGAATAACTAATACACCACCAAGTGCCTTTAATAATAAAAACGCGTATATGTAAGTTAACTGAATGCCTAGTCCTAATTAGACAGAAACAGTTCTTCTTTCGTCCATACACGGCTTTCGAGGTGCTTGTAAGAATGATGAACTGCTTTATTGCTTTGTCTTCTTTATACCCCTCATGCAGTACTAACCTTTACTTTCCAAAGTCAAACGTCACGTTATCTCCAATCAGCATGAAAGGCGCCCACTCCCTCATGTCAGAGAAACCGTTTCCTCTCATCCACTTCATGGTGTGGTGGAGAGATTCACTGGCACTCTCCCCACGAACAAGGTGCTCATAGAAACGTCTCATGAACTGCTCTGTAGCTTTGTCTTCTATGGCCCACAACGCCACCAACACTGAGCGTGCACCGGAGCCCAAGAAAGCTCGAGCGACTCCAACAACTCCTTCGGCTCTAATCTGTCCACGTCCACTATGACAACAGCTAAGGACTACCAGTTTGGCTCGTACCTTAACTTGTGCAATGTCAGACATCGTTAACAAGTAATCTTCTTCTCGCAAAATTCTCCTTGTAGGGCGTACAGGGGCGAGAGCAATTTCTCCTCGTTCGGCATCACCATGTGCTGCGAAATGTATCAGACTTGCTGAGTGCATCATTTCAAGTACCGCCAGCTTGGTTGCTTGATGTCCTACCAAAGGTTGGACACCCACCAGTCTCCCAATCATTTCGGCTTCCTCTCTTGCACAAGGCAATTGAGGCAAGACTAGCATGACGTCAGGGTCACCCACTATCAAAGCATCTGAATCACTGCGATTGTCTGTTGGTCTGTCTTGAATGAGCTTGAGAGTCGTCAAAGAGGGAACGATGCGGATCCTGAAGGTCTCCGACAAAAACTTCCCACTCTCATCCTTTAATGCTGCAAATGGAACTTCGTAAAGAATCCGATCAGGAACAATGATAATTTCGGGTTCGTCAAGTAAGTCAGCGACAGGAGCGATGATCAGCTTGTAATACAGAGCAAGATGTGACGGAAATTCTTGATTGTCGTCTGCTCTCTCTTCTTCAAGACGGAAAGCTGCATGGCTGTTTCTCTGAGAATTTTCCACCGGGTGGCTTTTACTTGAAGGAATCAATGATCGATCTTCGCATTGTTCTTGGAGCAAAAGATGAAATTTTCTGAAAGGTTCTCTTTTGAAAAAATCATCAAAATTTCTCACAAATCCTTCATTCATAAAATAATCATCGAAATCTATTTGGCGGAAAAGTATCGGTTTGGTTGCTTTAAGAATCCACAAGAACATCTTTGTTTCAAAATAGGAAATGTATAGACAAGTACAATTACTTGCTTTCTTCAAAACCTTTTCAATACCAACCCATGACTGCGGATCGACTGATATATGCTTTCCGAATGAGTACTGGGCTGACATCAGCTCTGCCAGAGCTCTGGCTCGCCCAAGCTCTACAACGTAAAGGGCTTTGTCAAAATTCCTACAACAGCAGAACAATGCAGCTAGTATACGATATGGCGAAACGTGCTCATCCAAAAATGATATCTTAAATTGGTCATTTTCTCCTAAAAACACCCGCATGTCCTCGCTTTTGCGAATGCTTGCAAAAAGGTTAGAAAATATTTCATTTTTGTCACCTTTCCTTAAAAGCTTGTCCCATGCAATGCATAGGTGCCACTGGAACTCTCCTTCAACTTCACTAATTTCCATGCTCAGTAAAAGTGCTTTAGTATGATATTCCTCGGCCTGAACGAATTCACCGAGATGTTGAAACAAAGTTCCCAGGTTCCCGTAACTTGCAGCTTGTCCTTTTCTATCGCCAATTTCTATTTGGATCGCAGCTGCTTTCTCTAAATATTCTCTACTCTTGGCATACTCGCTGAGAGCAAAAAACAAACATCCTAAATTTCCGCAGCACGATGATTCTCCCTGTCTGTCTCCAATTTGTTTTGTGACCTCAAGTGCTTTTTGAAGGTATTCCTCACCCTTCGTATATTCACCAATGCTCAAGAATACAGTACCTAAGTTTCCGCAATTTCTTGCTTCTTCGTCTTTGTCACCAATTTCCTCTGAGATTTCAAGTGCTTTGAGAAAATGCTCTTCGGCCTTGCCATATTCACCAAGGCATCGAAACACAGCTCCCAGAATTCCGGTACATCTCGCTTCATTCCTTCGGTTGCCAATTTGCTTTAAAATCGCAACTGCCTTCTGTAGATATTGCTCAGCCTTGACATACTCCCCGAGAGATTTAAACACATTTCCTAGGCTTCCGCAACAAGACGCTTCTTCTCCTCTGTTGCCCAACCTTTTATTGATCGCAAGTGCTTTTTGGAAATATTCTATTGCCTTGGAATATTCACAAAGATATTTGAACAGTGTTCCAAGGTCTGTATAACACAATGCCTCTCCTTGGATGTCACCAATTTCTTTATTAATCTTGAGTGATTTCTGAACATATTCTTTAGCTACGGAGTATTTACTGAGACACCGAAACACTTCTCCCAGACATTTGAAAGATGACGCTTCATTTCTTCTGTCACCAGTTTGTATAGAGATCTTGATTGCTTTCTGTAAATATTCTTCAGCCTTGACATATTTACCGAGAATTTGAAACACTTTTCCTAACTTTCTGTAACAGGTTGCTTCTCCTTGCATGTCACCAATTTCTCTTCTGATCACAACTTCTTCCTGGAGACATTCTTTAGCCTTGACATATTCACTGATAGATCGAAACATATTTCCTAAGTCTTCAATACATGATGCTTCTCCTTGTTTGTCAGAAATTTCTTTTCTGATTGTGGCTGCTTTTCGTAGATATTCTTCAGCCTTGACATATTCGCCAAGAGAATTAAACATAGCCCCTAATTTATTGTAACAATGTGCTTCTCCATCTTTGTCACCAATTTCTTTGGTGATCGCAAGTGCTTTCTGAAGACATTCTTTAGTCTCCGTAAACTCATCGCGAAATTTAGCCACAGTTCCGATGAATGCGTAACATAGTGCTTCTCCTTTCTTGTCGTCCAATTCTTTTGTGATTACAAGTGCTTTGTGAAGGTATTCCCTAACCTTGACATACTCTGCAAGATATGCAAAGACAGCTGCTAAGTTTCTGTAATCTGATGCTTCTCCTCTTCTGTCACCAATTTCTTTTCTGATAGCCAGCGCTTTCTGAAAATGTTCTTCAGCCCTGACGTATTTACCGATAGGTACAAACAGTTCTCCTATCGACTGGTAAATTAATGCTTCCCAACGTCTGTCCCCAATTTCTTGTACAATCGTAAGTGCTTTTTGAAAATACTCTTCCGCCATGGCATTCTCAGCAAGGGATGCAAAGGCATTTCCTAAGTTTTGGTAACACGATGCTTGTCCTTCTCTGTGACCAATTTCTTTTGCTCTGGCAAGTGCTTTCTGAAGGTACTCTTTAGCCTTAACGAAATCACCGAGAACTCCGAAAACTGTTCCAAGATTTGCATAAGATGACCATTCTCCTTTTCTATTTCCTGTGTCTATTACAAAACCGAGTGCTTTTTGGTGAAGTTCTTTAGCCTGATCAACTTCATTTTGTCGGTTATAAAATGTGGCCAATTGAATGGCTACGAAAGCAAATGTATCACATGAGCACCCATCCAGTAAGTCCAGAAGCTTCTTACTGCATTCCATCGCAGTTAAGTGATCACCGATAAGTTCGTATCCTCTCAACAGTTTAAGATGTATTGTCAGGTAGTCTGATTTGACAAATTCCTTTTCTTTATCTAAAGCTTTGCTATTATGGACAGTCAAGCATTCCTTGAATAATTCTATTGCTTTTGGAACACGACTGGTATTGAGAAGAAAAGTGGCAACAACTATTCCGATGGAGATAGCCCCTAGAACATCGACTTTGCTGTCCATCATGGGCCTAAAAGAAACAAAACGACACCACACAAAAAAAATGAACTGGATAACCTTAAATGTTTGAATTGAATGTGACTTTGCAGTGGTGTGTCCAAGCAGTGTCACTGTATTCAGATAGGACTGGAATCTAGATATGATGAATATTTTTGGGGGGAGGGGGAAGGTTGAGGATGGAAGACTACAACCAACAACAGCCTAGCAACTGGTGAGAGGCGAGTGTTCTTACCGCTGCATTATCCTGCCTCTAGTCTCATCCTACGTTTGATTGCTAATTTTGTTCGCGAAATAAACAAACATCCATTTGTTTTTAGTTTTTAAAAAGTGCCTTCCAGGAAATCCTTCTTTACGCTCGCTATTTTGTGTCAGGATGCCACAGAAAACTGTTTATCACTGTACAGCTAACAAGAAAACCTGTGGTTTCTCAAAGTTAGACAGCCCTTACAAGCTGGAGTTAATATGGGAGCAACTAGAATAAAACCTCTGAATTCTCCTACAGCCCTCATATTTTCAGTATTAAGTAATCAAACAGGCTGTAAGCCAACTCGTGAATGAAAGAGTGTGAACTTTAAAGTGCCACTGAGACGAAAATTCATAGGTTTATTCTGTCTGTCGCAGAATATCGCGTTTTGTTCATATTTCCCCAGAAAACGGAACAACAAACCTTCCATCCTAATATTTTTTAGCTCCAAAGTCGCGTAAAATGTGTCCGCCATTACTGAAAACGTGTTCCTGGGTGATTGAGGAATTTAATAGCTTGTGACGTCAGAGGCTCACCTCAGTCGCGTTTCCTTGTGTTTTGACTGAAGATGTCTACCGTCGACTGCGAAACCTCCGAAGAGTATTTCTACGATTCGGAACAGTCTTTAACTTCCGAAGCCTCTGAGGATTCGTTTCATTCGGCAAATGAAGAATTTTTCTAACCGTACGATGTAAGAAGTGATGTGAGGTTTCAACTAATAATCTTGTAAACAAACGGTTTGTTGACAATATTATTTGAGTTATTTGGCGGGAATTCAAAACATAAGCGAAATATGCTTTGACAATGATTGTAGTTCAGGCCCCAGTTGCTCAAAAAGTGGATAACTCTTTTTCAACGGATAAGTCGCTGTCCGGTGGATAAAATTTATCGCTTCATCTCGGTTGTTCAAAGCTTGGATAGCGCTCTCCAGCCAGCTGTTCAGCCGCTTTACAGCGATCATAAAGTTGTCCATTCCAAGGTAGGTCGTGTACCTTTTATCCACTGTAAACCTGTGGCAAAATAGACATGGCTATTCGAAGAATTGATCTTTTAAGCTGTGGAAATTTAGACAAAACACCTATGAAAACTTTAGACTTTGATGCTCGCGAATTCTCAACCTTGGGTCGATCGATGTTGGTGTGGGAGAAAATAAAAGAAGCGATACCTTGTCTGCCGTTGTTTATGTTCATTATATATTATAAAAGAAGCATTGAGATTTTTGGCCATTCTTGGCATAGTCTGGGAATCTTTCTTGAAAAACCGTTATTGTTGTAGTCAGCTGCCAGGCAGCTTATCGTGTCTATCATAATACAGTGTTCACTCAACACATTGAAACACAAGTGCTTGGCGCTGCTAAATATTTTAAACAGTTTTTAGAGAATTTTATTTTTCTGAGCCGAAAGAAGTGAAATAAATCAAAACCTTTTTTTTCAAGAACTGGAGGCCTTGTGTGACCGGAATCTAAAAATTTGTAGTGAAAATTAAAAGCGCACAATGAAAATTTTCCGCTGCTCAACAACAACACGCGGACCGCCGAGGAAACGAAGCTTTCGCTTGCCTCATTCGCTGCGAAAAATAATAACTTGATATTGAATCATTTTTCTTAGTAGTTTATTTACTAAGATTGCTATGACAGGTAAAAGAAATAACATTGTTAAACCCTTAGGCAAATAGTGGCGTGTGATATTTGACCCATATTTTTTCCCAACTTCAATTTCCACGTACCGACGATCCGATCTATTAAAGCCTTTATCTCGAACAACAACAACAACATTTTATTTGCATTCCCAATTACAAATGCCATTGCACATAGAAAAGAGAAAGAAAAAATGTTGCAAAATCGATTAATTTACAATTTTTGTGTCTATTGATCCATTTCTTAATGCAAAAGCTTCGTAAATGAAGTAACCTAATTTTTAACAAGTGAAAGCGTCAATGCTATTTAAGAGAAATACAATTTTAAGAATCGAAATCGGAATATTTACTAATAATATCGTCCATTAAAGATTTTCTAATTGGATCATATCTATTGCAAGATAAGAGGAAGTGTACTTCGTTTTCAACTTCATTTGAGCTGCAGCATTGACAAATTCTCAGATGCTCAGGGATTTTAGGGGTGGAATGTCTTCCATTTTCAATTCTTATAGGTTGTAATAATATCTAACCTAAGTTTTGCTACCGCCCGAACAATAATGTCAATCGACTGTTCACCGACAGGGCATAAAGAGAGAAAAGTTTCTCCACATTCAGGATGGTATGTTATAAAATAAATGTCCATGCTTCTAAGCGATTACTGCTCTGAAATTAACACACGCGGAATTAAAAAAGGAAAAAATAAGCAGTACAAACTATATCAGCTTAATCACGGCGGTCAGGATTGCATTCGCCGAGGATCTTCGCGCTAGCAGACGGCAGAACTGAAAGGGTTTTCCTCGACGATAATAAATTTCAAAATACGTTAAAAGAAAATCAGTTTTGCACAATGGTGGATGCGTTGAAAAAGAAACAAACTAACACTTCAACTGCGTTATAAGATTAGGTAAATTACCTTTCGTCTTGTTCGCGCAGATAATGTTTTTTTCCGGTTCTTTTTTCCATATAGTTGGAATGGGCAATGGAATGGTCGACCTCTGGGATCTTGCGACATGAACAGCCCTCTGGAAAAACTCGTCCGTGAAAGGATCAAAATGCCTCTCGGGTTGAAATTCGCACTGTGTGAGTGCGAACATTGTCCTTTTTTCCATTGCGGGTCCGTTCGCAGGGCTTCAATGAAGCAAAATACCAGCTCGGTGGCTGGTTTTATTGTTGTAGCATTGTACAACACAAGTGCTACCTGTCATTACTGCTGCAGCAAGGAAGATTTCAAAGTCGAGCAACAAACACTTGGCAAGAAATCTTTCCTCGAGGACAATTTACTTTCCCGTGGCAAGTAACCATGTGAAGGCACTAGGTTTGAGGTGAGCCTCTAACGTCACTTCCGCTCATTCGCAAGCCAGCTTCCGGAACAAGGGCCAGTGATGGCGGCCGCAAAATCTCGACAAAAACCGTCCGAAAAAAGCGACTTCTAGTCGTCGTAATAAGTTGAAATTTGGCATGGTAACTAAGAACCACAAACTATGTTCAAAAATGTAAAAATTTGGAATACCAAAATTCTGGTCCCAGTGGCACTTTAAAGGGGCACAGTCACGCTATTCTAGTTAACTTTAAAAATCAAAAACATGTCCTCACATCAATGAACACCCACAAATAATTGTCTAGTTTTGTTACCAAAGACTATATTACTTCAATAAAACTATTTTCTGTTGTTTGTTGCTACGGATGGCTCGGATGGAAATGGATTGCAATTTGAAAAAATTAGGCTAAACTTTTCAAATTCTTTCACCGTGTTGACATTAAATCGATATTTAATGGTCATGGTTTGTTTTCTCTTATTGAAATTACGTTACTATATTCCTTTAAATGTTCAAACACAATATTAATGTTGGGCATGGATAAAGTTAGCTACCGATAATTTTAGCACTGTTTTTGACCAGAAATCGGCGAAATCCTCGTGACTATGTCCCTTTAAGGCTCCAGGTTTGTTCACAATGCCCTATCAATTTTCAAGAGCTTGTGCATGCAATTCATCACTTTTTGAGATTATCACCGTCCTCTTTTTCGGCGGTAGAGTATTTTTTTTCGTTTCCCGTACAGGTTACAACTGTAATACACGATAGGACTTTGTCTTTCATAGCGGGTATTTGTGCAGAATGCTCCGAAAATAGCTAAACTTGTGACTGCTGAGTAATCGACACTTGTGTTACGCCTTTAAGTTTCTTGTTTTGTTTTTATTTTTCAACTGAGTGCTCATAATTATCTTGCTGTGCTGTTTTTGGTTTTTGGCGACAATACAGTTTTTCAACTGAACGGTGGATTTTGTGACGATACATTCAAACCATTTAGTAAATTTGCCCTGTTCTTTTAGCAATTGAATGTTTAGCTCAAACGACTAAGCGCTGAAATTCGCATCAGGAGATTTTCAAATTGGTACGGGTTCGAGCCTAGCATTCACATGTGACACCACCAAATCTTCCTTTTAAAGTATGCGGCCTATCTCGATAAGAAATGAATTCGATTAAATTAATATAAAGTTTACAGAATATTTATCTTTATCTCCAGTGACCTTGAGCAAACCTACTACAACTGTACAACAAGTTTCCTTTCGTTTCATCGGCATTAACATACCAATCAATGGTCTGATTGCATAAAAACCATCCCGTGTCCCCAAGAATACCACGGTCAAAATGTATCTCATACTTCTATATATCATTAACATACCAATCAATCGTCCACCCGATCAGTGAAAAAGACAGACCACGACGAAAGGAATGCCAGTTCGTATTCCTATAAGACGGCCTTGCTCCACAACAACAACAAAACAACATCAAACTTTATTTACACTCGAATTTAAGAGTAGCATGGGCCGGCCGCTTTTCCATCATTTTAACCTGTTTTCTGCTTTGGTGGACGTGCACGAATGCAAGCCTTTAAATGAAAAAGTAATAGTGACTTTCTTAACTGAATCAGCCTAGGCGTAACAGTGAACACCCGAACAAACTCAACTAAAAAGGTCCTGGTGTGCGTTTCTCGAAATCTCCGAAACGTTTCAGGCTGATTGAACGGGTAGTCCGGCAGATAAGTATCAAATCAGAGGTAAGTACTGCACTTTATGATAAAAGCATCAATCTGGGCATGTTAATACTAGACATCATGGGGAACATTTTCAAGAATAGAGGCAATCGAGATATGCTCTGTGTCAGCCAGGTGAGGGTGGTAAAAGTAGCGGGGGTAATTATTCGAAATGGACGCTGCCAGAGATACTTCTTTGGTGTGGAAACATACAGCACAATCGTCTAAAACAAAGTCTGATGGTAACAATTTACTGAAATACGTTCAAAGATTGAAATAATGGTATTAAAGTTGACATAGAAGGAGAATGGAAAATTGAAAAGATAACTCTGAGTCATAATTATGCAAATTAGAAATTTTAATTAATTCACATTTGCTGTAGCTTATTTTTTCATTACTATCGTCTCAAACTTTACACGCTACAACCATAAATTGTTTATTCGAACTGGTGAAAGAATGCACGACGGTGGGAGCTGATAAATGACAAGAAATGAAAATGGCAAAAATAAACGATAAATGGCAAAAATTGTCTTGACTTAGGTTAGTTAAAGCGTCTTGACTTATGCAGTTAAAAAGTGGAAGTGCTGCTGATTGTCCTAGTTTTGGATAATTGTTTATTGTTTATCCACTATATTAACCATAAGAGTAACTAAAGAGCCATAGATACCTACTGCAAATAATTCCACTGTATGAAGAGGATATGATTGATACCGGTGGCCATCTTGGGTGTTACCTACATGTACAACTCACTTGGATTGCTAAAAGCATGTGGAAATATACATTTTTTGTATGCAGTGAGTCGATTCCGGTACTTGTATAAGAAAATTTTTTTGTGTGTGTGTGTGTGTTTTTTTTTTTGCATCAGTTTATTACATTCCTCTTGTCACTAATTTACATAGGTTTGGTGGCTACTAATTAATTAACAATTTCTTTGGATTATAATTTACTATTTGATTACATCCATGTTACAATAACAAGACTTTACAATTTACTAATTATCTACAGTTATTTGTCAATTACCATTACACATGAGGAAAAAAGGGTACACACACACAACCAGAAAAAGGAAAAGGGGGAAGAAAAAGAAGTATAGAGATAACAACAAGGAGCGGATCAAAGGAAAAAGGAGAACTTTACAGAGGCATAGTGTGGAGCGGGATTAGAGTTTTGGAGGTAGTCGGGTTAATACTAGAGAAGTTTTTCAACTTTTAACTGTAAAGTTAATTTACGAAAAAACTCATAACAATTTACTGATGTTTGTAGGGCTTTGCAGGTGTAAAAGTAATGTTTGACTAGCAGCAGGAGGAGACGCAATTTTTTCTTTAAGTGAAGAGACAGCTGAAGAGATGTCGGTACTTGATTTAGAATCACATCATAAGGCGAGATAGTCAAAACAGTGCTATAGCGATACTACAACCGGATATGCAGATTCATTCCTATGCCAAGGAAACCTTCGATGCACACCAGGTTAGCACTGGTACTCTATTTGTTAGTTCTACGCGTCTCATCTCAGGAACAAAATTCTCTCAGCGCGAAACCGAGCTGCGCTGAGTTGTGCGAATACTAAGGGCGCACCATAACGATTAATTGCAATAACATTTCTGGCAGACGGAAGGAGTTCGACGTCCTGGCCTGGGATAGCTAGATCAATCCATCGTTAAAGGACACTTCTGTTGGAAGACTTTTATATCCTAGTATTACAACGATTCACGTGCCCTTGGTTTGCACCTAGATGAGATAATAATGCTTAAAGTTGGCAAGCTATCGAGAGAGTTGTACTCTTAACGGATTATGCTACTTCATACCGCAGACAGTGACTGGTTCCAGACGATGTTTGAAGTCGATATCTGCTAACAAACTGGGATGCCGAAGGGATGTTTACTCGGTACTTTATGTAACTCGCGTAGTTCAGTACGTCAAACAATAACAGGTGCGATGCATGCGCCATGTACTAGAGTACCATGTACTAGGGGAGCAGGGATGGCGCAGTTGTGAGAGCACTCACCTTCCACCAGTTTGGCCCGGGTTCGATTCCCAGTTCCGGTGTCATATGTGGGTTGAGTTTGTTGTTGGTTCTCGTCCTTGCTCCGAGGGTGTTTCTCCGGGTTCTCCGGTTTTCCTTCCCCCATTAAAAAAATGAACATTTCCAAATTCCAATTCCACCTGCTTGTAAAGCGCATTTGATTATACTCATATGGAAAGTGGGCTATTTAAGTTCTAAATTATTATTATTATTATTATTATTATTATTATTATTATTATTATTGTTATTATTATTATTATTATTATTATTATTATTATTATCGCTATTATTATAGATGCGGCACCATGCCGTGTTTACGGAAATACGGAAAAACGGAAGTGTGACCCAAAAAAAAACTACTTGGAGCCACCTTTAATGATTCAACCAGTGTAATTGAATTAATCAGATATATAATTGGTATAATTGTGACGTAAAATAAAACGATCCCCTGAATTCAGTCAAATCACCCCGAAAAATGTTAATGTTTTGTTTTGATGGCACATTAAACAAGCAGACATAACTAAAATGACAATTCAACGCTGTATCAAGTAAATTTTTCTTCATTTTTCCAATAACAGTCTTTATTGTCTGAATGACGGCCATATTGAAAAATCCCCCCCTCCCAGCTGCCACAGGTCCTATCCAGAGTGGCTCTAATCTTTAAAACGTTCCCTACGATACCTAGTATTAGTGTGCCAAGTTTCATGCTTTTATCATAAAATGCAGAATAGTTTCACCTGTCTGCTAGACTAGGGCACGATAATTCAAACAATATCTTGAAAACAAAGAAGTTTCTGGGCATGAATTTTTTTCTGATGTGTGCCTCATTTTTCAGCCACAATTAATTCGTTGCTTTGAGCCCTCTAAACTCCAGTCCATTTGAATCGAGTCACCTAGAGCTTTTCCATTTGTTTTCACATTTTAACCAGGGTATTTTCATCCGTATTATGTCCAGAACCCTCTTGATAACTGTCGCGTACAACAATCGGTCGGGCAACCATTTTTCAAACGGTCCCCTAAAACGTTCAAATATAAGCATGGTGGAGGCATCATCAATCACCTAGCTATGCCCTCAAGAAAACCAACGAAAAAATATAAGCCCTCTTACGTCCCCACCCCCATAGAATATCATTAAGTAAGCAATCAATCAATCGATTAATCATCGTGATCTTGAACAACATACTACGAAACGTTTGCAGAACTAAAAGAAGGCGCCCTCTAGGCCCGTCTTAATTCTGCCATTCGCCAAATGTCTTCACCTGAAGATATTCTTGTTAGCGTCACTATAGCGGCGGGCTGTTTAATGGCTGGTTATTTATTTATCCTTTTTTGGAGGGGGGAGAGGGGGGGAAGGAATCAGTAACCTGCCTTAGTAATCCAGTTTTTGCTCGGCCACCACAGAAAACAAACACTCCCAGAAACGTTTGGACTCTGTCACTCAGCCCGGACCGGATATCAGTGTTTCACTCTTCTTCTGCGCCCTCGTTAATTGTATCTGTTATTCACGCTATAACACAATGTAAGTCATGCCCTATACAGAGGGCATCCTGATTCACGTGGGATCTTTCTTCGTCCTAAACAAGCAGGGCGACCTATCTATTTTATTGTATAGCGCTGCCGAGAAAGTTTTTTTCTTCACCTCTTCTGTTAAATAAATGTTAAATAAATGGAAAGAACTATGTGACAAACAAACAGAAACAAAGGAAAGGAAGGGACGGGAGAGGACAGGACAGGAAAGGAAAGGAAGCGGCTGAAAAGAAAGGAAAATTACTGAAAGGAAAGGAGAAGGAACTGAAAGAAAAGGAAAGGAAATGAAAGGACTGATAGGAAAAGAAAGTAAAGGAAAGGAAAGGAAGGGAAGAGATGCTGAAAGGAAAGGAAAGGAAAGGAGCTGGAAGGAAAGAAAAGGAACTGAAAGGAAAGAAGGAAAGGAAAGAATTGAAACAAAGAGGATGGAAGGTAAGGGAAGAGAAGGGACTAAAAACAAGGAGCTGAAATAGACGGATTTCTGGTGAAACTCCGTGCGTTTTAGCTTATTTTTAAGAACATTGTTCTTAACTTCAGAACCAGACTCCCAATTACAGTTATTTTAACGACCACTTTGGAAAATGTATGCTGAGTAGCAAACGAAACGTCAAGTTATTTTTACAACATGCCTTGTTTTGCCTTTTTTATCACTGCTGTTTGTGTTTTATTCTTGAAAGGAAAGCAACTAAAAGGAAGGGTAACCAGAAGAAAAGGAAAGAAAGGAAGAGAAGGGAAGGGACTGAAAGGAAAAGGAAAGGAAAGGAAAGGAGCTGGAAGGAAAGGAAAAGGAAAGGAACTGATAAAAAAAGAAAGAAACCGAAAGGAAAGGAAAGGAAAGGAAAGGAAAAGAAACGAAAGGAAAAATTGAAAGAAAGAGGACGGAAGGAAAAGGAAAGGAACTGAAAGGAAAGGAAATGAATTGGAAGTAAAGGAAAGGAATTAAGGAAACGAAGGGAAGGGACTGAAAGGAAAAGGAAAGGAAAGGAAAGGAAAGGAGCTGCTGAAAGGAAAGGAAAGGAATTGGAAGGAAAGGAAAGGAAAGGAAAGGAAAAGAAAGAAACTGATAGAAAAGGAAAGAAACTGAAAAGAAAGGAAATGAACAGGAAGGAAAAGAAAGGAAAAGATTGAAATAAAGAGGACAGAAGGGAAAGGAAAGGAACTGAAAGGAAAGGAAAGGAAATGAACTGGACGGAAAGGAAAGGAATTAAGGAAACGAAGGGAAGGGACTGAAAAGAAACGAAAGGAAAAATTGAAAGAAAGTGGAAGGAAGGGAAAAGAAAGTAAAGGAAACGAAAGGAAACGAAAGGAAAGGAAAGACCCAAGCAAAGTCCATGCAAGGCCATGAGGGATATCCACGCGAATGAATAATTTGTTTCGCGTGATTTGTTTCCGTGTTTTCGCCTGCCCAAACTGTTTCGTTTCGCGTGACTGACTTTTTGTTGTTTTGCTGAAAATTGTTAGAGCCAGCTTCACGCTAATTCTTCACATATAACATACATATAAACATTTCCATTACAGTTGAACACGTAGTGGCTTAATGCATTAGTTTCAAATGAAATATAATCAGGACTGACCTTGGGCAAAACAAAAACGACCAAACAAATAGGCACGAACAGCAGGGACTTGCTCTAAAAAACAAAGGCACATTCAAATTGAATTAGTTTCCGGTTTCGGTTGGAATCTCATAGGCTTTTGTGACTGTGTGTAGCCGACATTGACTATATTAAATCGACTGTCATCGAACGTCATCGCTACTTGCTCAATAGTTGTTACCTGTTATCGCCCTTTATAAGGCAGGCACGATTGAACCAAGGGACTTTCGTGTAAAAGCAAAGTGTATATTAGCATATTGATTTGACGTTCTTCTACCAAAATTCGAGCTCTACTCATCAAGGCAATAAAGTTGTTTATTAGCAAATTGATTTGACGTTCAATACTAGCCATCGCCGGCGCTCTGAGTGTTTAGACTAAACCGAGAGAGTGTCCATTTCTGTGAAAAAATTACGTTAGAAATTAAACCATCCATTACACGTTGGTCTTATCGAAGAATATTGTTTCACAGATTTTTATCGATTTTAGATTTATGAAGCTTGAGTATTTTACCACAACACCCTGACAGTTTTGTCTTTCATGACATGTGGCCATGGGAAAACCAACAGCCCACTTTGCGTCAGTATATCCTTTTTTGTTACCAGAAAGCACGAATTGGGCGGTAATGTTTGAAAATCCACGCTTACTCCTCGCCTCTTGCCGTTGGTTTTAACACCTTATCTTATTCAAAGCCGGCGTTTTTTCGTGCAGAGAGAGGAAAGCTAAATAACCTATTTCGCTCACACATTTCTCAGTGTAATTTTGATTTCAGTCTTATCTAGTTCTTAGCTAAACAATACAACCAAAGCAGGAGTGAGTTTTGTGTCTCAGTAGAGCTCGAGTCTAGCGGTACTCCTTCAGTTTGTGAATCAAGATAGACGGCGCACGACTTCATCAGTTGAGGCCCGATGCAAACATCGTGCTATCGTCGAATCGAGCTCGATTGTAGCTTGACAGTTGATTCAAACTGACCACAGATTGAACTTCAAGTTAATTACAAGACAATGAAGAGCCATTTATGTTACTGGAAAGACCGTATTTCTACTATTCTTACCTCGGATATTCACTGGAGCATAACAGCCCCAGCTATAACGTGGCTGTTCCGTCAAACCGCTCTCCCTTTGGAAGTTTCTGACTTTCGTCTGATTTTCTTTAATGAAGCGGACTTCGATGTGGGCGGCAAGAATCAAAGCTTTCTTGATCAGCGAGAGAGACAAACACGCTTTCACTCCTCATTCAGTTGCTTCCGAGTGTGTTTCTTCAACCGTCTAGCTTACTCCAAATCGCCCGCCAATTTTCGTTGTTTACTTTTCGCTACTGCAAATGGTTACGCGTTATTGCATACGGCAGACAGCGGATTTGTGGTGGGCGCATGCGTTGGTACAGCGTTCGAAAATTGGCGGGCGATTTGGAGGAAGCTATACGCTTGAAGAAACACGTTTGGAAGCAACTGATCTTTTATGATAGCACAACATTCACGCTAATTCTTCACATATAACATACATATAAACATTTCCATTACAGTTGAACACGTAGTGGCTTAATGCATTAGTTTCAAATGAAATATAATCAGGACTGACCTTGGGCAAAACAAAAACGACCAAACAAATAGGCACGAACAGCAGGGACTTGCTCTAAAAAACAAAGGCACATTCAAATTGAATTAGTTTCCGGTTTCGGTTGGAATCTCATAGGCTTTTGTGACTGTGTGTAGCCGACATTGACTATATTAAATCGACTGTCATCGAACGTCATCGCTACTTGCTCAATAGTTGTTACTTGTTATCGCCCTTTATAAGGCAGGCACGATTGAACCAAGGGACTTTCGTGTAAAAGCAAAGTGTATATTAGCATATTGATTTGACGTTCTTCTACCAAAATTCGAGCTCTACTCATCAAGGCAATAAAGTTGTTTATTGGCAAATTGATTTGACGTTCAATACTAGCCATCGCCGGCGCTCTGAGTGTTTAGACTAAACCGAGAGAGTGTCCATTTTTGTGAAAAAATTACGTTAGAAATTAAACCAACCATTACACGTTGGTCTTATCGAAGAATATTGTTTCACAGATTTTTATCGATTTTAGATTTATGAAGCTTGAGTATTTTACCACAACACCCTGACAGTTTTGTCTTTCATGACATGTGGCCATGGGAAAACCAACAGCCCACTTTGCGTCAGTATATCCTTTTTTGTTACCAGAAAGCACGAATTGGGCGGTAATGTTTGAAAATCCGCGCTTACGCCTCGCCTCTTGCGGTTGGTTTTAACACCTTATCTTATTCAAAGCCGGCGTTTTTTCGTGCAGAGAGAGGAAAGCTAAATAACCTATTTCGCTCACACATTTCTCAGTGTAATTTTGATTTCAGTCTTATCTAGTTCTTAGCTAAACAATACAACCAAAGCAGGAGTGAGTTTTGTGTCTCAGTAGAGCTCGAGTCTAGCGGTACTCCTTCAGTTTGTGAATCAAGATAGACGGCGCACGACTTCATCAGTTGAGGCCCGATGCAAACATCGTGCTATCGTCGACTCGAGCTCGATTGTAGCTTGACAATTGATTCAAACTGACCACAGATTGAACTTCAAGTTAATTACAAGACAATGAAGAGCCATTTATGTTACTGGAAAGACCGTATTTCTACTATTCTTACCTCGGATATTCACTGGAGCATAACAGCCCCAGCTATAACGTGGCTGTTCCGTCAAACCGCTCTCCCTTTGGAAGTTTCTGACTTTCGTCTGATTTTCTTTAATGAAGCGGACTTCGATGTGGGCGGCAAGAATCAAAGCTTTCTTGATCAGCGAGAGAGACAAACACGCTTTCACTCCTCATTCAGTTGCTTCCGAGTGTGTTTCTTCAACCGTCTAGCTTACTCCAAATCGCCCGCCAATTTTCGTTGTTTACTTTTCGCTACTGCAAATGGTTACGCGTTATTGCATACGGCAGACAGCGGATTTGTGGTGGGCGCATGCGTTGGTACAGCGTTCGAAAATTGGCGGGCGATTTGGAGGAAGCTATACGCTTGAAGAAACACATTTGGAAGCAACTGATCTTTTATGATAGCACAACATTCACGCTAATTCTTCACATATAACATACATATAAACATTTCCATTACAGTTGAACACGTAGTGGCTTAATGCATTAGTTTCAAATGAAATATAATCAGGACTGACCTTGGGCAAAACAAAAACGACCAAACAAATAGGCACGAACAGCAGGGACTTGCTCTAAAAAACAAAGGCACATTCAAATTGAATTAGTTTCCGGTTTCGGTTGGAATCTCATAGGCTTTTGTGACTGTGTGTAGCCGACATTGACTATGTTAAATCGACTGTCATCGAACGTCATCGCTACTTGCTCAATAGTTGTTACTTGTTATCGCCCTTTATAAGGCAGGCACGATTGAACCAAGGGACTTTCGTGTAAAAGCAAAGTGTATATTAGCATATTGATTTGACGTTCTTCTACCAAAATTCGAGCTCTACTCATCAAGGCAATAAAGTTGTTTATTGGCAAATTGATTTGACGTTCAATACTAGCCATCGCCGGCGCTCTGAGTGTTTAGACTAAACCGAGAGAGTGTCCATTTTTGTGAAAAAATTACGTTATAAATTAAACCATCCATTACACGTTGGTCTTATCGAAGAATATTGTTTCACAGATTTTTATCGATTTTAGATTTATGAAGCTTGAGTATTTTACCACAACACCCTGACAGTTTTGTCTTTCATGACATGTGGCCATGGGAAAACCAACAGCCCACTTTGCGTCAGTATATCCTTTTTTGTTACCAGAAAGCACGAATTGGGCGGTAATGTTTGAAAATCCGCGCTTACGCCTCGCCTCTTGCCGTTGGTTTTAACACCTTATCTTATTCAAAGCCGGCGTTTTTTCGTGCAGAGAGAGGAAAGCTAAATAACCTATTTCGCTCACACATTTCTCAGTGTAATTTTGATTTCAGTCTTATCTAGTTCTTAGCTAAACAATACAACCAAAGCAGGAGTGAGTTTTGTGTCTCAGTAGAGCTCGAGTCTAGCGGTACTCCTTCAGTTTGTGAATCAAGATAGACGGCGCACGACTTCATCAGTTGAGGCCCGATGCAAACATCGTGCTATCGTCGAATCGAGCTCGATTGTAGCTTGACAGTTGATTCAAACTGACCACAGATTGAACTTCAAGTTAATTACAAGACAATGAAGAGCCATTTATGTTACTGGAAAGACCGTATTTCTACTATTCTTACCTCGGATATTCACTGGAGCATAACAGCCCCAGCTATAACGTGGCTGTTCCGTCAAACCGCTCTCCCTTTGGAAGTTTCTGACTTTCGTCTGATTTTCTTTAATGAAGCGGACTTCGATGTGGGCGGCAAGAATCAAAGCTTTCTTGATCAGCGAGAGAGACAAACACGCTTTCACTCCTCATTCAGTTGCTTCCGAGTGTGTTTCTTCAACCGTCTAGCTTACTCCAAATCGCCCGCCAATTTTCGTTGTTTACTTTTCGCTACTGCAAATGGTTACGCGTTATTGCATACGGCAGACAGCGGATTTGTGGTGGGCGCATGCGTTGGTACAGCGTTCGAAAATTGGCGGGCGATTTGGAGGAAGCTATACGCTTGAAGAAACACGTTTGGAAGCAACTGATCTTTTATGATAGCACAACATTCACGCTAATTCTTCACATATAACATACATATAAACATTTCCATTACAGTTGAACACGTAGTGGCTTAATGCATTAGTTTCAAATGAAATATAATCAGGACTGACCTTGGGCAAAACAAAAACGACCAAACAAATAGGCACGAACAGCAGGGACTTGCTCTAAAAAACAAAGGCACATTCAAATTGAATTAGTTTCCGGTTTCGGTTGGAATCTCATAGGCTTTTGTGACTGTGTGTAGCCGACATTGACTATATTAAATCGACTGTCATCGAACGTCATCGCTACTTGCTCAATAGTTGTTACTTGTTATCGCCCTTTATAAGGCAGGCACGATTGAACCAAGGGACTTTCGTGTAAAAGCAAAGTGTATATTAGCATATTGATTTGACGTTCTTCTACCAAAATTCGAGCTCTACTCATCAAGGCAATAAAGTTGTTTATTGGCAAATTGATTTGACGTTCAATACTAGCCATCGCCGGCGCTCTGAGTGTTTAGACTAAACCGAGAGAGTGTCCATTTTTGTGAAAAAATTACGTTAGAAATTAAACCAACCATTACACGTTGGTCTTATCGAAGAATATTGTTTCACAGATTTTTATCGATTTTAGATTTATGAAGCTTGAGTATTTTACCACAACACCCTGACAGTTTTGTCTTTCATGACATGTGGCCATGGGAAAACCAACAGCCCACTTTGCGTCAGTATATCCTTTTTTGTTACCAGAAAGCACGAATTGGGCGGTAATGTTTGAAAATCCGCGCTTACGCCTCGCCTCTTGCGGTTGGTTTTAACACCTTATCTTATTCAAAGCCGGCGTTTTTTCGTGCAGAGAGAGGAAAGCTAAATAACCTATTTCGCTCACACATTTCTCAGTGTAATTTTGATTTCAGTCTTATCTAGTTCTTAGCTAAACAATACAACCAAAGCAGGAGTGAGTTTTGTGTCTCAGTAGAGCTCGAGTCTAGCGGTACTCCTTCAGTTTGTGAATCAAGATAGACGGCGCACGACTTCATCAGTTGAGGCCCGATGCAAACATCGTGCTATCGTCGACTCGAGCTCGATTGTAGCTTGACAATTGATTCAAACTGACCACAGATTGAACTTCAAGTTAATTACAAGACAATGAAGAGCCATTTATGTTACTGGAAAGACCGTATTTCTACTATTCTTACCTCGGATATTCACTGGAGCATAACAGCCCCAGCTATAACGTGGCTGTTCCGTCAAACCGCTCTCCCTTTGGAAGTTTCTGACTTTCGTCTGATTTTCTTTAATGAAGCGGACTTCGATGTGGGCGGCAAGAATCAAAGCTTTCTTGATCAGCGAGAGAGACAAACACGCTTTCACTCCTCATTCAGTTGCTTCCGAGTGTGTTTCTTCAACCGTCTAGCTTACTCCAAATCGCCCGCCAATTTTCGTTGTTTACTTTTCGCTACTGCAAATGGTTACGCGTTATTGCATACGGCAGACAGCGGATTTGTGGTGGGCGCATGCGTTGGTACAGCGTTCGAAAATTGGCGGGCGATTTGGAGGAAGCTATACGCTTGAAGAAACACATTTGGAAGCAACTGATCTTTTATGATAGCACAACATTCACGCTAATTCTTCACATATAACATACATATAAACATTTCCATTACAGTTGAACACGTAGTGGCTTAATGCATTAGTTTCAAATGAAATATAATCAGGACTGACCTTGGGCAAAACAAAAACGACCAAACAAATAGGCACGAACAGCAGGGACTTGCTCTAAAAAACAAAGGCACATTCAAATTGAATTAGTTTCCGGTTTCGGTTGGAATCTCATAGGCTTTTGTGACTGTGTGTAGCCGACATTGACTATGTTAAATCGACTGTCATCGAACGTCATCGCTACTTGCTCAATAGTTGTTACTTGTTATCGCCCTTTATAAGGCAGGCACGATTGAACCAAGGGACTTTCGTGTAAAAGCAAAGTGTATATTAGCATATTGATTTGACGTTCTTCTACCAAAATTCGAGCTCTACTCATCAAGGCAATAAAGTTGTTTATTGGCAAATTGATTTGACGTTCAATACTAGCCATCGCCGGCGCTCTGAGTGTTTAGACTAAACCGAGAGAGTGTCCATTTTTGTGAAAAAATTACGTTATAAATTAAACCATCCATTACACGTTGGTCTTATCGAAGAATATTGTTTCACAGATTTTTATCGATTTTAGATTTATGAAGCTTGAGTATTTTACCACAACACCCTGACAGTTTTGTCTTTCATGACATGTGGCCATGGGAAAACCAACAGCCCACTTTGCGTCAGTATATCCTTTTTTGTTACCAGAAAGCACGAATTGGGCGGTAATGTTTGAAAATCCGCGCTTACGCCTCGCCTCTTGCCGTTGGTTTTAACACCTTATCTTATTCAAAGCCGGCGTTTTTTCGTGCAGAGAGAGGAAAGCTAAATAACCTATTTCGCTCACACATTTCTCAGTGTAATTTTGATTTCAGTCTTATCTAGTTCTTAGCTAAACAATACAACCAAAGCAGGAGTGAGTTTTGTGTCTCAGTAGAGCTCGAGTCTAGCGGTACTCCTTCAGTTTGTGAATCAAGATAGACGGCGCACGACTTCATCAGTTGAGGCCCGATGCAAACATCGTGCTATCGTCGAATCGAGCTCGATTGTAGCTTGACAGTTGATTCAAACTGACCACAGATTGAACTTCAAGTTAATTACAAGACAATGAAGAGCCATTTATGTTACTGGAAAGACCGTATTTCTACTATTCTTACCTCGGATATTCACTGGAGCATAACAGCCCCAGCTATAACGTGGCTGTTCCGTCAAACCGCTCTCCCTTTGGAAGTTTCTGACTTTCGTCTGATTTTCTTTAATGAAGCGGACTTCGATGTGGGCGGCAAGAATCAAAGCTTTCTTGATCAGCGAGAGAGACAAACACGCTTTCACTCCTCATTCAGTTGCTTCCGAGTGTGTTTCTTCAACCGTCTAGCTTACTCCAAATCGCCCGCCAATTTTCGTTGTTTACTTTTCGCTACTGCAAATGGTTACGCGTTATTGCATACGGCAGACAGCGGATTTGTGGTGGGCGCATGCGTTGGTACAGCGTTCGAAAATTGGCGGGCGATTTGGAGGAAGCTATACGCTTGAAGAAACACGTTTGGAAGCAACTGATCTTTTATGATAGCACAACATTCACGCTAATTCTTCACATATAACATACATATAAACATTTCCATTACAGTTGAACACGTAGTGGCTTAATGCATTAGTTTCAAATGAAATATAATCAGGACTGACCTTGGGCAAAACAAAAACGACCAAACAAATAGGCACGAACAGCAGGGACTTGCTCTAAAAAACAAAGGCACATTCAAATTGAATTAGTTTCCGGTGTCGGTTGGAATCTCATAGGCTTTTGTGACTGTGTGTAGCCGACATTGACTATATTAAATCGACTGTCATCGAACGTCATCGCTACTTGCTCAATAGTTGTTACTTGTTATCGCCCTTTATAAGGCAGGCACGATTGAACCAAGGGACTTTCGTGTAAAAGCAAAGTGTATATTAGCATATTGATTTGACGTTCTTCTACCAAAATTCGAGCTCTACTCATCAAGGCAATAAAGTTGTTTATTAGCAAATTGATTTGACGTTCAATACTAGCCATCGCCGGCGCTCTGAGTGTTTAGACTAAACCGAGAGAGTGTCCATTTCTGTGAAAAAATTACGTTAGAAATTAAACCATCCATTACACGTTGGTCTTATCGAAGAATATTGTTTCACAGATTTTTATCGATTTTAGATTTATGAAGCTTGAGTATTTTACCACAACACCCTGACAGTTTTGTCTTTCATGACATGTGGCCATGGGAAAACCAACAGCCCACTTTGCGTCAGTATATCCTTTTTTGTTACCAGAAAGCACGAATTGGGCGGTAATGTTTGAAAATCCACGCTTACTCCTCGCCTCTTGCCGTTGGTTTTAACACCTTATCTTATTCAAAGCCGGCGTTTTTTCGTGCAGAGAGAGGAAAGCTAAATAACCTATTTCGCTCACACATTTCTCAGTGTAATTTTGATTTCAGTCTTATCTAGTTCTTAGCTAAACAATACAACCAAAGCAGGAGTGAGTTTTGTGTCTCAGTAGAGCTCGAGTCTAGCGGTACTCCTTCAGTTTGTGAATCAAGATAGACAGCGCACGACTTCATCAGTTGAGGCCCGATGCAAACATCGTGCTATCGTCGAATCGAGCTCGATTGTAGCTTGACAGTTGATTCAAACTGACCACAGATTGAACTTCAAGTTAATTACAAGACAATGAAGAGCCATTTATGTTACTGGAAAGACCGTATTTCGACTATTCTTACCTCGGATATTCACTGGAGCATAACAGCCCCAGCTATAACGTGGCTGTTCCGTCAAACCGCTCTCCCTTTGGAAGTTTCTGACTTTCGTCTGATTTTCTTTAATGAAGCGGACTTCGATGTGGGCGGCAAGAATCAAAGCTTTCTTGATCAGCGAGAGAGACAAACACGCTTTCACTCCTCATTCAGTTGCTTCCGAGTGTGTTTCTTCAACCGTCTAGCTTACTCCAAATCGCCCGCCAATTTTCGTTGTTTACTTTTCGCTACTGCAAATGGTTACGCGTTATTGCATACGGCAGACAGCGGATTTGTGGTGGGCGCATGCGTTGGTACAGCGTTCGAAAATTGGCGGGCGATTTGGAGGAAGCTATACGCTTGAAGAAACACATTTGGAAGCAACTGATCTTTTATGATAGCACAACATTCACGCTAATTCTTCACATATAACATACATATAAACATTTCCATTACAGTTGAACACGTAGTGGCTTAATGCATTAGTTTCAAATGAAATATAATCAGGACTGACCTTGGGCAAAACAAAAACGACCAAACAAATAGGCACGAACAGCAGGGACTTGCTCTAAAAAACAAAGGCACATTCAAATTGAATTAGTTTCCGGTTTCGGTTGGAATCTCATAGGCTTTTGTGACTGTGTGTAGCCAACATTGACTATGTTAAATCGACTGTCATCGAACGTCATCGCTACTTGCTCAATAGTTGTTACTTGTTATCGCCCTTTATAAGGCAGGCACGATTGAACCAAGGGACTTTCGTGTAAAAGCAAAGTGTATATTAGCATATTGATTTGACGTTCTTCTACCAAAATTCGAGCTCTACTCATCAAGGCAATAAAGTTGTTTATTGGCAAATTGATTTGACGTTCAATACTAGCCATCGCCGGCGCTCTGAGTGTTTAGACTAAACCGAGAGAGTGTCCATTTTTGTGAAAAAATTACGTTATAAATTAAACCATCCATTACACGTTGGTCTTATCGAAGAATATTGTTTCACAGATTTTTATCGATTTTAGATTTATGAAGCTTGAGTATTTTACCACAACACCCTGACAGTTTTGTCTTTCATGACATGTGGCCATGGGAAAACCAACAGCCCACTTTGCGTCAGTATATCCTTTTTTGTTACCAGAAAGCACGAATTGGGCGGTAATGTTTGAAAATCCGCGCTTACGCCTCGCCTCTTGCCGTTGGTTTTAACACCTTATCTTATTCAAAGCCGGCGTTTTTTCGTGCAGAGAGAGGAAAGCTAAATAACCTATTTCGCTCACACATTTCTCAGTGTAATTTTGATTTCAGTCTTATCTAGTTCTTAGCTAAACAATACAACCAAAGCAGGAGTGAGTTTTGTGTCTCAGTAGAGCTCGAGTCTAGCGGTACTCCTTCAGTTTGTGAATCAAGATAGACGGCGCACGACTTCATCAGTTGAGGCCCGATGCAAACATCGTGCTATCGTCGACTCGAGCTCGATTGTAGCTTGACAGTTGATTCAAACTGACCACAGATTGAACTTCAAGTTAATTACAAGACAATGAAGAGCCATTTATGTTACTGGAAAGACCGTATTTCGACTATTCTTACCTCGGATATTCACTGGAGCATAACAGCCCCAGCTATAACGTGGCTGTTCCGTCAAACCGCTCTCCCTTTGGAAGTTTCTGACTTTCGTCTGATTTTCTTTAATGAAGCGGACTTCGATGTGGGCGGCAAGAATCAAAGCTTTCTTGATCAGCGAGAGAGACAAACACGCATTCACTCCCCATTCAGTTGCTTCCGAGTGTGTTTCTTCAACCGTCTAGCTTACTCCAAATCGCCCGCCAATTTTCGTTGTTTACTTTTCGCTACTGCAAATGGTTACGCGTTATTGCATACGGCAGACAGCGGATTTGTGGTGGGCGCATGCGTTGGTACAGCGTTCGAAAATTGGCGGGCGATTTGGAGGAAGCTATACGCTTGAAGAAACACATTTGGAAGCAACTGATCTTTTATGATAGCACAACATTCTTAATGTACATTGAGCTTCCTAGGTGGCTGTGATTTTAAGATATTTATATTCAAAACCTGCTCAAATGCATCACAAATCGGTCAAAAAGTTCATAACAGTTGCATAAACAGATTTTTTTTTAAACTGAGCTAACAGATTTTTCTCCTAAATTAATTGCCGTTAGAATAATAATTCTTTTTGATGTTCCAGCAAGGTTTAGGCTGAATATACATTTCTGTTATTAGATAAGAAGGAGGAATCCCCGTCAGGTTTCAGTCGTTATTAACTTTCAACGAGCAACAGTTTTATTTTGTTTTTCCTGGTCTTTTTCACGGTTATCCACGTGCAATAAATATTTATACACTCTGCGCTTGTGTCAGCTCGTACATTTATAATTCCTTCTCATAATAATAAATTTTTTCGTCTTCTGAGCTTCTTCCTGGACAGCCCTTTCCATTATTTTTTAAATAGTAAATGACGTTTTAGCATTTTTAATTACGGATTGCATACATTTTAACGCCCACGAGTGGCATTGGCCGAAAAAATAACGAGAAACAAGCTCAGAAGACGAATATTTTTTTATTATGAGAAAGAATTATAGTCGCACGAGAGGACACAAGCGCGGCGTCTGTAAATATTCATTGCACGTGAATAACTGTGAAATAGACCAGGAAAAACAACATAAAACTGTTGCTCGTTGAAAGCTAATAACGACTGAAACCTGACCGAGATTCAGCCTTTTTATCTAACAACAGAAATGCTTATTTAGCCTAACACTCTGTGCTGCATTTTAGCAGTTTTTAATTACAAATATCTTAAAATTTCAGCCACCTACGAAGCTCAATGTACATTAAGAATGTTTTGCTATCATAAAGGATCTTTCAACTGAAAAGAGAAAGTGTTAAGTTTTACCTTTCTTGAAATATTGGGGAAAATTGCAGGAATAACCTAAATCAGCCCTTAAAAAATGAATCATGATTTACTTGAAAACGCTCTTACAGATTTCTCCCTAATTTAGTACAGAAGTTGTGTAGGTTCAGTTGTTCAAATAGTTCAAGTTTTCTCATAAAGTGTGTGAATAGTTTTCGAGATATTCGACATTATTTAAAATGAAGGGTTGTCCATTACCGTTGCTATGGTGACAGCTGTTGTTAGGAAACCAATGAAAAAATAAACTTTGGTCATCTGTTGAAAAGGTGGTGTAGTATCAAGGGAATTGAAGTTTATCTCCTATGCGAAATTTTGATTTCAAAAGATACACTCCAAGGCAAAAAATAAAAACTGTTGCGAGCCTCCTTACGTCTGTTTGTTAACATATGTTTTCATTTTCCTTATTAGGTACCAGTCTTTCACTTTGTGTTTAATTTTTTTTGTAATTTTCCCAACGGTCACTTCTGAAGATGTATGTTGAGGCATACGAAACGTTAAGTTCATAAATCAATGTTTTTACAACATGCGTTGTCTTGTCAAGTTTAACCTGCGATCAGGCTCTATTTTCGTTTCGCTCGGTGAAACATTCAGGCGGGACGGGCGAAACGAAAAATAGAGCCTGATACAATTCTTCTACGGAACGTCTGCCGCCCACTTTTTTTGATTGATTGACATTCAACAAAACAGCCAATCAAAATTTCTTCTGCTTGCATGATCCTCGGTATGCAAATTTCTCATAACGGCAATTCGCAAAAAGTCACGCAAATGTTGGCAAAATAAGAAAATCATAGGCTACGAGATATCTTCTAGGCACAAGCACTCAAATTTACACGATTGCTAACTTGAAGGTTCTGGTATTGTACATGGTTGCTCTGTCTGTCGAGCTGAAACTGAATGAAAATTCAAAACACGACGAGGTTGCCATGTACCAAAATATGCTGCATGCTTGAATCCTTTCCCATTTCAGGTGGTATCCGGAAACATTCTCTTCGCATTTCTCACCGATATTCTGTGTAAAAAACCTTGGGCAATTAAGAGAAGTACCTTCAGTTTCATTCTTTAGTAAAGATATAAATAAAACCGTTTATAAACAAAGGAGTATTTTGTAATTTAATTTAGTTCCACAAGTGATAAATATTTGAGATTAGCAGCGAATTTTATCTCTAAACAGCAGCGAATTTTAAAACGAAGAACATTTATTATAAAACTAGTCAGATCCTTTGATGTCATTGTCAGAGATCAATAAAACGACATAAGTTTTAAACAATGAATGAATATAAACTGAAATCGTCATTGCGACTTGATTGCGGCTCTCGCCAAACATCAGTTTACCGTAAGTTTACCGAATTATCGGTTGTCTTGTTGATCATTCTTGGCGAAAGATACGTGTTCGTCTGCTGTTCGTTTTGTTTCGTAAAACGCGGAAAAAACCACTACTCTGTTCATGTTATCAATACTAGCTGAAAGCCATCAAATGAAAATTCCGAGACACGATGCGATAAAACGGAATACATACTTCACTGTTGCTATACTTCTCTGCTCCAGGTAAGAGACAGCTTGCGTCAAACCGAACGCCATTCTCAGGAGAGAAAGAAATGGTGACAATTCTCCTAGAACGACGAGAATTTACTAGAGCAACACCTTTTACTTCGGCAGACTTGTTCCTTGGTTGTTCCTTGGCGATGGCGGTCGGATCGAAATTGTGAGCGAGACTCGTAGACAATTTACTTCCGTTGACAGCTCTATTATTAAAGGGCCAATCAGATTGCGAGATTCCCGCGGCCAAAATTTGGCCGCCGACATGAACTTTTGTGAGAGATTGTATCAGGCCCTATTTTAGCGAGCGACCAACGTAAGAGAATATGAGAGCGATGCTAAAATTCGGCCTGATCGCAGGTTATGTCAAGTTCGTCACCGCAGTTTGCTTTTTATGCGTTGTTTTGCCATGGTTATCACTGCTGTTTGTATTTCATTCTTAAAAGCAAAGGAACCGAAAGGAAAGATAACTGGAAGAAAATGAAAGGGAAGGAAAGGAAAGGAAAAGAAGGGCAGGGACTGAGAGGAAAAGGAAAGGAAAGGAAAGGAGCTGGAACGAAAGGAAAAGGAAAGGAACAGTTAGAAAAAGAAAGAAACCGAAAGGAAAGGAAAGGAAAGGAAAGGAGCTGGAAGGAAAGGGAACGGAAAGGAACTGATAGAAAAAGAAAGAAACCGAAAGGAAAGGAAAGGAAAGGAAAAATTGAAAGAAAGAGGACGGAAGGAAAAGGAAATGAACTGGAAGGAAAGGAAAGGAATTAAGGAAACGAAGGGAAGGGACTGAAAGGAAAGGCAAGGAGCTGAAAGGAAAAGGAAAGGAAAAGATTGAAAAAAAGTGGAAGGAAGGGAAAGGAAAAGAAAGGAAAGGGAAGGAAAGGAAGGGATAGGAAAGACCCAAGCAAAATCCGTATAAGGCATGAGGAATCTCCACGTGAATGAATTATTTGTTTTGCGCAATTTATTTGCGTCACTGTTTCAGTGTTTTTCCCGTACCGCAACTGTTTCATTTCGCGTGACTGATTTATCTCACGTGACTGACAAACACACTTTCACTTTTCATTCTTTTGCTTCCAAGTGGGTTTCTTCAAACGTATAGCTTCCTTCAAATCGCCCACCAATTTTCGTTGCTTACTTTTTCGCCACTGCAAATGGTTACGCGTTATTGCTACGGCAGACAGCGGATTTGTGGTGGGCGCATGCGTTGGTACAGCGTTCGAAAATTGACGGGCGATTTGGAGAAAGTCGGCAATACGCTTGAAGAAACACACTTGAAAGCAAAGGTACCCGGGGGGGGTACTCCCGTCAACTTAGGATAGGTGTTTGCCGCCATGGTTCTCAAACCCTGACCTATTTTAGGGTAGAAAATCGAGAATTGATACCCTTTTAAAGGCCCAAAGCCAAGAAAGGGCACCCAATTTAAGGGAAACAAGATAACACATAATCGTGTAACTGATAGGTCGTTTTATTTCTTTTCCTTTTAAAATTGCTTTCCTAAACTTTATAACGTGTATTCGTGCGTGTAGCACAGTTTTAACAGACCATATCTTTTTCGTTTTGCACGTTGAGGTGGATACTACAATTTAATGACCCTATCTAAGGAACATCTAAATTCCACAAAAACATCACAATTCCAAAAAATTCCAAAAAGGATACGGCCTATTTAAGGATTGAGCACCTCAAAAACCCTACCCTATCGGGCGGCACATACATATAGCGTATATAAGGGAGTACTCCCCCGGGCAAATGTATGAGGAGTGAAAGCGAACCAACGAAATGACCAGCTTCCAGTTGGCTTGTTGACTCAATTTTTCAGAGCGCTGCACCGGTATCGCAGAGGTCAAGGGTTCGAATCCCGTACAAGCCTGAATTTTTTCAGGCTTATTTTTCGCAACTGCAAAAAGTTGCGTCTATCACTGTGATGGTCTTCTTTACATTGAATTCTTCATCCCGCAATTCTAATATACGAAATTCATATTTTCATCATTTCAACGTCAATATCGTTGCGTAATCGTGATTTGGCGGGACAAAGCAAGGCATACTAAACTAATTTGGTGCGATAGGAATCGATCACTGTGCTTCACTACCCGGGTAATTAATCAATGAAAATCGATCATTGGATTGCTTTTTTGTGAACCGATATTAAGATCCTATTAATCGTTGAAATTAGTTAATTAAAATTGGTAATCAATGGTTAATCACAACAAAGTGCTCTCTTCAAAATAGATTTTCATCATTGCCAAAGTTGGTCAACGGTTTGTCGTTTTGGCGCGTTCGTTTGTCGTCCATTTAATTTTGAGGCGTGACATGTTTATCGCCTTGAAGGATTAAGTAAAGTCATTTTGTTTTAGTCTCAATTATGAAACCTTTCGAGAGCATTTTAAGAATTCAGAGTATTTTTAGAAACGAGTATTAACCCGTGAACCTTCAGAGAACAAGGAAAGTACTGAATCCCCGCCAAACGCCAAAAGTTACTTTAAAAGCCTTGTCAATAACTGGCCGAAAATTTTTATCGGAGTATACTTTTATGGAGCCACAATAAGCCTTGTTTTACTAACTGAACAACTGGTATGTCTTGTTTAGTGTAGCTTTATAAAACACGTGCACACTGAACTCGCTAAGGCATCCGACCGGGTCGACTCCAATGACCTGAACTGGTGGTTATTGAGTTTTCACAACTGGAGAATTAAGGGGTCAGTCTAGGTAATTTTTAGGAAATAGGATAATATTTAAGAAAGAAATAAAAGAGGGATTAAATTTTTGTACACACCCCCAGACAGTCCACTCTCACGCAAGAACATTTGGGGTTGTTTGTGGACTGTTTTGGTGTCCACCTATAAATCATTTACTTAAAATTTTAATTTTAACCCACCTTTAATCCTTAAACATTTTCAACTCTCCTAAAATTCATCAATCCCCCCCCCCTTTTTTTTTCTTGATGTTCACTTTAAAAACCACAAAAAAAATTCACATGGGAGCTGAACTATGGATTGAATAAAATCTCGTGGAGATAATTAAGAAAAAGGGCTAAAACGTTGGGAAAACAGGATATCTGCCTCGACTGCCCCTTTAAGATGAAAGACTACGGTTAACCCGCTACGGTTGGATGAGTAACGGGTACGGTTAATGCCGGGAGACTAGGTCGAGTACCAACACATTTTTGGCGGGAACGATGGCGCTTGGCGCCTTTAATAACCGGTCGAACCGGCAGAGTAAACATTAAACAAACTATAATCGAGTGAAGACTTTTTCGAAAGCCGTTCGTAAAAATGTCCTTGCTTCTCCGGCTGTTAACCATATCCGCAATAAAGAGCATCTTATCCCATCATGCAGCAGGGATTACGAGTCGGTAAATTAATGTACATTCCTACTGGGATTACGACTCGTTTCAACAAGACGATTTAGTTAGCAGTGAATGTAATAAAAACAAAAAATACCAAAACGCTAGAGAGAGAAACAGCGAACAAACGAAGAAAAGCTTATGAATAGGTCATGATAAGAAATACATGCAAGTAAGAGATCAATGCTAAATTAGACTGTAAATAATTGAATATCTGGGAACTCGATAAAGGTGAAATGTGAAAAACTTATTTACAGAGATGACCGGGATAGTTCATGGCTTCACTTCTTAGAGCAACGCAACTTTAGAAAAGACAAGTGTGCAAAATATGTCAGGTTATTTACCCAAAGTACCCAGTCCTAAAACTGTTGGTGAACGAAGGAGATTGTTACATTTCGTCCAACCGTATTGGCTAACCGTAGTGTCCTAACTTAAATTCCTCACTATTTGATCTTTTCGAAGGTGGTATGCCTTTTATTACTCGCCATGGAATATATGTTTATAAAGCATCGGACCCTTGCAACGCATTATGCCTTTTTCTCTCTCAATGCACTGGTAAAATGGTCTTCCATATAATCAATGAACCGTCGTTCGACTACTGAAGTGTTGTTAGTGTTGGATGCCTGAGGTATGAACCACCAGTTCCAAGCCCCAAAGGGCTTCAGTATCAAGCCTCGCGCGTATTCCTTTCAGCTAATTCACGCCATCCGCTGAGGCTCTCCAGCACCTGCGCTGTTTCACTATGGCTAAATAATGCAGCCCGTAAAAGCAACTTATAAATGCATAAATGCATGCTTGCAAAATGACGTTAAAGGATTTGACAATTTGACACAGACTTTGCCATGCTCAAGGAAACACATAATTGCAATACTAGATGAACGGAAACCATTGTGGAAATTACGAATAAGCTAGCTCGATTCTTTCAAGTAGAGAAAGTTAAGAACGTTTTATCTTTACTAAAGACTGGCTTTTTGTTCCGTTGTCCGTTCAATATGCAAACAGGCGTGACCAACAATTAACAAAATGGACGACTTTGTTTTGATTTGACACCACATAAATCTCATTCCTGTGACGAAAAAACGTATACAAAATGTATAGTTGACGGATGGATAGGTAATTATACTGTCTCATTTTAAATCCTAAAATGCTCCAATTTACTGATTGAGCGCACTACTTCCGAGTGGGATTAATTAAAGGTTTACAAATTTAATTTTCCAGTAAGTGTACGCAGACGTCTTGTTATTCTCCTGATAGCGTGCCGTTGTGTTAGGGCTGGGTTACACATACTACGCAGGCTTGAGTTCTTTCACGAGGTTGGGGGAGTTTCGCCTTCGTTTCGTCTTCTAAAAATTTCCTCACAAACTCGTTTTGGTGTCTCTTCAATTTCTCTGTCTTTTCCTCTTTCTCCTTATAACAAGAACCAGCAACAACATCTCATTGTCACACATCTCCTCTTCGTCCGCCAGTTGAATTTAAATATGACGGCAAAGGCGCTCCGGCACTCGCAGGAACATTTCATGCCAGTGCGCCTACGTAGGTAATTCTTGTACTTAGCTTATACTTGCGTTGTAATTGTAACCAGACCTTACATTCTCTCTACACATGTAAAAAGCTTCAATTCTTTCCTCTTTCAAACTTATCATATGCGGGTGGTTCCAGAAGCATCTGCTTGTTCATCTGGAACATAATTACCGTGGAGACCCATTAACCCAGCCACTAACGGAACACAAAATTGTGCCATAGTACCAATGCAAGTTGACAAAATTTCAATTAAGGGGGTCTATTCTTAAAGAAAGTGACTGCATCAGCTTTCACTCGGGCCAAAACAAGGTGGCCGTAATAAAGAGGTGATCGTAATAACGTCGACGTTGACCAAGGTGGCTCCATATAGGAATGGGAACTAAATTAGCGCAAGCAAGCAAGCGCTGTGCGCGCGAGGAGCATGACAGTCCAAGTTGGATGACATGTGTCAATTAACCTCCCAAGCGAACTTTTCCAAAGTCTGATTGAGGCATCTTTATGGCTAACCTTTTCAAAACCTGAAATTATGAAAAACCTTTAGTTTAATCGCTTTTGTAGCTGACAGTTTGCAGTCCTACGTACGATTGTAAATATTTTTCGATTGCGATCTTTAAGTTCAAGAAACACAGAGAGGACTGAAAACGTTGCACGAATTATTACACGTCTCTCAAGAATTTTGCGGGAAGAACTTATTTCCGTTCTCAACTCGAAATATCAGTGCTGTCCAGGTCAGCTGTCGAGAATCACTGAGATGAGAAGCTTAAGTTTGTTTGGAGCCTAAGTGTTAGTAATTTTTTGGAAAAGTGCTTTAGTTTTTGCCTTTCTAACGAGCCGTTTTTTTGTCGGGTATAAAGTTGTTTCTACGGCCGGTTCTCGTGTGGTCTTAGCAAAATACAGTTGACTTTATTGAGCGATGAATAGATTACACACTTTTAGCGCGGTAACAGTTGTCGTTGAATTTTGATAGAAGTTGAAACTCAAAAGGACACCTACTTAATTATATTTCAGTTAGGTTATTTATCGGTCACCAGTAGCAGTTTGATCTAAGTTTTACTTGTGTTGTCACAGTGCGACTTCAAAAACTTCAGTGGTTTAAAATAAAACCGAAAATTGAAAAAAAAAATTCAATTGTACTTAAGCCCAAACACGATTTTTTTTCCACGAAAAATTATGCCTAGAATGACGGGGACGAATAAGGGATGAGTATCGAGTTGACGGCCGGTTCCAAAACAGTCGGCGTTTCGCCTGCGTTCTGTTGACTTGTTTAACCTATCACGCAGAAAAATGATGTGGTCTTTTTCAAAACGTTTAATTTCTTGTGGACGTTTTTGTTCCCCTTCTCCAACGTCTGCCTTTAAATGTAAATTGAAAGCTTAGTTATATACTATTTGCTATTCCATGCGGTTATCTAACACTCAAGTAGCCGCTAAGAATAAAACCAAATAATTTGAAACAACGCGGGTTTCTTCAGACAAATTATTTTAGCTTACAACATAAAATAAAAGTGATTCCCTGCCTTTCTTGGGTAGCAAACCAAAACGACATTGGTCTAAGAGTTAACATGACCGCTTTAGTTTTTTTCTTGAAGATCGGTTGTAATCAGTTAATGGTAAAAATGAAACTGAAAGTGGTTTAATGATTCCGCGTTCTGGAAAAGGAAATTTATTTCTGCTGGTAATAAATAGCGGCTTCGTTCAAATTTTAATATCGCGAATCGGTATCATTTTTCTTCTTCTTCCTTTGTTTTTTGTTTGTTTGTTTCTTTCTTATTTTTGCGAATTTTTTGGTCATGGAGCCTTTACAGTAAAGGAAAGCAGTTGTCCAGTGAAATGTCTTTCTTTGGAAAGAAAACCTCTAGAAAAGCTTTTCTACCGCTTACCCGCGTGCTGTCCACGCTCATCCACGCAAAAGGAATCACGAGCATGCGCAACCCCGTAACTTGAAGAATTTTTATTTTGGTGACGTCACGAAAAAAGGTGGGTTTTCACGCATTTTCAAAAGTTTATTGCGCGAGTTCCACTCGGTGAATTTTTTTTAATTGGAAAATTTGTAGGATTTTTGTGTTTTTCAGTCATAATAAAGTAAGAGCAATTTTTGTACATGCACCACTGCATTAATCGTCAAAAAAGAAAATTTACTATCCTGGCAAAACTTACCTACAAAATTTTTCACAGCTTTGCCAGCTGAAGCTTCTCAAACGACAACAGCTTTACAACAAAAATAGCGAAAATTCACCGTGTAAAAACCAAGAAATGACGTGAAGAAACTGGGTAAGCTTGAACGGTAAGCCAAGCAACTATATCAGTGGTTGCCATGGAAACAGACCAGACCCAGAAATTGTGTTTTTTTTAAAGCGTCAAGCCCAGGCTAGTTGTTTTTGTAGCTTTCCCCTAGTGAAATGGAAATCAATGTTCCGAAAATCGTCAAAAAAGTTATGTATATTTGTCTCTGAAAACTGATGAGAAACTGTATGGAGCCACCTCTTACGCCGGACCTTTTAATCCTTTTTGCCGTTATGCTGTCATCTTGCATTCAACTGGACAAAGACGCCAATTTTTACGAAATCCACCCATTTTCCTTTTCTTTTTTTTAAATCTAATTCGAGATCATTTAGTGCACGTGAATTTTCAAGTTTGGCGCATTCGAACTGATGACTCATATATACGAAGATATATGTTTATGTCTATACCAAGATATAGACATAAATGCGAAGATCTGTCATTATCCAATTCGTTGCTTATGAAAGTGATATCTTGATATAAAAGCCGATGACGTCAGAAAAATTTTGATCTGCACGCAAAATGACCCCGTCTTCCGCTACAATAGGCCTCCGACAAAGGGATACAATTTTTACATTCAAAAACGTTTAACATTGTTGAATTCAACATTTTTTTAAGCATGAAAACACACACGTTTGGCCATCACGAGGAACGATGTTCTATGATAATGAAGGATGATGGGTGGCATTGAATGGAATTTGTTTGCCATGACATGTTGAGTTCAACAGTGTTCAACGTTGTTGAATGGAAATGTTGCATCCATTTTTCCAGCATATTAAAGAGTGAAAAGACCACTAATTACTTCTGTATGCCGTTTTCATGAAGCTCTCCTACAAACTTGAGATGAATCCTAAGCATTATTATCATTTTTTTTATAAACAACAGCCTATTTTTCTCCTGGCCACTTGTCTTGGAAGGTTCTCCCCTCAGTGAAACTTCTACAAAAAGAGAGATATGTAATTATGAGTTTGAACAAAATTATACATGAACTGCCCCGTAAATAATACACGATTGTCAAATGTATTAAGTATATGTAATCGCATGAAGCCGAGTAGAATTAAGGATAAATTTTCACGCGTATTTTCAAATTGTGAAAACTTTGAAAATACAAGTGAAATTTATCCTTAATTCTACGAGGACTCAATGCGATTATTTGTTTATAACACAGAGGGCAAAATTTTCGGAAAACTTTCCACGCACGTTGAAACACAATCAGCCGGCCCTCAGAATAAAAGTACCCGCTCGTAAACAATTCACCACTCAAGTAGTTTAACTGTTGCTCAGCGCACAGAATAAGAAAGACTGACAATTATGTAGATCTTAAGAGATAAATACAATTCTAGTTCATTGAAAAACACACTTAAAAACACTTAAAACACTTAAAACTCACACTAAGTTAATTTTATTCACCTGAGTTGCGAAGCTTCCTCTCGGTGGAAAAATTATCGACCACATCGCTCCAAAGTTTTCAGTAGTTTTAAAACAATAACAATTTGCTGTTTCCCATAACACATATAGATTCACCTTTTGGAATTTCTCTTCAAGCTTACACTTGATTTCCATACCATTTTTACCAACTAACCCGGTTAAAAGTCAAACTTAAGCTTAAAAGCGATCCTTGTGTTGAACAACTCAAAATCCGTTTTTCGTTTCAAGACGCCGACAAAATGCAAATCGCGCGCTCTGGCCCTCAGCCAATCAAATGCGAGTAATTTTGGCGCTCGGCCAATCAGGAGTCAGTAATTTTGCCCTCGTCCGAAAGAAAATTAAGAAAAAATGTCCTCTGTCTCAACCAATCAGCATTCAGTAATTTTGCCCTCTATGTTATAAAAAGTGATATGAAATTCACGAATTTGGTAAGGGAGCCTACAAAGAAACCACATGGCTTATAATATCAGGGTTAGTCCTTATGTAAGTTGATGGTATGTTTTATAAACGAGCAACAGCGTTTTTGATTTAAGACCTGTTAAAAAATTACTTAGCTCGGACGCAACAACCGTAGTAAGAGCAACTCACAAAATTTAGATTGATAACAAAGAAAATTCACTCCAATCCCTCAGGCTTTTATTCTCTCCCGCCTAAATCCCGGTTATTACTGCTAGTGTAATTTATTGTTTGGTTTAATTTTCAGTCATTGGTCACTCCACAACGCAAGCTTATCACGGGTGTCACGCTAGGCTGCTCACGACTTTTAGCACACACGTAGGACCACAAAGGAACTGGTCAGTGTGATTTGTCGCGGCAACTAGTCCGTTCAAGCGTTTCTTAGTGTTTCTACAAAGGAACAGGATGTAGGGACTTTTAACTAGACTTTATCTTGGGAACACGTCTGTGAGATACACGCGAAACGACTTTTTGCTGGGACAGTCAGATCTGGTCTTTGATTAGTTTAGTTTTCGTTTTCGCAACAGGCACCTGTCACATGAACAGCACACACGAGGAGACAAGCAGGCTTGAGGAGAACCAACTAATATAATTTCGGGGACTTGTCCCTTCAATTTTAATTTGTGGGTCAAGTCACAAAGGTCAGTGAATTTTACTTCATACCCGTGCGAGTAGATGTTTTGACAAAAATGAACAGTTTACACGAAGGGGCTTACAACCTGGGCGTTGTCGTGGGGACTAATGCCTCCTAATGCGTGCCGAGCTTTTCCGTCTTAGATTACAAACTTTCGACAAATGTTACACACCTCGGCAGCACTCTCGTACAGGGGGTTTTCACTGTTCTGGTCCAGTTCAGGCCCCTTCCCATTATTTTCAGGTGCTTTAATCTCAGTGTAAACGTTTGTGCTGTGAAATGCACAAAGCAAAAAACGTTACCCTTTCATTACAGGGCGAAACCTTAAGGTAGAAGATAAAACCTTACAGAATGACTGCTGAAGCAGAATACTTTTGTACCTTTGTTGATTATATGTATACTACATGGTTCTAGATTTTGAGACTATAGGTGAAATCCTAAACAGTAGTGTAAATATTAAAATAAACCCTACTGAGCAGTGTATTTCGGTAATGCTGTTTATTATGACCTATTTTTTAAGTCTGTGGGTGAATCCTGAGTTTGTGACCATTCAAATGAAAGCTACTGAGCAGTACTTTCCTGTGGTGCTGTTTATTATGCTGTACAAGGTGGTTCTATCTTTTGAGTCTGTGGATGAAATCCTAATGTGTGACTATTTAAATGAAAGTTCTTAAGCAGTACATTCCTGTGGTACTGCAGTAAAGGTTGCTCTAACGGTAGGCCCTGTGTATGCATGAAATCCTAAAACTTGACCACTGAAAGGTAAGGGGGAGGGGAGAGCGCACACTAGTCCAAGAAAACTATGGAATTACTTGACAAAGATGAAATATTCAGTTTTCATGAGCGTGGGACGTAGAACAATTTTATTCCCCGAGGGGAATCGAAACAGTGACCTCCCGTACAACGGTCAGGCGCTCTAAATTCTGAACTACTGGGAGACTCGTGGCGAGTTAGTATAACTGGGCCTAAATCTCACCTGCCAAAGCACGGATTTTCAATTGATATGGGTGATTCACCGGGCGAACTGAAAAAGAAATAAACGGAATGATAACATGCCGTAGAGCTGGGAAGGAAAAACGCTTGAACTATTTCGACTGTGAATTGAATGTGAATTAAGAAACTCGATCAGCAAGGGCTCCGTTTACAGGATAGATCGGTTCAACCCTTGGGGGCCAGTACTTCCTTTAGAGAGAGAAAAGAAATGGCGCCACCCGAGAGAAAAGAGTACGAAGTTATTATTTCAGTATTTTAAGGACGGTGCCTCGGGTATGGTCCGAGATGCTCGAATTTCTTAACGACGGTGCCTACTAATACAAAGGTACTCTTGTGCGGTTCATGACTTTGTGGGAAAAGCAGATCTTAGCAAGCCGTTATCAGAATCCAAAACTCCACCGTGAAATTTTGTACCAGTATTATGTAAACAAATGCATGGCCACAAAACGGAACTGTGAGATGAGCTCGTTCTGGTGTTGGATTCCTGTGCGGCTTAACAAACTGGGAACGTGGAAATTTCACAGGCTTCCCAGGCAACTGTTGTGAAAGCAATGTTCCGTGGTTCACTAGTTCACTTGTCCAAAATAACCGATACAATGACCCATGAGAATCACTGAATCTTACCTGTTAAAACAAGGATATTCGAGTGATACGGGTGATTCACCACACGAACTGAAAAAAATATCAACGAAAGGTGACAATCATATTTTTTTCAACTGAAGAGGCCGGAGTCACGAGCTCTCCTACGTTAACTCTTCAATCCCCAATATCAAATTACAACTTCTCTTTTCCTGTCCCCAAGAATTTCTTGTATAAGTACTGGAGAGAAAAATATCAAAAGAATTCGTCTTCTAATATCATGATCGGTAAAAGGTTATGATGAATGTTAAGGATTGTTTCTTAACGATATGATATAGTTTTCCAACAGTACACAGGATAGATTCGGATCAGAAATTTTATTCAGTTTTAGCAAACCTCATAGTGATGATTTCTTTTGCTCCTTTGTCTTGTTCTTTCGGCTTCCTCCTGTATGAAAAAAAAAATGAACAGTGTATAAAGCCCTGTTCATAGGTGTCGCATTTGCAATGCAAAATAAGCGAGCGTGAAAGTGCAGCTTTCAGTATGTAACTCCACGTTGGAATACCCTCTCTCATGAAACGCGTGGTCGGGCTGAAGTCGTACCTTTCAGGGATCTAACTAAAATCAGTTATTGATGAGGCTTTGGCAATCTAAGTCTGAAATGGCAGACGTTAGTCTTAGCTAACCCGTTACATCTGAGGGCAGTGACTTAAGCTTTTTCTTCTACACTTGGTTATGCTAATTAAGTTGTCAAGACGGCTTAACCGACGGCTAGATTGACAGCCAGCACTGGAAACGTCACAGAAGGCAAGGAAAGAGAGATCTTTTCACCTACACAACCTCGCATCAAGTATACCATCTTATAGGGCTTTAAATTACTCCAAAATGACAACGAGGCAGGTAAAATATTTTAAAGATCCACTGAACTCATTCAGATGTAACAAACATAAGCAATCTGAATAAGTAAGGGACGTTAAAGCACGCGCTGTTGAAAAAGAGTAGGGAACGTAGCCCCTGGTGTTGCGGTCTGGACCAATCACTCTTATTGATAGTTGGATGGGTGGGATGAAATCAAAAATGGACCAATTAACGCACTCACTGACGTCCGATCCGTGTTGAGTTGTAACGAACCCGAGTCTCACGTGAATTGTGCCTTGTATAAGAATGTTCACCAATATTAAACATTAAAAAATGGAGAGGGACTACTCGTCCGAAAGGCACAATTACACAAGGCAATTTTTTCTGCAGCTTGCAGCGGAACGAGACAAGTTCTAGAATATATGTTACACGGTACAACTTATGCGTATCTCACCGCTTGTAGTAGAAGAATGCAGCTACAAGTAGCAATGCTAATAAAAATAACAACACCAAGGGAACGACAACAGCTGCGACATTGAAACCTGCGAATAACAGAACAACCTTAAAATTATCAGGTTACATGCACATCATATTTACTTTAGGAATTTATCTATTTATAAACGTTTGATTGTATACGCTTTTGGTTTTGGTTTTGCTTTATTATCGCCACTTCCTCGACCAATTTTTTTCTCGACCAGTACAACTTTTATATCCATCTTTTTCGGGTAGGAGTTGGGGGGTGGGGAAGTTCAGCAGCTCGAATTTTCTGCGACTAAATGATTTGAGTAAATTTTGTTCACCAGTTTGTAAGATTTTATTGCCTTTTTGCACTGTATAAGACCTTGCTTCTTCAACAAAGGCTTTGCAGTGACTTTTGTCACAAAATGCTTTTTCACCCAGGTTAAGTGGAGGAATTATACAATTTAGTGCGCATGGTACACTGTCTACAAAAACCAAAGCACATGCTTGAACAATTGAAAATCACCTTTTTTCTTAGGTTTTTCTCTTGCTCCTGTTTGTCCACCTTCCTTTGACGGTTCCCTTGACTCCGTTGGTTCTGACGGTTCTGTTGGCTCTGACGGTTCTGTTAGCTCTATTGGCTCTGTTGGTGTTGTCATCGCTGGTTCTGTGTGCGGTGAGGTTACTACTGTCTTTGTGATAGATGATGTCATAAGCAGCCTTCCTGTAGATGACCATCTCTTATATGACTTAGCTACAAAATCTGTTTTAGGTGACGTCGTTACCGGCACTGTCTTGGATGACGTAGGGTAAACGGGTAATGTTGGTATCATTTCCGTGATTCGCGAAGCTGAGGTTCCACCGTTGGAGCAGATATTACCCCAGCAAAAAATAGCACTGAATGAAGCGCTGAAGCCAATGTAGGAGCCGTTCTTATCTGATTTAAATATTATAAACATGTAGTTTGACGAAGAGTATACTCCTTCCTTGGGTGGAGGATGACCTCCATAAAACACTCCCAACACCTCGCCTGTGACCTTCTCTCCATCATACACGTATAAACCATCTGTGTCATTCCCTCTTTGCAAACTGAAGTTTGTAAACATCAAGTGGATTTGCTGCGCTGTCCATCCGGGTATTTTCTTGGGTAGTTTGGTGAGTGGAAAGTGCCGTTGTCTCCAGTCAGGGTTTTGTTGCATCCTAGAAAAACAACGTACTACTTAAACTTTAGGTGGTATCCGGAAGTGCAGGGGAACTCCTTTCCTTTATATTTTCTGAAGCCTGTGTCAAACCGATTACCTCCCTCTCCCCAAAGGGTAAAACAGGCCCAACATTCATCAACAGGTTGAAAATATGCAAACAGAAACGAACAACAGTGGTTGCGTTTAGTTAAGATATTCAGCTACAATATTAACGAGCGCCATAATCGCGAAACCTTTAGGCCTATTTTCCGGAGACTCGCAAACCGTGATGATACATCTTGCAGAAGTACAGCTAAAACTAATGCCCCATTCACACCAACAAAACATGTTTAATTAAACCAGGTTTTACAAAATGAAATTCAGCAACAGAAAGCTGGATGACTATTTTAAACGAAGAATTCAAATGAGATTTTTACTTGTTTTTTCATTTGCATTAAATTCGCAGCAGAAAAGATCAGCAAACAACTTTTATAAAGAAAACAATTTTAAACCTCGTTTAATTAAACAGCTTTTAAACGTGTTTAAGCTTTGGTGTGAATGGGGCATTTAAGACTATGAATTTACGCAAGGAAGAGGTTCACAGGGAAGCTGATGCAGCCTTTCGTCCAGCCGGGACGATAAGGATCGATAATGATCGTATCGAGACAGTACAGTGTCCTCACTAGCGGAAGTGCTGCGCTCTTAAGTAAGATTTAACATAATTATCAGCATCATCACCTTTATGATCATCGTCATCATCACCATCATCATCATCATCATCATCAATATCACCATCATCAACATCATCATCATCATTACATTCGCTTACCCTGATAGTAACAGTAATGAATAGTATGATCATCAATTCCTGCACCATGTGGATATGTCCCTCCTTTGCCATCACCGTTACCACTGTCTTCATTATCAAACTGTATCCACTCCACACTAACTACAGCCCACTTCACCTGCTGGCATTCAGCTGAATCATAAGCCAACAAGAAAAATGGCGTCTGGGAGGGGAGAGAGATAGGTTCGTTTTTGTCTCCGTCCGTTCTACAGCAATACTCTATCTTTGTGTTGTAATTATATACGCCATCAGGAAGTGTCCCCGTCTTGTTATTGGCGTCAGTATCGTCGTCTTCGTCGTCCCATTTGATAAATCCTGATGTCAAACCCGTGGGGCAGGACCCGCCTTTTTTGTAAATGCAGTATTTACCTGAAATCAGATTCAATACGAAATTATTTTTGAGCTAGTCATTTGCTCCATAACTATTATTCTATGAGTAACATATATCAGAGCGTTAATACCTCGAGGCCACGAGCTTCTCTTCATATCACTCGATGTATCAGTTTTCATGCAGAACGAACGGATAATGCCTTTCTTGTCAACTGTAGCGTCAAGGTGAAATTGCTGCGACTTATGGTTTTTTGGATTGTTATTTTCAGTATCCTGGTATCTTCGTCCAATAAGCCACTGAAAACCATCAGCATAAGGACAGCCGGATGCAGCTTTAGGTATACCGTATGAGCCAAGTGGCCAATAAGTGACCTCTGCAAATTAATAAATAAAGATCAGGCTAAATTGGTGTACGGTTGTTGTTGTTTTGTTTTTGCTGTGGTAGCTGTCGCTGTTTCCGTTGCTGTTGTTGTTGTTGGTGATGTTGTAATGGTGGTGCTACTTCATAGTTTTTAGTGCATGTTACAACTGTCGAGACATACATGCTGTTTTTTGACAGGTCTCGGGGTGATTGTGCCCAAAGGAAAAAAGCTGGGGCAAAGGACGTTTTTACCCGTCAATTGTTTGGAACAAACCAGACACACGCGGTATCTGATAATCTTTGCCGGTATACAAAATGCAAGGAATATGTCGGAGTCTTGAGGTTTGGGGGATTTGTGGTATTTTCTTGATGCTATTTTATTTACAGGAAAGCCAGTAGAATACCTTTCCGGAACACAAAGATAATTTTCGAGATAGTTAACCTTATTATTGGTATATAATCATTCTACTTCCCATTCATACTTTTTGATTCCACTTCCGGGTGTGTGATAGATGACGTCATCACCAGATGTGTCTTAGATGACTTCACAGTCAGCTCTGCTTGGGATGACGTTTTCTTAAGTGGCGTCAGTAAAGATGACATCATTAGTGGTCCTGTCATAAATGGTGTCGTTGCCAGTTGTTTTTTGGATGACGTTGTTATTACCAAGGAATGTGATCTTGTAAGATAGCTAGAAGGTGATGGTGTCACTTTCATGATTTGTGAGGATGAGGTGGCAATGGCCGAACAATTATCACCCGAACAATTAATTCCCTTGTACGAGGCACTAAAGCCGGTGTAAGAACCATTCTTATCTGATTTAAATATTACAAACATGTGGTTTGACGAGGAGTATATGCCTTCCTTTGGGGGAGGGTGACCTCCGTAAAACACTCCCAACACCTCCGCTGTGGCATTCTCTCCATCATACGCGTACAAGCAGTCTGTGTCATTCTCGTTTTGCAAAGTGAAGTTTGTAAACGTCAAGTGGATTCGTTGTGCTGGGCTGACCGTGATCCTCCAGGAGCAGTACTGCCCATCCGGGTATTTTCTTGGATAGTTTGGTGAGTGGAAAGTGCCCTTGACTCCGGTAAGAGTTCTGTTGCATCCTAAAAGAGAAAAGATCCTCCGTTGATAGGAGGTAGTTTAGGAGTTCTCTGTTTATTCTGATTCTTTATCCAAATAGTTACTTTCTCCATCTTACCCCTTCCCCCCAACCTCGACAAAACATGTCCAAGAATTGATGTCATCAAAAGCAAATCAAACCTAATAAAATTGAAGACAAGGAATGCAAAACAGAGCCAGATCTTTTAAAAACGCTGAGCTATGAAATTTTCAAAAGCATTTTTTTAAGCGTACCTAGTTTCTTCAGATCGAAAATGCTATACACTTACTAAAATGAAGGCTAAAAAATCTACTTAGGTTAGCTGAGTAAACCAAAACGGAACAATACAATAAAAGGGACTGACAAAATTTATATTAATTGAATTAGGGAGTGTTTTTTGAGTTTATCAGATTAATAGTGGGGGATATTTCCTGCCACCACTATTAACTCGACTTTTGTAAAAAGTTGTTCAGGTTGTTACTTACGTACCCTGATAGTAACAATAATGAATAGTGTGATCATCAATTCCTGCGCCATGTGGATATGTCCCTCCTTTACAATCAGCGTTACCACTGTCTTCATTATCAAACCGTATCCACTCCACACTAACTACAGCCCACTTCACCTGCTGGCATTCAGCTGAATCATAAGCCAACAAGAAAAATGGCCTCTGGGAGGGGAGAGAGATAGGTTCGTTTTTGTCTCCGTCTGTTCTACAGCAAAATTCGATCTCTGTGTTCCGATCATATGCGCCATCAGGAAGTGTCCCCGTCTTGTTATTCCTGTTATCGTCATCTTCGTCGTCCCACTTAATAAATCCTGATGTCAAACCCGTGGGGCAGGACCCGCCTTTCTTGTAAATGCAGTATTTACCTGAAAATCAGATACAGGAGAACATTAACTAAATTTGAAACTGATCTGTGACTGTAAGATGTATCACTGCTTTCATACAGCATTTATTTAATACCTCGAGGCCAAGTGCTTCGTTCATGTCAGACAATGTATCAGTCTTCATGCAGAATGAACGGATAATGCCTTTTTTGTCTACTGTTGCGTCCAGGTGGAATTGCTGTGACTTATGGCTTTTTGGGTTGTCATCTTCATTATCCTGGTATCTGCGTCCAATAAGCCACTGAAAACCATCAGCATAAGGACACCCGGATGCAGCTTTAGGTATCCCGTATGAACCGGCTGGCCAGTAAGTAGACTCTACGAAGAAAAGACACACCAATGTTACAACTTAATCTCCCACTAATTTCTTTTATTTCTCAATGCCTGTAACATGGTAAGAATACAATTTCCTAAAAGCGTCTTTTTCGACAATATATTATTTTCCTAGATTTGTCGGGTAATTAATCTGAAGCAGTTGATTAAATGATGCTGTTGTTCCAGTATTTCCAGATCAGAAGTGACTGAGAGGCTCATCGTACAGACGTGCGCGGCAGAGATCCGAACTCAGCGAGAATAAGGGAGTAACAAGCGACAACGGGTGTAAATGCCGTGGACAGGACCTCAGGGGAGTACCGAAGCTAGACAATCACGGTTCAGAATATTGAAGGTGCTCAGACGTAGTCAGCTAGATTGCGAGCAGTCTCCCTTTCCGCTCAGGGATAGTCGAGGAAAAGGAACAAGCGAGCGAGGGCGAAATCGCCTGCCGCGTTGAATCGTGACGCGCGTGTCGAGCCGCTAGTGTAGTAAGAAAAAACAAAGAGCCGGCTCACTACACCATAGTCGGGCTCGACTATCCCTGAGCGGAAAGAGAGACTGCTCGTAGTCTAGTACTCAGCGTGCAGAGTTTTTGTTGCTTCAAGGCTCCGCGTTGAGGAAATAACGTAAGAAAAAATCAGCGAGCGAAAAAACGAATGGGTTCCCAGTTTTCCCCATTGCACAGCCTGTTCACAGCCTGCTCCCAGGTTGGCCTCGTAGCTCAGTTGGTAGAGCGACGGTGATCCCGCCGGGATCAAAGATTTTTCATTGATCCTGGTAATCATTTCTAATTTCTTCTTTCAGGCCGAATGGCCGGGGGAAAATTATGTAGGGCAGCATTGCTCATATCTAGCACTCATATATACACTTCAAATGTTTACTATTTCATTACAGAGTGCTACGCGGTACATCACATTACTTACTGTTCACAGACTACCTCAAACCTTGCTTGACTGCTGTATAACAAGCGTCAGCGTAAAGTGTGTCACCTAAGACACACGGATTGCAAATGAAAACCAAAAGCGAAACCGGGAGTTAAGGTTACGTTTGTACATGAAGACTGTAGTGTCAAGAGTTTGTCCCTGAATATATAATAATGGTACTTTACTTCAGAGAAGATGTTTGAAAATAAACAAACGTTTGTCAGAGTTAATGTACATAGAGTGAAAGGAATCTAAAAGTAAACTAAGTACTTTTACAAAGCGTTTGTATATAGAAAATCCTAAGCAACTTATAAATATTCATTCATAAGGAAACTCACGACTTTATTTACTGCATACTGATCTTGCCAATTACTGCATTTCAAAGAAAAGTACACTGTAGCCATTTTCAGATCAATGCATAACTCTTAGTGAAATGAGTCAATATGGGGACAATATAGAAGATTTGAAGTGACTGACTGTTCAACCCGATGACAGACTGCAAAAATTTCACGATCCCAACTGACAGATGTTCCGATTTTGGGGCTTGTAGTTTTAAAATACCGAATTTCTCCGAGGACAATCAACATTCAGCCGTTTCTAACCTAACAGTTAAGAGCGCCTGTCTGTAAAAATCAGACAAAATCAAAATTCCGCGGCAAGGGTGGAAAATTCGATTTCTTTCATATTTTAATGTTTGATAGGTTAGGGTATAACTAAAATCACTGGATACTTTTTTTGGCAAAATATCCTTTTATTTCAAAGAAAAATGCAAATAACGAACTTTCGTTAAAATCGCCATTTGAAGCAGTAAATTATGACATCAATTTGAGGCGTTCGCGTGCAAAAACAAATGCCTCTGTCGTCTTTTAAACACTCAATTTTACTTTTGCAATCTCTCAAGAGCTTCAAAAGTGATTTTGGTAGAAACTGCGTTGTTCTTTGTGTTTGAAATAATTTAATTTTGAAAGAATACATTTCTCATCAGGGAAAGTACTTCGTGAATTAAATTATTTTTCACCATGTGCTAAACCTTCAAATCGATTCAGCTTCTGGCTGTTGAATTAAGAAAAGATGTTCTCAGGATTGCTGCAAAAATTTCTTTGGGCAAATGATTGAGAGCGACGCGAGAGCTTTTCAAAGTTCGTTAAAATGCAGGTTGTTTGACCCTTCTTGGCAACATTCCATTCGCGAGTCACGCACATATTTTAATGTGTTTCGACCCATATGAGATCGAAAACGTCAAACAGAAAAACAGTTCGAAATGCTCTTACCTCATTTGCTGTAGAGGACAGGTCCAGAGGCCATTTCCGAGTGATTCTCTTGCCGTTCGACGTATTTTGGTCCTGTTGATGCCACCCAATGAACACCGCCAACTGGGTCAGTGTATTGTAAACGGTCGAACAGCTCAACAACAACCTTTCTTCCAAAACGTTCGACATCTTTCTACACTGTGACATCTTACTCAACGGTTCAGTTGATTTAATACGAGTGTTGCTCAGTTTTCAGTGCACAAAAGCATTATCAGATTTGACTGCTGAATTGGGACCAAACGTGGATGGCGCCGCGTGCGTATTTGGTTTGTCACGCAATGCGTATCAAAGGCATTTTAGGGGGTATTGGAAGGGCAAAACCTTTGAGGTGAAGTAAAATAACATACAGTGTTAATTGCAGGGATTATTCGTGGTTTTAATGGCGTTGTGTGTCTTTCTTACTTATTACCAGTGTTGTTACAACCATTAAAAATTGTATTTGCTACCCTAGCCTAGTAGTCTGAAACGCAATTCCAACCGTTGGATAAGCTTACAGACATGGTTACAGGTGAGTGGTGCAACAGAAGTGGCGCTATTATTAACTAGACCCAACTTTAATACGGGGAAACCTATAACTACAAGGGGCTCCCTTTTGTTAATTGACGAGCGGGTTTTCTACCTATGATCATTGGTGTCAGTCTGCTGGTTCTCAGCTGGCACAGGACCAGTACAAGGCACAGTTATATCAGGAGTGAAAGTCAGCTCGCTGTTAACGGGTTGGATGGAGTTTTGGACAGGAAGGGTTCTCTCTTCATAACAAATGGGTGCAATCGTAGTTTTTAACTGTGCTCTCTTGTCAGCTGTTTGACTTAGTCTACATTAGTGTGTCCTGACTAATGAGTGGGGCTTCTAACAGCACGCAGTGCTGTTTGAAGACTGTGAAATATGGCACGTAACCATGGTAACAAAAATGAGGTTCTGTTCCTGAATTTCTGTTTACGAATCTTACTGAGACAGGTTCCCAGTGAGCGAGATCTCTCACAGCAGCCAGCATACTTATCATAATGGATATGAGGATATCATAACAGAAATACGTCAAGCATCTTGCCCTTAAACGTCTGTTACCTCTTTCACGTTCTACATACACCTTAATGAGGACGAAGAGAAGAGTGAGGCTTCCATCGATTACCTGGCTAATATTCGGATAGACCACAAGCGAATACATAACTCACCTGATCCAACTTTTACAAGCGAACCAGTCCCGCGTAAGATAATTTCAGATCCCTTTTTCCCCAGTCCTCTTTCACTTTGTGGCCACTCTTCTTTTCCTTAACGTGATCCGGCCCCTTGTGCTGCAGCTTCTGCTAGACACTATTCCAAGTTTTGCACGATGGCTGGGACATATCGTCATTGTATTCAAGCGTTCGTTGTAAAAACTGACTTGTAACTTGTGGTATCAGGCCCGTACCAAGGCTGAAATAAATGCTGCGAGCAAATTGGCCTAGTCAAAGCCTCCCCTCCCCCCTTCAAAATACACACTCATGCACATAGATACTACCTCTGTTCACAATGCCACAGTTTGTGTCGATTTCGTCAAACACGACACCCTTTTGGGGACATCGTTCGTTGACAATTTGCCAAAAAGCTGCTTCCTGTTTGCTTTTTCGCCGCCAAAGTCGCCACCAGATTTATAGCATCAGTTTTAAAAAAGTACCCTTAAAGTTACAAGGTTTGTTAAAATTGAAACATTTCGACAGCCAAGCTACGAATCTCGGACCTGTTTTACCTAACTCTCGTAAACGTTTACGTAACTTTTATCACTCGATTGGTGAGATAAAAATAGTTTTGTTCCTTAGACTTGTTTTAAAACAACATGATGAGCTTAAAGCTTGCAGCAAATACACAGCAGCCGCTTAGCCATTAAAGGCATTAAGGTCCTTCACAGTAAAGCTATACTGCCAGGGTCAAGGTGATATGGGTGAAGAAAGACATTGGTAAGGAACCTGGGCGACTGAAATGTGCGGTGGGCTAGTAGATTTTTGAAGCCCACTTGCCCGGTGGCTAGTGACTCAACAGATGTCAAACCCTGTTAAGGTTGTAAAATAATAAAAGGAACTTTTAGCATCAGCATTTAAGACTATTCGTTGCACATTAATTCGTTTTAATTATATATTTTTTGGCTCATTTATTGTAATGTTTTTTCCACTTCCAAAACTTCTGGGGACTCGAGTCCCCCCCCCCCCCCCCCTCCCCCTTCTACGGTCTACGGGCCTGGGTATTCTTGGTGCATGAAAGTAAGGGAACAATTGTTTTCAAGCTTTTGATTCGTCTGATGTTGTAACCACAAACTCCGACAACAAGAAAATGGAACCAACAACAACCGTCTTCTGTGTAACGAAACAATTCATGTATGTAAATATGTATGATTTGTGAAAAAAAAAAGTCCGAGGCCCCCCCTCTAAGCCAAGACAATAAGCACAAACTAGTTAGTCACATCGCAATTTCCCTGATAAAAACGATTTTAATGTTCTGGACTCGACGTTTTGAAGAGGTTTTTAACTTAAGCTAGTACACGTACCCTTTTTGGCTAATTTTCGTGTTCGAACATTGTTATTTGCATGCCTACAACTCACGCCGAGGGGTGACTACTCTTTCTGCATTCTGGCACGGGAGGCTGAGGTGCCTAAATGTAGCACTAATTTTGTTTCGTATTTTTGGTCCATTACTAGTTCCTCCCATTTCTCGAACCCTGAGCCGTTTAAAAAGAATCAGAGCAGATTTTGCCCTTCCCCTACCCTCTAGTAAAATGTCCATTCCGATGATTTGCATTGCGTGACGCGGCTCTAGATAGAACTCTGGCCACGTTAGCGGCGACATGTGGTGATAAAAACCTTTTTGTGTATTGCCAACTAAGCAACACTGACCAGCAACTGAACCGTTGAGTAAGATGTCACAGTGTAGAAAGATGTCGAACGTTTTGGAAGAAAGGTTGTTGTTGAGCTGTTCGACCGTTTACAATACACTGACCCAGTTGGCGGTGTTCATTGGATGGCACCAACAGGACCAAAATACGTCGAACGGCAAGAGAATCACTCGGAAATGGCCTCTGGACCTGTCCTCTACAGCAAATGAGGTAAGAGCATTTCGAACTGTTTTTCTGTTTGACGTTTTCGATCTCATATGGGTCGAAACACATGAAAATATGTGCGTGACTCGCGAATGGAATGTTGCCAAGAAGGGTCAAACAACCTGCATTTTAACGAACTTTGAAAAGCTCTCGCGTCGCTCTCAATCATTTGCCCAAAGAAATTTTTGCAGCAATCCTGAGAACATCTTTTCTTAATTCAACAGCCAGAAGCTGAATCGATTTGAAGGTTTAGCACATGGTGAAAAATAATTTAATTCACGAAGTACGTTTCCTGATGAGAAATGTATACTTTCAAAATTAAATTATTTCAAACACAAAGAACAACGCAGTTTCTACCAAAATCAGTTTTGAAGCTCTTGAGAGATTGCAAAAGTAAAATTGAGTGTTTAAAAGACGACAGAGGCATTTGTTTTTGCACGCGAACGCCTCAAATTGATGTCATAATTTACTGCTTCAAATGGCGATTTTAACGGAAGTTCGTTATTTGCATTTTTCTTTGAAATAAAAGGATATTTTGCCATAAAAAGTATCCAGTGATTTTAGTTATACCCTAACCTATCTTACATTAAAATATGAAAGAAATCGAATTTTCCACCCTTGCCGCGTTATGTTTGATTTTTACAGACAAGCGCTCTTAATCCATGCAAACCTTGACCACTACCATTGAAAAGAATTTCGAGAAAAAGACATGGGAACCTCTGACTGAACGTGGCATACTTGTACTATACTGAGCTCCGGGACTGAGCTCTGACCCTGAACATACTCACCTGAGGGTTCGAAGCAGCACAAAAGTGCTATGAGACCGAAAGCTTTCCACAATAACATGTCCTTTCTTTGTAAATAAAGCAGCAAACAGATTGAGAGATGGTTAGAAAGCGACTTTGCGTGGAGTAGAATCAGCACAAGTTGCCGTACCGCTAAGTTTTGTTATCGCCGACGTTATCATGAAACGTGAGTCAGTATTTGTGATTTTATGGCCTGTAATTGAGGTACGGGGTTAAAATGACACATTAGTAAAAGTTTATTGTTGTGTATTGAATATCAAATGAGTATATGTAAATTTTTTCAATGCACCAAAACGTGGAAAACAAACATTCCAAATTAAATAGTGTTTAAAGCTTCCGGTTTGAAAATTGGCCAACTTTTATATCCGAAACTAGTACTTTTTATTTAAGAAAGAGCTTACGATAAATTCGCCGTGACATTTTAGATAAATACCTTATTTTCTCGAATAATAAATCAAATATTTAATTTGAAACAGGGGTAATGGGCTTCTGATTTGAAATAATCGCTTTCCTCGAATAATCACCCCCTACCCCTCCCCCTTCACCTTCTTTGACTAACCAAGTGGAAGTAGTCTCAGTCTGTTCCAGCAAGACTGAGTGATGAGTGATGATTCGAGCTCTGACACCGAGCATATATTGACATTAAAAGGGCCATAAAACGACCAAAAAATCAGTTGTTAGGCGTAAAAATAGAAAAATTTTAACCGTTTGTCGTAAAAAAAGTTAACCGTAAAAAATGTTTCTAGCCACGATTTGTCATTTTGAAAGTGTCAAGATCTCTTGTTAGGACAGTTTTTGTGTCTTGTCTCATGGCTAATGCGGCGAGGACAGCTACATATTCTGCCGTGGTACCGACGGAAAAGCAAAATTACAATTCTTAAAGTAATTACTTGTTGATTTTTTTTTTCATCCCAGAATGGTCCTAAGACCTTTATTGTGTATCACTACAATAGAAATTAATTTTCAACTTTTAAAATTATTGCAAATTAATTTGTAAGATTTTTGTTAACCTTAACTGAAAGAAATTAACCACTAGCCGTAAAAAAGCCAATATTTTTACCGTTTCAGCGTAAAGGCCACACTTACGGCAGTCAAAGAAAAAAAATTGAGAACCGCATAGAAATGCCATTTTCAGTAGCCTCCCACGCAGTCGTTGTTAGGGAAGAGTCGTACTACCCTCCTCCCCACAAGCGGTTTATCAGGCATCTGTGGGGGGGAGGGTAGTACAACTCCCCTAAAAACGACTGCGTGGGAGGTGACGTTTTTATGATTATTTTAAAGAGGCATAGTCACGCTATTTTAGTTCACTTTAAAAATCAAAAATATGTCCTCACATCAATGAACGCCCACAAATAATGGTCTAGTTTTGTTAACAATCACTGAAACTATTTTTTGTCGTCTGTTGCTACGGACGGCACGAATGGAAATGGATTGCAACTTGAAAAAATTAGGCTAACCTTTTCAAAATCTTTAATTGTGTAGACATTAAATCGATATTAAATGGTCATGGTTTGTTTTCTCTTAATGAAATTAAGTTAATATGTTCCTTTAAATGTTCAAACACAATGTTGGGCATGGATAAAGTTAGCTATCGATAATTTTAGCACAGTTTTGACCAAAAATCTGCGAAATACTCGTGACTATGCCCCTTTAAGATTAAATGAGAAAATAAAACAACATGTTTAAGGCACAACTTCCAGCGAGCAATATTTAAAATAATCTCCTCCCCCCCCCCCCCCCCCCCCACCACGCACACCCCGCCGTGAAATATAGAAAATTTGGCAAGTAAATCGAGCTGAGAATCATCTGAAATGCATCCCTGTTAATATTTACAAGTTCTTTAATCAAAAATGTCCGGAACCAACTGGCACAGCACAATATAATCAGCTATAATAAAAAAACCGACCACAGAATTGGATTTGCCGAAATTTTGGACATTCAAGCCAAAGGTCGTTACAATATGTCCAACCGAATCAGGGAAATATCTGGGGTTTTTTTTTCAGTCAGTTCGTTTGTTTTTGTTTCTTTGTTTTTTGTTGTTGTTGTTGTCTTGTTTTGTTCTTTCCGTTTCTTTTCAACTAAGTACGAGTACTTTAGCTCTTCGAAAAAAAATTCCTGCAAAGCTTTCGCTAAAAGAAAAATAGTTTTTCTTTTCGATTTTATTAAAAGTGCACAGCGAATGGCAGCGAAGAAATATTTTACAAACCAGCGAAAGAAAACTGATGCCGATGAAGGTTGGGAAGAAAAATTTGCTTAACATCCCTACCCCGCCCCCCTCCCCCTTCAAAAAAAAACAGATTCCCCGTCCTTTATTTATTTGTTCCCGTATCATTAGTGGCACGTGCAAACTGAGGAAATACTGTGAGCCAATCAGTGAGGAGTATTTAACCACGTGCTTCTTTGCGCCAGGTTGGTTCATTCGCGTTGTTTGGCGCCATGTTTAAAAACATTAACTCAGATCAACTGATTTGGCCAAGGAACACGAAGAAGAAAAAACTGTTTTGTAACATGAGACGAAATATAAATTACTAGTTTCAATTGCTTTCTTCGTCAGCTTATCTACAGATAGCAAGGTAATTGTAGTGACAGTGTGAGACTCGGCTACAAGAAGATAAACAGGGAGAATTTAGAAAAAGAGGTCAATGTGTTACTTTGCAGACTTTGCAATTCTTGTTTGAAGTTCATTGACGTAGGTCACAAAATTTCTCATTTCTTCGGTAAATGCAGATGTATTTATCAAGATAGTCTAGCACAAACTGAAGTAAGCTTATAAATTCTTGTTCTTGTTTACAGCAAGAAATTGTCGGTGTTAGTTCGTAAATATCATTATCCGGGCCAATTCACGTGGCGTCGAAACAACAATTCTTCGACAAGTTTACAAGTGATGTTTTTTTAGTCCCGGAAAATATTAGAGGTAGACTCGTGTACTAGTTTTAAACTTGTTAAAGATTGTGGTGATAGCTTTTTAATAACAATAAAAGTCAATTCAAAAGTCCAACTAAAAATATTTTCAGCGATCGTGGCTTTTGCAAAACAGATATTCAATGCATATTACCAAATATTTGAACAGCACGTACAAGTTCGTAACTAACGACGTTTCCTCGTAATTTTTGTCGGGTACAGTACGGTACAGGCAAAATATTACAGCGAAAAGGAGATAATTTTTCAAAGAATAAACACCTTTGCTAAGAATAGCTATTGTACAAAGAAAAAAGTTTAAGATATTTTGTTACTGCCCAGGGCAGAAAAAGTAACAGGCAACATTTAACTTTGGAAATTTAGAACTTTTAGAGAAAAATTATATCACATTTAATGGATGTTGTTATTTATGGAGGCCATGCAGATGAAACCCATGAAACTCGTTCTTTGAGTTGTAATTTTGTATTTATTTCAGGCCCGTGAACTGAATTAACACACTGTGGGACAATTTTCAAATATTACTTGAAATATTTATCCCAAATACTCTTGAAACCAAAAAATGACATCCAAAGGTTTTATAACTTAAAGTTCAATTCTGAGTCAAAGAACACGAAATTGTCGAACTTTAAGTTTTTATCAAAAGCTTAAACTGAAATTATATCAACTGCAAAAATAACAGAACGATGCTTTTGCGGCGAATTGACGGCCATGTTTTTCCCTCGTTCTAATTTTCCACTATGTTTGAGGTAATCAAAATGCGTGTCGTGTCGTGTTGTGTTGTGTTGTGTTGTGCTGTGCTGTGTTGCGTTGCGTTGTGTTGTGTTGTATTGTATTGTACTGTACTGTGTTGTGTTTTATTGTATTGTATTCTATTGCATTGCATTGCATTGCATTGCATTGTATTGCATTGTATTGTATTGTATTGTATTGTATTGTATTGCATTGCATTGCATTGCATTGCATTGTATTGCATTGTATTGTATTGTATTGTATTGTATTGTATTGTATTGTATTGTATTGTATTGTATTTCTAATAATGCTCGTTCAACTTTCTTGGCGGCACTAAATCCTTATGAAGATATCAGAGTTTGAATAATAAGCATCGATTGCAAATGGCAAGATTTTATATTAATCCTCGTTTCTCAGCTTCCTCATAATTTAAAGCAAACCATATACAGAGTGTCTTTGCGATTATATTATCATTTTTATTTCATTTGCAGTTTCCCTTATTTGGATTCCCGAGGTCTCCTCCACAACTATCCATCTACCAGCCACAACCACAGCATACTCAGTGTCCAGGCATCCCAGCCACAGGACCTCGAATTTGTGGCCATGTACCCACACAGCTAAACGTTGCCCAGGTTGCGACTTCAAACTCATGCTAACCTGCGATCAGGCCGAATTTTTTGGCATCGCTCTCATATTCTCTTACGTGGGTCGCTCGCTAAAATAGGGCCTGATACAATCTCTCACAGGAGTTCGTGTCGGCGGCCAAATTTTGGCCGCGGGAATCTCGCAATCTGATTGGCCCTTTAACAATAGAGCTGTCAACGGAAGTAAATTGTCTACGAGACTTGCTCACAATTTTCAATCCGACCGCCATGGTCAAGGAACAAGTCTGCCGAGGTAAACGTGTCCCGCGGCTCAAAGATATTCTCGTCCTTCTAGGAGAATTGTCATCATTTCTTTCTCTCCTGAGAATGGCGTCCGGTTTGACGCAAGCTGTCTCTCACTCGGAGCAGAGAAGTACAGCAACAGTGAAGTATGTATCCCGTTTTATCGCATCGTGTCTCCAAATTTTCATTTGAAGGCTTTCAGCTAGTATTGAAAATATAAGCAGAGTAGTGGTTGTATCCGCATTTTACGAAACAAAACGAACAGCAAGTATCTTTCGCCAAGAGTGATCAACAAGTCAACCGATAATTCCGTAAACTTAACGATGAGCTGATGTTTATAATTTTAGTGAGAGCCGCACTCAGCGAGATGCTGTATTTATTTTTACCTAAGTAATAAAGACTTTCAGTTTATTCATTCAGTGTTAATAATGTCGTTTTAATGATCTCTGACATTGATATCAAAGGATCTGACTAGGTTTATGATAAATGTTCTTCGTTTCAAAATTCGCTGCTGTTTAGAGATGAAATTCGCTGGTAATCTCAAATATTTTATATCACTTCTGCAGCTAAATTAAATTACAAAACACTCGTTTGTTTATAAACGGTTTTATTGATATCTTTTTTCTAAAGAGTGAAACTGATGGTATTTCTCTTAATTTCCCAAGGTGTTTTGTATTTTACGCAGAAAAGCAGTGACAAATGCGTAGAGAATATTTCCGGATACCACCTGAAATGAGAAAGGATTCAAACATGCAGCATGGCATGGTACATGACAACCTCGTCGTGTTCTGAATTTTCATTCAGTTTCAGCTCAGACAGAGCAACTATGTACAATACCGGAGCGCGTACCTTCAAGTTGTAAATTTGAACGCTAGTGCCAAGATTTATCGTAGCCTGTGATTTTCTTATTTTTGCCGACATTTGAGGACTTTTTGCGAATGCCATTACATACACATATGGGAAATTTGCATACCGAGGAGCGTGCAAGCAAAACAAATTTTGATTGGCCGTTTTGTTGAATGTCAATCAATCAAAAAAGTGGGCGGCAGACGTTCCGTAGAAGAATTGTATCGGGCTCTATTTTTCGTTTCGCCCTTCCCGCCGGGATGTTTCACCGAGCGAAACGAAAATAGAGCCTGATCGCAGGTTAAACTCATGCAAGATTCTGCCATTTGGTCAGTAAAATTTCTTGTGGGTTGGGAGGGGTGGGTAAATACAGCCTTGGATGAACCTCACAATGCGAACTTTACACACACGCTCGGCTTGAAGTCCGCAGACTTCTTATTCGGCTTAACTTACTTGTAGTTAGTTTAGTTAGTTGGTCCCCTGGGTCGGTGTAGCTCCCCCTTTTGAGCTCCCATTTGGGTTCCATTGCAAGTTATTCGGCTAGTGTTCGACTCTTCTGTTTGGCTTTATTCCGGCTTTTCTTCGGCTTTGCTTCGGTATTCTTTCGACTTTTCCTCGGATACACTTCGTCGTTGTCATCGTCGTCGTCTCCCGCTTCGTTGCGCAAAATTCAATTTATCAACCACGGTTTCACTTGAAAGTGTAAGCGCCTTGCAATTGAATTATTTAAAATAACTTAGGAAACTATAGCTAGAGATCGGACTCGAGGCCATTCAACTGTTGTTAGGAGCAAATACGATAAAAAAGCAATGCTGATTCAACGGTAGGAAAACTGTATATATTTTACCAGTATTTCAAAAGGCACAGCCTTTCTTCTTCAGGGTCTTACAGAGAAATCAGCATTGAATCATGCAGCATTGCTTTTTTATCGTATTTGGTTCTTTATTTTTGCTGATTAGATCCTTTACTAGAGGATCCGGTACTTTTGTTTTGTTACGGTGGTCCATTCAAAGTTTATTGTTGTTAGGAGACCTGATTTGGCCACTCCTTAAAAGTTTAGAGGCTTCTCTAGTTACAGGTACATAGATAGTTAGTTTAGCATCGCAGTTTTGAGTTGGCATTTGCCTCGTTGAACGAAATATACCCATTCTTTACAACAAAGACATAAGACATTTAAACATAATCTCTAAAATACCGCCGAAAAATTTCAGAGTTTTAGCGTTTGCAGAGAATTTTAGCTGAAGTATTTGTTAACTTTCAATTTTGCGAGAGTAGATCAGGACATAAGGACATAACTACCTCGCGTACAGAGAAAGCTGCGACCAGGCCGTATTTTCCTGTAAAGACAGAAAGCCTGGTTACAGATTACTTGCGGGCATGAAGGGACAATCAATCCACACACCTCAAGGTTAGATCGTTTACAAATTGAAAGCGAAGGCAGCCTTCGTGACCCATTTACGACGCGGAAACATCACTGGATTTAACATCAAGAAGATAGGAAGCTAATTAAGCTAGTCTTAAGTAGTGACAGAAAAATAGGAGAATTTTCCCGCTATGGCAGAGTTAACATTTAGACGGCCGGGTTTGTCTGCGTGTTAATTTTACCTCGTGGGAGGAATTTCCTGATAGGAAGCCCTGCATTGCACCGCGCAGGCGCAGATCGTCCACAAATAGTAGGCGTGCGTAGTCTTCACACTGATGACAGTGCCTGGAGGACGGTTGCTTCATGCTATTGGAGTTATCATCAGCTTTATGCTGTTGAAAACTCTTACGGTGCGCCAAGCGGCCTGAACTGCATGGTACGGAACGACAGACTCCGCCGCTCGTGGTACTGAAATCGAAGAGGCCGGTCGAAGAAAGAAGACCAAAGCTCGTCGAACGATGTAGGTAGTTAATGTATTAGTGTAAGTGCGAGGTAACTGCCTGGGCGGCGATGAAAGAAGAAGATGCAGGACCAGACAACAAGAACATGATGACCGAATAACAGGTCATTTGCATTAAGACGTCTTTTGCTTCTTCCACAAACTGAATAAGCCAAAGTTGAAATCGTTAGTGCAAGGAAATAAAACCTGGCCGAAAATTCACTGTGGTAGACATCAACAAAAGCAAATCTAAATTGTTCTAATGCAAATTGCCTGTTTCTGGGATTAGGAAAAAGAGTAGACAGAGAAGTTAGCATATAGCTCAACTAACGTTGGCGTTCAAGCTTCGTAAAACTTGAGACGACAAACTGCATGGTTTGAAATTGTTTTGCCTTCTCACATTGAAATAGTTATCTTACACTTCAGACATCAGAGGCTGGAATCAGTGAGGCAACTTAGAATGATTGTAATAGGCAAGAGAACCTGAGAAATTTCACGTAGTTCCTCAACCGGCAAAGGGCGTTTTACTGTTTGTTCTTTCGGATTGTCTGTGAAACAGTTCTTACCAGTTGCGTTCATGAAGCTTATGTTCGCCAAAGGTGGTTCAAACAGCCAAAGTAAAATAACATTTTTTTGGCCAGCCTAACTCCATCGCCAATATGAACTTCTACTCTTCGCCTGGTCAACTTAACCGACTACATCCTGTTGAGCTGCGTTTGGTACCCAATTTCCAGGAAGAAGCCTGAATCCTGAGCCTGCGAAGAGCATGGAATAACATGACAGCTGACAGCAACCCATGTAAGGTGGGACCGATTTCGATGGTGCAATCTTTGCTTATCACCGTCTGTGAAAATCATAAAATTACGATCGGCATCCATTTTCTAAGAGGTCTCTAAAAGATTCCTGGAGAACTTGTCAGCATATCCGGAGGATCAAAGTGCACAATATAATTTTTGTTTTGACCATGCTGTTATGTAGCAGTTGGATGCGGTAAATGCGGCAGTTAGAGACGACGGTTGTAAGCATATATTGCACGACATTGCACCATGTTAATCAGCCCGAAGCACAGCAATCTGGCAAGAGTTACGAGGAACTCGCGCGCGATAATGTGTGTTGCGTGACACGTGAAGGTAACATTAGCTCCCAATCATCGTTCGATCTGTCTTCATTTCTTTGACTGTAACTTCAGCGCGTCTTACACGTAATTCCGCGTAGAAAACAGACAATGACAATTGGAGCAGGCGTTACCTTCAAGCGCAACGTGACATATAGCCACTTCGGTTTTCGATTTCGATTTCGGTTCGGTTTGTGTTTTGCCTGCGATCTGGCTTTCGTTTTGGATTCGGCTATAAACTTTTAAAGCCTTGGTATCGACATTGCCTCGATAGCAAGCCGTTTATGATTTCTGCGTACTTTCTGGAGTACTCTGGGGTGTTACATTCGAGACGTCAAGTTTTAAGGACGTATGAACACCCCTTAGTATCTCTGGAAGTTTTTGGTACAGAAGCGCACCCCAGCTTACCATATATAATTTAATAAGTTATGTAAACTCTGAGTGAATTCAATAAAAGTTTGAACTGCACTGTTGTCAGTCTCTTTAATCTTATAAATAAAGCATCAGCAAAAAAGTAATTAGCAATACTAACTGGTGATAACTTTATTTCAGGTGAACATCTAATCCCGGGGGGTACTCCCTACAGTGGGCTATACGAAGAGGTTCAGCCCGAAAGGGGTGCCTTTTTCAAGCTCGCAGTATATTAAAGGGTAGGGAAAATTGCCATTTTACTAAAATGGCCCTTACTGCCATTTTTACAAAATCACCTGCAAAGTGGAAGAAATGGTGGCTAAAGCGAAGCATATCAAAGGGTGCCACATTTTGAGAGAAATGACTACGCAACTGAATCAGAACAGCTGAAAACCAGGGAAAAACGTGGCGATTAAAAGAAATCCTGTTGTTTTGGCTGAACCTTGAGGTATAAGAAAAGGGTGCAATTTTGCTCTAGGTGTATGAAAGGGGTACCATTTTGGTAAAAATTGGTAAAGTAAAGGGTAAGGGTGTGAACCTCCGGGCAGAGCCTCCCCGTATAAAACGTTATTGAGTAGCCCCCCCCCCCGGGGCATCTAATTCTTTTTGTGATTAGGTTGTGCTTGAGTACTTGAATAAAACAAACTAAAACTCCAGTTTGTCAGAGTGATTTGTTTAAAGGTCAGATTAAACAGTACGAACAAAACTACTAACTGATTTTCCCGCAGGAATATTTACTTTTCAGGGTCATCTTTTCGCATTGCCACGTTGCACAGTGTTGTAACTAAGCTGCACTTTGACGAAAAATAAAATTCTGCAAAAAGGCCGCCGGTGTGTTTTTTCTAAAATAATACCTATGTAGGCATAAGCACAACGACTAACCTTAATTATTTTACTTCAGGAACTGCTCGATCTTCAACGCTTCAGATCTATCGCGCACATTTTCCATGCTCAATGTGATCAACTTTGCTTATATCGCCACTTTTGGGCGCGTCCTGTCAAGATACGCGCACGTTTTTTACATTAACTTTTTTGCACGCGTTCTGTCATGATACGTGCACAATTCTCGCGTCAATTTTTTGGGCGCGTCTTTCAAGATACGCGCCCTTTTTTTCGCACGGACTTTTCTGGGCGCCTTTTCAAGGTACGCGACCGTTCCTGTGGAACCCCTTCTGTCTGATGGAAGAGTAAAGGGCTGAAGGTTAGCTATGTACGTCTTATATTCATCGAGTTATTGCAATGATCTGTTTGTTCGTTTAGTCCCCAGATTACGCAAAGATAGCACATCACCAGAAAACTGTGCAGTGTCAAGATAAACAAATGAGCCTGACTGTAATTATAATAAGAGACTTAACAACAAATCGCTTGCGTATTAGAGGTTACTTTCCGTCCCCAAAATACGAGAAAGTTGTAACGTGAGTAGGTTTTGCCAAGAGACGAAAAAATGGCGGAGAGAAAGTTTGAAGCCTTAATGGTATGGACCCTTATCATGTGTGCTCTAATAGAGCACAGCAATAGTTGCAAAGAAAGAACAGAAAGAAACATCAAGACCGTTGTTCTAAGGTTGAATATGATGTCTTTGATAACTAATGCAAAGAAAGGACAAAACAAACATTTCAAGTAAGGAGGATTTGGAGAGATTTGCTGGGCATGCCCTTCAAACCTATTTGACTGAACACCCACTTAAACGAAGTTACCTGATTCTGATACCTTTTAAATAACTTTGACTAATTGTACTCTAATTTATTTGATACTAATGTTCTTTTTGTATTAAAAAGAATTACCTTCAGGAAGACAGTCCGTTCCAGACGTCATTCGTGAGGGAACTTTGGGCCAGTCCCTCCATTTCAGAGCTGGCAACTCAGTTGCTTGTGGATTACTCAGATATCAGAGGTTAGTTTCTTGTGAAACGAAATAAGGTAGTTCTACTGGTTAACGCACTCTATCAGGCGTGGCCAAGAAAAAAAAATCAACATTTGAGGCAGGGGTAGAGAAGTAGAGGAGTTATGCCAGGCACATGATGACACTCATAGACAAAATGTATTGATGGAGATGAAAAAGCAGTTTTATTTTTTTATTTATTTTTTTTTTCATAGCAAGCACAAAATTCAGATGTCACCGCAACCGCGTAGGCAAACCTAAATGCAACCTCGTTCCCAAGGTCCCGTTCCCTGGAGCGAGGGGACGGGAAGAAGAGAGACCCTGGGAACGAGGTTGTTCTGAATGGAGTGATAACTAAGAGACCAGCCGCAGACTGACTATTGACAGGTCAGTTTGTGTAGATTCCAACCAATGTTGCGTAACATCAGCAATCCCCACTAAGACACGCGGAAAAATTGACAAGTGAAATCCCCCGAATCCCGGGATGGATATTGCAGTATTTAAAAAGGTAATAAAAAGGTCACACTATAGTGAAATTTTAAAAAGTTTGACAAAAAGTGGACCGAACTAACGACGAGAAAATAGACGAACTCAACGAGGCTTCCATTGATTTAAGGTCCACGAAAATACACAAGAAACAAATATAACAGGAAATCTTTCAAGGAAAAAAATAACTCAACTCTAATTTATACTGTTAAAAGTTCATTTCTTTAGCAGACTAGAGGCAGTCCCTCGTTCCGCTTGGGGATTGGCGAGTGAAAAGAACAGGCAAATGTCTGCGGAACACGAAGTCGGCTGCGCGCCCGTTTTGTTTCGGCACGCAGCAGGCGAGTTTCGCGCGTTCTCGTATTGTTCTCACACTGAGCGGAAGGAGGGACTCGTCCAGTTCTGATTTCAGGAAAGAAGAATTTTTAAAGGACGTGACCGCAAGTTCCCATTTCTAGCGACATTGTAATTGGAAAGGCGTGTCTGATGTCCACCCTCCAGGTCTCAGTTAACTACGAGAGACACGGCTTTAGTATCTAGAAAAAGCAAGCAGTTGCAATGAACTGACACAGGATGAAACTTTGGGAATCAGTCGACGTAACTCCGGCCCAATACCAAGACCAAAACAAAAATGCATAATTGTTGTAACTGAATTAATGTGCATAATTGAATAAATTCATGGCTAGATAAAGAAAGAAACAGGAAATGAATAAATAGATAAATAAACAAAAGTAATCGGAAAATACTTGCAAAAGACGATCTTCTAAAATAATGACCTATAAACGTCAATAATATTTAAGAAGAAATCTGTAAATTGAAGAATTAATTTCAAAAATTTGAGAGAACCAAAGCAATGCCGAGGTGGGGTGGGGGGGGGGGGTCAGGAGTTGTGGCGGGGAGTGCGATATACACGTAACAAGAGAGACCACTGGGGACGAATCCACTGGAAAGCCTGACTGTTTTCTGACTGTTCGTTCTGGGGCAGGCAGAAAGTACCAGAAGTCAGAACCAGCATCTAGCAACCCTGAAGACTTACTAGGGATCCAGCTACCGGGGGTTAGTTTTGGTAAAACAAAATGAGAGAGCTTCGATTCCAATGGGATTTTAACCCGTCATCTCTGCCTGTGATATTGTGGAAATGCTCTTTTACCAGCTGCAAGGAAAAGACCGACAAAAGTTCAGGCTTCGATAAGATTCAAATGTTTTTAAATTTGTTATTGAATGTGAAGCAAATTTTGGGGGGATTAACTTCGCGATTCCCAAACCCACGGAATAAGCTTTAGCTTAAGTTGTTGCTAAAATTCTCCAAAATAAATTCATCTCTAGAACAGGATTATCCAGATGACATCAGTACAGCCAACTATCCAGTTCCAAGAGACTTCCACATGTCAGAGTCAGTGGTGTATCACAGAATATGCATGCAGTTATGATGTCTAATCCCTGACCAGCTGCTGAGCTATGGAATCGTTTCCAGTGTAAATGTTTGCAAGAACAATTTTCACAAATGAGTACTTGAAATTAAACCTGCACGCATGACAATTGATAACTGACATAGCAATAAGAGGTGAGCATTAGTCTCAGGGTAATGCAGGTTTTTTTAATTATTATTTTAACCCATGTCCAAAACGATAATTATGAATGCATATGTGAATGACAGGTGTCAAATGAAATGAAGAAGTATGATTAATTAATTGTAGCTCTGAATCTAATTTATGCGACTGTGGATTAAACTTGCGTTTGTTTCTGTTCTGTCAGGTTCATTGTTTTTCCTGGACTGATGAAGAGTGAGCAAGGTATCTACCTTACAAGCAACTTTCAGGAGAATGAGAGATTCCAGCCAACAGGCCATTTCAGAGTTGTCTTGTACCTCTTTTTCAAAGCGAGTCTTGGTGCATAGCCTTTCATATGAAAATGAGCTTTCATTCACATGTAGATAAAACTCATTTTCACATGAAAGGTTTTGCATGAGGCTTCGCTTTGAAAAAGAGGCACAAGACAATTCGGAAATGGCCTATTTGTTACAGTGGCTTATTCCAGTTGACAAAAGGAGCCCTTTAACATGAAGCGGAATATTGTACATCAGATTAAGATCAAATTGCTTTAGAGGAGATGTGATGAACTTAATAAGGACAGCGGTAAGTCAGATAGCCAAATAGGGAGGCCAATTCAAACATAATTTTCAAATCAAGGTGACTTGTTGAGTATGTAGCAATGGGATTTTACTGTAGTTTCATTTAGATTTGCTCTATTTCCTTAAATAGTCATGCTGGCAGAAAAATTTTTTAATACCCAAAAGGGAGCCATTATTCACTTGGTCACATCAAATTTTAACAGAACTGTCATAAATTGAAATTCAAAGAACAACACGCTTATGTCATCTTAATTGGAGTGTTCACTCAAGAGTGGGCAATTATGCAATGAAGAGGTTATTTATTAGAAAGTATGGCAGTGAACATTAATTTCAAGAGTTTTGCAACAGTTCTCATTTTTTCTTTGCCTTGGGGTGAAATTCTTTTAAAACCAATTATTTTTACACAGAAGACAAGCTACCTATTTCCTTCATTCCACACAACTTGTCAATTAAACAATTTTTTTTCAAGACACACTTTAGACACAAAAGTTAGAACCGTATTGACTGACTCAAGATTTAATTCTGAGAATCAAAAGATGGAATTATTAGTTTGCCTGCTTGCGAAAACCTCTGTCAGTGCAAGAGTGTTTAATCCCCTCAAACCTCCTCTGGCTATTCAAAAATTCACGTCATTCATTTTCTAATCCAGTAAAACAAAGTTATTTTATTTGACAGTGATTACATAATAAGCCCAGAGAGCAAGTAACATGTGTTTTTATGGTTACTCGCTGTTCAGTGTATTGATTCGCAAAAAGAGATGACAGACCAAGTTTGCTTTCCTGTCCCAAATTCCACCCACTCAAAAATGTATTGGCCTGTCACTGATAAAAGAAAATTAATCTTGTCATTTTAACTGTTAGATGGGACTGTGTTATCTGGGGCCCAATATTTAGTATTTAAATTCATGAGGTCATGTTTCAGGCTTGTGCTGCTGCATTAAAGCATTGAGGTTACTGTTCAAAAATGGCTGGAGCCATGAGCAAAAGCAAACAATTGAGTTTTTATGGAGTCAGTCCATAGTTGATGTATCAATTCACAAAAAAAGATAGCACTTTACTGGCTTCCTCAACTCCTTAGTCTTACCCATCATTTTTTTCCTGTCACTACGTGGAAGAAAGTGTTGTCATGGTATGCTGTTTCAATAAGATGAGTTCATATTATCAAGGCTCTTTCTTTTTTTCTTTTTTTTCATTCATGAGGCCCTTTTTGAAGTTTCACATGTTCGGCCAATTGATTAAATCAGTCTGGCTACCATGATAGGGTCTTGCATGTACATGGCACGGATATTGTACATGTACATACATAACATTAGACATTGTTAACTCAAGCAATTTTTTTCTTCTTTTCACCCAAGCAAATTACATTTTAGAGGAAAACCTGCTTTAATTAAATGGTCGAGACAACAGCAACAATGTGTTGAAATCTTCAGGAATAACACGCCTCTTTTTAAATATTACAAACATGTTTCAATGGTAACTTCCGTCATCGTCAGTGTAACGGTTGTTTACAGAACTGCTGAATTGTGTAGCGTTAGAGTTACAATGTGTATGAGTGCTACATTACATAACACTGGATACATTTGATTGAAAGTTTAAATGGAACTACAGAGTGAGCGTGCACCTGACCAAAACGGTATAAGGTCCAGATGCATACAAGGAAAGCGTCAAATTAATATGTTTGACCTGTTGATTCAGGTCAGGCTTTTCCCACTTTTTGTACAATGATTCTTTTAGCTTTTAGGTACCAGGTTAGGCCAAAAGAATCAATGTAAGAGTGACACAAGTCTTACTGTTAGGTTTTACTATCACAAGGGTAACTCAAGTTTCAGCCTTGTAAGGGTGCACGTCAGGTTTTACAATTACAGGACTTGGTGTAACGCAATTCTTACTCTTGTGAGGATGCACACTAGGTTTTACTATTACAAGGTAGGACAAGTCTAAGTCTAGTGTAAAGGCATGCACAAGGTTTTACTATTATTATTAAGGGTAACTCAAGTCTTGGCCTTGTAAGGATGCACATGAGGTTGTACTATTACAAGTCTCAGTGTAACACAAGTCTTATTAACCCTTGTAAGGGCACACACTAAGTTTTACTATTACAAAGGGTAACCTAAGTCTTATTCTTGTAAAGGGTGCACACTAAGTTTTACTATTACAAAGGGTAACCAAAGTCTTATTCTTGTAAAGGGCGCACACTAGGTTTCACTATTTCAAAGGTAACTCAAGTCTTACTCTTGTAAGGGCGTGCACTTAAAGTTTTATTATTACAAGGGTAACACAAATCTTACCCTTATAGGGTGCACCCTAGATTCTACTATTACAAGGGTACAACGGTAGCTTTTACTTTACAAGGGTGACACAATTAAGTCTTATTTAGTAAGGGTACATGCTAGCTTTTACTATTACAAGGGGAGAACAAGTGCTATCATGTATGGGCGCACACTTAAGGTTTAACTATTTCAAGAGTAGCACAAGTCTTACCGTAGGGACGCACACTAGGTTTTACTATCACAAAGGTAACTCAAGTCCTACTGTTGTAGGGGCGTGTACTAGATTTTACTATTGGAAGGATAACAAATCTTACCCTTGTAAGGGCGTACCCTAGGTTCTACTATTATAAGGGTGACTCTAGTCTCTACAAGGGTAACAAAAGTCTTATCTTGTAAGGACGCACACTAGGTTTTCAGTACTACTACAAGGGTAACACAAGTCTTATCTTGTAAGGGCGCACACTACGTTTTATTATTACAAGGCTAACACGTCTTATCTTGTAAGGGCGTACGCTAGGTTTTACTATTACAAAGGTAACACTAGTCTTACTCTTGTAAGAGCGCACTAGTGTTAACTATTGCGAGCGAATGTTAAGTCTTTCTCCTAACTTGTAAAGGCGCGTGATAGATTTTGTTCTACAAGATTTTAACAAGTTTTACTCCTTTACAAAAAGGCTAATCAAGGGTTTGTTCAAAATGTATTACGTGAAATGATCCCCTGCCAACTCCCACTACTACAGTGCTACAGTGGATTCGTATTTTAAGTTAATCCATGTTTTTTATTTGGTTAATCTAGGGTCAGACTCGTACCCAGTAGCTATTAATGAGTCTGGGGGGAAAGGGAGAGAAGATTGGATTCTACTGAGGTGACCCCACGCGCCTCAATAGAATCCAATCTTCTTTCCCTTTCTCCCAGACTCACAAATAGCGACTGGGTACGAGTCTGATCTAGGGTGCATTCATTTGCAGCATACGCGTAATGCTGTCGCCTTTGCCCGTTGGAATTTTTTATCGTTTTCAAGCTTAAAAACAGTAAAAAAAAAATTCCAATGGGCAATGCCACGGCTATACGCTTATGCTGCAAATGAATCCACCCCTAGTTTATTTGGATTAATTCGTGCAACATGTAACAACAAGGCTCTAAATGATCAGCACATCTTTAATGCACAATCTAAATGAACAGTGCTACATTCGCAAAATAAGACGAACGTTTCGAAACCTGTTAAGACTGCCAACAAAAACAATCCTCCTCGTTTCGAACGTTGTTCGTTTAGATTACAATTAAAGATTGGTTTGTCCCTTATGTTATGGATAACCAAATTTTTTCCACAAAATCTAGGTTCCGATTTCCTAATAAAGGCACGTTGCGCAAAATTGAACACGAAACTACAATTTAGACTTAAAAGCGCAAAATTTGGATGTTGATTGTTTAAAAGGAAATTTAACCTTAGCCTGGTATGATCAATCGAAATTTTAATTGACCCCAAAATCAAAACTAAGAGAACGTTACAGCAATTATTTTTTTGCGATCAAATATATTTTTGTCATGGTATTCATGCGTAAAAACATAATGGTCATAGCTCTCCGGCAGTATCTAAGCGTCTTTGGTATCCTGGCTCAGCAACTCGACACTGTCAGAAAAGAAAGGGAAACAATCAGACTTAACCTGGCCGCAGCGGTGCATTGTGGGTTGCGCGTTGGACTTGTAGTCCGGGGATTCGTGTATTCAGCTCCTTGGCCACACTTGTACTTTTTAAAATAGTCGACTGGTTAGGCCTTGGTTAAAAGGGTTCAACATCACTCAGCACTGTTGAATACAAGTTTGTTGTGCGAATGTTTGATGGCAAACAAACATTCTGTTTAACACCATTCAAACATCATTCAACAGAAAGCCCAAACGCGTTTTACTTGCCGAATTCAACCAAATTGAACAGTGTTTAATGGAAGTGTTGGTTGTTTACCATTTAAAGGTAAAGGGGGAAACCGGTTGGCCTACGGTTTGTGCAAATGGTAAGCAAAACCTCCCGAATGGGAAATTCCGTTCGAGATCTGAGCATGTACCATTTGTGCAATTCACTCTAATTTAGGTAGAGTCTGGAACTAGTTTGACTATTGGTGCAGGACCTGGAACTGTTAGAAGAAACATGATTACCGATCATGAAAAGGGTTTTCTTCTCCCATGGGTGATTTACTGCTTGACCTGACAAAAAAAAAACAGAAACAAAGTAAGTAAAGTTTAATGCAAAGTCATTCAGTACTCTGTCCTTTAGAGCAGTTTGCTAAAGTTCAGGACAGATTTTTTTATATCTTGAGAGGCCTTCTGATTTTTTGTAACACCAAGAACTTTATCTACGTTCTGATTAGTTTAGCTTTCCTTTGTCGTGCGTCCCTGTTCTTTACACCCTGGTGACCAGAGGTTTCTCTCGCGTGCTTTCGTCGTGGAGGAGTCGTCGGTGCCGTCGGCCTTCTTTACCTTTTCTCATTTCTTATTTCTTGCCCTTTCTGACTTTTTGGAACAGCCGCGAAATGAACACTAACGTGTAACTTATCTACGTTCTGATTAGTTTAGCTTTCCTTTGTCGTGCGTCCCTGTTCTTTACACCCTGGTGACCAGAGGTTTCTCTCGCGTGCTTTTGTCGAGGAGGAGTCGTCGGTGCCGTCGGCCGATGAATGCGTCGCGGAGGCCACGGAAAAAAAACGCGGCGCTTTTAAAGAAAATATGAGACAAAGAGTTCCGGCGTGTCCAAGCGCGCAAGAAAAGCCTCTGGCTCCCGTTTAGGTTATTTATAGTAGCGTATTACGTGTGGTATGATTCCCTGTTTCAACTCCACTCCCTCACTGCGAACTCATCGTCATAAACCAAAAGTGCGTTGTTAAGCTAAAAAACACGTTCCTGGAAGCTACTGCTATTTGGCTTGCAATAGTTAAAACTTCCCAGGGTGATTGTAAGCCCTGGCCAAACGGAATTTGAAGTTATCGCAAGTTTTTCAAGCTGTCATAACTTGCGACTCCATTTGGCCATGATTTACGCGTACTTGCGATCGCTTGGGATACCTTGAGCTCACTTTGAGCGAGTTCAAATTTGCAGGCAAGTGAATGCGTCTTTCATCATTTGGCCACCCCACTTAAGTCGATACAAGTTGGTCTCAGTATTGTTTTCCATTTCTTCGTACTGACACACGCCCAAGGCTCCACTCAAATGGCCTTTTTGTAACTTGTATCTATCTTGTGTCTACTTGCGAGTACTTAGTCTCCCATCACAAGTCTGTTACCCAAGTTGGCATTTCCAAACTTGCGATAAGTTGCTATTCCGTTTGGCCAGGGCTTTAGCTCTGACCAAACGCAATATTTTTGTGTGGCTTCAGCCCACTTTGGTGTCGCGTACGACGTTGGGGACCCCAAGCAATGAGAACGCTGACCTCTTCGATATTTCATTTCCAACCGGGAGTCTTATGTTTTCTTTTTTGCGTAACTTTGCCAGCTGCCTCAGATAGGGAAAAAAACCATGTTCTGACCTCTGTGTGTTGACCCGTGGTGACGTCAAAAGATAGACAGTTATTCTGGTGGCCACCGCTAAGGTTCCCGTGAGGTCCTATCGGGACCAGGACATTTTTCCGTGTGCCAAATTTATTCACCTAAAATTTGCTAATTCTTGTGGTTCTGATACCCCGTTTCCACCCACTCTGGTATTGCATAATCTGTTTTCATCGACTGAGCAAGGAGCTCATTAAATTGGTTAATTCATCAGTTATGAAACAACATAAGCTCACCGTATCGAGCAAGTGTTTATTTGAACTAACCTCTCATATCTGACAGTCTGCGTGTTCTCATCCATTTTAGCTCTCCTCCTGTAAGAAAACAAAGAAACATTGACTGAGTAAGCTTAACGCACAAATTACATCTTACTGAACTGTCGTTTTGTTCCCGGGTTTGTTAATTAATTCGTTTAAGTACCTTGTTTTCGCTATAAACCACTTACCCTTCGTTGAGCGCCCTATATTATCACAGTAAAAAAATACACCAACTCCTCCCTCTCTGAAATTTTGAATATATGAAATTCATATATTTGAACTGCGGAATGAAGAAATAAATGTAAAGAAGATCCTCGTAGTTATTAACGTAACTTATGCAGTTGCGAAAAGAAAGCCTGAAAAAAAATCAGGCTTGCCGGGATTCGAACCATGACCTCTGCGAAACCGGTGCAGCGCTCTAACCAATTGAGCTAACAAGCCAACCGGCAAGCCTGATTTTTTCAGGCTTTCTTTTCGCAACTGCATAAGTTGCGTTAATAACAGCGAGAATCTTCTTTACATTTATTTCGTCATTTCGCAGTTCAAATATATGAATTTCATCTATTCAAAATTTCATCTTCATCTTTCCCGGGTATATTACGAACCAATTTAATGACCAGCTCCCAGTTGGCTTGTTAGCTCAATTGGTTAGAGCGCTGCACCGGTATCGCAGAGGTCATGGTTCGAATCCCGGCAAACCTGATTTTTTCAGGCTTTCTTTTCGCAACTGCAGAAGTTGCGTTAATAACTGCGAGGATCTTCTTTACATTTATTTCCTCCCTCTCTATAGCAGTCAGAGAAAAACCCCGAATATCTCTATAAATCTAAACTATCTACTCTGTTTTTGTTATTTGTTTTTCTTTGAACAACGGCTTCTGCTTTGCGTGCAGCTTGTTTGACTCAGCAGAGCACCTCTTTTAACAAAAAAAGAAATTTGAAGATGTCCACAACTTAGTATTCTAGAACTTGATCATATTAAAAAAGGAAACTCAAGAACGTCTCCAACACTTCACTTGTTCTCAGACTCACCTTCGCCAGTAAAGGAACCCAGCCAGTGCGATAGCAGCTATCAAAAAGAAGGTTACCAAGGGCCCGACAACAGCAGAGACGTTAGAACCTGTAGAGGGTTGTAAAGGCAAGGGTCACGAAACATAAAAGAGAAAAGATGGGGCATGACATGGTCTAACAAGCTTCCATAAAATAGCACCTAATGCAGAGGAAACTTTCTGAAAAAATCTTTTCTGATAGGTCCCATTTAGATCAACGGTACAACTTTATTGCACCCAACATGTTTACGACAACCATACGAAGTGTTTAGTGTAAATCGGCCAAGCTAAAACTTACGATTGGCGTGCGTGACAAGAACATGTCGTGTGATTTAAAAAAATAATAATAATAATTTCAAACCCTAAGGACCACTCTACAACAATCATACCACAGAAATTGTCGAATGATGGAGGTTGTGTTCCAAGTTTTGCATGGCACAAGCTGCAACGGTTACCGCAAAGTCACATGCGGCAGTGGTAAGCACAAGTCGTAATGTCTAAATAGAAACGTTAGAATATTTTTCTGCTTGCAAATGCACATCCTTAATGTTTTTTAAGTTAAAATTGTGCATTTGTTTGTTAACTAGTTTTGACATTTGGCAAGACATTTTCTTAGGTGGATTGACCACAAGGTGAACGTATTTGCCATACACGAATGTGAACAACGCCCAGAAGGTACTGGTAGTAGACAGGGTCCCAAACAGGTTTTGGACTCCACGACTTGCGCTCCGAAATGGAAAACGCAAGGCTCCAGGGCTCTAAGACAGAAAAATCGTGGCTCCAGGGCTCCATCGCTACCCTCCAGGGCTCCATTTAGCCAGAATCAGCATTTTTATCAGGGCTCTGGCCGCTAACTGAGCTCTCGGTAGCTTGGAAATTTATGAGGGTGTTGCAGGAATGCTTAAAGCTCAGCTAATACGTAGGAAAGTTACATCTTCTGTTAGGGTTCCCAAACAAATGCTAGTCTCGCAGGTACACATTTATACACCTGGCCCCAGTTGTTCAAAAGTTGGATGGCGCTTTTCCACTATCCAGTGGATACATTTGGGAAACCAATTGCGTCATCCACTGGATAGAGATTTATCCGGTGGATAGCGTTATCCAATCTTTGATCAACTGGGGCCTAGGTTGAGAGATAATGTGGAGTAAAGTCTCTTATCTAACGAAACAGCACGACACGAAACAGAGGCCAGCATGCATTGTGTCGCTGACCCTCCGATCTTGCGATCAAAGTCCGATGGAGAGTCCAACGTGCTGACCACATCACGTGAACCATTGCGCCACCATAAGTCATTGAAGATACTTAAAGGCACTTACACGAGGCAATATTTTTCGGCAACTTGCAACGCAGCGGGGTTGCGAGGCAAGTTGCGGACAAAATTGCACACCAACCAGCCCCTCTTCGCAACATGTCTCGTAAAGAAAAATTGCGTTGCGAGTTGCAGGAAAAGTAGACTAGGCTTCTACTTTTCGCAACGTTGTGAGATGAGTTGCAGCCTGTAAAATGTATTCAGCAACTTGCCTCGCAATGCTCTCGTCATCTGTTGCCTTACAAGTTGCAGGAAAAATCCATTGTACGGAAAAAGATGACAGCTGTACATTTTACCCCAATACCTTGCAAACCTAACAAAGCAATATAGGCACATTAAAATCCATGTTTTTTGCATAAATTTGTCCCTGCGCAAGCAACATTGTGTATGCTAGGTTTCAAGTTTTTAGAACTTTTCTCTGCGTTTTTAGGAGTGCTTTTATGGTTTTTGTGCGCTAAAAATTGTGGATAAATATACCAGTCGCCATCTTTTTTGGTACGGTGGATTGCCTCCTGCAACAGCGCCTTAATGGAACGTTTAACTGTTGGTGTTACCTTTTTCCTCCCGCATTCCAACTTTTTCTTCTTTGGGTTTGAAATCAACTGTTGGAATGATGGTTTCACTTGAGTTGATATTTGATGTCGTACTTTGCAGTGGTTGTGAAGTTGGAGCAGCAGTAGGAGCTTAAAAATACAAATTTTGAGGAATTGTGTTAACCGTCATAAAAAGGAAACCCTAGGAAAAAACACATTTAGTTTTTCAGGTGCGGTTCTTTTTAATAATTTACCCACATCAATAAAAGAAGCCACGTCGCTTTCCATTTTGAAGAACTTTCTTAGATTTCATTTTAGCCATTAGTTTTTCTTATTAATATAATACTAGGTAACTTCGATAGCTCTCTTATTTGTCTTAATCGTAAACAAATTGTGATTGTTATGAAGATATGTAATTCCCCTTTCATTCACTTTTTAAAATCCTTGTACATAATTTTAAAGTTATTTTCAATTTTTTAATTTTTATCGTGTAGCCATAATTTACGCAGGGCCCCTTTTGATACCAGCCAATGAAAGACAGGGCTACCCTGCCTTGACTTGACTTGACCTGCGTCAAAGGGATTTTTAAAAATAAAAATAAATAAATCGTTTATTGAAACTACATCTTGCAGTCGCGCGACTGAATTACAGTCATTTATTAAGTCAAAACTTTGCTGAATTAAACACTGACCTCTTTTCTCTTTTCTGAATTAAAAACTGAGCCCTTTTCTCGAACACGAAATGCTGCTAGATTGCCAGGTGAAGATATTAGGTGAGTTTCTCAAAGATAGAACACGCCATAATCAGTTTTCTGGCGAGTTTTCTAAGACAAAAGAGATGAGCTAGAACATTTTTTTAAAAGTTGCAAACCATTTCCATCCTGGCCATCCGTAACCAGCAGAGTAATTCCAGACAAAACTGAACCATTTTATTTGGGTCTCCTTGCATGGATTCAAAAATGTGCCCAGCTTTTTAAAATAGTATTAAAAATGGGAGGCATAGCCAATAAGTGAGATTTTTATCGCTAAGTAAGTGTAAACCAGGAGCATGTGGCATAAATAAAATTTCACAAGTGGAAGCAATTTTTAACCCGAAAACGGGACGGACGGAAGTTTATTTAGCGGGAAATGACTCTTTGTCTTTGTCGCTTAAGCCTGGTTTCCACAGGCGAGGAAAGCACAAGTGGAATCATGTTAATCATTGTCAACTTGAATATGGGTTCGATGGAAGCGTAGACATGTGCGGGGTGCACTTACGCAAGGGAAAAAATTTCCTTTTTTTACACTTACACTTATGTCGCAGTTGTTCCTACTGCAAATGATATAAGAGAATTCAGTGTGTTTGTTCCTCTTATGTTCATGCTGGCGTTACTTTCGTTTAAAGCGACAAAAATATAAATTGCTGAAACCACAAGCAGCCGCCCTTTAGTTTTCCCTAAGATCTACGCGCAACCATAAATGTAAACAATTATGCTAATCGACGGTGAAAATGAAGAAATTAAAGATTGGCTCGCGTCGCCTGTTCAATACAGCACGTCGCGTTTCGGGCGATGTTCTCGCGTTATAGGAATGAGAAGTACGTAGAAACAGAATGCTCTCAGTTTATGTCATGATAATGCACACTAACGACAATCTTCCCATCTTTCTTTATACACAGGATCCAATGAACACCAAAGTCTGTGATGATCGGCTTTCGTGCAGGAATTGTATGTCACTCCTTTGTACTTGAAAGGAATGCTGCAGCATTGGCCAGATGTTGTCTTCTGGAGGCAAACAGTCGGCGTGGGTACCACTGAGTAAAACAAAAGGAATATAAATCTATAACATCCTTTTTTGACGCTCATACTTATGTCGCAGTTGTTCCTAGTGAAAACGACATAAGAAGATTGAATGTGTTTGTTCCTCTTATGCTCGTGCTGGCGTTACTGTCGTTTTAAGCGACAAATATATTAATTGCAGAAATCGCAAGGAGCCGCCCTTCAGTCTTCCCTAAGACCCTACGGGCATCCAGAAATGTACAAATTATGCTAAACGATGGTTAAAATGAGGAAAGATTGGTTCGCGCTGCCTTCTTGGTCGATACGTCGTGTTTCGCGCGATGTTCTTGCGTTATGGAAAAATTAGACGTAGAAACAGCATGCTCGCAGTTTATATCATGATAATGCACGCTTACGACAATTTCCCCATCTTCCTTTATACATAGGATCCAATGAACACCAAAGTCTGTGATGATCGGCTTTGGTGCAAGAATTGTATGTCACTCCTTTGTACTTGAAAGGAATGCTGCAGCATTGGCCAGATGTTGTCTTCTGGAGGCAAACAGTTGGCGTGGGTACCACTGAGTAAAACAAAAGCAGTATAAATCTACAAATTCTCGTTAACATTTAACAAGACGTTACCTTAACGTTAAACGAGGCACAAAAATGAGTTCGCCATATCCCATTCTCTCTGTATCGGGTTTTTTCATTGGGCCCATTGGATGTAACCCTCATTCAGGTTCTCTAATGGGCCCATTGCATGTAACCCTCATTCAGGTTCTCTAATGGGCCCATTGCATGTAATCCTCATTCAGGTTCTCTAATGGGCCCTTTGTATGTGATCCCCATTCAAGTTCTCTAATGGGCCCATTGCATGTAACCCTCATTCAGGTTCTCTAATGGGCCCTTTGTAGGTGACCCTCATTCAGGTTCTCTTATGGGCTCTTTGACGTGGTTACTGGTACAAAATCCGTCCTACTGGATTGCAAATGACGCAGTGGGACATCAAAACCCAATTGAATTAACGTCTGAATGGCAGTCATCCCTATGTTTTGCATATCCAAATGCGTCAATTTCCGTCCAGCAGGGCAGATGTTCCACCAAAGGCTCACATCTAAATGATTGTAGAGCACCTGCACAGCCGTAGATCTCCATCCTCATTGATATGTGATTGTGCCACTCCACTGGCAATATCCGAATGTAGCGAGCTGTGATTGGCGGACTCAAAATGTTGTATACAACAGTGTCACTGTCTTGATTTCCATAAAATACCTGAAGTGACAAAATAAATCAATTAAAACGATGAGCAATTAATCTCGTGCAATCGCGTAAAAAGCGAGTAACCAACAAAGGAATAAGGAAGTGTGCTCGCAGGCTACTAAGCACTCCACATAAAAGGATAAATAAGGGTCCTCAAAGATCAATAGTTAATTAAAATGTCAGGCTAAAACAGGCTATTCCATATCGTGGGTGTAGCAGCCAAACTTTCGCATATAGACTTATAATCCACAAAGTGCTTAAACGAGGGTATTTCTTGGGTTGAAAGTTATCACTTCAGAATGTAATATTGGGCATGTGTCACGTGACCCGAAATCCAGCCTTCTTATTGGTTACACGCTATATCGACCCGGCGCTAAACCAGTCACGCTCGTTGCAAGTCATGACGGTATCTCTGAGACGTAACACAGAGAACAGATGTACCTTTGCCGAACTGTTCTCTGTCTTCTTGACATAATTGAAGGACACACTATCATTGCTGTACTGTAGCCTGTATCTCGACACCCACTGATCGTTCCCATCCTTCCCCTGCGTCGCTAAACGTGTCACTCTGGCGTAGCTACCAAGATCCACTTGAAGCCATTGGTTAAAGTCATTGATAAGAGCTGACCAACCTCCCTGCTTGTTGCCATCCTCTTTTAAGTTCAATCTCGCTTGTACTGCAGCATTGTTTTCATCCAGTTGCGAAGACGCGCTGACTTGGGCATCTGAGATTTCTTTGTTTTCCATGCCAAGTGCTGCAATACACCCTAAGATATTTATGTAAGAAAAGAAGGGTAAAGAGAAGTCTATAAGACTGTTGTCATTTTCAACATTTGTTTTCAGCGGTACTTTGCTTTTGTCAAATTCGCAGTTTCGTCAGTTTGCTATCATTACCATTCACCATTTACCATTCTTCGCTGTGTGTTTTTTTTAACAGTCAGATCTGCAGTTTTCCAAACATTAAGGCCCCATGTATACGAGCGAATTTTCTGTGACAAACGATTTGACCGTGTTCGCGGGTGAACACATTTTCTTTGACAAATGTCCTTGTCTGTTTGCTGGCAATGACTTTTGAACAGCGAAACAGCAAGCACCTAAGGATGGAAAGCCAGAAAGTTGCACAAAGTAAGTGAAAAATGTTATCCAAAAGTAAACAGCTCGTTTTTCAAGTAAAGGCAAGTTAAATTATATCATTAGCACGACAGCAGTACTTTTTTGCGACATGCAACTGAAAATGCGTAGCCGAAAAAGATAGTGGGTTCGCATGGACAATGGAAAAGGGAGGCTTGTAGTATTAAAATGCTTCTAGAAGCAGTGAAATGCCTAAAACCTGATAAAAGCTCCAAAAAACGTGCCCGCGAAGGATCTGGGAACTAATTTTCCACAAGTCTTTGACAGATTTTCTTTGACGATCCATCTACATGAGCAAATTTCACACTTGACAAATTTTCTTTGGGAAATAAAAACCGGGTGCCAGTTTTCATTTCTCTTATGCAAATAACATTTGTCATAGTAAATTTGCTCATGTGCATGGGGCTTTCCATTTTTTATGAGATGCGTTTTGCGTTTTACAGTGACTGCTGTGATTTTTTTGTCTTTTTTCTTCGTTTGTTAGAAGACAATACTTTTTTACGTATGTAATAACTTAAATTAAGTTTGCGTGTTTGCCATTAGAGCAGAGAAGGATAACGGTCGTATTCGTTCTAAAAAAAATAAATAAAATAAAATGCATTTATAGAGTTGTTCTAATTGTTGTTAATTCTGCATATGTTTGTTTTAGACCTCGAATAGTTTTTCGTCTCTATAAAAGATTTTCCAGGGAGCCCTTGTCCTCTCACTCTCCCACTGTCTTTAAAACGATCTAAATGAGCTAACATCATTGTGAACTATTTAAGAGTACCTGGGCAACCATAGATCTCCATTCTCATCGAAATGTGATTGTGCCACTCTATCGGCAATACCCGAATGAAAAGAGTTGTAATTGGTGAACTCAATCTGTTGTACACAACAGTGTCACTGTCTTGGTTTCCATTAAACACCTTGAGATAAAAGATTACAAAAGCCTATTTTAGTAAGTAAATGATTAATCAATCATTTAATAATCTAAATTATAAATAAATAAATCTAAATTATTATTATTATTATTATTATTATTATTATTATCATTATTATTATTTTGAATCCCTATCTAGATACTAGACATGCCGTATAACAATGTGACAGCATGTGTAAGTATGTGACGAAAAAACTAATTATTCGGTCTGCTGGTCGGTCGGTCGGTGGGTGGGATGCTTGGTTTCTTGGTTCATTCGTTCATTGTTTGACTGATTGGTTGGCTTAATCGTTCGGTTGGTCGGTCGATCGGTTGATTTCGGTTTGGTTGGTTGGTCGGTTGGATGGTCGGTCGGTGGGTGGGTGGGTCGGTTGTCTGGTTGGCTGGTTGGTTGGTTGGTTGGTTGGTTGGTTGGTTAGTTCGGTTGGTTGGTTGGTTAGTTCGGTTGGTTGGTTGGTTGGTTGGTTGGTTGGTTGGTTGGTTAGTTCGGTTGGTTGGTTGGTTAGTTGGTTGGTTGGTTGGTTGGTTAGTTGGTTGGTTGGTGTTGGTTGGTTGGTGTTGGTTGGCTGGTTGGTCGTCTGATTGGTAGGTTGGTTGGTCGGTTGGTTGGTTGGTTGGTTCGGTTGGTTGGTTGGTTCAGTTGGTTGGTTGGTTGGTTGGTCGGACGATCGGTCGGTCGGTCGGTCGGTCGGTCGGTCAGTCGGTCAGTTGGTCGGTCGGTTTGGTCGGTCGGTCGGTGGGTGGGTCGGTTGGTTGGTTGGTTGACTGGCTGACTATTGTTCTCAATATCTCACCCACTCTGGATTTTGAGCACCGTAAAAGAATTGTTTACATGTTCTGTGCACACACTGGTTATTCTCAATTTCAAAACATTAATAAATGACAAAATCATCATCCAAAAACCTTCGGTAAGCTGGTGCCTTGCTCCCTGTAAACCTGAAAGGTCACCCCATCATTACTGTATTGTATCCTGTACTTCGTCACCCATTCGCTGAATTCATTTCTTCCCTGAGTGGCCACACGTGTTACTGTGGTGTAACTAACAAGATCCACTTGAAGCCATTGATTGACATCATTTCTGAGAGCTGACCATCCACCTTGCTTGATCCCATCCGCTTTTAATTGAAGCCTTGCCAGTCTTGGAGAGCTGTTAACATCCCGCATTGCAGATGCAGTAATTTGGGCATCAGCGATTGTTTCACTTTCCATGCCTAGAGGTGCTAAACAGCCTGAAAAGTTTGAGCGAGAATAGACGATCAAATTAAAACCTCACATAATTTCGTACCTTTCTATTTAAACTAAGCTGATACAATATAGATTTCTATGACAGGTGACTAAGAGCCACCCAGTAGAAACTGTCCATAAATCATCCTTATCATTATCGTCATCATCATCATCATCAACATCATTTATAGCACGTAGTCTGTTAAGTGTGATCGTCGGGGAGAGAGCAGTCGTGAGGAGGACTGTAGGTGACTTTTGACTGAGACGTTGACCAGTTAATATCACGTGCAACAAGCCTCTCTTAGGACTACCCTAATCTGCACTATCACACTTAACAAACAACTGATACTCTAGGTTCAAACCATTTCCTGTGTTATAAGTAACTGGATTAAAACCTACAGAATGTCCAAATAAAAGCTATTGAGAAGTAACTTCCTTTGTTTGTTTGTTTATTGTGCCGTATGAGTTTCAATTTTGGACCATGTGGATAGTTTCTTGCCACTTCATCTGTCTTGATATACGTTTAGAATACTGGACTCCAGCATTGAATTACTAACAAGAAAAGGCCCAGGGACATTAAACCCCGTCGTTGTACTTCCCCCTCCCCCCCCCTCGGGGTGCAAAATACATTATGGTCATTCAAGATACAATCTCTAGCCTGTCTAACGAAAGACACGACGAGTATTTGTTTGGCCGAGCGAAAAGCGGGGGGGGGGGGGGGCAAGGGCCAGTGAGCACGAAACACCACGCAGGTAACGAAATCAGTGGGCTGCAGCCTGCAGGCACGTAAAAACTATAATGGAAATAACTGGAAGCTAAATGACGCGACATATACCTGCACAGCCGTAGATCTCCATTCTCATTGATATGTGATTGTGCCACTCTACTGGTAATAGCCGCACGAAGCGTGCTGTGATTGGCTTGTGTAACTTGTTTAATACAATGGTGTCGCTGTCTGTATTTCCATCAAATACCTAAACGCAACAGAAACAGACAACATTACGTAATTATAGTAAGATGGTTTTGGTAGCTTTCACCGTCGTCCTAGGTATTCTTGATAAGGAACTTAAGAACTACGAACATAGTGAGGACGACGATTTCTGGAAACCGCGGTAACTTTGTATCTCAAATTTAGAAAAAAAGTCTTCCGGCTGTCAACTACGTGAAACCACTTCGTTAGTGGTGTCAGAATTCGTCGTCTGTGCTTGCGCACTAATTTCCACTTTACCCATACCTAAGCAGTACATTCCAGTGATGGTGTTTATGACTAGTTTTCTTTGGTGAACGCAACGCAACCTAATGCACACGAGCAAGTTTTCTTACCAAGCTTTTTTTGTTTGTTTGTTTGTTTGTTTGTTTGTTTGTTTGCTTGTTTCGAGAAGTCTTCTTCGTTAGAACACAGCACGTCGGTTTTTGTGTGTATCTTTTAATGAAATCGTCAAGCGCAATCATTCAAATGAAAGTTCAAGAATACAAACTCTTAAGAGTACAGGAGAGTGAAGTGCATTAGAATCGGAGAACGCAATTGTAGCTAGCTAGACGCGAGCAAGAGGTTTGAACTCTCAAGCCATTCTGATGAAAAATCAGGCAAATTTTGTTTGAGGTTGTAAGTCAAATGATAGCGGCATATTTAACACAAATCACAACTCTCAGCTTTTCTGGCTTTAGTTAGATCGCGGAACATGCGTAAAGGCTGATTGCACATGACAAGTTTCATGCCAACTTTTACTTGAACAAGTTTTCCTTCAAGAGTTGTCCTTACAATCTTTCTTGACTAGTTTTCCTTGGTGAACGCAACACAACCTAATGCACACGAGCAAGTTTTCTTACCAAGCTTTTTTTGTTTGTTTGTTTCTTTGTTTCGAAAAGTCTTCTTCGTTAGAACACAGCACACCGGTTTTTGTTCAAGGAAAATTTGGTCGTAAAAACGTGAAAATAAAATTTGAGACAACTTGTGAAAAAAACTAGCTTAACCAATGATAGTAACATGCTGTTGTCTACCAGGGAATACCTTTGCTGAGCTGTTTTCTTTAATCTTATAAAACTTGAAGTTCACTCCACCATAACTGTACAGTAACCTGTACTTGGTCACCCACTCGTCACGTTGATTCCTTCCCTGAGTCGCCACACGCGTCACTTTGGTATTACTACCAAGATCGACCTGAAGCCATTGACTAAAGTCATCACGACGAGCGGACCACCCACCGCTCTTGTTTCCATCAGCTTTTATACGCAGCCTCGCTTGCTTTGCTGCATGATTGACGTCTTTCTCTGAGGAAGCGCTTATCTGGGCATCAGAGATGGCTCTGTTCTCCATACCAAGAGGTGAAGTGCATCCTAAATTTGTAAACGAGGAATTATTTTAAACCTTTAACCTTTCCTGCGTTAGTTGACTCTAGCAAGCTAATCCGGAATAAGCGGTCATTAAACACACGTAGGGATTGGTGCGAGTGAGCGCCAAAAACAAAGAAACTAATAAAAAACAAACAAACGTGAGTAATCGTCATTACCGGGATATGTTGCGAGAGATGCCAGCCTAAAACTTCATCAAATAAGGAGATTTGACGAAAAAATAGGTAAAGCAGCATTTCAGGTCAGCACGGTCCTAACAATTAAATAAGGAAATGTAACCTAAAACTTGCGATTTCTGTTACCCGCAAGTCAGTCTACTGATGTTGAATTTAAAGGGAGTATGTGACGCGGATCTCAGTGAATTTAGTGAAAACTGCGTTGAAATGATGTCTGAATTTGCACATACCCTAAATGTTCCTCGATCACCAAAAGAAGCTATCAACTAGATTATCGAAGAGAGAACAAACTATAATCAGGTTTTTGCACTTTTCCCAAACTCAAGATGAAAACTTGAAAAAGTTCACCCGACATTTTTAACATACAGCACTTCTTCATCCCAGCCGGCAAGGCCGATGGCTGTGATCTGAACTCGCGGCGAATCTGCCCAGCGCGATCATCTAAATCAAGACAAGACGTAGAGTACAGCCAGCGTGGTCTTAATTAACAACTATTCACCGAAGTGGAGGTGAATAATGGTGGAATTTTTTTTTAGTGGATACCAATTGCAAACCAGTGGATAGCCAGCACCAAATAGTTCCTTTTTTCTGAGAAGTGAAGAAAAACTCGCCTGCGAAATCAAGAAAAATGTCGGGAGTTCAATAGTTGATAACTATCCCGAGTTTGAGTACCCAATCACAGCGCGCGAAAAAACACTATCCATTGGTTTGATTTATACTGTTCTTTTCTTAACTTTCCAAGAGGAAGAAACAAAAGAAAATCTCTTGAAATACCTGGACAACCATAGAGCTCTATCCTCATTGATATATGATTATGCCATACCACTGGCAATATCCTAATGTAGCGAGCTGCAATTGGAGGGCTTAATCTGTTGTACGCAACGGAGTCAGTGTCTTGATTTCCAAGGAAAAGCTAAGAGATATAAGGAAAAATGACAAACAATGAACTGCTTTTCAATAAAGAAAACATATGTACTAGTCTCACCCTTTCCTGAAACCGTTGTCTGTTGGAGGCTATATGAGTTCAAGTTCAAGTTTATTTCACACTGTTTACATTGATTAGCAAAGAAAAAGACATCCTGAAGTAATGCAACTATCAATAATCCGAAAAAAATATTTGCACAGTAGCCAAAGTAGCAAAAGCTACGAGTTGGCCACTATCATATCTATTTAAAAATAGATAGAGGGTCCAAGATACTGGAAAAAATTATAATAATTTGTCACATGATTGGGTTGTGGAAAGTTCAACATTAAACAGAATATATAGAGAAAAAATGATAATAATAATAATGATAGTGACAATAATAAGGATAACAGTGTAGGAGAGAAAGAGTAACTACTCAGCTAGGACTGGCTATTTAGAAGAAACGTTATATGTATATAGCTTTAAAAGCCTATCTACACTTAATATTACACCATTTTCACCAAAGATTTTGTTCAGTTTGTCGAAGATCATACGATTGTTTGAAACTGTTTTTGTGGACGATTGCCGAACAAAGCGGAAAATTACCAGAGAGGATCCGAAAACGAAAAGGAAACTTCAATTGACATATGAATGAAGCATTGTGCTAAGTTACACTTGTTACGTGTTTCGTGATCTGCTAACAACATAAGCATACCTTTGGTGAAGTGTGATGCGGCTCTTTGCAAAATTTGAAAATCACTCCGTCATCACTGTACTGTAATCTATATTCAGTCACCCACTGAACATTTCCATTTCTTCCTTGAGTTGCTACACCTGTCACTCTGGTGTAACTACCAAGATCCACCTGAAGCCATTGATTGAGATCGTTCTTACGAGCGGACCAGGCTCCTTGTTTGTTTCCACTTTTCTTAAAATGCAACCTGGCCTGTTGTGCGGCATGGTTGTTATCCCACTGTGAAGAGGCGCTTATTTGAGAATCTGCTATCGCTCCACTATCCATGCCAAGAGGTGCAATGCAACCTGCATTTGTAGAAGGAGCAAAATCTTAAATCTAAGTGTCGTCAACTTTTTGTCCTTTTCATGATGGATTCTATCTCAGAAGACCTAAACTACTTTTCAAAATGCAGAAAAAATAGCTCACGATGTACGGTATCCAATTATACAACACGCGAATCGCTCTCCTGACAATCCTAAACTTTGTACTAATATTCGCTAGATTTTGCTCGATCCAAAACTATGTAAGCCTTCTTGTCACTTTTTATTGCCTTGAGGGTTTCCTTTCTTTTTGTGTGATGTTGAGCGAGTTTTTTTTAAGTCATTTGCAGTGTCACTTGTAATGCAATGTGTTGTTATGATGATCAGTGGAGCATTATTGTATTGAAAATTTTTGAGAAGTGTCATGTTTTGCAATTAAAATTATTCGCAGAAATACCTGGACAACCATAAATCTCCATTCTCATTGATATATGATTGTGCCACTCTACGGGTAATACCCGCACAAAGCGTGCTGTGATTGGTGGGAACAGTTTGTTGTACGCCACGGCATCGCTGTCTTGATTTCCATCAAAGACCTATGCATAATGAAAGAAAACAGTTTTTAGAAAATCAGTGTTACTAAGAAATACTCAATTGTAGTAGCGCAAAAGTTGGGACCATTAAAAACGAAAATGTTATGTTGACAAGGACTATAATATTTGGCATGCATAGATTCAGAGGGCCTTTAAGATTTCTGTCAGTGTATTCTGCTGAGATGACAACGCTCATAATGCCAGCGAAAGCCCGCGACTCGTTTAATTTTTTATTGAAAGGAAAAAAAACGGCACCTCACAACATACTTGCTCTTCTCGATTTTGTGCGGAAGCTGAATCGCGAATACTGCCAGCTCAGCGTTAACGTACCTTCGCTGATTTGTCTCCTACCATCGCGTACATGTGAAAGGACAACCCATCATCGCTGTACTGTAACTTGTACTTGGTCACCCACTGATCATATGCATTCCTCCCCTGAGTCGCTACACGTGTCACTTTCGTGAAACTGCCAAGATCCACCTGAAGCCATTGGGTAGTATCGTTTCTGAGAGCTGACCAACCTCCACTTTTGCGTCCATCAGCTTTAAAAAGCAACCTCGCTTGTACTGCAGAGTGATTGTCATCCAGTTGTGAAGACGCACTTATCTGGGCGTCAGATATTGCTCCTCCAAATGTCATTCCAAGAGGTGCTATGCAACCTGAATTGTAATTGAAATGTTAGAGTTACGTCTTTGATCTGTCGCGATGATGGAGATAGTAATAACGAAGAAATGACGATGACGATGGCAATTGCAATGGTTATGATGCTGTTGATAATGATGGTAACGGTGATGATGATAGTGATGGTGATGGTGATGGTGATGGTGATGGTGATGGTGATGGTGATGGTGATGGTGATGGTGATGGTGATGGTGATGAGACGGGCTGTTGATGGTGTTGTTGATGGGGATGGTTGTGGTGATGGTGACGATGTTGTTGATGGTGATGGACTGGTGATGGTGATGATGATGGTGATGGTGATGATGATGGTGATGGTGATGGAGCTGGTGATGATGTTGGTGTTGGTGGTGATGGCGGATAGAGTGATACTGGGGATGGAGCTGCCGATGTGATGTGATGTGATGTGACGTGATGTGATGTGATGTGATGTGATGTGATGTGCTGGTGACAATGTGAAATCATTCTACAATACCTGGACAACCGTAGATCTCCATCCTCATCGATATATGATTGTGCCATCCCATGGGCACTAGGCGAATAAAGCGGGTGGTGACTGGTGGGGTCAGTGCGTTGTACACAACAGTATTATTATCCAGATTCCCAGAGAACACCTAAACATAGCAGATAGTCATTTTTTACATCTCTCCATGGTCCAGTCCTACGTGTAGGCTTAATAACAAACTCGGTAAAGAATTTCATCGAGCCTGATAGTTCATGAGGCCAGCTCTTTTACTAGGAACCAAAGCATGAAGTGATTACGTCCTTAACAATTCCACCCTGATACTAGCAGAACGCAGAGAATTGAGTCTGTGGAGTGCAGCTCAACTTGTTGCCATTGAAATAGAACCTATCTATCCCGTAGTACTTTCCCGTGAGGATATTATAATGCTGTATCACACTATTGGCCCAATCTAAATTTTGAGTGTGTGGATTAACTGGGGTGATCCTATCTTCTGCGTTTGTGGGAAGAACCTTTACTGTGAACAGTAAAGTGAGATCAAGAGACCTAGTGTTGTCACATTGTTTTTTATTTTGAATACATCATCATCGGATAACCACATATACAATGAGACAAAAACAAATGAAAAAGATCCTTACAAGGAAATTACCCCTTATGATTTCGAAAGACGGTTTAACTTGGAAATAAAACACTGAACACAGATTCAAACTCATTAACTTAACCAACATCATATAGAAGCCAATCATTTTTTTTATCTTTAAACTTATGCCGAAAGACATATTCCCCGAAAAGTATAGAATATCACGTAGAACAAAATGAAAACGTTCGTTCCTGAAGTAACGTTCACAACTGATGGACATACCTTCGTCGAACTTCCCCCTGCCTCCTCGAAAAAATGAAATATGTTTTCATCATCGCTGTATTGTAACCCATATTTGGTTACCCATTCGTCATGTCCATTTCTTCCCTGAGTCGCTACACGTGTCACTGTGGTGTAACTACCAAGATCTACTTGAAGCCATTGACTGAGACCGTTTTTAAGAGCTGACCAACCTCCTCCCTTGCTTCCTTCGGACGTGCTGTGCAACCTGACCTGCCATGCGGAAAGACTTTCATCCCGCTGTGAAGAGGCGGTGATTTGGCCATCAGAGATTTCTCTGTTCTCCATTCCAAGAGCAGAAATGCAACCTGGGTAATATAAAAAAAGAAGAAAATGAAGTTAGACAAGAACGTTCCATTTTAGTCACTTAGATTGTTTTATTGCCTTGCCATATGACTGGAACAAAGATATGGAAAAGAATAAAGCATGTCTGTTGTATATTCCACACGACTATTTGCTAGAAAAATAGATGCAAATTCACCGTAATATTTTTCCTTTTTCTTTTAATTCTTAACTTCTAGCTGAAGGCATTCCCGTCTTGATCTAAAAAGGAAACTGCTTAGACACTTCAAAAATTGAGTTGATTAAAACCCATACTATGTCTATCTCCTAAAACTACATGATAGCAGTAAATGACAAAACTTAAACGAAGAAAGTATGTAATAAATCATTATGCCACATTTTGATCCAAAGTGTCTTTAACAGTTCTCAATTTTCAGGAGCAACTAGCTGAAATTCGTTGTTACTCATGGACGGATTAAGTTTTGAATACCTGGACAACCGTAGAACTCTGTCCTCATTGAAATGTGATTATGCCACTCAACTGGCTGTATCCGGATAAAGCGCCCTGTGATCGGTGGATTCAACAGGCTGAGCACAACAGTGTCGCTGTCTTTGTTTCCATCAAATATCTTAACAAAATGAAAGGAAAGAGCGACATGGGCGGATGTCAGTCTAGATAGTAATGGCAATGGCAATAGCAATGTCTTTGGCACTGATACCAGCAATGACAATGGCAGTGGTAATGTAATTGTCGTGGCAATGGAAATGGCAACGGCGATAGTAATAGGAACAGTGATGGCAAATGGAAATGGTAAAAGCAATTGTACTGGTGTTGATTATGGTTACGATAATGATAATTGTAAAGGCAATAATAATGACAATTCATTTGATAACGTCAGTGGTCGAGAATGGCAATGAAAATGTGGTAATTGCATTGGTAATGGTTGTAGTTACGGTTATCGTTATGGTAACGGTTATGGGTATAGATATGGGTATAGATATGGTTGTAGTTATGGCAACAGTATGGTATTTGTAACGGTAACGGTTTTGGTTGAAGAAATTGTGACAGTAATGGCAGCAGCAGTGGTAATGGATATGGTAATGGTAGTGACGACATGTTCTCACAAATCACAGCAAACGTACCCACGCTGAGCTGTTAGCTGCTTTCTTGTAAAACAGAAAGATCACCCCATCGTCGCTGTACTGTAGCCTGTACTTGGTTACCCACTCATCGTAGGCATTCCTTCCCTGAGTCGCTACACCTGTCACTATGGCATAACTACCAAGATCTACCTGAAGCCATTGATTGAGGTCGTTCTTAAGAGCGGACCAACCTCCCTGCTTGTTCCCACTTATCGTAAAATGTAACCTGGCTTGTGGAGCGGCGTGATTGTCATTCAATTGTGAAGAGGCGCTTATTTGGGCATCAGAGATCGCTTCACCTTCCATACCAAGTGGTGTGATGCAAGCTGTATTTGTTTTAGAGAAAAATTCACACAAAATACAGTTCATTTTACTTAACTTCACACCTATCAGTAATAAGATCGATATCTCTTGGATGTGAGTACTAAATCGTGTGTTCTGATTTGAGTGCGCTGATTTTCTACAAGATTATCAGTTCTTATCTTATGGGCGAACCAAGTAAATTAATTCTGTTGGTAAATACACAAACGCTCTCGTTAAACCAGTCCTTAAACTAAATGTTACAGTAACAGTACTAGTTTCGATTCGCTCAATTTCGTTACAGTTTCTAGCTAAACTGCGCTGTAAGTCGAGTAGCTACAACATCATAATTAAGCCTTGCCCTTACTAACATCACTTTTCTATTTTTTCTTGTTAAAGAAATGTCGCAAACAACACAATGGCATAGACTAGTCGAATCAGGGTTTTCCAATCAAGGCAAACACCAGAAGTTTTTGCAGAATACCTGGACACCCGAAGATCTCCATTCTCATTGATATGTGATTGTGCCAGTCAACTGGCAATATCCTAATGAAGCGTGCCGTGATTGGTTGATACAATTTGTTGTATACAACTGAATCACTGTCTCGATTTCCATCGAAGATCTAAACATGAAGAAGAATTAGGTGAAACTAAAACAATTGGCTTCAACAGAAATGGACTGCCTTCAAGTTAACAGCTCTGCAGACTAGATGTAAGGTACGATTATTAACCTGGGAAATTTTAGGGATCTCGGTAAGTGACCTTATAGTAAAGGGCGGCTACAAATAAGGTCAAAGACTGCATTATTCTGGTTGATCCTGCCTGGGTTTAACTTTAGACACGTTCTTTTGATTTGTACCATCGAAGTGTCAGTTCCCTGACTATAGTTAGAGGTAACAGAGAAGCGGTCGTGTCACCAAAATAGGTTAAGTTAAGTTATCGCTGTCTCAACTAGAGTTAATAGCCTGGTGTGACCGCAGCCAACAAATGACTAACGACACTTGGAAGGACATGTTATCAACATAGAGTTTACAGAATTAAAACGAAGTCAAGCGATGCTGTATCAATTCATGCAATGGTACTAAAAGGGTGATTGGTTTTCTTCTAACAAACTATAATTTTTTCCATACCTTCGCTAAGCTTGACCCTGGCTCCTTGAAATACTGGAATTTCACTCCATCATCGCTGTACTGTAACGTGTATCTCGACACCCACTGGTCTTTTCGATTTCTTCCCTGAGTCGCTATATGAGTTACCATGGTGTATCTACCAAGATCCACCTGAAGCCATTGATTTGAATCGCTTTGAAGAGCTGACCAACCTGCAGATTTGTTGCTATGTGTGTTGTGATGTAACCTGGCTTGTCCTGCAGAATGGCCGGCATCCAGTTGTGAAGATGCACTAATCTGGGCATCAGAGATCGCTTCACTTTCCATGCCGAGAGGTGCAACACAAGCTGGTGTGTTACGAACAAATATCAGAGAAAAGGTATCAATTTGAAGCAGCTACTTCAACAAATCTAAGCGATTTAAGGAATAAGGTTCTGTATAATCATGGCGCCAATACGAAGGAAGGGCTAAATATCTCCAGACAGTGTACCTTATAAGTTACTTTTAAGTAACTTATAAATTCACGCTCTCGTTTAAGAAACAATTTTCATTTACATTTTGCTATCGTCGAATATTATCACATCACCACGTCGACTCCTTATGAAGTTCGATCTCCACAATGTTTTTATGAAATGAAATAAGACCCCTGAAACTTTTGTTTTCATTTGGGCGCAACTCTGAAGCGCTTCACTTGTCGCCTCTCTTGGTGTGCTAACCCCCTAGTCAACTCTCGTTTCCTAGCGAGAGTTTGTTAATGGTTTATCTTTAAGACTTTAAAATAAGAACGATCAAGGAAACCATTGCAAATACCTGGACAACCATAGAGTTCCATTCTCATTGATATACCAGCACGCCACGCCACTGGCTGTATCCGGATATAACGCGCTGTGATTGGCTGCTTTAGCTTGTTGTAAACAATCGAGCCGGTGTCAAGATTTCCGTCAAACACCTGACCAGAGTTACAGTAGAAAATTACTGAGCAAACCGCTGTACACAAGTACATAAATGAAAATCGGCGAAGCGTTTGATAAACGTGAAAAAAAAAATGATGAAAGTCTCTCGGCCCAGAAGCTCCGACCATGTAGGTCACAACTTTGCATTTCCCTTTTTTGCATTTACCTTTGATTCTTTTGATAAATTTTATAGATATGACATCCCAATGAAAGCTTTACAGTGGTCCTTTCCAGTATTTCCTTTGTGTGTTTATACATACCTTATTCGATGGTTTACAAAAAGTACGTGCGATATTTTACGAGTTGAGTATTAGTCCCAGCCCCACAAGGGCGAGAAAAATGGGAGCAAAGAGTAAAACTTCACAAGTATTATAGCTGTAAAACTATCAAACGAGGTATGTATTATTTCCCTTATTTTCCCTGTGATTAAGCTTCAATGCTCAGGTGCGAACGGCGCAGTTTAGGATATTCCAGGGGCACCCAACGGTTCATTTCTGGGGAGTATCTGTTTGGAAGGCCTAAATCGCCTGGGATATTAGGGTTTAATTGCGATGAAAAACTGGATTTTACTTTGGCACTCAGACGTTCGTAACATAAGAAATGTAATTCCGTTCGTATTCGGCGTGAAAATGTGTCATTTACTGTCAGAAATGTGTCACTTATATTAGGTCGGACCCCTGTGTTAGCTGAAACAAATGTCCCTGGGGAAAGGACCTAAACCAAACTGAGAAGAAGGATTAATACTGAGTAGAGATACCTTTGCTGAAGTGTCACCCAGCTCTTTGTATGAATGGAAGTTCATCCCATCGTTGCCTGCATACAGTAACCTGTATTTGGTCACCCATTGATTATATCCATTTCTTCCCTGAGTCGCTACACGTGTTACTATGGTGTAACTACCAAGATCCACCTGAAGCCATTGCTTGAGATCCTCTGTACGAGCTGTCCAGCCTCCCTTCATGTTCCCACTCAACTTAATATTCAACCTGGCCCGGCTTGCTGCATGGTATTTGTCCAACTGTGAAGAGGCGGTAATTTGATAATCGGCGATTGCTCCATTTTCCATACCAAGAGGTGAAATGCAACCTGAGGAGATTGGAAATAAATAAAGACAATAGTCTATCCGGTTGGAACTTTCGTGTGAGAGACTTAACGGATCGTTTGTGATGACTAAAGCCAACGAGTCGAATTGAGTAATCTTCGGAGCAATAATAAAATAATTGCTTCCTTCTTCTCTTTCTTGTTTATTTCGAGGACAAACTAGTTCACTAGTTACAGTTCTGTCAATGACTCGAAACAGTTTTGTTGGGCGCGCACAGACTGGGTTCCAATTTACCCGTGAGACTCAAAAATTAAAACGAACAAACAAAAATGGCGTCGCGCTCTCGTCTGGATTTAATATTTTGCGCCGGTCTTTTAAAAGCTGCGTGTAGGCAAAGTTGAAAACAACTGGAGCTAATAGGCGACAATTCACTTGAATCATGTCCTCTTCAATGTTATCAACGCGATCGTCAACTCAGCCGCATATGAAGCGCAGTAAGCTTATATTCAGAGGCTGTGCAACTGAACTGTGCTAGAGAGGACGGTGACTTCAAAACTCTCTCATCTCCAGTGAAATCGTGTAAAGGCCCCAGAATAGTCGCCTTTTTACCATTAATTTCTTTCACTGGCTGTTTTGACCACGGAACACTTTTCGACGTCCAGGTCGCAGGAAAAACGTCTGGCACCGTTTCCGCGCCAGGGCAAACTTTTCGCGCACTCCGATTCGAGTTTCCGAGAAAACATTCCCATTTAGAAAAAAAGACAAAAAAAAAACAGCCACATACACACGTTTACGGTGTTGTTAGCAAAAACAATGTAGGCTACAGTAAAAGGTTTTTATTGTCTTCACATCATGAAATAACAGGGCAAGAATTTAAAAGAAAAAATTAGTGTAACAAAATTAAACTTGCAGTGAGCGAAAAAAATACCTTGTGAAACAGACAGGTTTTGACTCAATAAAGAGACTTATTCATGTCGAAATGTTGACAAACCAGCCGCTTCAAAGAAAATATTACAAACAATCAGGTGAAAGAGTCGCTTTCTATTTTGCTGAAGTGGTAGTTTCAATCTCAGTTTCACCGTAAATCTGTTTACTTGCGAAACAAAATTAAAAAGCGTACAAGAGAATTTCAAAACAATTCATCGCGCGCTATATTTTTATCAGCAGTCGGCTCGCTAAAAACAAGTTAGTTTTCTGGGAAATACTCCACATTTCCGGATAAAAGAAATGCTCTCTTATTTGCTTAATTAAGTGATAGTGCGATAGTTTGGTGGTAGTACGTTTTTTTCCGTAATGCAATAAGAAAAACTGACCTGTAGAATAATCTCGAAACATTACCGCGCGCTATCTTTGTAAATTCGTTTGGTACGAAATACTCCAAATGTTCGGATAAAAGAAATGGTTTCTATCTTGCCGAACTGGTAATATTGATAATTTGACTGTTATTGGTTTTTCCTGGGGCGAAAACAACTCCTCAAACCTTCAAAGCGGTTCTTTAAATTGAGTTTTGATCAATCAATCGAACAAGTTTTATCAACAGAAAATTCTTGACAACATTGATACTTATCAAAGATCATCAAAGGTAGTTTTGTCCTCGTTTGAATACATACCTCTACATAAGGGACTTCTTCAATGTATTGTTTTTATAGTTGGAAATGCTGTCTTTTTGTTAATTCTGTTCTTGTGCTCCTGTGAGACAAATAATCCCGAATTGGTGTCCATGTACGCGTTGCTCAATCCTGAACTCCGTTTGAAGGACAACCTTGCCTGATTGCAGTATTTTCGAAACTCCGTTGTTTTTAAGATTTTCAAGCACATTCCACCTTGGTAGAAGTACTTGCTCTCCATCGCATACGTTTCCAATCCTCGTTTAGGTTAAGAATCGTTGACATGTAAATAATTGTACAATGGTATAAACAGTAGGCTAAAGTCCGACACCGCTTTCGAAAACATGATATTTGTAAACGAACGCTGCGAACGTTTGCAAACATTTCTAGAGATAAGTTCAGTTTTCACGAAGTTCAAATAGGCTCTTCAGGCAGACGATAAATCAAAACAAGTACAGAAAGCAGCCTGTCTTAGAAGGATTAAGAGAATCTTTGTTCCCAAGGTGTAAAAGAAGCATTAGTCGCCATTCTGAGCGAAGTGCCGATGAATTCACTTGAGATTGAATCAATCTGCACGAGGAGGAAAACATTCCGCTATATTTGGTGCCAATGATCCAATGATTTGAAAACAAATGATGTAATGTTCTTCGACAAGCACCGATCCACTCAAAACGTCACCTTTTCAAACGTAATGAAAGTCATCAGGGCGAAAGAAACACCCAGCGAAATAAACCTGGAATAAACAGACTTGAAACCGCGTGCCGAGAGTGGTGAGACAATTTCTGCGCATGCGCAGTTGCCTATCTTGTCGTGTCGAAATTTTCAAAATTTTGTAACTTAGGAAGAACATAATTTCGCTTCCGCTCAGTAAATTTCTTTGAATTTTTGCATTTTAACTCTTATATGCCCAAAGAGTTTTTCAAGCGAGATTGAAAAAATTCTGTCGTACGGGAGAAAAGTTAAAGGTAGAACTTTCTTTAACTTAATCCTTAGGTAGCTTACTAGAATCAAAGGCCGTATGCAAAATTCAAAGACATTTCACCGTCACATTTTCAAGCAAACTTAGGATATCTCTATTTTATGGTCATACTTCGAAACTTAACTGCATTGCCACGGCAACAAATTTCTTAAGGAATCTACCAAAAATTGACACTTTGATATTATCGTTATTTTGTAGCAAAATTTGATCATGATTGGCCAACTCTAACCTAAATATTTTAACTCCCAAATATAATGCATCGAAAAAAACAAGAACCCTTTCGACATGGGCCATAGACAGTTTTGTCTATATGACTACGTCATCAAATATGGCGTCTGGGTGAAATTCCTAAACCCTATACCGGTCCCAATTTTTAGCCCTGCATTTTTGTCTCTGATTGTTTTGTCCCTTGGATCCCAATTTACTTGAAAGAGGACCAACAGAGCTTCAAAGGCAAAGCAACATGAATGGTGTCGGTTCAAATGTAGCGAAGAAATCGGTTGTTGAAGGCGAGCGTCCATGTCTTGTTTAGGCCGTTAGAAGACGTACCTGCTACCACGAAAATAGATATTTGAGGTAAGAAATATTTTTTTCAATAAAAAATAAAAATGCCACGTAAAACTTTGATAAATTTGCTTCGAAATTATCGCAAGAGAAGTCATATGCATCGTGGTTTAGTTCATATGCACGGCCGTTGTAATTTTAACTTGAAGTGTTGTGCTTCGCCGCCATGGCGTTTTGGCTTCTGCTGCTTACCGATTTTCTATTCTAAAAGGTCGGTTTTGCTTTTTGTTTCAGCTAATGGATCGTCATATTTCTATTTTGAAGACAGTCTGTCGACCATGTGGCGAACGGCTGTCCAGTAAGTCTGGATATTCAGGAGTATGAACGGCGTCGGTTGAAATCGTGGCAAGTTATCGTCTGTTGAAGTCGAGTGACCACGTTTAGTTTGACTCTCGCGAGAAGGTACCGCTACCATGGAAATGGAAAATTGAGGTACGTCAGATTTTTTGCGTTCAAAAGGAAAATATAGCTGTAATCTTAAGTAGATTTGCTTCAGATCCATCGAAACAGAAGTTATATGCATCGTGGTTTAGTTCATATGCACGGCCTTTATAAATCGCGATCGGGCACCGTGGCCTGTTAATGAAGAGTTATGACTGCTGCTCAGGTTTATCGACTTTTAATTCCTAAGTTCTTTGTTTTTGCTTTTCAGCTCGTGGAAATAGAGTTTTCCCAAGTTCAATCGTAACAGCTTTGTCCCTTTGATCAAGATACAAAGGACACAGCTAATTAATTTGCGACACAGCTAAATTTGGTCGGTAAATGTTAATCGAGAGAGAGAGAAACTCAAGTTGTGATACTGTTTGGAAGTTTTGACGCTCTTAGAGCCCTTTAAAATCTTTGGGTGTGCTAGCTTTGGGCAATAATTAGGTTTTTGGACTCAGCTTGATTGCAAGATTCCTAATTGTAAAAGCCGCTAAAAGGAGTGATGTTTCAGTTCTCAAAGGGTACGCGAGTTTCTAATTAATAAATAGGTGATATGATGTTTGCTTCCGGTTATCTGCAAGACATTTAACTTTATCACGGATGTCGTAAGTGTCTAAAGGATCCAAGTTATTCTGAGACTGTTGCAGTTTTCTTTCATCATACACTAGCTACGGCTTTTTACGTATACATCATGTATACATGGTTGTCGTTGAAATTGAAAGTTTAATTAAAACATTGCATCTCCATTGTCTTATTAGTCAGGCGGGTTAGCGAAATCATCGTTACAGACCGGACAAAAGCACCAAATTTGGCACACTTAGTCTTTGAGGCATGGGCTTTAAGAAAATTCAATGCTCCAAGAACATGGATCGCGAGAAAGGACAATTACATCATCACAGAAATCGACAACATTTGTTATCTTCGATCCGCCATCTTGGATTTGAAAATTTTTCCAAAACGTAAGAAAACCGCCAAAAATTACGTAAAAGTACTGAAAAACAATAAAATGGTGCAAAAAAAATGCTCAACAGGAAAAATAAGTGCATTTAAGTTAATTTTCATCTATAAAAACACAAAAATTACAAATTTGGTAAAAAATGTCTAAGTCAAGCGGGTTAGCGAAATCATCGTTACAGACCGGACAAAAGCACCAAATTTGGCACACTTAGTGATTTGGGTATAAGCTTTAAGAAAATCTAATGCTTCAAGAATATGGATTACAAGAAAGGATGATTTCGTACTATAGAAATCGACTGCATATTTGCATGTCATTTATTAACATTTGGCCAGGCAGAAGCCAGGGTATTCAATGTTATCGAGTAAATTGTGTTCAAGGTAATGCTTTAAGCAATCGCATTTATTGCAAACACAATTTTTGCAATGTTATAAGAACTTAATGCTGTACATTGTTGTATACGTGAATGAAAAACGTGAAACCGAGGATAACAAAAAACTCTATACTCATTACCCATGCGCACGCTGGGTGTTTTGCTTAACTACTCAGAGCCCTAAATATCATTACATTAAAAATATCACGATTAAAGAACTGTTCCTACTCTTTAAAATTTCAATTACTAGATGCACTTGTATCAAACTTCAATAATTAATATTTGTTTCAGGCTGGTATCCCTTGTGATAATTTATGCTTATAGCATTTCATTCTGTACATTTACATGAGCACAATTCCGTACAATTCAGGCTCGCTCGGTGGCAGCTACACCTCGAGGAGCATTTTAGTTGGCATGCGCATTTAATAAGCTGCTTGCAGGCTTTGGCCGCCTCTGGAACTGTCGCCCACACTGGCTCCCAGCTCTCCTCGTTCCATTTCCATCCCCAGGCTGCTGGTGAAGGAATGTTAGGTTGGGTCTCTGCACACGTTGCCCAAATCCCGGCCTGGTATGCAGCTCTTTGAACATGCAATAACAAAGCATTCTGCAAGGCAAATGTATTCTTGTTAAGAAAAAAGTCTTTTAAAATGCACTCGGAAACCAGGGATATCCCACTACAGTACTTACTTGTGTAGGGGGGATTTTTTCAATAGTCCTTCCCTTCTTGGAGAACAGCTCCCTCCGAGCGGCATTTACAGAATGGAAAGTACTTCTCTTGTCGTACATCAGCACTGTAAGTCTCTCTAGCGTCTTGAAATGTGGCGAAGAATAGTTTACTGCAACAAACGGGTTTTGTTGCATGTGAAGAAACGCTTCAGTGGCCTCAGGGAAGGATCGCCATGTTTGTAAAGCAGATTTCTTGCCCTTTCCACAAAATGACGAAGTTGTATCACAGCCCGAAAAGGCGTGGAAAGCAGGAAAGGACTCTGATTGATCTTTGCCTAATTTCCCGCAGACGGAATTGACATGGATGTATTGAAAATGCTTGCCAACTCCAAAGGCCACCCATATGTCAACTAGGGGATATTTCGCTTGCACATCAAAGAATTTACCGATCAGTAAAACAACAACATCTGTGTCAACTGTTCGAATTTCAACTCTGCTCTGCCCGTTTTCAAGAGCATGAAGCAAATGAACTATAACTCTAGTGTCCGCCTCTTCATGAGTGCAGTCAAACATTGGCTTGCCACCACCCTTGGCAATTACCAAACTACCTTTTGTGATATAGATTTCCCTCGAGCAATCCCACTGAACATGATCCACTTCTTCGGAAAGATAGTTAAACAACTCATCTTTGTTCGTGGAATCTCTAAGAAAGGCATTCCAATTCTTTGGCACTCTAGCCTGGGGACCAACTTTCACCCGAACACCGGGCCCACGCTTCTCCCTTGTGCAGTTCTTCAGGCTATCTGTCAGATATCGATCCCATACCACATCCACTCGTTTGACAGTTGAGAGTTCCCTCTCCAGAAATGGTAAAAAGATTTGGTGTGAATATTCTGAAAACAGCAGTGTTGCATTCTTTGGGCTAAGAAAATGAATCAGCGCGCCACCATCAAAGATTTTACACTCAAACCTGCAATCATCTGGTTTTGTCCCTGTATCTTGCAACATCTTAAGCAAGTCTGACTTATCACCCAAACGAAGCTTGCCAAAATTGGATATTGAAGGGGGATAGGCATGGTTCTCGTGGGCGAAGAATTCGTCAAGGTCTCCTTCACGCTGCTGGGTACTGATATACAAGCGACTGAACAGTCCGACGTCATTCTGAATTGCTTTGATTTTATTTGTTGACGAACGAACTTTGTGCTTCGTTGTGCTAAATAATGGCAATGAATTTCTTTTAATGGCGGTGCTGATTGGTTTCGTTCTTTCCTCAAGAACTTCTCTCTTGAACGTTTCAAATTGTCGTTTTCCTACTTCTTCAATGGTGCACACTGATGTCACAACATTCTCTGCTGCACACTCTCTGGTATTTAGGACAAGGAGTTCTTGGCATTTCTCGTCAAACGGATTGCCGCATCTGTTAATTTGATTAACAAGGTTGTTAACTTGTTGCTGAAACTTCACCTGTTGTGACAGACCTTCTTCATGGTGACTAGTATCCTCTCGATTTGGTTGTGGCATGTATTGCTCATCAAACTGTGTGACAAGCCTTGCCATTTCTGGGCCAGAAATTAGCCATCTGCTCAATGCAGCCGGGTTTTCCGTAAGCCCCACAACTCCTCCGCTACCCTTGACTTTAGCGTTTTCCTGTTCGTGGGCCTGATCAATTGGGATTGCTGAAAATCTCGTAGATGTCTTCTGAACGACCCAGAACTTGCTGAAAATGTCCCTCAGTTTGTCAGGCAATGATTGCATATCTCGTAGATGGACACTAACCCAGCGACTGTAGTTAACGTGATCCAAAGCGAAGAATAAGAACATAAGTTCTTTTAGACACTCTATGTACAGAGTAAAGTCTCGCTCTCTGTGCGATCGTATAAACGCCAAGACAACTATTTCTGTTCTCAGAATCATGTCCCAGAAGTGGAATGTTGGGCATGCTTCCACCATTTCTTGTCGCCATTTTTCCAAATCATGCTCTCTGCTTTTCACAAAAGCCTCTTGTTGTAGCTTAGCTAGCGCCAGTGCCGTAACCTGATGCATGTGTCGTGTCCGAGTAATGTGGGCTGCTCTTAAAAATGAATCGGCTGTACCGGACGTTGCTATTCCCGCTTCAGTCAAGACATCTGTCCAGCCTGAACCACGTAGGAGATCTCCAAGTGTATTCCATAGGGCTTTCTCGATATGGAGCCCTCCGAACATTATAAGGAATTTGTCTTCTCCATACAACTGCGGCATGCTCCACTGAATTTTTTTGGAGATCGCAAAGATAGGACAGTCACAAGCAAGAACTGGAACTTGTCCAGCATTCAAGAACCTGGTAACGTTTCTAACGATATCCAGCCCGTGTTTAACCATTGCAGGCGAGTCTGCTTTCTCAAGGAAGATGGGAAGCATTGCAATAATCGAGGGTAGATGCTCAACGGAGGGCTGAAGAGAAGCGTGGTAGGCGGCCCACGAAATTGGCTGACCCTTGCGAAGTGTTTCCAATCTGAGGAGCTCGACACTTTGCTTTATCCAGCCTTTTTCTATGTCAATAGCTTGCTTAATCGCCATCCCTCCACTGTACTCAGTTGTATTCGATACAGATGGCACAGTTGTTGTGTCCGTGACATGTATGGGTGGCACATTTGCGAAAGCTTCTGGAAGACTCGGTTTCTCTTTAGAGTTTGCAGTTTGTGAAAAAGATGCTTCTCTGCAGGTACCTTCATTCTCTTGTGTCGGAAATTGCATGATGCTAATTCCAGTCCCATGCAAGGAACCCTCTGCTGTTGTAGATGAAGGATTGTGATCGATGTTATCCAGTGCTCCAACAGTAAAAATTCCTTTTCGCAAGTTTAACGGGCAAACAACGCTGTCTTCCTTGAACTGTTGACATACTGAGAGTGCAAGGTTATTTTCAATCTGACAAATTCTGTCGTAGGATACACTGATACCCAATTTTGCCATCTGGTCGACAAGCCCTTTACTTCGTGTCTTACTATGAATGTTCAGTCCAATATACACAGGAAGGGGAGGTTCTTGTTCAGGAGAATGTCTGTTTTGAGTAGAAGAATGTTTTCCTCGTTTCTTGCTGTTGAACAAAAGAAGCTGGGAGATAGTGAGACAGGCTTGAGAGTCTTTCACCTCATCTTCAATGTTTAGCCCATATAGAATCATGGAAATGAGCTCGTTTGTGATGGGTGTGATGCTACATTGACAATCATGCGAGAAAGCTCCAGAAAACGAAGTATTGACAGAAAGAATTTCATTCCGGCAAATCTTTGCAACCTTAGCCAGTAGAAGCACCTCATCGTCATAGTTAAGATTAAGGTACATATCTTTAATCATCTGTTGCATGCCTTCAGGAAATAATAAAACAGTATTTTTTCCATCAAATTGCTCCTGTAGTCCCATACCAGAAAAGTGATCGAGCAGCTTCTCCTTTAGACGAGTTTTGTTGACGGAAATGTCTTCTCCGAGTTCCTTAAGACGATTTTGGTACAAGGTATGCAGTTCGGATAACTGAAAGATGGAAATTCCTACATTAAGCGATTCTTCAAAGTATGATTCAAGTTCAGCAAATGCTCTAGCTTTGTTTCTTTCTCTTAAGATATTTAGCCGGGTTTCATGCTGTCTAACATGTGAGCGATATTTGTTTCTATAGGCAGTTAGGCACTGGAGATGATATTTAGCTCCGATAGCTACTAAGTCGCCACCACTGATTTTAGCCACCATTACGGTGTCTTCCATTTCCTGAGCCATATTTCTGAGGGACGTATCCGATGAAAATGTGCTATATTCATGAAGCTTTCCTGAATTTTGGTCGCAGAAAATACAGTTACTGCTGTCACGACGGGAACTTTCAAGGCACTTTCGTTTTGATCTTCGTATTTCACCATCTGTGCTTTCGTTGCCATTTGTCTCTTCTGCCTCTAATTTGCGCTTCCTGGTTTGCTCTCTTTCAAGTTTCGAGTTGTTAAATTTTTGATGACAAGAGCGATGCCATAATGCTTTGTTTCTCAAGAAGGCCTCTGCGGATCTCTCAGACACATCTACTAATGCGATACCAGACTTTACAGGAATTGCACTTAATTTTTCGAATTCTGACAAATTTTCAATAAAATCGCTGTATACACAAAGAGGATCACGCCTGTTTGCAGAATGCTGTGGGCTTGAAAGTGGCTCTGATGATTTTTCTTGGCATATAGCACATAAGGTCCAGTCCATAGTCACATATTGTTCTAAGAAATACAAACCTACCATGTAACAAACTGTAATTTGTATCATGAACTCTAGAAACCAAAACAAAATATATAAAAAAGATAATTGCAGTGGAAAAAAAAAGTTCTTCAGAAACATTTTCTTTGCAAACCTCCTCGAGAAGTATATTATCAAGAATCTTTATAATGCGTGTTCTGTTTCTTTATTCGTGCAGCAAGAGTGGTCAATTTCATTTTGCCACGTGGAACTACTGACCGCATGTAATGCGAATTATAAACAAAACCGAGCTAACTCTTCGCAAATACAGCTCACCAGAATTGAATCTCAGCCGTTTAATTTGGTAATCAATCAGAAAACAAGAGTACAAGGCAAGTATATGGCGATTTTGCAATGCTAAAGTTGAAGAGTGTGCGTTTGTATCCTTGAAACCAGTTTCTTGTATTTGGACAAGATATGAAAATGAGGAAATAATACTAAGCAATGCGGTAGCGCCTCCTTTCGTTAGGAAATTGAGTGACAGACTTATTTTTAAAAGAATATTCCATATTGTATATTTTTTGTTCGAAGGAAGTATGAAATACGGTGCAACTTACCCTGCTGCGGCAATCCAGTCACACACGAGTTTCCCGCTGAAATTTTCCAGGCGAGTAGTTTGCTTTAACCTCCGCTGGTGTTATGCAGGCGCGTGCTATTATCTCAGCTTCTAAGCGAGCTAAAACTATCTCACAAAAAAAATTGTCTATAATATTACAGCAATGTTATCTGATTTTTTAGAGAGTTTATCCATTGAAGGAAAAGTGATGCAGTCGGATAATTAACAAATTTTAGAATCATGCCCTTTGCGCGATTCGGCAAAAAAAACAACAAATATATTTACAATTTATGAAAAGGCCCGTGTATTAATTGATATTATTGTATTAAAAAGTATTGCCAAAACGTTTTGCACTTTTCTGTCCGATTAAGTGCGAGAAAGCCCTTACCCGAATGTTGTTCATTAGTATATAACACACAAAATCAGAAACAGCCAAACACAAGAGTGACGTAACAAATGACGTCATTTTCACCTTTAAGTGCAAATATTTTTTTTGGAGCATTGAATTTTCTTAAAGCCCATGCTTCAAAGACTAAGTGTGCCAAGTTTGGTGCTTTTGTCCGGTCTGTAACGATTTTCGCAAAATATAGCACTAACCCACTAGACTATATGGCGTTGTTATCATCCAACAGATAGCTCTCCAGCAGTTAATTGCGCTTAGCAATTCTGACAGAGGTTGTTGTTTGACCTTCCTGTGAAGGGCTGTTTGTAGTTCATAAACGATTTTCTAAGCCTCCATTTGTTAACATGAATCTGCAGCAGTTGAAATGCTGGTTGTTAGAATCAAGGACGCTTCTCGTAAATGTATTGTGTTAATGAAGTTTTATTGTCCTCTCTTTCCTAGGATTGTGTGTGGAGAACCCACCGTAACATTTCGCACCAAACAGGAGCAAAATTTCCGGAGAAATGAACAGGCTGGTGGAGGAGCATACGCACCGCGACTTAAATCGACGGCCCAAGAGACGGAGTTTTCAACCGAAGTGCTTCATCGAGTTTGCGTAACCCTAGCGGAGTGTGAAAATGAAATACATATTATGTCAGTAGATTTCGAAAATTAGATCAGATGTCGAAAGTTATTTGTGACGCGAAAATAAATAAATGATATGTTTCGTGTAATTTATTGCTAATTTTACACTGTTCCCCTTCGCCAAAATAATATTAGAATATGGCCGCCAGGAATGAGGCAGCAAGAAAAATATAAACAGTCCGAGTCCCTCTCGGCCAAATAAGTTTGTTTTGGTTTTGTCTAGACCAATCACATTGCTATAGACAAAACTGTCTATGGCCCGGACTGTTCGAGCCACCTTAAACTAAAATGTTAAATTTCGATATACATTTGTCCACAACTGAACGTTCCTTCCCAGCGTTCCCCACGCACCTTAATTTTCCCTCTTCCCAGCCTCCGCGCCTTTCTACCCAGTGCGATTCTTTCCTTCTTACATGGCCGAGCGATAACCGGGAGTCTGGGGTAATCGACGGATAATAAGCACCGAAAGAAAAAAATGGGTATTACTAGTCTCCGTCCTGAAGGCGGGATAAAAATCTGAGTCTTTGAGAGGACTCTCGCCCATGACCTTTACGTGTTAATAAAGACTGATGATAAATTTTATTTCGGTCATAAAATTGGGAAGATGTAATAGAATCTGAATGACCCAGGATGTGCCAGGAAGACACTGGAATAAAGCGCAACTGATAATAATAACAATAATAATAATAATAATAATAATAATAATAATAATAATAATAGTAATAATCAACTTTATTTTACGAGAGTGACACTTGACAGTATGTCAACTGAAAAACTAATAGAAATGAAAAGGCAACGAAAGGGACGATTCTTTCTGATGTTAAATTCGTTCATTTCGATACCATTTCGCTTCCTTCTAGTACATTCTGGTGTCAGTCCGGTTCATTCCTTTCACTATAGTGTTCAGTAACCCCCCACCCCACCCCCGAGACCCTTATTTGAACAAAAATTTGGTTTTCTCAACGAAATGTCAACTATCGATTTCTTTACGGTAGCCAATTCATCTCATCAACTCCGTTGTGCATATCGCGTGCGTGTTACGAAACATACGAGTTTTGTGTCTTCCTTACTTCTGTGTACTGTATAGATTGTTTATTCTTAACTAATTTTGAGTGACGGTACGTTTGTTTCATCGGTTTTCTCTAAAGTTGTAAAAAGCCATTTTGAGTCGTAAAAGTTTGAGAAATTATGCCGCCTGCAAAATATTCTGGGTACGGACCTGGAGAAAGTGGTTGAAGCCATCACTGAGGAACGGCGTGGGATTCGGGAGCTAAGGGAACCGAGAGCGGAAAGTTCAGGCTCTCCCCCCCCCCCCCGCCCCCAACCCAAAATGGCCGCCTGAAAAAGCCGTGAAAGAAGATCTGCAGTGAACTCCAAATATGGTCAGCTATATAACTGCCATGTACGGATGACAGAAATTGAGGGCTTCCTGACCATATATGGGCATAGTGACAATTTGTTTAATAATAACAAGAGACTACCTTGACAGCCATACAACTCCATCCTCACTGATATACAGATATGCCACTCTACCGGCAATAACCGTACAAAACGTGCAGTGATTGGTGGGTTGAATTCGTGGTACACGACAGTGTCAGCATCTTGATTTCCTACAAAGATCTATACATAAAAGACAGTTACAAAGAAACCAATAGCTGGAAATGTAAAACAAATTATCAAAGTAAGTTTATATGCGAGTAACGCGAAAAGAGAAATAACATAGGGCTTAACAGCCTATTGGTAAACGTGAGACATGTCTTTATTAATACACTGACAAAGGAAACCTGGCCATGAAGTTAGCAGACAATTTCAAAGATTGTTGGTATCAAAAAGCAACTTGCCGCAAATCAAACGTTTGGGTAGAATTTGATTAAATATCAAGACATTTTGTCTTTGGTAATCATTTCCTTTGTGGTAATGTTGACGAGAGAATTGCCGCAATGAAGACACCAAAGTCGCTAAAGGACAGTGCCCCCTATTACAAAGGTATTTGTGCACAGGTTATTACTATGGGGGAAGAGAAGATCTTAGCAAGGGTTATTGAAATCCAAAAAGAAAATGTACAGAAGACCCTGTAAACAAAATTTCACGCTTGAGACACAAGCCCCATATATCTTGCAGAATGTTTGTAAACAAGAAGTCGGAGATAAATAAGCTTTAGAGTAATAAATCAGGGAAGAAATACGTTTCAAAAGTGATTGAAAAAATGCGACAGCTATACAAATGCGACAGGAAATGTGACAGTTATACTCGTATGCTGCAAGTAAGTTAATTTACCCCCAAATAGACTGCTATCAAGTCGAAATGCTCTCGCGTTGTTGGTGGTCAAACTTGGTTTGTGACTCCTTCACTAATGAACTTCGTTCTTAGATCACTTTCTATTTTACAAAATTCCCCCCACTTTAAAATTAACTTAAAGGAGGAAATACTACCAACATGCAACATTTCTCTAATCATATCATGAACAATTTTTGGTGCTTGCGGATTTATGTTCCCTTTCCAATTTATAAGCTGCTTTAGTTTTTCTGAAATAGCTGACAACAGCAGTCACTACATGTACCTTTGTTGAAACGTTTCCTGATTCTTTGTAAACTTGGAAGATGACTCCGTCGACGCTGTACTGTATCTTGTATTTTTTTACCCACTGATCGTATCCATTTCTTCCCTGAGTCGCCACACGTGTCACTGTGATGTAACTACCAAGATCTACCTGAAGCCATTGATGGAGATCGATTTTACGAGCTACCCATGCGCCTGCCTTTTTCAATCTCCCATATTGTGCAGCGTGTTTGTCATCCATTTGTGAGGATGCACTTATTTGTACATTGGAAATTACTCCACTTGCCAAACCAAGAGGTCCTTTCCATTTGGATGTGTTTGTAAGAAAAAATACAATAAAATAAATGAAATTGATTCTGGTTTTTCAAAAGTACAAATTCCTCCAACATTTAGCATTATAAGAAAGATGGAATATTCAGTTTGTCACGAGCGTGGGACAAAGAAAAATTCTGAGTCCCCGACGGGAATCGAACCCATGACCTCCCGTACACCGGTCGGGCGCTAGTTTTTAAACTTGAGTTCCTACCGTCGTACAATAAAAAACGTTAACCACCGCGTGGAAACAAAAATAGGAAAGTACAATACAATACACGGCTAGCAGAAAACAATTTGAAAACGTTTTTCCCATGAAAAAGACCTGACAACAACAACAACCACAAAATCTCGTCCGTGGGACGGTTTTATTCACCTAAATGACCTCAAAAATTATGTCGCATAAACTAGTGCCCAGACAACCCATAGTTAATACAACTTACCAGAGCAGTTCACAGCATGATAGGAAGCCTGGAAACCAGAGTAGGAGGCATTGCCATTTGATTTGAATATTACAAACATGTTGTTGGTCGAGGAGAAGATTCCATCGTTGGGGGGAGGGTGACCTCCATAAAACACTCCCAAGGCCTCCCCTGTAGCATTCTCTCCATCGTGGACATAGACGGCATCCGAGGTGTTTTCGGCTTGTAGACTGAAGTTCGTGAACATTAAGTAAACTTGCTGATACTGACTGACTGTAATCTTCCATGCGCAGTGTTGTCCGTTCGGGTACTTCCGTGAATAATTTGGAGAATGGAAGACACCATTGCTTGCATGTAGGGATTTGTTACATTCATCACAGCCTAAACAAGAAAATAAATACACTGCCTTTTTCGTCACCGTAAAGTTAGTTATGCATTTAGCACCTCTCGTCAATTTCAGGTTTAAGAGCCCTTAGTTACAGTCTCTACCAGTGGTAAAGGGCGTCAGTATAGCCGACAATGCCAGATGACGTCATCCTTCAATTGCACATTATTCTAAGTCATGCACGTAGAGGCGGCTTTGAGGAAGGGTGGTGCAAATGTGTGGAGTATGACTTTATATTTCATTGGCACGACAACTAAGAGATGGGACGCCCGTCAGGGTTTCACGCTCATTGGTATAGGGTCAAGACTTTGCATGGCTAGAGGTAGATGATATCATCGCACTTTAACCTCTCTAAGGAGGAAAGAATGCGTATCCGTGAGGGGGAGTGGGGGGTTGGGAGTCACGCTGGTACAAAATGGCCGAATTAGATAACCTGAGTATCAGGCCTTCCCTGGGGAGGGAAAAAAGGAAAAAATGAGGAGGAGGGGGAATGGGAGGGAAGGCCTGATTCTCAGGTTACGAATTGGACGTCAAAGTAGGTACCTCATGTATGGTGACACATTTTGTGTTGCGTTCCCCGTTGCGGGACCATGCACTGCGCTACTTAGTAGGAAATTAGATCACAGGCTTATTACCGTCCTCTGTTTGTGTAGTGTACTTTGCATTTACAATGGTTGTATCGGTTTTCCAAACTTGCAAATCTAAAGGCGCAATTTAGGGCTTTTAAAAAGCGACGAAAATGAAATGAAAACTCTAAAAAGTGCTGCCATGTTATGTTGCTTTGTTTGTTGTGTGTTTACTTTGGCGATTTGAGGACGGTGCGCCCTTTTGTTGCTGCACATTCCTGCACATCTTGTGTCTGGTCCGAAATATTTGGGTTTTGTAAGGAATTTGCCTACTAATACAAAGGTGTTTTTGCGCGGTTTATGACTATGTGGAAAAAGCAAATCTTAGCAAGGGCTATCAGAATCCAAAAACAAACTGGGGGTAACCACGCACTTTTGAGAGATAATTGAACTTAAATTTGGAAAGAAAATGCCATACATTCTTTCTCTGAGAAATGCATCATTACCCAGATTTTTCTTTTTAGATTCCATGAGGTCTTGCTAAGATCTGCTTTTTCCCCATATTCCAAACCTTTGTATTAGGACCCACCGTCCTTAAGGCTTACGAAAGCAATGTTTTCAAAATAACGGTCGTACTCACTCAAAAGTAGAGAAAGAGAACAAGGAATGCAACTTGGGACCCACAAATGACTCCACTCGGTCGATCATTTCGCTGAGAAAAAATTGTATTTGCTCGATTCGCTAACGCAAAAAAATCCGGCCCCTTGAAAGGACAGTATTTGAAGTACATCTGCGCCAAATTTAAGTTAGATTCGACCGCAGATATATCTTCAGAATCCAGTCCAAATTTTTGACTACTATCGTCAGTTTGCTTTCTCCCCGTGATCTCCAAGAATTCCAAACTCAAGGAATTCAAAGAATGCATGATTTCGCGCGCGACAAACTGATGCCCCTGGCCTCCCTACTGGAGACTTGGTTGCCAGAGCGGCGAATTTGACCTAGAGAGTTGTATTGTCGTTTTTTTTTTTTTTGGAAAGTTCCTCTGCGCGTAGGTTGCGGTGCAAAAATAATGTAAGACTCTGACTCAGGCCAGCCTGAGGCCAAGGAAAAAAAGATCGAAAAGGGAAAGCAAAGACCGTGGTGGTTGTAAACTTCAATTGTGTAATGGGAATAACTTTCCTAGCTTCTATGAAAATTCTTTTAAGAACAATATAGGAATGAAAAACTGTAAAAGTTGCGTCTGTAACTGCGATGGTCTTCTTTACATTTAATTCTTCATCCCGCAGTTCATTTCAGCGTATGTTACACTGGACAATTTTTCGGGAAATTTGTGTTACCTCAAGTCATGTAATTACAGGAAACAGTGAGAAAATCCCAAAAAACAAGACAAGATTTTGGCAATTCAGTCATCAACCGAACGATTCTTTGGACACGTGACAAAAAATGAGATGAATTGTACGGCCTATCAACTCAGGTAGAAGGATTCTGTGTTTACTGCATGTTTATATTTTTTAAATAATAATTTCTGAAGGGCAAGAACGATTCTGTAAAGCTCACTAACAAAATTTTTCAATTATGAAGGCCTGGAAAATCGAAGTAATTAGTTTTTGGGGAATGAGACTACCAGTAGAGCATTTGGAGTCATAAAAAGGGCCTTGAAGGAGCAAACAGGAAAGATACCCGGCTCTATTAACCTCGGTGAGCTACAAAAGATAATGCTCCTGAGCACTGCACACATTCTGAGGAGGTTTTCTGCTATAAAATGAATTCATTAGTGCTTAGGGGCCATGGTTTGGCCCCGACACTAGTGAAGCTTTAACTAAGCAAAACTTTAGTGACTACAATCAAAGTGATAATGATGAAAAAGTAATAATCATAAACATATTAAATCCCTTTGATCATGTATAGTCATGACTGGTTACCCAAATGATCGCATGGCTTGATCTTTGCTGACAGCTCACTCGGTCCCTGGTATCTTTTGTTTTGCACTTGTTTAACCCACAAAGGCAAGCTTGAGCCTGCGAAGCCTGCCAGAGCAAATGAGCTGCGGAATTCCAAAATAATGGGCTCTACAGCGCCCAGTCTCTTCAGCGCATCGAGTGCTGCTAAACCATACCGTGATGCTTCGTCTTGAGTGGCAATGAGCACAATCTTACTGAAGAGAAAAAGTATTTTACTTTCAGTGCCTGTCTGTCTTTAAACATGACTAAAATGTAAATGCATTTGAATTCAATTCGATAATCTACTCACTCGCCGGACAAACTGTCGAGGTAGTTTGCTAAACTTGTTCCAGACGTGACCAATGCATACGTGTCAAACGATCTGGCTTCCAAAAATTGACCTTCAAATGCAAGAGAAAAGAAAAAAGTAGGCCATGACTTTTGAGGTCTTGTAAGATCTTGGATCACAAGGATGGCGTAGCTATCGACTGTTCCTCAAACTACCTCATGTAAGAGATAAGCCAAAACTGTTGAGACTGGGTTTCCCAAGGCTACTCCATTTGGTTTAATTCGTCATTGCACTGGAGGTGCTTTCAAAACTTATGTTACAAAATGTAAATAAATTAATGTAGATGTGACCAGGATACCTTGAATTTAGAAAAAAAGTGTAACAAATTAATAAGAAACCACCATGAACATGTTTTATTTAAAAGAACATACAGTTCAGTGTAAAAAAGTGAAGGACATAACGACGCTCTTATTAAATGTTTGCCTTGATAAAATCTTAGCATATTCTTAAAAGTTGGCCTACCTCAGGCTCACCTTTTTCGCAAAAATTGCAATAAAGGGAAAAAAGTATGTATGTCGTCCTTCAGAGCAAAAGAGAGAAAGCAATGAGTGGCGTTTGCCTTAACCTTTCTTTCTCAAGAGGATGAAATGTGAGGCTTGTGGGATGTGGCTAAAAGTGACAAAGTCAGAATACCGCAAAAATGTGCTCAGGTAAACTATAGCCACTAAATACGGGACTATGGCCACGTTGGTGGCGGGCATTACCCCTAAATCTACCAGAACAAATAGTGAGCGCAAGTATTAGCAGCCATGGACAGCTGTTTCGGCCTTGTTTTCGGCCTTGTTCCCTGTTATTTTCATGTGGGATCCATGAACCCAAGTATTAGCTATGCCATGCTGATGAGGCCTAACAAGGCCGAAACAACTGTCCATGGCTGCTAATACTTGGGCTCACTATTTTTTTTCTGGTAGATTTAGGGATAATGCCCGCTATTAACGTGGCCATAATGCCCTATTTAGTGGCTATAGTTTACCTCAGCACATCTGTGCGGTATGCTGACTTTCTCAAGAGGACAGAGTACTAACTTTAACATAAAATATGAATGTTTTAAACGCACCTTGTTTGGTGAAAACAGCTACATTAAATCCCCTGCCGTGAAGCGAGTATTCTTGATTGTTGATCTTGATGTAAGCTATGCCACATGCACTTTTACCGGGATCATCACAGCCCTCGCTACGGAGTGCAACGCTCAGTGGCAACGCTGAAAGGAAAACAAAGATAACAAACCTTAACAACGGATAGCCCTGGATAAACAACACACCTTCTTATAAAAGTTATGTGATAACTCTGATTAAAGTTATAAGAAATGGCCAGTCTGCAAAACCTGCGAAAACTCCACACCCAAGGCAATAACAAATTAATTTTAACTTATAACACATGAAGTTCTGTTTAGCTCGGCACTCGTCAATCCAGACGTAGGTGTTAAGCCAGTGACATATGAAATTAGAAATGTGGATACATCCAACCGCCATTTTTTTTTAACCTCGTGGTTTCGATAGCAACTACGAGATAGTATAGTGGAGTTGAGCGCACTCCTGAGCACATTGCTGTGGTAACTTTCGTAAGTTTTCGTACAGATTCGCCGATGTTCGCGAGATCTTCGGTATTCCCAAGAGAGGGACTTCGCTGTATTATCGGGCAATGTCGGAGACACTTCCGTTACTTTTTAGGCGCTAATGTATCAGATAACTAGGAGTTCCTGTCTGGAGTTCCTGCTGTTTAGAGTAAAAACTTGTCGTTCATCAATGATTTGACGTTCAGTAATATTCAATATGCTGCGGGGACGTTTAAGAGAAATAGGTTTAGATCACAGCGAACAGCAATGCGTTCTTAGGAAATGTTTTTGTCAGGAGTATATAGTGATCTTACTTGTGTTGATTGTGAGCATAAACTGTCGATGAGAACAGTCGAGTTCCGCTTTTGGTTACCTAATAATCTGGTATCTCTCTGAATGTTTGATTTCGCTGACATGACTGACTGGAATTCTGCGTTGGAACATTCAATTCAACTTTTGTGCCTTCTGTCCATTGGCGATTGTTATTCAAGAGATACATAGAAAGGATTGTTTTAAAAGGCAAAAAACAGGAAACACTAATGGAATATGTTCTTTTAAGAAGAGACGAAAAGAGAAAATTTGATATGCTGTTTTGATGTAACACGGAGACGCTCGTTGAGTGTCCTAATCGAAGGTTAACGGTTTCGGAAATCTAAAAGCTGGCTCAACTGCGGTTGAAGGCTTTGAGTTTCCTGGCTTAACTAGCGATCTAGTTCCATACAAATCTTTATAGTTTGCCACTAAAGTGGTCTGCTGGTGAGCCTGGGTTCCCTGTGCAAAACCACGAGTTCTCATGAGTTGTCGTCCGTGCTACGGTTGTAGAAACGCGTTAAGTTACCCAAGGATGTTTTCTTATCGAAAATTTAGTAAGTAAGCCTTAGAGACTTGAACAACTATTAAGGTTTGAAGACGAAGATTAGATGGAGTTTTGGTGTTGTCCAAGCAAACTTCATCTCCTCGAAGCTCACTGCTAAATGTGAAAGTATTGCTGATTATACGCACTTACTTGGTTGGTTTTGTGTTAGTGGGATTCTCAAATTAATCTGGCTTGGTCCTTTATATCTTTTGTTCTGCTCCTGTGTAACCCATGTTGGTTTTGTCTGTCCCGCGTATCCCACAAGGGCAAATGAACCCCGATGGTCGATGAGGAAGGGATCAGTAGCGCCCAGTCTCTTGAAAGCAGTAATAGCTGCTGATATGTGTACAAAACCATCGCTTTGAGTGGCTACCAAAACGATTTTACTGCAGCCAGAAAATAAAGACTGTCAGAGTTATTTTAAAAATGCGACAACTATAGACGATCAACTTTTTTCAGAAAAGAATAAAGTTAGACAGTGCCTGTAAGGAAATAATTGGCGCTTACCCTCCACTTATGCCGTTAAGATAGTGTGTCAATCTGGTACCAGCGGATCTATCCCCGTAAGTATCAAATGCCTTGGCTTCAAGAAAAGAACCTAAAAACAAACAACTTCAGTATCAGTCTTCCAAGGCAATACCTTTAAAGAACATTGTTTTTTAATAAGGTATTAGGCCAGGGTAGCAAAAACAACTAAAACGATAACAACAACAAAACAAACCTCCGGCAAAAGCGAACAAAAAAAAGACAACAACAATAACGCGTAAGTCAGAACAGCCAATCAGCTATCATAGAGAAAAGAACGTTATTTTTTCTCTTCTTTTCTTATTCGTGCTTAGGATATCATGTGCCCTCATTTTATTAAACACAAACCTGACTTAGCATCCACAATAACAACGTTATGCCCTCTGCGGTGAAGCGAGTGATCCTGGCCATTTACCTTGATGAAAGCCCAACCACTCCATCGGGTCTTCCCTGGATCATCCCAACCTTCACTTCGAATGTGAATATCGAGGAAGGAAACTGCAAGCAAAAGTAATACGAAATAGGGTAATCAATTTTTTTGTTTATGGCGGTTCATGGGATGGTTCTTGAGCAGGTACTTGCAAGGTCAGCTTCAATTTCCTATAGTCCTAGTGTGGTGGAAAATACATTTATTCCTTATCAAGCCATCGTTTGTGTTTGCACACTGATCAGTGAAAACCATTATTTGGATGTTTTAGTCTATTTTATAATTGACAGAGGCTCTAAAGAAGACTGTCTTTACCTGGAACTGACCTGTGTCTTTGTGCTGCACATTCTGAAATGAAACAAATAAGAATAGTTTTGTTAATTTTTTTAAATGTCATCCTTAAAAATTGACAGTTTCTATGTTATACTTGGATCTACATGTTGGGTTACATAAAGTCTTTTTCTACGTAATTTTGGAAGACAAATTTTATAAAACAAGTTAATTAAAATTGCGCAATATTGTTTCCTGGCAGTGTCACACAGTCTGTATACAGTGAAGCCTGTATTAAGCGAACCCCATATTAAGCGGACACCCTTTATTAAGCGGACACCTGCTTACGTCCCTAAATTTTCTTCCCAAGTTTACCTTGAAACGAACCTGTATTCAGCGGACACCTCTATTAAGCGGACACGGACACCAAAATCAAGCCATTTTGTTACGAGAAACCTGCATTGAGCGGACACTTCAAGTGTTTCCAGAAGGTATTTTTAGGACATCATGGCATTGCTATCTTCTTCGAAGAGCGTGTTTTCCAGGTAATTCAGTTTTAAATTAGTAATTCTACCCGGAACGGCCACTCGCGAAAGGTTTGCGATAAAGCGTGTCAAGTATGCGGTAAACAAATATGGAGATATGAGGTCAATAATTAACTATGGTATCACCATTTATCGGATGTGAAGTGTCTTAACAATTTTCGCAGCCACTTGTTTGGGGTATGTTTTCCCCAATAATGTTTTAAAAACATTAAAACTTGGTTGCAGTGAGTTGTTCCTCATGTACGGGGGCGGAACCTGTATCAAGAGGACACCCTGTATTAAGCGGACGCTAGCGAGGGTCCAAGGGTTTCCGCTTAACACGGGTTTCACTGAATCACAATTACCGCTTTTCGAGATCGGGGGGGGGGGGGGGCGCTGTCTACCTAGGTATGTATTGGGTACTGGAAAATAAAATTGGTGGTACCCTGCAGTACCCCCCGTGCTCGAAATACAGAGTATCAATTTAGGCCACGGGAAGTCACACTTTGTTTTGCTACTCCCCTGCTCTAACACAACATCACCGACAGAATTACTCTTTCACTTTCACCGTCCACTTCCAATTAATGCGATACGAACTACAAATTAATGTGTCCACTGTGAATAAATGTGTCCAAAGAGCCTCGTGATCTTGCATTGATAAGAGAGAGTAGGGCTTTTAAGTGTTTCATGAAGTGTGAAGACACGTAACTAAAGAGCGCTAGCACTAGGTAAAACTCAAAATTTTTATTGAACCAACATCCCTACACTAAAAAACGAAACAAGTGATTGACGGATATTAAAATCTTAGTAAGGTAACCGTAACCAGAAATTTATCAGGCTGAAAAGATGTGCTGGAGAGCTGCTGTAGTGTAAAATCAACTTTGCCGCAAAATAAATCGTCTTAAACAAGAATTCTTCATGATTTTTGTTTTGCTTATTATTGTTTACTTTGAATAAAACCTAGATTTGTTTTATACTTTTCCATACTCACCGGGAAATTCACAGCATCCCATACAAAGCCTCTATGTCTAATTCAGGCTTTACTCGCCCTATGCTATGCAAAATGGCCGTCGTATTGGTAAAAAGATCGATTGGTAAATTGATCGATCGATCGGTCGGTTGGTCGGTCGGTCGGTTGGTTTATTGGTTGGTTAGGTTGGGTCGGTTGGTTTATTGGTTGGGTTGGGTTGGGTTGGATTGGGTAGGTTGGGTGGTTGGTTGGTCGGTCGGTCGGTCGGTCGGTCGGTTGGTTGGTTTGGTTGGTTGGTTGGGTGATGGGTCGGTGGGTCGGTCGGTTGCTTGCTTGCTGGCTTGCTTGGTCGGTCGGTCGATTGGTCGGTCGGTCAGTTCGTCGATTGGTCGGTCGGTCGGTCGGTTGCTTGCTTGCTTGCTTGCTTGCTTGCTTGCTTGCTTGCTTGCTTGCTTGCTTGCTTGCTTGCTTGCTTGCTTGCTTGCTTGCTTGCTTGCTTGCTTGCTTGCTTGCTTGCTTGCTTGCTTGCTTGCTTGCTTGCTCGCTGGCTCGCTCGCTCGCTCGCTTGCTTGCTTGCTTGCTTGCTTGCTTGCTTGCTTGCTTGCTTGCTTGCTTGCTTGCTTGCTTGCTTGCTTGCTTGCTTGCTTGCTTGCTTGTTTGCTTGCTTGCTTGCCTGCTTGCTTGCTCGCTCGCTCGCTCGCTCGCTTGCTTGCTTGCTTGCTTGCTTGCTTGCTTGCTCGCTTGGTTGCTTGCTTGCTTGGTTTGGGTCCAGGGCTCGAAATTTACGGTGGCAAATGTGCAATTTGCGACTGGTGCGAGGACATTTGCTCCTAATAAAACTAACTTAGGAGCAAATTTGCTCCTTCACCTTTTGGCCCATTTTTATAATAAATACATTTTCTGCTCCTTGTTGGACCAAATTTACTCCTAAAATTTTGGACCTAGGAACAGAATTTCTCCTAGAAAAAAATTTAATTTCGAGGCCTGGTTGGGTCTCCCCGCCTTGGCCATCGTGATGTCACGACGAAAGAAGCACGCGACTTTGCTGTATGAGTTTCAAAGTTGCGCTTGCAACGATGTTGGATGCTAGTACTACAAATAACCTTTTTATGCTTTCGAGGATTCAGTTGGGTTTGTTTTCTTGCGGAATAGACTTTTAGTTATCTCTTTTTCGATATAAGTAAGTGGTTCTTTTATCTTAGCGTATAATTCACACTAGAAGAGATATGTTTGAAGAGTCCTGTTTACCCTTCGTGATCGAAAAATTATGTGGGAATTGTCTTCGTGGGAATAAATGTACTTATTTCAGTTACCTACCACCAGAATTCCTGGAATATGGCTGCAGGCTAGCCTATAGATTTAGAAAAATGCCTAAAAATAATCAGTTCATTTGTTTCGCTGAGAGGAATAACAAGCGAACTTAGATGAGTATGTTTAGCACTTAAACCCAAACCTGACTTACAGTTTTTGATTCCACCTTCTGTGTATTGAAAGATTGTTAACAGTTTGTTAACTGTTAGGGAACGAATAATGGCCCGATTTATACTAGAGACGGATCATCCGTCCAGACGGATCATCCGTCAAGACGAATCATCTATCTAGTATAAACACGGGACGAACTATGATACGAACTATCGTTGCGTCTCATAGTTCGCCCCGTATTTACACTAGGCGGATAATTCGTCTAAGCGTGACGAAAAGGCATGGGTACAAGTCAAATCGTCACCTTGCCGATCTTGACCAAATTGTTCGCAGACTTTTTTAACGTCAGCGTTTCCAGTATAACAGCGTATTGGGTTTTTTCATCCGCTAGTACCAGGGCCAAGTATTTTAGTTCAGTCTCTGTCCACACACGTTCCTTTTTGCGACGAGTTGACTTCCCTGCCTCTGAGGTCGCCATCTTGAGTTTGTATTTCACTGCAAGACGACCGCTGGCTTTAGGTAACGAGATCCTGATTTTTGAGTAGTTCGTCTTCTGCCCGTATTTATACAGACAGACGGATCATCCGTCCAGACGAATTATCCACGGTAGTTCGTCTGTCAAGACGAACTACCGTGATAGTTCGTCTGGACGGATGATCCGTCTGAAAGCCCGTATTTATACACAGACGAATTATAAGACGAACTACCGTTCTTTGCCCAAGTTCGTCCCAGACGGATGATCCGTCTCTAGTATAAATCGGGCCAATCAAACTTACTTAATTTTAACCATCTCATTTAACCCAAGTGTAAAACACTTTTGCATACAACAAAAATATCTGAATCAGCTTGCGAATATCATACGGACACTTCCATTTCCAGCCCCAAAAGGTAGAAACACCTTGTAAACATAATAAACAGCGTTATGGAAAAGTGCACCTCATCTTTAGCTGGACACCAATTAGAAATGACAGGAAATAAACCAATAAAACTGCGGCTAAAATCTATCTACTGATACTTGACCCCTATATCATGTTAACAGCTACAAATAAATCTGTGTACTTGCACATCTTACAACAGCTCATAAAACTGGACAGATCTACTTTTGATACTGGAGGCTGAGGATGACTATGTTGAAGCGCCCATTCTACTGCAGAAAATTGCAAAGTATGCAGTATATCTGATCAATTTTCCTATTTTTCGTATCCTTTCTTCCTCTCCTCTATTAATTTTGTTTCCTGTAATTCGTGCTATTCTTCAATGCAAACCCCTAAAAGTTGCCAATTAATGTATATAGTTATTTAGTATTTAGTATCCTTATTTAATTAAAATTGTAACTGTGATTATTTAATTATCCTTCTGTGATTGTGACTGCTGTACCCTAGTAGCTCGGGCAGAACCGAACCTTCAATCATTCGTATCTTAGTACTTTGTAATTTTTGTATTTAATAATTTATGTATTTTTGTGAATTTTGTGTAAATAAATAATAAAATCATGATAAAAATAATTTCTATTGTTGTGCTTAAATGAGTTCAAACTAGTCAGGGTCCAAAGACTATTGTCTAATAGCTTTGACCAAATAAGTGGCCCAAGTATCTTACAAAGTGCTTTCTAAAGCGTTAACTGTTTCAAATCGAGGAAAATCGAAGTCGTTGTTGCTGAGCGTATACTGCTTGTTTTACAGTTAAGCAAGTCAGAGACATCGTTGGGTACAAGTCCGTGCTTGACGTAACAACGTCTTGTAAATGACATATTATAACGTTGGTAGTGTTGGTAGCTTAGCCTCAAAATGTTTCTCCACTTTTGAGCGAGAACTGCATTTTATCCTATATCACCAAAAAAGGAAAAATCTAGTTCCTTTATCCGAACAAAATGTCAAAATAATCACCTCTTTTAGCGTACAAAGCTTCAGTGAAATGGCAACACAATTATTTCATTCTCGATCTCAAAAATTAGGACAACTTTATTTAGCAATGATGACTCATGAACCTTGCACCTCTTATTGCATTGTATTGCGATGCGTACTGGTAGCTTAGGTATGTCAGGGGCATCCAACGAGAACTTTTTGGCAAATTACTTGAAATATCATTTCCTGCTTTCTTAGATTGTTTCAGAGCTTTATTAAGGAATATTTGTGTAAGCTAATACAGATTAATCTGTTCGGCGTTTTTAGCGGGAAATTTAGGCTGCAGAAAATTTTGGGAAACAGAATCTTATCCGCCGAATTTCCAAGCTGCTGATAGCTCTCCGAAAATGCTAGCTGACCTTATTTTACACTCTGAACGACATATCTGTTCGTCCGAAAACACTAGGAATTAATCAGTCCCTTGTGACGAAAGTTTGAGGTGATGTTTCACGAAAGAAATCTCTAGCTTTCAGTTCAATTAAATCCGAATAGCTCAGGCGATTTTAGGCCTTCCGAACAGTTACTCCCCGAAACGAACCGTTGGGTGACACTGGTATGTTGTGGGTAAGAACTACACCTTAAAGTGGTACTACGATCAAAAAATCACTTTCATTTTTTCTTCGGATTTCGAAACTTTTTTTACTAAACACTCCCCAAGCGAAATGTTAAGCCTTAATTTCGACAAGAAGACTGTTTATTTAAACTGCAATTTTCCGATTTAATAGTCCGCCATTATTACACCATGAAAGGACAGAATGACATCATTCACTCACGAGCTTTAGAATGTAGTGTGTGTGAAAGTGCCTTATTTAGTATGCAGCACGGGAGTTTTGAGCTTTCACACTCTCAAACTCGTGTTTTGCATAATTTGTAAGCTGTGTTCACACACTACATTCTACAGCTCTTGAGTGAATGACGTCATTGTATCCTTTCTGGTGTAATAATGGCGGACCATTAAAACGGAAAATTGCAGTTTGAATTAACGGTCTTCTGCTCAAAATTAAGGCTTATAATTTCGCTTGGGGAGTGTTTAACAAACATAGTTTCGAAATCCGAAGAAAAAATGAAAGTGATTTTTTGATCATAGTACCACTTTAAGCAAACAGGGAGACTTACGAAGCCTATTCCTGAATCAATTCGGAAAGTAAAAGCTGTTATTTGTCCAATGGTTTGTGTGTTCGCTGAACGAAAACTGAATGCAAATTACGTACTGCGTACCTGATGAGAACATATACAACAGGATCAACACGCTAACTGTATTGCACATCCACATCTCTTCTCCTTCCAAGACGCTTGGAGCATCTCAATTAATCGCGAGGATCATGCATGTTTAATAGATGCATTCAACAATAGATTATTAGATGTCACTTGGGGTCAGACTATATCACGATACAACTGAACTGATCCGTTTCCTGTCCTCTCAGAGATGTCCTCAGTGATATAAACAGAGCGGATGTTGCGCATTTGCCAAGTTCATTACGGAACAGGAAACTGTTCCTCAAAGAAGAAAAGGAAAATGCTTTATAGACTAAAAATCGAACCTCTACTAACGGCCACTCAAGAACGCTAATTTTGAACAATTTTTTTTCGCCCGTCTAGTCAATGGAACTGTCGTGTTTTAAGACTTGGTTGAATACGATGCATTCTTTGTAAACACGTGCTGAGTTGTTTGTACATATTTCCGCTGGTATAACCGAGTTCACTCACTGAGAAGAAATCAAAGCATTTTTTTCTCTTCTGCATTATCGAACGCTACAAGCTTTCTATTGACTGCGTGACAGGCGAGCGTGACAGGCGCCTCCGAGCTCCCGTGCTCCCCTTTTAGCACTTGCTATGCAGGTTAAGCTATGTACTGCAATTGACACCTAAATGGGTGTTTAAATAAATCAGCTTATTGACCTATGTAGATTGCTTTTCTGGAACACGGAGGCGAAGAAACGATTAAATAAATCAGCTTTGGCTTTCGGTGTAGAAACTTTATGATTGTTCAAACTAACCACTTTAGGTATCCTAGGTGACTTGGTTTTAACTCCATAAAATGTTTTTCACAAAAAAGGGAAAGAAAGTAGACACAAAATGAGTATAAAGATATATATACTTTGGGTTAAAATGGCAATATATAGGCTAGGACCAGGCAAAACAAAAATGGGAAGCAGATGTAAGTTTAAAAGATGACCAGAATTTTTTCTTTTTGTTTTTCCGGTCTTGTGTTACAAGTTCCTGGAAGTGCTAAGTTAGCGGAAGCGATCCAGTGAAAGGACGGTCAATACTAAATATTTACGTGGCACATTTCTTTGATTTTTCAGATCAGAACGATTCCTATTAGTCGTTAAAGAAAAGTTTTTGTGCGGCATTCCAAATGAGGCGTCCTGGTATAGAAAAACCAAAAGGGGAAAATTTCTCCCATGAGCGGTCACGTAAGAGGGTCCCCTATAAGCCTCTTTGCAAAATTCAATCACGTAAAAACATTGAGCCTTTTCACGCGTCACGAATAATTACCAAGATTCTTTCACGTTCAAGCAAAAATCGACACTTGTTTCAGGATACGAAATAAAGCAAATTCCCGGATTAATAGTAGGTGTGACACGTTTGTCCTTTCTCTGCAGGTGCAGGTATATCTTTAACACAACAATTCGTAAATGTCTCATCTGTTCAAAGATACACACATTAACCCAGAACACTAAAATCCCGAAATTAATACATGGATAAGAAAATGATTCCAGAATCCCGTTTTATTCAACTCCCCATTCACGGTCGTCCGATTTGTTTATTAATCACGAGTACGATTACAGACTGAATTGCACGACACAAAGTCCTGTTACTAGTTAATCATAACTATAATAAAATTCGAGAAAGAAATCCGGACAAAGAAAGACCACAGTTAAAGCAAGAAGTCACTCAAATGCAACTGACCCATTGCAGCGTGTGTACTTACCGTCCTACAATACTAAGGCACGACACGTACACTGTCCAATTACACCGTCCTATTAAAGGTGATACCCAATCAGGTTCGAGAGTTTTGTTCTAGTTATGATTAGTTAGGTAATTAGTTGTATTATATTGTTAGTAATATTTGGCTGTAAATACCTGAGGGGAACACCGTACTTACAACAAGTTTCACCTTACCTTACCACGGGGAGAAAGAATAAGAGACTGGGGAGAGGGGAACACTCCACTCCTTCCCCTTCACCCCCCTCCCCCCCCCCCCACTCCTCTACCCACCCCACTCCTCTCGTCCTTCCCTGCTCAGATCACCCTCTCCTCCCTACGATCTAAATCTGCAATACGGCTAATGGTCAATAGCTTTAGACTTCTCAAGCTTCTGGGTGCAACCTCAATGTTGACTCAAAATTTCCCTTGTGGGAGAGATTCCCCGCCCTTCTCTCCCAGGATTTCAGGCCTAACAGCTCGAGCATTCTACATTTAGAGGTTCCCTTAAATAATTACAACAAACTCAATGACACTTTTTTTATGATTTTATTTGTGACTACTTGAGTCACAGTCTTCAAGTCATATCCATGTTGTGTTTGACAAAAACGGTAAATCTGGGAAAATAAATTCCCATCTCCCACTACAATGACACACCTCTAAACATTTTACACTTGCTAGCTATCAAGGGCCTTACAACTTTTGTCTCTGCGAACAGTTGTTGTAAGAGTCCATGAAATCTTCCTTGATATTAATGACCTAATCATATTCCCAGTATGTTTTCTATTGATATTTTTTCTGACATTTGGTGTTCTTCCATTCCTGTGTGCATGTTGAATATCCTGGAGATAAAATTTAAAAAAGGACACTTTAATAAAATTTTATTTTAAACTTTCCTTCCTCTTTCACTTACTTCCACACATCACCTACTGATTTTGCCCTAACCATGCGCCACATCATTTAAACCTTTCCCTACTCTCCCTGAAGTGTGAGCCTTTTAATTAAAAGCTACACATACTGACAAGGACTTTCCTATGATACTGCTCATTTTTCAACATTTTTGAAAATGATTTTTGAGAATATTTTACTGTTTTGCTGCCATGAGCTTCGAAACCCTATGGACACCCTCCTCTATGTTTCAACCATCTCCCCCCCCCCCTCCCCCACTGGAATAGACTGCTAGCAGTCCTTCTCTGGATAGTCGAGCGGCAAGCGATATGTAACGCAGAGATCGGGCGAGCGAAGCGAAGTTAATGTAAGCTGAGGGAAACGCTTGCCGCTCAACTGCTGAACTATCCAGAAAGGAGCTGCTAGCAGTCTACCACTGGAACAGGCTAACTCTCTTACCAGTTATAAAGCATGATGTCATAGCCACAAGTTAGGTGATCAGCTTCATGTATAAATCTGAAGACTTTCCATGGTGCGGGATCTCATCCTCGGAGCCTGCAGCTCGGCCATGGACATCAAGCGCTGAATGGTTTCTGGGTTCAGAGCTGCCTGTTCAAGCTGGTTAGTGGCTATGAGCTATGTGAATTAACAGAAAATATTCCATATTATTTTACAGACAAGAGTGTTTTAGTGGAAATTAGACCACTCAGAAACTACATCCAGGACTTGAGTGGCGTATTTTCCATATCCTCACTGGTGAGGATATTGATGACATTATTTCCTGCTTTTACACTGTTGTTTGTGCAAAAATACTCTTGTCTATAACAATAAAAAGAAAATTACACAACAGCTCGCAAATGTGAATTTTAGTGGTAACAAAAAAAAAATATTTTACTCACTTGCTGTACATGTGCTCTTTCGTAAAATATTGTTTTTACCACTCGAAAATTAAATTCATATCTTCGCGCCGCTGTGTAATATCCTCTATTTATCATGAAGCTGAACTGGTCCTTAATGAACCAGATCATAGTTTACAGGATAACAGATTCATCACAGAAGTAACCCAGGCAACAGGACCAAGTGAAAGACACTTTATGAGGCCCTAAATAAGATCACTGCATAAATGTCTGTGAGAGAACTGCTCGCAACATAAAAAGTTTTCAAATACAGACAGCAGACAAACAATCACCTTACTAATGGGGCCTCCCTTATAACACTAAATTTTTGTGAATGTTAATTTATCATACAATTTTTTCCCAATCCAAAAAAAAATATCCCCAGCAAAAGCTTTAACAAAAAAAATTTGCTTTGGGATGAGTATTAATGTACAGAGAAAATAGTGTGCATACATGTAGGTTTTACATATTTCTCACAGTAACACCCAATAACATTCATGGTAACAGACAATGTACAGTATTGCCAGTATTTATGATTGGAGTTGCACGCTATTTTTGCAGTGATGCAAGCAATGCGAACTACTGAAGTCACATGCAAAAGTCATAAACAAAAGTCATACAATTGCACCATCTAAATTGGACCTTCAAGAGGTGTCCATCTTGGAGAGGCATCTTTGAGAGGCAGTGACTGTCCTAGAGAGGGGGGGGGGAACAGGGGGGCGGGAGACCGGGAGAAAAGGGGGCGGGAGGTGAACGGGAGGCGGGAGAAGAGGGGGCGGGAAGCAGGATTCCCAAGGTGTCGGGAAGCGGGAGAAGGGAAGAATTACGCAACATTGCGCAATATTTCGCAATCGAAAAAATGCAAAGGGGCGAGAGCCAAAAAATACAGGGCGGGAACCGGGATTAAAGGGTACGGGAAGCGGGAGGTTTAAACCCCCCTGTCCCCCCCCCCCCCCCTAGAGAGATATCTGTCTTAGAGAGGGGCCCATCACTAAGGACTTGACAAAGGCGGGTGCCAACAAAATTGGGGCAGGAATCAGGATGTTGGAAAACGAGCGTTACAAGTTCCTATGAACAGGATATTTAAATAAAGTCGATTGTTTACAACGTAACAGGCTTCGATGTTTCAACAAGCTGCAACAAGCTCACCTACCTGAACGAGCAGGCTAACACGATACAAAAACGAAAATCCACGTAAATATTGAATGAACATCTTTTTCTTGAAACTTGGGTCTCGTCCGACGACAAATCCGGTAAATTGCTTGTTGTGACAAGTCCGATTTCGGTTTGGAAATCTTTTCGCCCACTGCCCTGAAGGGCTAAAACGGGAGACAGAACTGTGCAAAGGGCGAAAGAGCTCATTTGCATTTATACTCTGGGGGGCGTTAACAATGAAATGAAATTGTACACCCTCGAGGAAAGAGAATGGTGGCCGAAAACAGCCCCTTTAGCGCTCTTGAAAAATTCATTATTTGAGACCACCGGCTCAATCGATGTTTGTGTACCGAAGCAACCATCAAACTTAACTTCCTTTTATTATTTTTAGAGCCTGGCTTAACTAGGAAACATTGTTGCAGGTAACATCGCTCGGGAAGCAAATGTTTCCCAGTTGAACTGTCCAGCAGCGTGAGCAGCCGACTACGAGCAGTCTCTCTTTCCGCTCAGGGATAGTCGAGGAAAACGAACAAACGAGCAGGGGCGAAATCGCCTGCGCGTTGAAACGTGACGCACGTGTCGTGAGCCGGAAAGAGAGACTACAGACTAAGCCACCGCTGTTGACCCTTCACGGCCTCTTTCACGACTAACACTATAAACGGCTCGACACGCGCGTCACGTTTCAACGACGCGGGCAATTTTCGCGCCCGCTCGCTCGTTCGTTTCCCTCGACTATCCCTAGCTGGATCCCTGAGCGGAAAGAGAAACTGCTCGTAGTCCACGTGAGCAGCGCAAGAAACATAAGGAGGCAAATTTTGCTTAATGTTTGCAACAAGAAAATGTTTTGGAATCCAGAGTTAAAAACATTGATGCTTCCCAGATGCAAACTCGGCTTTGCTTCGACTCAAAAGTTTCCAGTTTAGCGACAGAGGGAATTAGAAGTTTTTTCCGCAGAAATGTTTCTTGTTTAGCGAAGCCGTTAGCTGTAAACACCAGAATAGGAAGTGTGAACCTCAATATTCCCAACCCAGTCCAAAAGAGGTCAAAAGAAGCCTAGGCGCATCAGGGAAGCACGGTTGATAGCTGATAAATCGAAAGCGGTGTTGACAGGGGAGAATCATTAGCAGCGACAGGTGCTTGCAGGAAGCGGGTTGGAATTGGTTAAATCTGCTATTTTCATATATTCAGGTATGCATTTACCTATTTGTTATAGGAGGGTTATGATATATATTTTATTCTTTTAATTTTTTGGTTGGGAAGTTTATTCTATGGCGATCTGTCTTTATATGGGATAATCGACTCTTTAACAGACTATCTTGGTCTATCTTTATGGCATTTTTGTTTTGTTTTGACTGGCTCTTAATTTTCGTTCATTGATATTATTCTTTGTCTATGCAAGTTTTTATTACCATTAAATTGCAATAAATAAATAAAATAAATAAACAATATGCCACTGATGGGCTTCCGTATGGGAACCTGAGAGGTATGGAATATATTAATAAACAAAAGCACAGCCTGGCAGAAAAATATAGTGTTTTTGCAAGTGATTTCGAATTTTAAAAAAATATAAATACTCTCAATTCGCTTTCGCAATGTCCTGTCACCTTTTTCTCCCCCGTAGAGTCGATTTGTAATGTGATATTTCGATGACTGCTGTTTATTCGTGAAGACTGAGGCATTTTTCTTGTTTCAAAAATTAAATTTTCGGGGGCCTCTAAAAACAGGATGCTTTAAATCTCCCCAGGCGTTCAAACGTGACTACTTTCCGTGTTTCCAGCAGTTCTGATCTTCCTTGAACAGCATAATAACATAATAACTGCAGAACGACAAGAAAGTACTGCTCAGTAGCTTTCATTTGTCATGAATAGTTACTCTTAAGGATTTCATCCACAGACTGAAAAGTTGGAACCGTATTGTTGATTAAAAGTACATACAAGTTACAACTTTCAATGGAATGTTCACACTTTAGAATTTCATTCACTAACTCAAAAAATGGAACTGCAGTAGATAATTCTAGATTTGACTTTGGAAACGTTGAAAATGAGGAATTCGTTGCATTTCTATCGACAGCCTACAGCTGAGGGGAGATCAATTTCATAGAAAGTTAACACCCAAACATCCACAAAAGAATTGACCTGTTGGTCTCATATAAACAGCTTAGCGAGTAAATTTGATACGAGATAGGTCATACGAATATTATTTGTTGTGATGTTGACGCGTGATATTAGCTCACATAGGAAGTGTTAACCTCGAAAACGAAATAGCGACGCGAAATATATAAATCGTGACGAAAGCAGGTTGATATCAGCAGACCTGGGTCGCATGCCAACAATTGAGAACAAGTCGTCTCGTGTACAAACACATGCACATCTTGAGTTGAAATTTGCTGTGAGTAGATTGCCGTTAGAATGTCGCTTCAAACCAACGTTTTCGCAGCGATCGTTTTGGTAATGACTCTTTTGGGCTCAACGCAGTCGGGATCGCCGTTCAAGAATAGAACTAAGTCAGGTACGGTAGAACGAATCATTTATTAACTTCCTTTGCTAAATTAAATCGAATTAATGCTACGTTTAGGCAAATGTGTGAGGAAAGCTCGAGCATTTTTCTGTGTTATATTAGGGTAATAGTGTCTTACGGCTTGTTCATAGTAACTGTAATTGGAATCTGCTGTCCAATAACACTGAATAGCTTGCGGTTCGGTTGTAGCGCTCGCCATTTTTGCTTTGGGTTGATTACGTCACCAGATTAAGTGAGGGGCATGCTTAGAAAAATCTTGTTGAAATGATACATAAATACACTGCACTGTAACCAGTTCTCTAAAGAAATTCTCTCTGTTCTTTCTAAAACTGTTGTTTGTCATTCGCAAGTCAAAACTCAAATGCTGTGGCTTCAAAACGATTTAACTGAATCAGTATCGGTTAAACTGTTTTTATCTATATTTTGAGTGAAAGTTCAGGCAGCATTCGGCAGTTTTGATTTGCTCCACTGATATCGAACCTGCATGCATGGTGTGGCACTGTAAAGGGAACGTTTGGCCATCAATAAGACAGAGTAGTACAATTCGCCGGTTAGTGGCGTGAATAATGAGTAATGCTATAGTTGACAATACGTTACCACATTGATTTTCCCCTATGTAAACACTGTTTTGTTACGTCATCCATTACCTCCAAACACGTCAAATTGCCGCTGTACACATTATTATTATTGTTATTATTATTATTATTACTATTATTATTATTATTATCATTATTATTATCATTATTATTATAACTACAATAATAATATTGATAATTTGCGCAGTATGCGCATTACAGTATCAATATAAAACTAAAAGTTAAATCCTAGAATGAAATTAACAAACAATATTATTAACTATCAGTTCCCAATAATCTACAATCACATACGTCTCACTAAATCGTATCCTTGTCCTAAATCTCTAAGGAATGATTTTTTGTGACCTAATCCGGCTTCACCTCGAGTTAATTAGTTCTTGTTTGTAAAACTTGTTTTTTTTTTTCTTCTTTGAGTAATAAAACTCATTGGCCACAAATTTTGAATCAAAAAGGTCTATATTGCTCTCATTACTGAAAATGAAAAAGGCAATATACTACTTTATTAATACCTTCTGAAATTATAAGATTATTGCTAGAATGGACTCTGAAAAAGTGAAATACATATTTGGTTAACGAAATGAAAACGATTCTATTTTAATGGAAATAGGTTGGGGATTTCATCGAAGACCAATCAGTGAACACTCGAGAACACCGAACATACCGAAAGTTTATAATAAAATTGTCACACATACAAAGAATCAGACCATATATATTAACATTGTATGTTGTGCTTTGATTGCACCTTGTTTTTACCAGAGAAGTTGTTGTATTTAACTATATTCTCTCCCTAAAAAATTCAAATGTGCCGAAAGAGAGAATAATATATTCATATTCCATGTTGCTGTCCTGTTGTTTTGTCTTAGCCCCAGAGAATACCACCAGGATCTTCAACCTTCTTTGTTGTATTGAACCACACTAGAATATTTTCAATTTGTGTTTTAAAAGCTATTATTAAAAACTGGACTAGGTATATTGGATTTCAGGCATTTTGATTGGCTGAACTGAGCTCGGCTATCAGCTCATATACCTGCTGCGACCAAATATGGTCAATGAACACTCAACAACAAAATGAACAAAGTCAGCTGAAAGTTTTTTTCCTCGCGAGCAACCCGGCGAGAAAAATGGACGAGAAAAATCACTTGGCAGCGAATTCAAATTAAGCAGAGATTCCAACAGCGTCAACAACAAGCATCACCAACAGCGTCGTCTAACACGAGTCAAAATTGTTTTAAGAAACACTGTGTGCAGAAATAGAAATTTAAGCATTAAGCGTTGTGTTAACAATTAATTTCTTTCATCGATCGTCACGTTGATCATAAAATTGACTAACAAACGGTAGGTTTTATCTGGAAGGCTTTCCACTTCAAAATATCAAGAAAAGACATAAAATAAAACACAGTGAAATGGGGCCGGAAGCATTTAATAAAAACTATCACCATTCATGGCGAGTCGGTGCGAAAATCATGAAGCACTGAGTCTAAACAAACTACAGCAGCACGGAAGGCTACCAAGAAGGAAGGAAGGGCGAGATTTTTTTCGGCTTTAACACGCAAAATTGTGTTTACCTGCACTCGTTGTAGCTCTGTGTTTTAACAGGTCCAAATGCTCAGATAGAAATCGGCTGCCATGTAAACGGAGTTGAATCGCTTTTCCAGTTGTTTGAGTGTTGTTTTTACCATTCCGTCGGCCGCAATCTCTAAACCGAGATCAACTACATTTTGTGCTTTGCGTTTAACAAACTATGATGGTGAATTTTAATGTTCCTCGCTACAGTAATCTTGCTTCTGAGCTGCATAGAAATTACCCCTCGAAGTTAAAATTATTTCTGTCTTCAGTTCCATTAAACACGCTCATGATGGCTCCGTTGTGCGAACACTGAGATTACAAACTTGTTCCGTTTCAACTCCAGCAGCTAATATGGTGAAATTGTACAGCTTCAATCGGCTTTGAACGATGATTACAACAATCAGTTTCAGGAAAAATCAAACATGTACCATATTTCAGAACCAATAATTACAACAGTTTTTTCCAAAACTTGTGCCACTTTGTTCACTTTCGAGCAGTTTTCATTGATTCATTCATCTTTGTAGTGAAACGCTGCAACCCTTCGCAAGGTTGGTTTTGGCGTTTTTTTCGTTCAGTCATGTGATCAATTCTTGTTCCCTTTTTATCTCTTTTCTCATTCTCCCTTTCTTTCTTGATTTTTTTTAATAGTGGTTAAGTTTTTAATAAAACAGTTATTCTACTCGGGCTTGCTGGATATCAAATGATTATAACCAACTCGGCGCTACGCGCCTCGTTGGTTATCTATCATTTGAAATCCAGTGCGCCCTCGTGGAATAATTGTTAAATATCGCTAACTAATCAATGTATACGTATACAGTTTTGATACATTTGTATTTCCCTAGAAAAACCGCTGAACAACACGGACGTACCACAAACTACCACACTTCCAAAAAACACAACAAACGGAAGCAGACTAGGATAATTTCAATTTGTCTTCTGAAAAACTCAAATCCTGTCCAGTTATTGACACAGTTTGATATTCATCTTTCAGAGGAAAAACCGCTGCAAAACACGCAACCACCACAAATTACTACAACTTCAATCAACAGAACAAACGAAACACTGATTAAAAATACTACACCAACCATACAACTTGTTCACGCAAGAACAGGGGCAGAAAATGTTACCTCTACAACGACACTTCACACCAAGGAAAAAGTGACGTCGCGTCCAACACAAAGACACGTGGGTGTATCAGACAAAACTAGCACCAGTCCTCACGCAGGCATGGCACAATCAGGTGGTACACACATCACAGCGCTAAGCGTGTCACTTGCATTAGTTGTCTGTCTATCAGCTGTGGGCGTTGTGGCGGCTGTGTTCTTTTTTCGCTGGAAAAAGTAAGTCCTAATTACAAGCATCAGGGAGACTGGGTGGGAGGCGAACTTGGTGCAAGAACGCAAGCATTAGTTACCATTCAAATGAAAGCTGCTGAGCCTTTCTTCTCTATGTTGCCTCTCTTTTTGTCAAATTGTTGCAAGTAGAAATCCGAGAACAATATGTGTGAATTTTGGGACTGTTTAAAGATAAATAATTTAAAACCCAGCAATTTCCAGCAATTGCAATTTGTCTAAGGTAGCCACGTCCGTGTTGTCCCACTGACATATGCTGCATAATCCAAACACATTCAAAGCGCGATTTTCAACCGTTTTGTCCACCCGCGTTCCTCCGCACACGGTTTTTGTTTCTTGCCTTCTGAAGCGGATGTACCAAAGTTTAGCAGCTCCTTTCCGCGCTGCTTTTACAGCTACACAGCGAGTTCGTGGTCTCGGTGTCTCGTCTGTTGACAACATGATGAGTGGAAGGTGTCGAATCTTTCTTTTCGAGCACCAGTTTTTAAATCAAATTTGTTTTGTGAGCAACTAGCACTTTGCAAACTAAATCTGCTGGTGAGCAGCAAAGATTTTGGAAATTTCCACATGCGGCCAACACCTTTTTTTAATTTGACAAGTTGCTTTTTTGCTCGCGCTTTTCCGAGTTTGAGAAGAAAATTAACGGAGGTTATTAGATGTGAGGCTTTTTGTAAATTTCTTTCACGAAACATTCTGCTCTGACTGCCCTGACTTTACAATGCCCCATATCCCTACATTTTATCAGTTTCAATGTAGTATGTCCTTTTAGAACTTGCAAAGATGTTACTTGCATTAGATGTTTCCGAGCCTCGTGTGTTTGATATAAACTTGACAACCATATAAATAGTATCGTCCAACAGCCGACGTCTTGCGAGGTCGCCACTTGAGCCCTCACAAAAGGACGTCTGAGTAACGAGCGCAGAAATTCCATACTGATGACGCGTCACTACCCAGATCTAGGTAGTGCTTCTGATTGGTTGAAACGCAAGGGAATTTCGTTTGCGAGGGGTCAAGTGGCGACCTTGCGAAACGCCTGCTGTTTTCTCAGGCTACCGTCCAGTTGTGGGTTTTTTTCTGCGCCAGAAGTGTGACTGACGAAAATCTGAGAATTCGAGCAACCTTTCACGAAAGTCAGGTTCGCAAGCCCTAGCAAACGAGGACCCTTCGTAAATTCTGTGAGCAGTTCGAGCAGGACCAATTTTTCTGAGCACTTGCAAATATTAAGGTACCGTACCACATTCATGGGTACCATTCAATGACCCTTAGTTGATTGTAGACATAGTGCGATGATGAATTTTCTCCTCTGCTTTTAGAATTAAGAAGATGAAAGAAGGATTTCAGGAAGAAATGGCCACTATATGTTTACAGTACGTAATGTCTCACTTTTAATCTGAGTTCCATATCTTTAACTTCAGTGATCGTTGTTGTTGTTATTGTTGTTAGTGTTGTTGTTGTTGTTGTTGTTGTTGATTTTTATGCAACGCTAAATTCTCAGAATCTAGCAACAAATGAAATTTATGAATCTCACCAAAGAAAACTATCAACTTCTAACATGAGACTGAAACGGGTAATACTCAAGCAATGCTGGATAGCATTACCAAAGTATTGGCCGGAAGTTCTTTTGACTCTGTGGATGAAGTCCTTATATAAGTGTGAGCATCCAAATGAAAGCTACTGAGCAGTACTTTCCTGTGGTGCTGTTTATTATGCTTTACAAGGCGGTTTTTACTTTTGAGTCTGTGGATGAAACCCTAAAGTGTGACCATTCAAATGAAAGCTACTGAGCAGTACTTTTCTGTGGTGCTGTTTATTATGAATTATAAGGTGGTTTTTACTTTTGAGTTTGTGGATGCAATCCTAAAGTGTGCCCGTTCAAATGAAAGCTACTGAGCAGTACTTTGCTGCGGTGCTGTTTATTACCTGTAAAAGGTGGTTCTAACTATTAACGCTGTGGGTGAAATCCTGAAGTGTGATCTTTCAAATGAAAGCTACTGAGCAGTACTTTTCTGTGGTACTGTTTATTACGCAGTACAAGGTGGTTTCAGTTTTGATTCTGTGAATGAGTTCCATAAGAGTGTCCATTCAAGTGAAAGCTACTGAGCAGTACTTTCCTGTGGTGCTGTTTATTATGCTGTACAAAGTGATTCTAGCTTTTGACACTGTGGGACAAATCCTGAAGTGTGACCTTTCAAATGAAAGCTACCGCCGTACAGGGTGTTTCTGACTTTTGAGTCTGTGGTTGACCGCTACTGATCTGCTCTTTCATGTCGTGATGTTTGTTTCTCGATATTTTGAAAAATGGAAGTTTTCTTTTCTCTATCTAGAGAGCCGGGGGGGGGGGGCACTCAATAAAGTTTTATACTGGGAGGCTCCGCCCGGAGGTTCAAACCCTTCTCCTTTAATATGCTAATTTTTACCAAAATGGTACAACTTTCATATTCCAAGAGCAAAATTGCACCCCTTTCTTATACCTGAAAAATAAGCCAAAACAATAGAATTTTCCATAACCTCCACGTTTTTTCGGGGCTTTCAGTTGTTCTGGTTCAGTTGCTCAAGGGGTGCAAGTTTTCTATGTGTTTTGCGTTGTCATTTCTGCTAAAATGTGGCACCTTTTGATATACTTCGCTTTAGCCACCGTTTCTCCCACTTTGCAGCCGATTTTTGTGATCCTTTCATGTAGTGAAATGGCACCGATTTTCCCTACCTTTTAGTATACTGCGAGCTTTAAAAAAGGCACCCTTTCGGGCGGAACCCCCTACTATAGGGAGTGCCCCCCCCCCCCCCCGAGCCTCAAAGCTTGAAAGCTTGTCGGAGTGAAATGGCTAAACTGAAACTCTCTGTCTTCTAACTGTTTTATTTATATTCTTCTTCAGTGACGAGTTGGCATCAGAAGCTTTGTATTCTTCGTGGAAACCTTTCATGGACACTAGCGACAGCAACAGAATGAAGCTGGTAATTGAACCTTCGAATATTAATCAGGATGCACACAATACACAAGCAGCCGCTTGAACGGGCGGGTTCTCCTTCCAGAACACCTCTGTCTTCATAAATGATTTCAGCGGTGCCTGTCTTCAATTGTACATAATAATTTGAACATTGGTCATGTTTTCGAACGGTTGAAATCGAAACTGGTGAAGATACCATGGAAAGTTGTGGACAAAGGTGGCGTGGGGAAGTCACCTTAATGCATGAGAAAAAGCGGACCAAAATAGAACGCTTGGGTTAAATGCTCAACGCATTGTTCTGTGTGATAGCTTCTTTCGTTTTTGCTTTGATCTTCGTTTCCTAGGTTTGAACTATACAGCAATCTGTAACAAAAGAAAGACAAGGGGAAACAAATCACAAAAAATGTAAGCCAAATGAAGCATATCTTTTTCTAATATAAAAGCCTCCTGTATAGTAAATAAAAACTCTGGTTGACCAACTTCAATTTTTTAACTTGTTTATTGAACATTTTGATAAACATAAGTGCTGCTAGGATGGAAAGAAACTGACGCCATTATGGTGCGTCTTAGTCGGAAAGCAATCCTCTGATTATGGAGTAGTCAGTCGTGATGACGAGCTTTAAAAATAAACTGGGAACAAACGCGTGTTTTACAGTATGGTGCGTTGCCCAGTTTTCAACTGCTCAAACTCCTTCGTCTCGAGAGATAAAGAAAAATGCTGTTTTAAATTTAGTATCCGGCGCAAAATTTAATTGTTTGCAAAGCTCTTAAGGAGGCTCACAACAGTTTTTTTTTGGCCTTGGAGTGTATCTTTTGAAATCAAAATTTCGCGCAAAAGTGAAAAATCTGTAAGGGCAGTTTAGAAATATTTCTCTTTATGCAAATTACAACCTTTTGGATCGATTTGTGCTGCATTTTAGCAGTTTTTAAATATAAATATCTTAAGGAAGCTCAATGTACATTAAGAACGTTTTGCTATCATAAAAGATCTTTCAACTAAAAAGAGAAAGTGTTAAGTTTTATCTTTCTTGAAATATTGGAGAAAATTGCAGGAATGACCAAAATCAGCCCGTAAAAAATGAATCGCGATTTACTTGAAAACCCTCTTACAGATTTTTCCCTATTTCGCATACAAGTTGTGTAGGTCCAGTAGTTCAAACAGTTCAAGTTTGGTCGTAAAGTGTCTGACAAGTTTTCGAGATATTCGACATTATTTGAAATGAGGGGTTGTCCATTACCGTTGCTATGGTGACAGCTGTTGCTAGGAAACCAATAAAAAATAAACTTTGGTCATACCTTGAAAAGGTGGTTTAGTATCAAGGAAATCGAAGTTTATCTTCTATGCGAAAATTTGATTTCAAAAGATACGTTCCAAGGCCAAAAAAACTGTTGTGAGCCTCCTTAAGTTGACTAGTATCCTTACAGCGGGCCAAATATCCGACCACGGAAATTAGTTTGTTACCCATAAAATGTTTCTTCATACCTAAGGCCACTTTAAACAGAATTTTCTTTGGCCAGTTATTTTAATAACAGTTTTAAGGGTCGTTAAAGTAATGAAATTAATTCTGTATAAAATATACAGTAACTTTATGTTTTGGTCATCGACAAAACCTAGTGAAAATTTCCTAACTCCTGTTCTTCTGGCTAATTCCAAATCTAATTTGAAATTCGTCAGTCAAAACAACAACAACAACAACAATAAGCTTCATTTGCATTACCACAATTCATTACAGTGTTAATTGCACCTATTAATGTAAATACCGCGGGGAGGGGGAAGGGTGCGGGCAAAGGGTGGGGATTTTTAGGCAGAGATCGATCCCCTCGGTCGGGATTTTGATCGTCAAAAGCTGCGTGGGGGTCGAGACATTTAATGTTGACCAAGAAAGGCCTGGTATCAAACCAAGTCAAGAGAAGATAAAGGTTTATCGTCTCTTGACCAAGTCCATTAGAAGATTCATGCCTCATTGAAGTCTCGAGAACCTATCTTGTATGTTAAGTTGTAGTGTACATATTTACGAATAAAGAAAACAAAGTCAAGCTGTGAACAATCTAGCTGCAATGTCGTGATACTGAGATTTCAGGTTGAAGTTTTGAGAGCACCTTAAAGGGGTCAATAAAGTTTACGTGTAATGAGATATTGGTCTTTATTTTTGTGTTTACCCCCTGGGACCGGATTTTCAGCTGCATTTCATTAGCGCATGCCTCCCCACCCGTGATCCCCACCCCTGCCCGCAGTCCCACCCCCTCGCGGGATTTGCATGGATAGCTGCATAAGTTGCAAACCGGAGGATAATGTGAAAGGTCAACGAACGTGGTCATAACAAACTAAGAGTGATCAGAGATCTGAGGCCGGTTAAAACGAGCGAAAAAATTGGAACGCCTGGGTTAAAGAAAAAGGAAGTAACGATTTTTACCTTTACTCGTTCCGTTCCAAGACAGGTCCATAGGCGCCTACGGTCCTCTTTCGGAACAGAACTGATAAAAATCGGTTCGGTGCCCGCCTTTTCTTTTCTCTTTCAACGTGAAAACGCTCGCCGTCTTTTCGATACGATCTTCGCAATTTTTCCTGACCCTGAGCTGTTTCCACTTCAGCTGCGTACAGTTAACCGCAAGCGTGTTTGTGGCAAAATGACAGTCTTTCTTCTTCTGTACGCTGAGCAACAGTTGAACTGCCTGTGTGGTGAATTACGAGTGGGTACTTTTATTCTGAGGGAAGGCTGATTGTCTTTGCTGTGTGCATCGAAAGTTTTCCAAAAATTTTGATCTCTGTGTTATAAGAAGGAAATCGCAGTAAGTCCTCGTAGTAACAAGGATAAAATTTCACTTGTGTTTTCAAAGTTTTCATAAATTGCCCTCGTTGTGAAAACTTTGAAAGGACACGTGTAAATTTATCCTTAATGCCACTCGGCCACTTGCGGTTACATATACTAAACAAAAGAAAAAAGACAAGAAAGTTCATATGATTGGTTCCAACAGCAGTTTAATACGATATATTACAAGGGCTCTATTTGACAACGGCCTTCTCTTTGCAAATGGAACTAACTTATGAACACTAGTTCCACTTGAATTATTTAACTTTTGTCGCAAACACTGCTCAGGAACAGGAGTAACTTTGACATCAGTTTAATCATCTTGGTGTTTCATAACGTTCAACCTCATCAAGGCCCTTTCTGTGGTTTATGAATAGTAAATAACTTGCACAACAGTTCTATTAAAAGGATAAAGTATAACTGCCAAGATAATAATTAAAGGAACAAGGCAAAACCTAGTTTATAGAAACAATAGTTTTAGAAATAATTACATGTTTGGAGTTTTAAGGTTTTTATAGGGGTGAAGGATATTAACTATGATCAAAATTACAGGGAAACGAGAAAACCTAACACACCATATCGGGGCCTCGTTATCAAAGAAACTATACCTGAAGATTTGTGTTTCTTCTATTACCTTATTGGTTTTTGTTTTTGCGGGACGTGATTTTCGCGATTGCAAAAATCGCGACATTTAAGATCCGCGAATAGAAAACATGTCAGTTATCGCGAAAGTTAACGAGGTGAAATTTAACACCCCACTAGACAAGTGTAGCATCCCTAAAAGAAAAATTCTTCACTCTTGGGTTTCAAATATACCTTTTTCATTTATAAATTTATGATGTTAACTAATTCAGATCACTAAATGCTTACCGTTGTATAAGTGCAACATTGTTTTTTGTCGCAAACGAACATGTCAACCTGTTAAATGCTTTTGGCTGTACTTGTTATGTTTCTGTTAAATGTCATTTCAAAAAGTGGCCCTGTAAAATTCAAGTTTGTAGCGCCGATGCTGAGACTACCCATGTTTGTTAATGCGCCTCAGCTTTTGGTGATTTCAGATCAGCATTTAGTTCTTTTTGACACGATTTTTCTGCCAAATCAGCAAATCGCGAAATTGAAGTCTCGCGAAATTTGCCTCACCCGCGGAAATTGGTCACAATAAGGTAACAAAACAAAATTCCACTCATGGCGGATACCAAGAGCTTTTTCCTCTTTCAAAATAGAAACCTAAGTACAAGAAAGTAAGAGTAAATTCGAATGGCACGAGTAATACGAATAAATGTGAGATTAAACAAATTGCTCAAATATAAAGTAAGAGTACAGTCAAAGCTCTCCTACGGGAGCGATTGTTTATGAGAGCTTTTCATTACAGAGTTTAAGTTTTCGTAGACGATACCACTCGTTCAACACTTTACTGACTAAAAGCACTCGGTTCTTGTTCAAATTTAGAGTAAAACATAACACAAGTGCTAATGGTTCTTTGACTTGTACTTGCGTGGACCTTTTCTGTGATAGGTAACAAAAAAACTATTCAGTATTATTACTACAAAACTATTAGTAGCCATTAACGTATGCCAAGCTTTACGCTAAAAGCTCTTGTAAGCGACCACTCTCTATTGTTTCATCATGCAGTCTCTCACGAGAGCCAATTCTCGTAAGTGACCCGTTCTTGTTGCGACCACGTTTCTGAATTCCCGAGGTGGTCGCTTACGAAAGCTTCGACTGTATTTGATATTTGAAACAACTCAACTAAAGAGTCATAAAGGCCTTTGGCTCTTGCTCAACTATGAAAAGTCTCCTACTTACACACTAACGCCGGAAAAATAAATGGGTGACAAAACAGTTGACAGTGTTTCACTAGCCTGTTCCAGGCTCCAAGATTGTAGGAAAAGCGGATCGAGAAAACAAAACTGGCGTGAAAAATGCGTGGGGGCTGGGGAGAGCCTAGGCCCTTTTTCTCCAGCCGTTTTTCCCGCCGTTTTTCGATCGCCCGCTTTTTCGTTCGTCTCCACTGACCGAGAGCCTGGCACAGGCTAGTGTTCTACTTTCTGCTCAAATAATGGTCAATAATGTGTGCAGTATTTATTGCTCAAATGTTGCCTTTGGACTCGAAACGTATTTAGTGTTAAGGTTCATCGTTGCATTCATTGATAATTGTTCTTATTGGCTGTTTCACAAATGCTTTAATTTAGGGCATAAATTTAATAACTATCATTATCATGGAACATCAATTTAGTAGGTTTTATAGCAACACCAACAGGTGTCATGACAACACCAGAACGAATTCTAAATTTATGATCTTTATCGTCACTTTCTACAATTCAAACTGCTGTTCCTGAATGTCAGAGGTATTCAAACCTTTGAAAAGAGAAAGCGCAGATCTGATTGGCTAGCTGGGAAACAAAATACAGATATCTACTTCGTTTAGGAAATTTAGGAGAATCACTGATGGAGGAAACAGTGGAGAGGAGACCCGTTATTTGCTCATTGAACTTTGCAAGGCGAAGGATGATTAAGGAGTTATGGGATTTTTAATTACAACAGTGCACAGACAGGAGGGTGTGACGGGTCGAAATCTTGAACGACAAATCGCCAAGATGGGATCATCATTAAACCTGCGGCGGCAAAAGGATTCACATAACAAAGGTCTACATTGGCCATGTAATGTGTGTCATTTGTCATCCAATAGATGGTCTTCGTCTCACCATCGTACATTTTGTCCCAGGTATCCTGACCTCTGGTAAACTCGCCTTTAGTTTTGTCTTGGATATTCACTTTTAAACAGCCACTATAACGACTGGAGCACGCGAACTCAATAACGCGAGTTAACATCAGCGCCTTGGGGCTCCTCGTCTGAACGAAGTTCTCCATCCAAGTAAAGAAGGATATACCGACCAACGGAAAAGGCTCCAGGATGTCTTTCTAACATAAGATGATGAAGGTTGAATAACTTCCGTAAACGTATGCTTCTTTGGACGTTTTCCGGCTGTACCGCTTACAAACTTCAAAGGAAATTTGGTTTCGTTGATGAATTGAATTTGGGGTGAGCCGAGTTAGCGTTTCAGATCTGGATGTCTGTCTAGTTTTAAAGGTATCTTCTGACTAGACACCATACTTGCACAAATTTCCACATATTTGGGATCCATCATCTCAGGCAGACCAAGCCCACTAGTAACCTTCTTTGCCAGGTGCCGCACTTCTGCATTTCTGCTGACGACGACAGTTATTGTCAGTTTGCCTCCTTCATAAGGAAGTCTTCCTAGAAATGTGAAGTATTTGCTATCTGACAGGAAAGCCAGTTTTTCTTTTGCAACTTCTATTTGACATCTCATCCTCCGATCAACTTGATCTTCGTACTCTTTGTATCTGCTCCCCAGGTCTGCAAATTTTCCTTTAGCTGCTGTCAGAAGCGCCATGTAGCAGTTATACGCCTGGCAGTACTTTATCAGCGCCCTCACAAAGTCGTTCACGTCGGGATCTTTTGTAAGAGGTTTCTCGCTGTACTTAAATGGAATTGGTGGTTCAAACCTTTGGGACAGCTCACCCATAAATTGAACGTAATCGCTCCACAGGTCAGGATCATCCAGCTTCTCTCCTGGCTTCATGGTCCGCAGCTGAGCTGATTGTCCTACAACACGACGTTTCAGGCGGTTATAGTTCTGGTCTTGTGTGTTGAAGTCGACCAGCTCTTTATGCACAACTTCAGCTAATTGTGTAACGATACTTGGCTGCATGCTTGGGCTTGAAGTCAGTGAAAATCGCACCAATTATGCTACATATGGTTCCAACGATGGCACCAAATGCCGCGCCAACAGGGCCACCAATCATGGCTTCTCCGGCAAACACCGCAACACTTGAGATGATTTCCAAACTTCCATTCACGGTATCTCCACTTGACAACTTTTGCACACCAATCACAGTTGTTTTAGCAAACTTCTCCATATTCTGGGTAAGTTCTTTCTTTGATTTCTCATCGGCGCTCTTTTTCTGCTTCTCGACCCAATCACTCATCTCACCGATCCTCTTTTCTATGTCAGGTTTTGTGAGCGAAACACATGTGTGTCAGAAAATTCAGACAAGCTCCAAAGCAAAGAGGCCAGCGAGCCCTCAGTAGCGGAATAAAAGGAGTCAGATGATCTCTGGTGAACGCCAAAATTGGATTCAGCCATTTTTATCTAAATAAAACAGAATCATAAAAAATATTGCTTTATGCTGTTGAACCTTTTGTTAACAGGGTGTAACATGCCATATCTAGTAACCTTATTATGTTCAGTTCGTTTCTCGGTTATTTTTGTAATATAACCCATTTTGTTGTAACCTATATTCTATTGTCTCTTAGTGTTTTGAATTGTGACGAATTTCTTGTATAATTCATTTAATTTATTCCTTGAAGAAGTCAGGCCATGCCTGACTAAATATTGGAAAAATACATAAAAATTTAATATCAACTGTACAGTCAACCTTTCTTTGTCTATTTGTTTATCTCAGTGAATTTTGCTGACTTGATCCAGCAAGACTCGACACCTTTGCTTTGTTCGTTTGCCTCTTGCTGAATTTTATAACGGGGTGTGACATAACAAATAATAATAAGTACGTTGGTTTCAAGTTTGAAAACAAACTTCTCACTGCCGAATCACAGTGTTATATAAGATGATAATTATGTTAACGTCAAAACGTGAGTCCTGGAACCAGACAAGACAAGGAGCTTATTCCTCTCTCAGCTAAGACTACGAGTATTAGCCCTTCGTCAGAGCGAATAGTAGTCAAGTAAGACTACGAGCAGTTTCTATTTCAGGGATATAGCCGTCGGCGTAAAGAACACGCTGGCGACTGAGTACAAAGGTCCCCAGTGTATTGAACCGGCTCTCTGCCGACTAGCGGCTCATCACCCCGCGTTTTCACGCTCGCTCGTAGTCTACTCTCATCTAGACTCTTTTGATAATTATATTGTTCGCCCTCAAACCCTAACTAATATTGAACGAACCTCCTAAAACTCTAGGTTAGTATCACTTCAAGGTTTTAGCATTTTATTTCTGCAGGTAACTTTCGTTTCTCTGATAAGAAAATGTGGATTTGGCAACTGAGTTATTAAGGTAAAATTGCCACCGTAAAGAGATTTAAAAGCTGACATTTTGAGTGTTAGCCCTTTGTCAAAGCAAATCAAGGAATTGTGGGTTGTATATGGCCGGCTTATTTAATCGTGGACGGTATTGGTGGAAAGATGGCAACAGAAAAAAAAGTAAATTAGTTGAATGCACAGCGTTCTTTAATTCCGGCAGTCCGTGGGGATTAAAGAGCCAGTGTCACCCAAAGTGCTTTGCACGCCGCGGTACATTTTTCATATACGAAAAATCCGCCATTTCTTGATTGTTGTGAAGTCTAATTTGTTTCTTCCTTCATCGCTGCCGTTAGCGATCTGAAAGCACTAGCGTGAATTTTGACTTGACATTTAAGTGTCATCGTATCGATTTTGTTGTATATTTCCGAATTCTGAAGTGGAGAAGGAGATCTTTAAATTGGATGCTTCGTATGGTTCAGGAAAGCTGAGGCTAAGGCCGTGTCTTTCAGGCTCTGCCAAAGTTGTAAGGCTGAAGGAGTCCGTGTATCAGTAGCGGAGGGAAAGAAAAACATCTACGGGTTTCAGCAATAGTATTGATTCTGCGTTTGCCGAAATAGTGCTACAATCGTTGCCGGATGAAAACAGAAGGAACGTTAATTTACCACAAAATAACAGTAGCTACGGGCCTGCTCCAAAATAATGCTTATGGTCATAAGCTTGTGCTGTTTTGCTTCATTATTCCTTGTGTCAACTGTCTGTTTGTTTTTTTTTACAAAAAGGGTAAGTGGCTATTCTGGTTTTGCGTCTATCAACATTGGTAGATGCGATCGATCGCGCGATCAATCAATTGGACTGTAATAGACCATGTATACACATTGACTGCAAAGTCAGATCTTAAGTAGTTTTATCCAGCCTGGAGATGTAGCGATGAAGACGTCAATATTCTTACTCCTTTTTTTGTTTTATTTTTATATCGAGTGGAAGTAGCTACTCTGGTTTTACGTCCATCGAGATCGATCGATCAATCGATCGGTTGCTGTAATAGCTCCATACGCGTTGAATACAAAGTCAGACCTAGAGTTGTTTTCTCCAGTAACATCTAGCGATGAAGATATTTCTATTTTCAGAGGCTACTACTGTACATCTCAGCTCGCGGAAAGGCCAGTGCAGCACAGTATAATTTGCGAAAAGTCCGGCAAACACACCAGCCAAATGCTGAAGGCTATTTCAAAACAAAAACACAAGCGGGTAAAGCACTTTGGGTGACACTGGTTCAGAGTGCCGATTTGAAAGGCGAATGGTTGCTTGATGCAGGAGAGAAAGGCCGTCATGTGTTGGCTAGAATAATAACGAAGATTGAAGTGTCGAGCGACTGGTTTATCTTGGTCATTTCTTTTGACATCTCGTAAAAGTTCGCGGAAGTGGTGGCCTAATCTCCTCCTAATGTTTCGCCAATGTGTATCTTATTCCATACTGAAGTACATGTTCTTGAATAGCGGAGGTGCATGTAAAGCGACCAGTGATTTTTCACGTTTCATCGTTATCACGAATCAGTTTTGGGGTACAGTAAAAACCCGCATAAAAGAATAAGTGGATTAAGAACACTCGGGGCTGAAATTTGGTCAAAAAAGTACCATATACATAAAAACACATTCAGCCTGAAAAATGAAAATTGTTCTTATATAAAAGAATTGGCTGCCAGTTAACTTAGAATAACCTACTAGGGTACAGTACTAAGTAGATCAATATATGTGCTAGACCATTGCACCCATAGAGTTTCACAGCAGGTATGGGAATTTCCAGGGTACATTTAGCAATTGTTTTTAGACTTGGCTAATTTATGTAGCTAAATGACTGTTACCTTCTCTCAATCACATTCTTTATTTGCTGCAGACACAACATGCTGACATGAAATTGTTAATTTTACAACTCTGAACTCCTGACCTTTCAGTTGAACTGCTCTAGTTTTCATCTCAATGAAAAATACCTTTTAACTGGTCACTCAAAACATGGTAAATCAATCTTGACAATCACATTTTCGTAGGTCACTGATTTTCCAATCTGACCCTTCTTTCTCCTGTTTCTTCTGTAACTTTGTAATCAGCTTTCTCAAGTACCGAGCATTTCCAACGAGTCTATAGTCAACTGGAAGTTCAAGGCCTTTACCTTGGCCTGCGTTAAATCTACTGCCAATACATTCCGCCTCAATTTGCCCATGCTGTGACTAAAACTTACGAAAAATCTTGGATAGTTCGACTGGTACGTGTCCAACAAACTAAAATCTAAAGTCTAATCTAAGGTCAAAAATCTAAATTATAAAAATTAACTAAAAAATAGATGAGGATGAAAAAATGTTCAAAACATAAAATGTTCGTTGAGCTGTTTCTTGAATAAAATTCTAGAGTTTCTTCTTATCTTCTCATCTTTATTCCTTACGGCCACTGCATATCTGTCATGGTCATTTTCCGGTTCCATCTCGCAGTCCATAATTTCCCCAATATACACCATTGCATCTACAAAATAAGCATGGTACCCATGCACGCTTGCCTGAACATAGAATTCGTATTCATCTGCCATTTTATAGTTTGATTTGTGCAGAAAGCTGACTTTCCCCAAGAGAAATTCAAGATGAAAGCTTCACTTTCCCTCACTAGCCTCGAAATGCCTTTTGGGCAATTTCCAAGAAAGCCGCTGTACAGCAAAACAGTCATTGTCTCTAGGACAATAGACGTACAAGGTGTTATGGGATGCATTACTGCTTGGGCGGGAAAAAGAATTGACTTTTGTGTTCCTCTTCTGGTTGGAATTTTGATGAGTTGTGGAAGATGAATCGTACTTTATTCGATTGTGGTTTACGACAATCAGTAGAGTTGAAGGATGGCAGACTGTACGACATTACGTCGACATTGGAAAAGACAGTTAAACTGAGCAGCGCCACAGTTAAATGCAAACACTGCGACAGATCGTTCAAAGGTCAACAATGTCTGGACAGCTATGTACAATTCAAGCACCCAGCCTCTGCCGCACAGAACTCGAACAGCAACAGCTCAGCATCTAGAAATACATCGACTATTTTTGTAAACATCAACAACCACTCAGGTGAAACAAACACGCAGAGAATGGCTGAGAGTCAACAGCTTGAGGATGTGCCACGTGAATCGGCCGGTGATGCGCAAGGTCACTGGCAAACTCAAAGGCGAAGCAACAGTCGAAGGGGAAGTAACAAGCAAAAGTCCTACACTGTCGATTTCAAAAAGAAAACACTAGATCTTTTGGATTCACTGAAATCAACAACACAGTTGCAAAGCAACAAGGAGTCAACAGATCGCTGGTGTTTAAGTGGGAAAAAAACAGTGGGAACTGACTCTGAACAAGACGAAGAAGAGCACAGGTGGCGCAAGGCCAATGAGACAAAGAAGGAGGATCGCTGGGAACAGATCCCAAAGCACTGATAAATATCCTATGGCTTCCAATCTTTTACTTGCCGTGTTTAAACTACGGAGAGCAGCAGTGTCCAAACTTTGGTTCAAAAAAAGAATGAAATCGAAAATCGAAGCATGCTATGGCGCAGAAGAAGCTGCAAAATTTAAAGGAAGCAGCAATTGTTTCCAGAGATTCAAGAAAAGACACAACATAGTACTGAGGAGAAGGACCAACAAGAAAAAAGTCTGTGCAGATGATGGCCGGGATACGATCCAGAAATTCCACAGGGATTTGAGGAATGTCTTGAAAACACAAAGGAGAAGAAACAAGTCCTCTACAGTTGACCCAAAGTATGGAAGATGGATGCCTAAAAATAGATACAATGTCAACCAGGTTCCCCTCCCATTTGTAAATGAGCAAGATAAAACCTACGACACATTGGGTGCTAAGCAAGTGTGGGTGTCACAACCATCATCTGGTTTAGATAAACGACAGGCTACCCTATAACTTTGTATTAGGGCTAATGGGGAACAAAATGTGAAGCCAGCTCTTATTTTCAGAGGAAAAGGGCGTGTGGCCAAAGAGGTGAAAGAAACGTATGGCAAGAGGGTTGATGTGTATTTCCAGCAAAATGCCTAGATGGATGAAGAAATCAACATGCAGTGGGTCCAGGACACACTTATTCCAGGAATTGGGAATGATAAAGAGGAAAAAGTTCTATTTGCAGACAATGTCGGCTTCCAACAAAGTCAACAATTCCATGAAACATGCAGAAATCAAATCAACACTACAGTTTACATGCTGCCTGAAAACCGCACAGATAAAATCCAGCCCATTGATGCAGGATGTGGTGGGATGATGAAAGTTAAAATTGGTGCAGCAATGGAAACATGGCTGGAAGAGGAGAACAATCTCGGTAAATGGCAGGATAGACTTTCAGCAAAGGATAGAAGGATCTTGCTCACCCAATGGACTGGGGAGTCGTGGAGTGAGTTAAGTAATGATCAGACCTTTTTGAAGAGATTGTTTGAGAAAGCTGGCTGTTTGCTAACAGCAGATGTCTCCGATGATGTACACATCTCACCCCAAGGTTTGGAAACTTATCGGATTTAAATGGATCTGATAATTGGACTGGAAATTTAAGAAACTGGATGCTGACATTTTGCTCTCTCAGTTTGCTTGTAGGATTGGGGACCAGTCAATAGTTACATGAAAAGAGGGAGGGGGAGCTGGTGCATTTTGAATTTGCTTGACTTTTGCTGAGTTTCGAGTTGCTTATCACCAGAACTGCCCCAATGTCATATTATTGCCTTGACTAATGGAGTTAAGGTTAGTTCCATCCATTAATTAATTAAAATGTTGTGCTTGCACATTGATTTCATCTGTTGGTTGTCTATGCAGTATTTAATTTTTAGAAACAATTTTAAGAACACCTGAAGAACATTTTCAGGCTGATTTTGCAGGAAACACCCGATATATAAGGACAAAATCAGCCTGAACCCCCAAAACACGTGTTCTTTTATGCGGGTTTTTACTGTATCTCATTATACCTGAGCTAACGGTATTCATTTGATAATAGAAAGCGATTATTAATTTTTCCCGCTGATTTAATTCTTCCTTCTTCCTGTTTACGCAACAAAGTGAACAGATCTAAATAACGCAGCAAACAATGTACTTTTTCGTTCTCTATCGCTCCTACACACACAAAAAATATTTCTTTTTTTGGTAACGTTCAGTGCAACATTTCGAACCGATTTAATAGTTACATAAAAACAACTATTTGGGGTAATGGTTTTCTAACCAACGCATAATAAACTCTCTCGACCCTTAAAGCCAACTAATATTGACAAAAATGAAATTTCTCATTACAATATCAATACTTGTTCAAACATTCAAGCGATGAGAATAAGAAAGTGATCACCAAGGTTAGGATGTCTTGATATTTAGACAAATTCTCCTTACTAGTTCCATTAGAAATGTATGCAGAACAGTAAGGAGAATATGCATTTTATATCAGGGCTTAAAGGGTTGATCAGCCACGGTTGATGGAACAATCTCCGTCTTTTCACCGTAGGACACTGCAACTTAGCATAAATGATGAATTGGTTCACGGAAGACCCTATTTTCATTCCAGTTTGTTCCAGTCAAGTTACAACCTCCATATCAAAATGTTGGTTTATATTCCTTCTTTATCAAACAACAACAATTAACATTTTTTTTAAACAAATTCTTAGTATTTTTCAGCTCTGTGTGACGCCGTTGGCGTCACTTTCATCGAAATAAGCTTGATCTTAAAATTGAAAGAATATATGATAACGAATATGCAACACTTTCAATGATAAACGAAAAATCATAGGTGACCCAAGCTAACAGTGTGAGCATGGTGATAAATATAAGAATTTGTATGGAAATTTAACAAATCATTTCTAGAATCGTAAAATGATTTTTTTTTTCGCAAATAAAGTTCCTTACTTGTTTTAGTTTGTGTCCATTGTGTGTTTCTTGGTTTTGTGTGCTGATTTGAGTTTATTTAAAGCTATTTAAGCGACTTTGGTTCATCGTTCACATACTGTATTATTTACACAGTATGTGAACGATGAACGGTTGTCGCTTAAATAACCGTCCAATATCTCTTACAATGCAAGACATTCAATGTAAAACATTCAGAATATTTGCTGTCTCACTTTAATATAGCTTTCATTTGTAGATGACATGTGAGAAGCTTTTACTGATTACTTTTCGTCAACTGGCAATGTAAAAATTACAAGAATACGTTAATACGAATCAATGTACCACAAAACTTTTCTTAGTAGTAGCAAAAAGTCTTCAATCCTCTTCACTTTTGAATTGTGTGCCGTTGTTCTACTCATTCAGTGGTTTTCCTCTAAGGTGCGGGATTGCAGAAAAACGCCTCACAATCATTGAATAACAATATAATAACATAACGACACATTTTTATATGCCTCGTTCTTTTAAACTCTGAATTAATTTTCCGCAACCCGCAGCTCACTCAATTTTTTCTTACTACTGTTATCCAACTAGAAAAGAGACAAGAAGAATGAAAACTTCCACAAAACGCAAAAAAGAAGTTATAAACTCTCACTTCATGCACACTATTCGTTGTAGTTGTGTAGTGCTGTTTCCTGTTATTGTAGAATGAACATCAAGGTTACTACACTTCCAGATGAATCATACTATTTATCAGACACGGCAAACCAATACAATACAGTTTACTAGCTAATTCCCTGAAGGGGGTTTCAAAACTAATTTACAATGCTGACCTAATTTTCAATACTAGTTTAAAATCTTAAAATGGTAATAAAACTAAAAGTACTAAAAATATGAATATAATGACGTTTAGCAAATTCACGAAAACCACTCTTTGTTTGACTAGCGGGGGATTCCAGGTAACTGACTTCGAGATAAACTCATGCATTCTTGAATGAGTAAAAATTAGCAATTTGTGAGGGGGTTGTGACTTTGAGGCATGGGAGTTTAGAGATGGCGGGGGTGTAATGTGTATTCTGTTTATTTGCCTCTGAAAATTTTTACATCGTGAACAGGATCGAAGTCTTGAACAACAAATCGCCAAATCTGTCGAAAACCAGCGATTTCAGGAGGCATTTTGCAAGGATGGAAGGTGGGTACTTCATAGAAAAACGCTTCGGCCATGTAAGCCGTATCATTTACCACCCAATAGATGGGGTTATTCGTACAACCGTCTTTCATCAATTTGTCGTAAGTATCCTGGCCCCTGGTGAACTCAGTGCCGGTCTTATCTTGGATATTCACTTTCCCCCCACTATTAGATAAGGCAAATTCGATGACACGGGTTACATCTGCCTCGTGTGGTTCGTCGTCTGAGCGAAGTTTTCCGTCTAAGTAAATTAAGACATACCCAAAAGGAGAAATTCCAAACCGATCATAAGATAATCTAGGCTTAACTGCTTCCGTAAACGTATTTCCACTTACGTCTTTACCTGCTGTGCCACAGACTATCTTCATGGGAAAATTAGTTTCGTTTATGAATTGCATTGCGGTGTATGGGATAAACATGCCCTCCACTAGTAAGGCGGGGTCTCGATGTCCCTCTAGTTTCAATATCACCGACTGGCGAGACACCATTTCTGCTCTTGATTCAACAGTCTTAGGATCCAGCATGTTAGGCAGGCCAAACACATGTGTGACCATTTCAACAAGATGCCTCGCCTCTGCTTTTCTGCTGACGACAAGGAGTTTTGTCAGTTTTCCTCCCTCTGAAGGAATTCTTCCGAGGAATGTCAGGTACTTCTCATCAAACAAGAAAGCAAGTTTGTCTCGGGCATCTTTCATTTGACTAGCAATTTTACGATCCACATTATCTTCGTACTCTTTGCACTTCTTTCCAAGGTCGGCAAATTTTCCTTTAGCAGCCATTAGGAGAGCCATGTAGCAGCTGTACGCCTGGCAGTACTTCATCAGCGCCCTTACAAAGTCGTTCACGTCGGGATCGTTTGTGAGAGAATCCTTGCTGTACTTAAATGGAAGTGGTGACTCAAATCTGTAGGACAGCTCACCAATAAATTGAACGTAGTCAGTCCACAAGTTGGGGTCGTCCAGTTTGTCTCCTCGCTTCATTGTCCTTAGCTGGTCCGCTTGGTCTGCCACACGACGCTTCAGGCCGTTATATACCTGGTCTTGTAACTTGTTATTGAAGTCAACCAGCTCTTTATGCACAACTTCAGCTAATTGTGTAACGATACTTGGCTGCCTTGGCTTGGAGGCAGTGAAAATCGCACCGATGATGCTACATATGGTTCCAACGATCGCACCAACCGCCGCGCCAACAGGGCCTCCAATGGCTCCTCCGGCAAACACCGCAACGCTTGAGATGAGTTCCAAACTTCCATTCACGGTATCTCCACTTGCCAACTTTTGCACACCACTCACAGTTGCTTTGGCAAACTTGTCCACATTCTGGATAAGTTCTTTCTTTGAGCTCTTATCAGCGCTCTTTTTCTGCCTCTCAACCCAATCACTCATCTCGCCGATCTTCTTCTCTATGTCAGGTTTTGTGAGCGAAACATCATGTGTGTCAGAAAATTCAGTCAAGCTTGAACGCAAAGAGGCCAAGTCTGATGATTTCTGATGATCGCCAGAATCGGATTCAGCCATTTTTATCTAAATAAAACAGAATCATAAAAACATTGCTTTATGTTGTTAAACTGTTTGTGAATAGGGTGTGATATATTGAATAACAATATGCACTTTTATAACATAGAGGGCAAAATTACTGAATGCTGATTGGTTGAGAGGGCATTTTTTCTTCATTTTCTTCCCGACGAGGGCAAAATTACTAATTCCTGATTGTCCAAGCGCCAAAATTACTCGCATTTGATTGGCTGAGTGCGAGAGTGTGCCATTTGCATTTTGTAGACGTCTTGAAATGAAAGATGGATTTTGAGTCGTTCAACACAAGGATCGCTTCAAAGTTTGACTTTTAACCGGGTTGGTTGGTAAAACTGGTATGGAAATAGGGTGTTACCTTGAAGAGAAATTCCAAAAGGTAAACCAATGTGTTATGGGAAACAGCAAACTGAAAACTTTGGAGCCACGTGGTCGATAATTTTTCCAGTGAGAGGAAGCTTCGCAACTCAGGTGAATAAAATGTACTTAGTTCGAGTTTGAGGTGTGTTTTGTCAACGAACTAGAACTGTATTTACTTGTTCTTTGCGCTGAGCAACAGTTAAACTGCTTGTGTGGTGAATTGTTTACGAGCAGGTATTTTTATTCTGAGGACCAGCTGGTTGTGTTTCAACGTGCGTGGAAAGTTGTCCGGAAATTTTGCCCCCTGTGCGGTAATATACAAGAAATCCCATTGAGTCCTCGTAGAATTAAGGATAAATTTCACTTGTATTTTCAAAGTTTTCACAAATTGCAAATAAGCGTGAAAATTTATCCTTAATTCTACTCGGCCTCATGCGATTACACATAATAATTTCAATTTTGAAAACAAATTTCTCACTGCCGAATCACAGTGAAGTAAAAGGTGATAATTACGTTAAGGTCAAAACGTGATGCTAGTAACCAAACAAGACAAAAAGCTTATTCCTCTCTCGGTTTAGATCCGTTCAGGGATATAGCCGAGCGAAAATACCACGCGAGTTATCGAGCGCGAAAATTGCCAGTGTAGTGAGCCGGTTCACAGCTCTAGTGGCTCGTCACTCACACGTCACTTTTCACGTGGCAATGAATTTTCGCGCTCGCTCGGATCTTTTCGACCGACTACCCCTAAGTGGAAAGAAAGCCTGCTTTTGATATTTCTCTGCAACTATGTTTCAGCAATGTAAACAGGCCATTTGCAAGGTAGGATAGGCGAATCACATAATAGAATTTTCACGGTTGAGAACGGGCGCACCCCGCGACTTAGCTTGGTCGAGCCGTTGTGTCCATTGTGTCCATTATGTTCGAAGAAATATGTACTCTATAGTAGCAGAAAGCCTTTCAAAAACACCTTTGCAAGTATTAACTTATTACATCCAAAAGGTCACTACCACACTCTTTTGTGAAGCATGCCATGTACAAACAGGCAGCTCATGTCAGAATTAGACCAATGCTGAAAACGCTTATCTTTTATTTTCATTTAACTGACGTTGAAAGAACCTGCTAAACCTCTAGCAGAGTGTTACATTAAGGTTTGAGCATTCGTTTCTGCAGATAACTTTCGTTTCTCCAATAAGAAAATTTGAATTTGTCAACTGAGTTATTAAGGTAAATTTGCCATCGTTAAGAGATTAAAAAGCTGACGTTTCGAGTGTTAGCCCTTATTCAAAGCAAATCAAGGAATTAGGGGTTGTATATGCTGGACAGTCACTGGAGCTACGCTATTGGTAGAAAGATTGCAAGAGAAAAAACGTAAATTAGTTGAATGAACAGCGTACGTTCTGTTCGTTGATTCCGTGGGATGATGGGTGCCAATTTGAAAGATGAATTTTTGCTTGGTGAAGGAGGGAAAGGCCCAGACCGTCATGTGTTGGCTAATAATAATAATAATAATAATAATAATAATAATAATAATAATATTTTAGCAGGGAGCCCACTTCACCAATAAGTGCTCTTCAGTGGGGCCCTGCACAGAAGCACAGAATAACAAGTGGCTAGAATAATGTGCCGAGCGACTGGTTTGGATGCTTCTTCGTCATTTCTTTCGACATACCGTAGATGTTCGCGGAAGCGGTCGCGTAGTCTCCTCTCCTTACTTGTTTCGCCAATGTATATTTTTTGCATAGAGTGCATGTTCTGCGACAGCAGAGGCGCATGTAAAGTGATCAGTGATGTTATTACGTTTTACCGTTAATACGAATCAGTTTCTGCATGGGTATCTCTTACAACTACAATGATACAGGAAAAGATGATAGTACTGTTTGTAACAGTTAATATTTCGTAGCTGACACTCCTGTATCTATTTGCATGTTACGCTTCATCGAACTCCTCCCAACTTCAATCTTTGACAAACATAGGCATAGATCTACAAAAACTGTGTTTGTTGTGGTTTATGACCAATGCCTTGTTTGTTTCATCAACTAAGCCTGACAAAGCCTCTAAATCTGTTGATTGTCTACAGTACGTTTTCACGGTGTTCTCGCCTCATTTTCCATTTTAATATCGACTGAGAAAATGAAGTAAAAGTATTTCGTTCAACCAGTTTACTTGTGGTACTAAAATGTCATCTTTACGGAGACATCAAGCTCAGCTTGACGTTTTTCTCCTAATTGTGCGCACTGCAGTTAGCTAGTCCTCATGTTCTACTAACTGAGTCGCAACTGAACACAAATGGCTTTCTCTTCAAACTTGTGTGATCATTAACAAGACAGGCAATAACAAGACGCTAGGCTAACCACATCACTACGTCACTTCACTATTTAAACTAAGAATCATCCATCTAGCTGTTCTCAGCATATACGGTTTTACAGCTCAGAAACAGCTTCTAAAAGCTGTTTTATTTCAAATGCTTTTGTCAACTGAGATAACATGGACTTACCTCGATTCTGCTTGTTTCCTCGAAGAAAGAGACTGAGCTTTGTGTTCGTGCGATAACAACAAGCCGGAACGGGCACAATCTTTTATAACAAAGAACCAGTGGACAATCCAATCGAATTGCACTACAACAAAGGCTTCCTGTCACGTGTTCCCTTCTAGTATTTGACTTCATTGTCACACCTTATCATAGTATCATTCCTTGTTTTTATACACGAAGGGTCTTCTAAGGTTTCTAGCTAAGCTGCCGGCACCGTCCGAATACAAATAAGTTAAGTTGTGAGTATCTCAACTAGCTATCATTTGTAACCTTTTTTCAGCAGCTTCAAATGTACATTAAAGAAACCTTAAACTGAAAGGCATCCAGTTATAACATACAGTTTGATTAATTTTTCCCGCTTGAGTTAACTCTTCCTGTTTACGCGAAAGCTACAGTGAATTAAAAAAGAAATTTTTCCTCGACCTCTTTCGCTCCTTGTCTAATTTCATTTAGAATTTAAGAATTTAAAAGCAGTTTTCCCCTCCCAAAAAAATCATCGGAACTTTTAAATCATGAATTTCCTTCAATATTCCAAGCAAATTGTTCTACAGCAAAACAGCACTCATGACAGGACGCCTCGGGGTCGTACCGTAAGTACCTCTTATATGTTCTTAGACAAATTGTCTAAGATTCCTAACCTTAACACAATAGTCACAATTAAAAGTGTTTTGATCATTTCTCATTGTTTCTCTAATGATTTTGTTATCGCCCCTTTATTCAAAATTGCAAGAATACCTTCAATTCAATGTAAATACGGAATCTAAAATGTATTTATTTACAAAGCTTTGCGCTGAAATAGCAAAACATTATTCAAATCAACTTGGTTGAAAACGGAAAATGCGATCGTGGTCCATTGTTTTTAAGTGATATTTTTTTGTTTTCAATCGTCCAGTACCTCTTACAATGTAAGACATTCAGAATATTTGCCATTTACAAATACAGCTTTAATATAGTTTCCGTTTGTAGATGACATGCAAATAGATTATTTTATTTGCGTCAACTGGCGATGTAATTAGTTTTCTATTAAACAATTTACTATGATGCTGTTGTCGCCCTTTATTCAAAAGTTGAAAGAATACGTTCAATACAAATCAACATAAATACAGAATCTAAATTTATCTCTTTACAGAGCTTTTCGTAATAGTAGCAAAACATTATTCAAATCATCCGCAACTTGGTTGAAAACGGAAAATGCACTTGTAATTCATTGTTTTAAGTGGCATTCCCTTGTTCTCAACTGTCAAATATCTCTTCCAATGTAAGATTAGAGCTCAGCTGTTCAGAGTATTTGCCATTTACAAATGTAGCCTCCATTTGTAGATGACAAACAACCTATTTTATCAATATTGCGTTAACTTGCAATGTAAAAAGTTTCTATTGAACGATGTGCCACTTAACTCATTCTGTGTGGGAGTTAGGCCGCTTAAAAGGCTCCAGCGATCAAATTTTCATTCTATTTTAGACTTTATAACTTAGACCGTGCCTTACATGCCTGTGTGTTTCTATCATGAGCAGCATATGGAGATTTAATCCAGCCTTTTGCAATTATGAACATTGCTTTGCGAAAGGCAGTTTTGACGTGACTTCTACTGGCAATCAATGCCTATCGATGTACGGCATCCATTGTAAAAGGTTTTATTTTGGAGTGAAAAAAGGCAGTGCATAATTTTTGGGTAGTTTAAAGGACTTCAGATTACGAATCCTTTTTATTAATCGTTTTTTGTTGGGAAATGTGAAGCTATGTGAAATCTGGTGAGTAACAGATGGGCTACTGCAGAACTAACAGTCAACCTGTACGAAAAAGGAAAATAACTATATCGTTCAGTATTGTTACAAGTGTTTTGTCTTTAGTGACGAACAGTCCAATATCTTTTCAGATTTATCGCTTGGGCTCCACTGCCTAAATCTGCTGCGATCCCGGTTTGTTGATAGTTTTGATCCATCCAGCATACGATACACTACGTGTCCCACTTTGATTGTTTGTGAACAGTGAAAAGGTCAACCAGTTTTACACAGGCATATCACTAAACAAAGTGATGAAACTGTATAGACGAGAAGAGCAAAAGTTTGAATGTTAGTTACAGTTATTTCGTTTGATCAACAAGGGCAAATGTGTTCGCCATTCCTTTGCGGTGTAAATACTGCACGCATATTAGTTTAAGACTAAGGCCTAGTTTATACGTCGCAATATCGTCGAATTTAATTCAGACGAATTTAATTCGAAGTCCCTTAAGCAATTAAATCCTACGATAGTGCGACGTTTAAATCGAATTGAATTCGTCCGTAAATTAAACTCGTCTGAGACGTTTTAACCGTCTGGGTAAGACGGATAAAACGTCTAAGACGAATTTAATTCAGACGAGTTTAATGTGAATTAAATTCGTCTGAATTAAATTCGACGTATAAACTAGGCCTTATAAGAGATGGAATTTTACAAACTGGTGGATGATTTACGACCAACCACGAAGGCGAGCCTCATGGTAAAACTGCATTCCAGGCGGCATCATACGCTTGCCTCTTAAACCTTGAAAAGACCGATTCGTCTTGCACATCCTTGACAGGATCGAACTCTTGTACGATAAAACGCCAAGTTTTTGCGAATTTGATCATCTTCATTTTATCGTTATGATGTTTTCGGTTTTCGCACTCTGCCAGATAATGTTTTCCTCCCTTCTTCCAGTAGATTATTTTCTCTTCGCCTGATGTCATCTTGTTGTAGGTGTCCTGTCCTTTGGTTCTTCCACGATCAGTCATGTCCTGGATGTTATTTTTACCACTGTCCCCCCAAGGGTTATAAAATGGTCTTGACATAGCAAACTCGATTATTCCAGCATCTCTTTCGTATGGATCATCTTTTTCTTTCTCAGGACTGAGCTTGCCATTGTAAGCTATCTTCATGTACCCTCCAATGGAGAAATTACCAGTGATGCTCTCAATAGTACGCTGATAAAACGAACGGGGATTGATATCTTCCACAAATTTCAGGTTCCCTTTAGGCCACCCAACCTCCCCCGAAACAACCCTCATGGCAAAATCAGTTTCGTTGAAGAACTGGACACAAAGAAGATCTTCAGGAACATTGCTGTATTTCAATCTTACTGACTGGCGGAAGACTTTTTCTGCTTTTTCCTCAACTTCTGCCGACTTGGGCATTGGAGAAAGACCCAGCGCGCGCCTGGTTTCTTCAACCAAGTCTTTTGCCTTAGGGTTTCTGCTCAAGAGAAGAATTTTCGTCAAGCTTCCGCTCTCCGATGGCAGTCTTCCGAGAAATGTCAGGTGCTTTTCCTCGGACAGGAACGACAAATTCTCCTTGGCAATTTCTTTTTGTTGCTTGACAAGGTCCTCGATGTTGTCCACCTCAGTGCTTCTGTTGCCAAATTCGTCAAATTTTACTTTTGCCACCATTAAAAGCGCCATAAAGCACGTGTAAGCTCTGCAGTACGTCACCAGGGCTTTCATGAAATCTGCCACCTCAGGATCTTTTTCCAGGTCGTCGTCGTACTTGAAAGGAAGTGGTGTGGTGACTCGATTGAGCAGCTCGCCGGCCAAAAAACGATGTAGGTCATCCCATAGATTTGGTTCTACCAGTTTGTCGTCGGGTCTCATCTTCTGCAGTTGTCTCAGCTGTCGCTGAATACCTCTTTGCAGGCCACTAAGAGTTTGCTGTTGCAGTTTGTCGTTGAAACTGACCAGTTCACTGTGGAACACCTCAGCAAGCTGTTCAACCACACTTGGCCTTCCTGGCCTATTGGCCGAAACGATCGCCCCTGCAATGCCACAGAATGCTGCTATTGCCGCTCCATAAGGTCCTCCAGCAACGGTTGCAACGCTTGCTATGACATCCAACGTACCACACGCGATGTCAAAAGGGTCCCCAGTTTTGAACTTTTCCAGAGCGTTAACTGTAGCCTTCAAGGCTTCACCAATTGCCTTGATATTTTCTTCGTTTCCTGCCCTTTTTTGTTCATCAACCCAGCTGCTTATGTTGTCAATCTTCGTCTGATAGTCAGTCTGGACTTCTCTGGAGAACCCAGAAAGAGAACGTAAAGAGTCGTGCGCTGATCGGACATCATCATCAGACATCTTTATGAGTTATACTGGTTGTTCCAAGAGAAGAAATTTCTACACTAGAAAAGATGAAAAAGCGAGGCCATCACATTTCAGTAACACCTTGATGACAACAGTTCTTAATGTGGCCAACTGCTTTATAGTGCAGTTTTTTGTTTTGTTTTGTTTTGTTTGTTTGTTTGTTTGTTTGTTTGTTTTGGCTGATTCATTTCCAATTTTTTTCTCACTTCTTTTGCTTTCCTTCCTTTTTCTCTCCTTTCCTATTCCCCTTATCTTCACCCTTTATCTCCTTTCCCCCTTCTATCTACTGGAAAAGTTTGGGCCTCAGTCCTTCAAGAAACCTGGAAATGGAACATTGATCAATTAGGAGACTTGGCCTATTTTACCACCAACTTTGCACCCAAAACTGGGCACTTTTTTTCTGGAATAGCCCTGCTAGAATTTGGTCGATATTCAAAATGGACACACGTATGAATGGATCTGTCCTTACTGTGTTAGCTGCTTATCAAAACAATCTGGTGTCGTCAGAAAATGATGACGTCACAAGTGGTTCAATGTCTCCCGACACCAACGTCGGAAAAATACGACTCCTGAAGCGATTCCTTTTCGTCCTTAATCCCCCCCCCCCCCCCCCCCAAGGTGCATGGTCGACCTCTTCAACCCGAAACCGGACCGAAACTCTTTTTTAAAAATAACGTAATGACACTGAGAAAACAGGTCGTTCTACTTGATGCAAATTTCGGTTGGAAATATGCTGTGTTCCATCTAACAGGAACTCAGAACTTGAATGGCGATGCATACGGATGAAAATTGGAAAACGGACAGAAACCATTCTGACAACGAAGGGCCCTTATTGTTAAGCGAACATTTTCCCTTCGGAAGGTTTGGATCATCTTTCGAGAAATTCTATTTACCACAGAAAAATTGCTTTTGCAAACCAAAGTAGCTTTTTCCGGACACTAATGATACAAAAACTGTAAATGGTTTGAACCCAGGAGTCATATCATAATTCGGTAAATTGTGATCGTCCAGGACAACGACCAGAGATTTATAACATCTCCTGACGATTTACAGTTCACTTGACTCTGATGATGACTTCCGCTCAGGTTGTCGAAACGTCAGTCAATGTCACCTCAAACAGTCCTTCTCAGGACTACACTCACCCGGACGATCACAATTTACCGAATTATACTAATGATACAAATACAGAAAGCTAAGTGTGTTTTCATTTTTCAAAACAAAACATACCCTTGATATGCAGGTTACATTTTAAGTTGCAGTTACAGACCGCAATCCTGATACATTGGCCGCTCTGGTCTGAAGCCAATTAGGGCCAAGAGGCTGCGAACTGAGCACCGAACAACATGATTGAAACAAACCGCCAAAGATTTCAAGGATTACCCCCACCCCCAGTGTATAACTGTTATTCTCCTGAATGGTAATATATTCACGCTGCACCACGATTTGCTTTACGCTTGAGTTCACTCTTCGAGATATCTTGACCATACAGATTTCTGACGTCGCACGTGCGAAACTGGTAGATATGGAGGCGCAATAGTTTCTTTTAAGACAAGAAAGACGGAATGAATATAAAGAATCTCAAACGACGTTTGACCTTTAGTGAAATTTTTTGGTTTCCATATTGGTTTTGCGTATTATCACACAGGGACACTTCGATCCACAGACCTGAAAAGTCTCTTGTGAAATTTCTTGTTATAGGTTTTAAAATGAATATTTGCCTTTGTGTAGCGAGCCAAGGACGTCTTGGCCCACATATTATTGCCTTGGGGAGTGTTTGTTATCGATCAAATGACTTGGCAAAGAGATAAATTATACAAATTAGAAGTTATCCCGGTCGCTATATATGAACTGAGAACGATTTTTAAAATGTTTACTTTTAGGGACCCAAGCGCTCATTTACAACTTTAAACAAATATCCTAGAAAGAAAATAATAAATCGGCAATTCGTGGAAAATCAGCGATGAAAACGGAGTTTGTGCGTGTTGTTGTAGGAGCTGAGTCTCAAGCTTAAAATGGAAACCTCAGAAAATTGTAGGGAATGGAATCTTTTTCCCCGAAATTACAAGCTGCTGTTGATTCTCCTAAATGTTAGCTGACCTCCAATCACACTCTAAACGACATATTTTTCCCTCCGAAGACAAGAGGAATTAAATTTCATGTCAGTTGCTGTGTATCGTTCGAGGTGACACTTCACCAGAGAAGACTCCAGTTTTTCATGAAAATTAAATGTGAATTTCTCAGGCGGTTAGGTCCTTCCGAAACAGCTATTCCTGGCGACAGAAAAGATCTGTTGCGTGCCCCTGAGCTTATACTGGAGCGAGATACTGAATACGCGCAATCGATAATAATCCTTTAACTAAATTTCCTAGTGAAACTGCTTAACAAAAAAAAATTATTTTAAGCTGTAGCTAAATGCACGTCCTCGACTTACCTTTTTACTGATTTGATTCTGTTTTCAAACCTCAAAAAACTGTGATTACTGTTGTGATTGTGTGCTGTTTTATAGAGAAATATAGCTACGCTCAAGTCACGAATCTACTCATACCCCTAATGCTTTAGGGTCTCAAACGTCTTTTCGCCTTTTGTGAAATTAATTGGGTTTTAAAAATATTTGCATTTGCGTGACGAGGCAAGGACAACTCGATCCAGAGAGCTAGAGATTACCATACTAATGACTCGTTTGTTGTTACATGTAAAGAGTGATTGAGTCGTTCGTATCCACAGACTTGACAAAGCTGACAAAGAGATAGATAACTATGTTAGTCGGCATAACATAAGACATAACAGTCGCTATTTATGAACTGAAAAGAATTTGCGGGATCCAGGCAACGGTTATGGGCAGAGGAATTTCAACCAATATCCCAGAATAAAAGTGATAAACCGAGGATTTAGGTAGAATCAGCGATGAAAACGGTTCCAGCACCACTTTATTAAGGTAAAGCTACCATTAAGGTAAACATATATGCAGGGGGGCAAGTTGTAAACTGCACAACGCTACCCAACATAATATACCAAATTTTGTAAACTGCGCAATATAGGCAATATCCTGTAAACTACGAAATTCCTTTTTAAACCTTTGAGCAGCGGCCGACTTGCAAAAGCGTAGTAATCGCGATACTTTGGGGGGGGGGGGGAGTAACACCTTCTCCCTATTGCTGGTATATATAGTGATCGCAATGTTTAATACACTTTCTACTGATTCTGCAGCGTAATAAACAGACATACTTTTGTCCTGTTGAATTGACAATCTAAATACCAGCTATTCTAGGTATGAAAGCCTCTATAATAGCGTCAAAATATAGTAAAATGCCTCAGGTTTAAGCTATTTTCGTGCTCCGCACAATTCGAATCTCGTACATGTACTTGCTAACCCCATTCTCCATGATAAAAGAGACTTTAACCCATTCAGCCCCAATATTGACCAGTATCTAACCTCTCTTCACAATGTCACTACAGGATCAAACATACAGGTCATGAGAATAACGCAATTGATCACCAAGGACAAAATTTCTTGATGTTTGAACAAATTCTCCCAACTTGTGTAATACGAAATCTATGGAGGCTGGTAAAGAGAATAAAGAGAATTTGCGTGTTTATACTGGGTTTCGCAATCACGTCAGCAATGCCAAGGAAAACGTCACGTAAAAGCGAATTCGAGTTGTTGTTGCTTTTCTTCTTCTTCTTCTGCTATCTCTTTTTTCTTCCTCTATTTCGCGATTATTCTATCTCTAAAACACCGAATTGAACCAAAAAGCTGAACAAGCAGGGCCAACGTTCATGTTTAGATGGAGTAAGAAAAAGGGAAAATTCCCATCGCATGTTTACGTTCTACAAGCGAGTTCGCCTTCATTTCGCGTTGTTTTATAGGGAGCCATGATGGCAAGGAAATGTATTAGTGCACTGAAATGAAGCCATCGTTTTGCTTAATTAAACCTTTCGCTTCAACACGTTGTCAGTTTCCGTCGCCGCCGTGGCTGCTTAAAAACCCTCAATTTTCGCTTCAGAAACTTATCAACGTATAACAGTTCTCCACTAAAAGAAATCAGACTAATACAATAATAGGGAAAAAATTTAAACTTATCACAACATTGACCGTTTAAGACATTTTTCTGGAGTCGTATTGATGAAAAACAGTAAAAAACGTTCTAATTTTACCGACTCTTACTTTGCCCCTTTTCGTAACACCCTAGGAAAACTTGAAGAACTTTCAGAAACTTAGCAGCTAATCGGAAACGTGCTGATGTTCTTCGGACAATATCTGACTAAATGGTCAGAAAATTTGACTAAAATCTGGAGTAAGCGACGAAAAAAAAACTTCTACTTGCTTGTTAATGAGAAGTCGTTTTGTTTTTCTTTAACTCAATAAAAGAAATTTATATCTCAGCACAAGTGAAACTTGAATTTGCACGAAAAAGTTTTTATTTCTCTGGTGCAAATATTTTTAATTCTTTACCTTTAAAAACTAGACAAACTAGCAGTAGGGTTTTATTTAGGCAGTCTTTAAACGAAGTATTTTTATAGGTTAAGTAAGCATAATTTAATAGATTTTTAACTTTTTACCTTTTATCCTTTTATATGATGTATTTTATTTTTATATTGTTATATATATTTTTCTTTTACAGGACCCCTTTGATAACAGTACGCATGTACTGAAGGGCCATCCTGTTTAAAAATTCGTTATTATTATTATTTATTATTATTATTATTAGATTTAATTAATGCCGGGAATCACTTGCGTAAAAATGTTCACGACATCATGAGAAGGGTCAAAATCCTGAACAATGAATCGCCAGTGCGAAAAGATTCCCGAGGATTCAATCACCTCACCCCTTGCCATGTGGTGCGTGGCCTTCAGTGAACGTACTTGCAGTTTTTTGTTGGATACTCACTTTTCGGGTTGTCAATTCGCGGGGAACTGGGCGTGGGAGCGGAAATGCGCCGGCGAAACTGGACTGGCCGCATGACAATGCAAATTCAATTGCAAGAGTCTCACCAGACTCGTGGAGTCCGTCGTCTGGCAGTACGTCTCCTTTCAGGTAAATAAGTATGTACCCTCCAAAAGAAAACAGTTGAGAGCTTTGCTTCCTCTCATAAGAAGATCTAGGCTGGGGTAAGGTCGCTTCCAAATTTAACGACTGTAGCAGATCTTGTCTTCAAGGAAAATTCGGTTTCGTTGTCGAATTGGATTGTAGACTGCTGTGTTGCTGCCAATAGGTCTGGATGCCCTCCTGTTTTTAATTTCACTATCTCAAACAACGCCATCGTTGCTTTTGATTTCACTGTTTCATAATCCATCACTTCAGGGAGCCGACCAAAGTCATCGAGGACCATTTTCACAAGATGTTGAGCGTTTCTGCTAAACACAAGGATCTTGGTCAGTTTTCCACCCTCGGAAGGACATGTTCCAAGAAGTGACACGTATTTCTCATCTAAAAGGAAAGCAAGCCTTTCTTTGGCATCTTCTCTCTGACGGCTGAGTTTCCGATCAACACGTTCTTCGTCTTCTTTATACTTGCTCCCCTGGTCCGCACATTTTCCTTTAGCAGTCGTGAGAAGCGCCATGTAACAGCTCTAAGCCTAGCAGTATTTTATCAAGGCCCTCACAAAGTCGTTCACGTCGGCATTTTTGGTCAGGAATTCCTCAAGGGATTTCTCGCCCCATTGGACGGGTAGTGGTGACTCATGTCTGGTGGTCAGCTCACCCATAGAGTCAACGTAGTCATTCCACAGGATATTCATAGATTCATGTCTTGTACGCTATGCCTGTTATAGCACGCGCTAGATGCTTTTGGAACAAGGGATATTCTCGGGGGATATATTTTACTTTGGAAGGTAAAAATACACTTTATTCATAGCGAGCAACAACCCCTTTTTCGAAAAACAACGATAAGAATAGTTTTAAAGCCGTTTTTCCTTTGTTGGCGCTGTTTGTTTACATCCAGCTTTAGCTTTGCACACGCTTATCACGCAATCACAATTCGAGCTTAAAACTCGACAGTCTTCCTTTCTTTGCCCGTTTCGTCGAGATAAATGAACTTGTAAATCTTTGCAAACATGCTGCATTGAAGCTTTTCGATGAAATTGACATTTTAAAGGTTTGGTTCTCTTCGCAAGAACCAAGTAAATTATCGTGGGAAATCTTCCACCAATTTATTATTATTATTTTGAGACAACAATATCGTAAAATATCGTCGTCTCTCTTCAATCAAAAGAGTCCCCTGGATCGCGATAAAAATTATTTGTGCCCGTGTATGATCCCTATCTGATCTTTTGAATCACCTGCATCTTTGGTATCACCAAGTCTTCCTCTCGCCCCTGACGCACCTGACCCCTTGTACTTGCCTTTAACCATGCAGTCATGTCATTATCACAAGACAACAAAGGAATCATTCCTGTTTCGTGCATAGCCCATGACGTGGCACTGCACTGATCATTTACCCCTCCAAAAGAACAAAGCGCCATCGTAAAATGATCCTGAAACTTATCACTTTCTACAATTTCTGACGCCTGATAAAAGCACAAACATTCATGCTTGAAACGGGAGAAGAATGGAAATTTGGTCCAGTCCCCATACCCTCACGTCCAAAATGGCGGGTTAGTTGACACAATAACAATCGCATCATGTTGAGGCTTTGTATTGAGTATTTTATTTGAACAGCAACGCAAAATCTTTGTTATCCAGCTCTCCTAACTGTGGATTCCCTCTTTTACTGGAAGGTTCCCGGCATTTATTCAGCTTTAAAGTACCTGGGAAATGTGATGGATCACAGGTCACCTGGACGCAGCTCACTGCAGCTTTTATGTAGTCCATGTATGGTCATGCTCGTTTACTGATGGGTATTTGCAAGAGCTATTCAGGCTATTAAAAGGTCAGACGTAGATTATCTGTTAACGATCGTTTTCATTAACCTCACTTTATCTTGCATGTATGGAAAAAAATGGGCCTGACAAAATATGGAGACTTTCCATGCCAGGAGTATAGTATGCATGGAAATATGACCTGAAAAATGTAAATCAGAGAAAAATTCAAGCATCTTTTAAAAAGATTGTCATATCTAGGTGAGAACATCATCATTTGTGTTTTATGATCGGTACTGGGTTTTCAAAGAAAAAAATTCATCCTTATTTTGCTAAATCTGGGTGTTTGTAGTGCTAATCAGAGGCCTTCTTAGAGCATTTGTAAGATATGAGTCGGGGTATTTCTAAACAATGAAACCGATTAGGCTTTAATGTTTCATTTTCACTCACCAAATACAAAATAAAGGCTTCATGTCAAGAATTTGGTTTCTTTATGGCATGAATTATGCTCCAAATTTCATTCTGCATGGCCGTAGAGGGGCATGGAGTGTTCGTGCCAAAAATCTAACAAACCTTAGTAAGCCAAATGTTTCTCAACTAATTTTGATAAAAATTGGGTCACTAAAGTACATACTGGTATAGGTATGGAAGTTATGCAAGAAGGCAGGTAAATATGATGATTTTTTGAAAAATGGCAATTTTGGGTAGTGATTTTGACCTCAAATTTGACCCAACTCTAGCCCCAGGCCCCTCTCTGTTTAATGGCTTGAGAACAAAGTTACATGTATGAATTGCAAGCTCCATTATAGTAGAGTCCATGGTCAAATTCATTTGGCAGCACAATTTACCAATGGGGTCTTATAGCACTTTCAAAATGCGCCCTGGAAGGCTGGATTTTTGGTGATAGAAGGGCAACGAATGGGACCTCCTAAACTCCAGAACTAAAACTCAGGGAAGAGAGCCAAAGTGGCTTTTGAAATATCCCATCACACCCAACTTCTGTGCCAAGTTTCAGCCAAATCGGTTGACTACCACTTTTGGCCCCTGGAACACTTTCTCAGACAGTGACACTTAAACAAAATTACGTAAGCTTTCAAATTGCACGTTAAACTTCAAAATCCGTGCTAAGATTTTGGAGAAATAGATTTATTTATGTGCGCAGTAAACTCTGTTTAGGCATAAAATCTATGATATGCAATCCCGCGCGGTACTAAATTTTTCCAAAAGCATTAAATGCAGGGATAATTATAATTACATTCTCTGAGCTTTCAAATGGTCCATTTAACTTAGAAGCGCAGGAATATCTATACTCTATAAGCTTTCAAATGCAACATTAAACTTAGAATCCGTTGAGATTTTTTAAGTTTTAAAACTGATAAATTCACCGCAAGAGATAAGTTCTGTGTCATCACAAATGGTGATTGTAAACTAGACCATGCATTGCAAACTAGGACTAGCAGTCCCTTCTGTTTTAATAGGGAATGTTATGCAAGAAGAGTATGTGAACGCGCGTTGTAAAAGCCTCCTTCGCCCTTCGACGAAAAGGTAGCAGAAACGTTAACGGATATGCCAGCGAACTTGAGTATGAGAGATTTCGCCGCCATTCTAGAAGTAAAAAAAATATTCCAACTTCACGGCACCAGTATCTCTGAAGAAAAACAATCACGGGAAATACAGAAGCGTACATTTGAAGGATTTATTTGATTAGTCATCGTCAGACAATGCCTCAATGGTGATTGGTTAGATTGTCTCACAAGTAAAACAAAGGAACGTTGAACTCGGGTAAGCAGGCGTTTGTGGGGAGGAGGGTAATATGACTCCCCTAAAAACGACTGCGTGGGAGGCTACTCCGGCTGGGCTGCTTCAAAACATGTGCCAGGTTACATATAAACCGACAGGCACAGGCATCCCAAGCTCGCACGATAGCGTGCTTCCTAGTTGCTACATTTTCCCGACTCTTTTTGTTTGTTTCTATTTTGGTGCTTTGTTTTCTTACACTTCTCATTATTCATCGTAAATCAAAGAGCCATCTGGCCCTATCACATCTAGACATGCATGTTTCCACTTCAATTATAAATTGTACATTCCTGTACCGTATTTACTCGAATAAGCACCGCAGCGCTTATTAAATTTTTCGCGCCTCAAATGCGGCGCTTATTCAAGGGCGACGCTTATTTAAAATTGGACGCGACAAAAATATCTTTTCTGTTAATTTAACGGTATATTTTCTATCTGTACGAAACTTTTATAGTAACTAACAGAAGCGTCTTTTGATTGTCACCATTCGTCTCTTCCGGCACTTAAACAAAATGTCACTAAAATTGTAAGCAAGGAACAGAATGAAGTGCTCGGTCTCTTAGGTTAAAACGCTTATTATGGATAGAGAGCTTAATGGGCGAGAGGTGAAATATAATCACTTTGAACTGAAGAACATCGCTTTTGCTGAAAAGAAATTTCCAATGCTGTTTTAGAGTTCCTCTGTAGTGGGTTTTTAGTTATACGGAATTCCTCGAATAAGCGCCGCATAAGGACCGCGGCGCTTATTCGGGGGCGGCGCTTATTAACCTTCTTGTCCCAAATGCGGCACTTATTCGAGGGCGGCGCTTATTTGAGTAAATACGGTATCCAAGCGAAAGCTAGCCAAAAAATGAATTCATTGCGCATGAGCGCAAGGTTGAAAAGTAAACATGGTTTAAAACATTGTTATTCTACAGTGTAAGCGTTAAGCCGCAAAAACTTTTGAAGCAGATGATATGGAAACGCTAGCCTACGAGAGCAGTCACGGCAGCTTTTGTTTTCAAGCCTGTAGTTAACTTTATTTGCATCGCAGAAATGGCAAGTGATGTCATGTAATGTCAGAAGATTGACTGATAGGTGATAGGTACTCGAGACACAAAATAAACTTTTTTTGACCGGATAGCACAGTTGGATGATTGGTGTGGCAAAATATTTTTATCTTTTTAGATACGTTTAACAAGAAACCTTTTAAAGATATACCTTTTTAATGAAAGTTGACTCCACTTTTATTCGACCGTTGTTAAGAAAATTAATGCTCTTTGGAAGTTTAATTTAAAATAAGAAAATTCAATTAAATAGCAGTTACCGCTCTCTTAAGAGCTACCAATGATTTAATTTGTACCGAGTAGCTTAATTGGAAATGTGCTCGTGACATCCAAGGGATTGATGCATTGGAGGTTTTTCTTTCTTGGTTTTGAATGAAGAAGAAAACAATCGGCAGCCTTCGCACACTGCCCACAGTGAAACGAATGAAAATAAGTACATCGGAGACATCGTTGACATCATCTGGTTATATTCAAACACTCGAGTTCCATTGTCAAAAGCGCTGGTCGCACATCTTGGAGTTCAGAGAGATCAATTTTTTTCTGTCTGTCGTTGCATGTATTCAACCTATATTTTACTCGAGAGGTCGCTTGTACCTACTTCAAAAAGGATTTTTTGGCAAATTTTAAAATACCATCAGTCCCTTACTGAAGTTCAGTTATTTTCTTTTATAATTTCAACATGATCAATCGCAAGGCGCTACCAATACCTGCGTGGTGTGTTTGCAAACGCTTCCTAATGCAAATGGTTCATCTTTCTTTCCAAGCGGCTAGTTTATTATTCGCTAACCGTCGCCAAATGGTAAACAAAATAGTGATCCAACAATTTGCGGGACAAACAGAGGAAAGTTGCAATAACGGACTTTGAATTTTTTTTACATATTTCAAAACCTTTGCAAGGAGGCGTTCACGTTGTGCTCCATAACTTGTGAAAGAGTAAGTCCTAGATGACCATGGTTAAGCCGTGACGCTTTAAAAGAAAGCCGCTCGAATAATTTGGAAGTAAAAACGTTTAGTTAAACAATCAAAGAATTTTTCAATCGGTCACTAAAGTTTTTCATAAATGGAGGTTACTCGATGACGAGCCAAAAGATCTCTTCGTTGGAGGCTAACCTTGGTCAGTTTCACAGTGGTCATCAATTGTTATAATGTTCCTTTTTTAAATTTAAGAACATACAGAACCTTGCACTGCTAATTCATGTAGTGCAGTCTTTAGTAGGAGGTGCAAACCAAATAATGGTACTTGCGGGCTAAGATAGCTACATGAAACAATAAAATATCAGACTTGTATTTGCGTGATCCTGAAATATATTGACGCACATTAACAGTAGGTTAATTTTTGTTTATTCTAAAAAAGCTTTACTATCGTGTATTTGCCTAAACTTAAATTTATTAAATCAAATTTCTAGAATTCAAAGTTATCAATCGCGAATGAAATTGTAGAAAATATTCTGAAGGGAACTTAATGGTACCCAAGAACATTAAGTCTTCAAAACTTAGATTCCGTATCCTTTAAGCTGCTGTTTGAGTGGGTTGTGCAAATTTTTTTTTAATAGCATTTGTGACACTAGACTTACCTCTTGAGCAATCAGGGATTCGATATCTTTGGAACGTTGTAGCTCTTCAGCCGTTCAGGAGTGAGCAGCCAAGTGATGTATTGTGCATGAGTTGAAGGATAAAAGAGTGGACAGTTTTAAAAACAACATTCCTTTTGGCCTGGATGCGGTCCACATAGTAACGGGCAGGATGAACAGTTATTGTTAGTTGGTGTAATGAAAACAAATGAAGGTCAGGGTAGACGGACGAGAAAAACCTTCTTTATTGGCTGTCGTCCAAATTACTTCTCACCACTAAGACATTAGTTTTAGCTAATTTCGTGACAAATTTTTACTCCTGTGATTCCTGGGGATGCCAGCGCTAAAGTGGCCATGGGTTGAAGCTTTCAATTTTGTACGTGTGTGAAAATTCTAATGAGGAGTTTTCCCTTTAGGCAATTCAAAACAGATACAATTTAAAGCGGACACCTTTAAAGATCCAAAAGATGCTAAAAGCACACGGAGACTTTCGTTTATAGTGAGCTGGTTCCACGACTGTGCATTAAAAGTTCCAATGCTGCTTTTTCTCGTGTCCGAAAGCCAGATACCGTACCGTATTTACTCGAATAAGCGCCTTTTCGGGCCTCAAATGTGGCGCTTATTCGAGGGCGGCGCTTATTTAAAATTGGACGCGACAAAAATATCTTTTCCGTTAATTTAATGATATATTTTCTAGCTGTACGAAAATTTTATAGTAACTAACAGAAGTGACTTTTGATTGTTACCATTCGTCTCTTCCGAATTCGTCTCTTCCGTATTCGAGTAAATACGGTATCCAAGCGAAAGCTAGCCAAAAAATGAATTCATTGCGCATGAGCGCAAGGTTGAAAAGTAAACATGGTTTAAAACATTATTATTCTACAGTGTAAGCGTTAAGCCGCAAAAACTTTTGAAGCGGATGATATGGAAACGCTAGCCTACGAGAGCAGTCACGGCAGCTTTTGTTTTCAAGCCTGTAGTTAACTTTATTTGCATCGCAGAAATGGCAAGTGATGTCATGCAATGTCAGAAGATTGACTGGTAGGTGATAGGTACTCGAGACACAAACATAAACTTTTTTTGACCGGATAGCACAGTTGGATGATTGGTGTGGCAAAATATTTTTATCTTTTTAGATACGTTTAACAAGAAACCTTTTAAAGATATACCTTTTTAATGAAAGTTGACTCCACTTTTATTCGACCGTTGTTAAAAAAATTAATGCTCTTTGGAAGTTTAATTTAAAATAAGAAAATTCAATTAAATAGCAGTTACCGCTCTCTTAAGAGCTACCAATGATTTAATTTGTACCGAGTAGCTTAATTGGAAATGTACTCGTGACCAAAGCAGGCATCCAAGGGATTGAGTTAGTTTCCGTTTAATGCATTGGAGGTTTTTCTTTCTTGGTTTTAAATGAAGAAGAAAACAATCGGCAGCCTTCGCACACTGCCCACAGTGAAACGAATGAAAATAAGTACATCGGAGACATCGTTGACATCATCTGGTTATATTCAAACACTCGAGTTCCATTGTCAAAAGCGCTGGTCGCGCATCTTGGAGTTCAGAGAGATCAAATTTTTTCTGTCTGTCGTCGTATGTATTCAACCTATATTTTACTCGAGAGGTCGCTTGTACCTACTTCAAAAAGGATTTTTTGGCAAATTTTAAAATATCATCAGTCCCTTACTGAAGTTCAGCTATTCTCTTTAATAATTTCAACATGATTATCGCAAGGCGCTACCAATACCTGCGTGGTGTGTTTGCAAACGCTTCCTAATGCAAATGGTTCATCTTTCTTTCCAAGCGGCTCGTTAACTATTCGCTAACCGTCGCCAAATAGTAAACAAAATAGTGATCCAACAATTTGCGGGACAGAGGAAAGTTGCAATAACGGACTTTGAAATTTTTTTACAAATTTCAAAACCTTTGCAAGGAGCCGTTCACGTTGTGCTCCATAACTTGTGAAAGAGTAAGTCCTAGATGGCCATGGTTAGGCCGTGACGCTTAAAAAGAAAGCCGCTCGAATAATTTAGAAGTAAAAACGTTTAGTTAAACAATCAAAGAATTTTTCAATCGGTCACTAAAGTTTTTCATAAATGGAGGTTACTCGATGACGAGCCAAAAGATCTCTTCGTTGGAGGCTAATCTTGGTCAGTTTCACAGTGGTCATCAATTGTTATAATGTTCCTTTTTTAAATTTAAGAACATACAGAACCTTGCACTGCTAATTCATGTAGTGCAGTCTTTAGTAGGAGGTGCAAACCAAATAATGGTACTTGCGGGCTAAGATAGCTGCATGAAACAATAAAATATCAGACTTGTATTTGCGTGATCCTGAAATATATTGACGCACATTAACAGTAGGTTAATTTTTGTTTATTCTAAAAAAGCTTTACTATCGTGTATTTGCCTAAACTTAAATTTATTAAATCAAATTTCTAGAATTCAAAGTTATCAATCGCGAATGAAATTGTAGAAAATATTCTGAAGGGAACTTAGTGGTACCCAAGAACATTAAGTCTTCAAAACTTAGATTCCGTATCCTTTAAGCTGCTGTTTGAGTGGGTTGTGCAAATTTTTTTTTAATAGCATTTGTGACACTAGACTTACCTCTTGAGCAATCAGGGATTCGATATCTTTGGAACGTTGTAGCTCTTCAGCCGTTCAGGAGTGAGCAGCCAAGTGATGTATTGTGCATGAGTTGAAGGATAAAAGAGTGGACAGTTTTAAAAACAACATTCCTTTTGGCCTGGATGCGGTCCACATAGTAACGGGCAGGATGAACAGTTATTTTTAGTTGGTGTAATGAAAACAACTGAAGGTCAGGGTAGACGGACAAGAAAAACCTACTTTATTGGCTGTGGTCCAAATTACTTCTCACCCTAAGACATTAGTTTTAGCTAATTTCGTGACAAATTTTTACTCCTGTGATTCCTGGGGATGCCAGCGCTAAAGTGGGTTGAAGCTTTCAATTTTGTACGTGTGTGAAAATTCTAATGAGGAGTTTTCCCTTTAGGCAATTCAAAACAGATACAATTTAAAGCGGACACCTTTAAAGATCCAAAAGATGCTAAAAGCACATGGAGACTTTCGTTTATAGTGAGCTGGTTCCATGACTGTGGATTAAAAGTTCCAATGCTGCTTTTTCTCGTGTCCGAAAGCGAGATACCGTACCGTATTTACTCGAATAAGCGCCTTTTCGCGCCTCAAAGGCGGCGCTTATTCGAGGGCGGCGCTTATTTAAAATTGCACGCGACAAAAATATCTTTTCTCTTAATTTAATGACATATTTTCTAACTGTACGAAACTTTTATAGTAACTAACAGAAGCGTCTTTTGATTGTCACCATTCGTCTCTTCCGGCACTTAAACAAAATGTCACTAAAATTGTAAGCAAGGAACAGAATGAAGTGCTCGGTCTCTTAGGTTAAAACGCTTATTATGGATAGAGAGCTTAATGGGCGAGAGGTGAAATATAATCACTTTGAACTGAAGAACATCGCTTTTGATGAAAAGAAATTTCCAATGCTGCTTTAGAGTTGCTTTGTTGTGGTTTTTTAGCTATACGGAATTCCTCGAATAAGCGCCTCATCGGCACCGCGGCGCTTATTCGGAGGCGACGCTTATTAACTTTTTTTTGTCCCAAATGCGGCGCTTATTCGAGGGCGGCGCTTATTCAAGTAAATACGGTATTTGCTGTGCGTTATACTGGTTATTAGTTTTAAGAGCCAGTCTGAGTGCACCCTGTTATTTGGCTTCATGTCGCTTTGCCAAACTTGTTGGAGAAACGTGTGGTTCAACAATCCACGAAACATCCAATATATGGTTGTAAGAAGCTGCGAAAAAAGCCTATCCAAGACCACGCAGAAAGGTGAGTTTTGTCTCACCAAAATATTGGGCAATAAAATTACCCTTTTTAGCTGATTACAGTATGACCCTGGTTTACAGTATAACCCTGTCCAGGAGCCCATGACCTGCCCTGTCCCATTCCAGGCAGCTATTCCACTCCACTGGTGTGTTACTTCCCAAAGAGTTGCGAATTGTTTTGAAATAATTAAATGTAAATAATTCATTTTCTCATAATAAAGGAAAGGAAAGGAAAATATTGTAGATTGTCAGGTAGTTTGGTGCACTGATGTCCGGGGATATAATTGGAGAGCTATTTGCGTGATGTGCCTTCAAGTTAAAGAAACAATTCTCTATCAGCTCGGTGCACAGGGCCGCTTGGATTCAGAAGCCAGTTCCAGTGGTGTCCGTCTAGCAGTGGTGGCACTCAAGCTGTGAAACTGTTTCAATTCCTCTTCTCTTGCTGAAGGGCCATACCACGTGCTGAGTTGCACAACTAATGGAAGCAAAAGCAAAGGCTCTTGTGCTGGACTAGGAGATGCCGATCATGAGATTACATTTTCTTAATTTTCCTAGTTTTTTTATTATTATTATTATTATTTCTTGGTCTACCATCTTTCTTTCTTTCAGTTACCACACGGGTCCGATCGATTTCGACATTACTGATACTAGTAGCACGCAGGACGTTTTCCACATATAAATCGAACCTTGTTAGACTAGGGACTCAGGGATAGTCAGGAAAAATCGAGGGCGAAAATCGCCTGCCGTGTTGCGTGAAGCGCGTGTCGGTTGCCCGTCCTGGTCAAAGACTTTGCCGGATTTCTTTCTTTTTCCCACAACGTATTATTTGCTGCATCTTTTTCAGTATTCTTTCATTAATTATTTTTATCTAAATTATATATGCTAATAATAACGGTATTTAGGTACATAGTCATTAAGGGAGGCTTATAAACGTATCCAGAAGCCTAGAGCTACCACAATGCAGAAGTGATTACTGCTTAGCACAATAAGATTTCAAGCGAGTCGTGAGTTTGCAATCATATTAAGTGAACAGCACATCTTAGCTTCTCTAAGTGTTTGATATGTAGCCTGTAAAATGCGAGGCACAATTTACAAGCATTTTACACATTTTAAGATAGGCAGAAAGAGAATGACACTCTTACGCGAGCTTGGGATGCCTGTGTCTGCCAGGCAATATGTAACCTGGCAAATGTTTCGAAGCAGCTGGATTGCGGTAAGAAAACCTTCCAAGTATTTTCTTTACAATCTATTCCACTAGTTTTCTCGATGTTTTTGTCGATGTGCTGATTTATAAACTGATATTGTGTCGCGTGCCGTGAGCAAAATAGACAACTGTCAAATGTACATTTTGTAATTCAAATAAACTTCTGCTAAAAAATACTCGTTTGGAGCTTAGTAATGACTTATAAATATTCCTCAGATATTCAAGATGCCCAAGACTATTTTACGGGAGATTAGACCCACAGTCGAATATTTCTAGACTGATGTTTGTGATAGCACTCGCAGTGTATTTAAAGGTCAAAATGCCGATCGACAAGCTCAAGTGCCATCTTTTCAAGACGCTCTCAAATTTTTTTTTTCGTTTTATTTACCCAAGCTAGCCTACGATAAAAGCTAAGATGGAGTGATACTTTTGTCCTGAATAATAGTTTTGATAGGTAAATCCATGTACCACGTTGACTTTTTGGCCCACGAATTTGACCTAAATTTTAAAGTTAGCTGTCAGCGCAACGCCGTCGCAGGTTATAATTTTTAAAATTTAATAAAAAATTTGGGTTGAAATTACCTTCGGATCTGTCAGCGCTGAAAAACTGTTGAAAGATTGTATTATAATACTATGGGTTAGATTTTCCTGCTACGGATATTATTCTGGCTTGCTAGCTTTCGACAAAAGTGGGATTTCGGGTGCTTTTGGTGGGCAAATACAAAACACAGTCTCAACAAAAAAATAAAAATCCAAACAACTTCTAAGTTGCAGTTTTGAAACAAGTTAGCAAAACCCTTTATTGTGACAAAGTTTGAGAAAATTGAATTTTCCTATCTTGCATAGGTATAGGTGATCGTTTCAGCAAGCCGCTCTTAAGTATACTTGGGCCCTACTTCAGATGTGAAGGGGGCTAAAGGGGCTCAAGTAGCCTACTTTGTGGCCATGGTGACGCATTTCCTTCGAAGGAGCCGAAGTACATTCTCAAGCTAGATCGAGCCGTCCTTACGCTCTTACGAGCTTACCTATTCACTATCAAAACACATTCCGGAAACTAACGTCAAACAAACACTCGGTACGGCGGGAAAATCAGAGCACGCTAACACGTGAACACTCAAAATTTGCTCGTACTTCGATCATGAAAATGAATAACAACGTAAATCCGTATAGATCTTCTACCTAACGTATGTCCCTCCAAGGGTTATAAAATGGCCTTGACATAGCAAACTCGATTATTCCAGCATGTCTTTCGTATGCATCATCTTCTTCTTTCTCAGGACTGAGCCTGCCATCGTAAGCTATCTTCATGTACCCTCCAATGGAGAAATTGCCAGTAATGCTCTCAATAGTTTGCTGATAAAACGAACGGGGGTTGATATCCTTCCCAAATTCCAGGTTCCCGTTAGGCCATCAAACCTTCCCGGAAACGACCCTCATGGGAAAATCAGTTTCGTTGAAGAATTGGACACAAAGAAGATTTTCAGGAACATTGCTGTAATACATTCATGGACTTTTTGGCACTGACTAGTGAATTTTAAATCAACGTTGGCAACAAAAACTTGAAAAAGACCTTTTGACCGAAAAACTTCGGCCTCCTACGGGTTTGAAACACGTTGTGCGTGGCTGACTAACACAATAAAACACGCGAATGCTGCGCGAGACTACGAACTGACAGGGTTTGGCTAAGAGAATCAAAGAGCACAGAACAGCATTCCGTGTTTGCGACAGCAACTCTAAAATTGCTCAACACGTAAATCAGTTTGGCCACAGTATGGATTTCGACCATACCACCATTGTAGACAAAGCGCGGGATTATCATAGGAGGCTTTTTCTCGAAGTGTGGCAATCACAGGGAGACCAGAATGCGGGGAACGAACATATAGAAATTCCAGGCATTTAAAACTCGCTTGCGTAATGTTCGTAGACTCGCGCAGCGTTCGTTTGTTGTGTTAGTCAGCCACACACGCGCGAAATGTGAACCGTTGTATAAGCAGTTGCTTTTTTGCCACTTTCAAACCGAAGAAGGCCGGAGTTCTTCGGTCGAAACATCTTTTTCAAGTTTTTGTTGTAAACGTTTGTTTTACAATTCACTAGTCAGTGCCCGAAAGTCCAGGATGTATTATGTCATATCCTGACTGCAATTTTAGTATTTTTCGTTTAACATTGCTGTATTTTAATTTTACTGACTGGCGGAACACTTTTTCTGCTTTTTCCTCAACTTCTGCCGACTTGGGCATTGGAGAAAGACCCGGCGTGCTTCTAGTTTCTTCAACCAGGTGTTTTGCCTTAGGGTTTCTGCTCAAGAGAAGTATTTTCGTCAAGCTTCCTCCCTCCGATGGCAGTCTCCGAGAAAAGTCAGGTGTTTTTGAGAAAGGACGGAAACTATCCTGACAACGAAGGGCAGTTATTTTTAAGCGAACATTTTCCTTTCGGAAGTTTTGGATCACCTTTCGAGAAATTATATTTGTAACAGAAACATTTTTCCTGAACCCTTATCATGCAAACACAGAAAGCTAAGTGTGTTTTCGTTTTTCCAAAAAAAAACACATACTGTTGATGTACAGGTTACATTTCTGCAATCCTGATGCATTAGCCTGCGTAGCAGGCGTAAACGGGGAAGGGGAAGGGGAGCAAGAACGCGGGAGAAAAATGGGGGACTGGGAGCTAGGGACGAGGGAACACCTGCTACAAAGACCCGCATTTTTCATTTCTGCAGCCGCCAGCGGCCGCAAAATTCTGATTGGTTTATTTTTGACAGAAAGTCCCACGGGAATGACGTAAATTGACGAGGACTGCTGTTAGAAGATTTGAACTTGGTGGCAACGTAGCGAAATTGTCGTGAAACCAGAGCGAGAAACGGTAGATAGAGCTCTTCTAAAGGGAAGAGATGTTTTAGCGGTTTTGCCAACAGGATACGGTCCTAGAAAGCAGAGATTTTGTCATTGTCAGAGAAGAATTCAAAAAAGCATTGCACCGTTTCACGCGCGAATTTCAAGGCAGTGTAAATATCATCGTCATCGGAATAAAGACTCGCCTTTTAAGAACTATAAATCGGGAGAAGAAGCCCTAAGAAACGCTTGACATCTTAAACAGTGGAATTCAGAGAACTAAAAGCGAAGAAATTATTCTTTGAGAACAGACGGTTGTTTTAAAGAGAAATCTGCCGTTGCAAGACATCACTCAAACTGTTGGCTTTGTAGGGAATCCAAAGTATATTACATTTTTGATTGTAAATTTGTCTTCTCAAACTCATTAATAATTCATAAAGAGAAAACAGAGGTAATCACTACCGTGACGGTGGTTTGGATACCGGATCTTAATTAGCATAAGGTTTTGCGAACTTCTGCTTTGAATTTCTCCAAGAATTATGAATGGTTTGAGAAGCCATATCAAAAACTCGAAAGAGTGTTTCATCAGGGATCCAAACACCTCGAAGTCGGTTAAAAAAACTCGGCTGCGCCTCGTTTTTTCAACCCACTTCTAGGTGTTTGGATATCCTGATGAAACACTCTTTCTCGTGTTTGATATATTACTTGAAATATTGATTTTAATTGTCCAATTCTTATGGCTTTCGCGTAATAATTGAAAAACGTGCAGTTCGGTCAATAAATGCCGTTCAAAATGTATCGCGGTTCTTCGCTTGCGTGTTTTAAAATAAGCTTACCTTTCCTAGAAGCGAAAATTGACCGCGTTTGGTTTTCAGAAGCAAAGAGGTAGAGGGCTTATCTTAATAATTTTTTTTATTTTGAAAAGCTTCGTGTCTCTTGTTTCGAAAATAAGCGTAACTGAGTGTTGTTCAATATAAGTTGCTCTTTGATTCGAAAAAAATTCTCTTCTTACTTTATTTTTAGACGCTTCATTGAATTCCTGCGTGAAGTCAGTCATGCAGAAAAGCGCGCGCCTGTTTCTGATTGGTGGTTGTATTGACAGTTGACTTAATTGGATTACCTGAAAATCGGTTGCCGGAGATGAAAAAATGGGGGTCTTTGAAGCAGGCGTTCCCACGTCCCTAGTTCCCGCGTTCTTGTTCCCCTTCTCCGTTTACGCCTACGCAGGCTATATGATGCACAAGGCCACTCACGTCTGAAGCCAATTAGGGCCAGGGCCCAGGAGGCTGCGAACAGAGCACCGGATTACATGATTAAATCAAACCGCTGAAGTTTTCAAGGAGCCCCCCACCCCCCCCCCCCCAGTGGATAACTGTTATTCTCCTGAATGGTAATTTATCACGCTGCACCACGACTTGTAGGCTCAGTCTCCAGCCGTGAGTGTCTCGATGCGCCCACGATTCTCGCCACCTTCACGGCTGGGCGCACGGGTTTGGTGGCATGTCCGTGACGTCATTACCAATTCAAAGCAAGACGCTGTTGTTCCTTGAAATAAGCAAGACCAAACTCATGAAGAGCGTATGGCAAGCATTCTGATAATTACGGTTAACCCTAGCAGCGTCCACCAACTTGAATAATTATCGAAAATAGCGTGAAATCCCGCTAAATTATGCCCGCATTCTGCCCCGCAAATTTCAGGGGGTTTGTCTCTGATTGGTCAGTCTAAACAATAACCAAACCCGTGCGCCCCGCTGTGAAGGTGGCGAGAATCGCGGACGCATCGAGACACTCACGGATGGAAACTGAGCCTACACGATTTGCTTTTCGTTTGAGTTCACTCTTTGAGATATCTTGACCATGCAGATTTCTGACGTCGCACGTGCGAAACTGGTAGATATGGAGGCGCGATAGTTTCTTTTAAGACAAGAAAGACGGAATAAATATAAAGAATCTCAAACGACTTTTGACCTTCTGTGAAATTTTTTGGTTCCCATGTTGGTTTTGCGTGTTATCAAACAGGGACACTTCGATCCACAGACCTGAAACATCTCTTGTGAAATTTCTTGGTTTAGGTTTTAAAATGAATATTTGCCTTTGCGTAACAAGCCAAGGAAATCTTGGCCCACATATTATTGCCTTGGGGAGTGTTTGTTATCAATCCACTGACTTGACAAAGGCATAGATTATACAAATTAGAAGTTATCACGGTCGCTATATATGAATTGACAACGATTTTTAAAATGTTTACTTTTAGGGACCCAAGCGCTGATTTACGGAGTTTGTGAGTGTTCGTGTAGGAGAATCTTAAGCTTAATTTTAGGGAATGGAATCTTTTCCCCCGAATTTACAAGCTGCTGCTGACTATCCTAAATGTTAGCTGACCTTTCATCACACTCTAAACGATATATTCTTCCCTCCGAAGACAAGAGGAGTTAAATTTCATGTCAGTTGCTTTATGTCGTTTGTACAGTGGCCCATAAGGGACACCTCGATTTTTTTCATCGCGACTATCTTGCGATGACGACTTAATAACTTGCGATCGCGACTTTAAATGAGGGACAAAGCTTTTCTCTCTCTGACTTTCAACCTTTGCTGATAACTCGCGATCGCTTGTTATCAGTAAGTTGCGTTCGCAAGTTATAAGTTGCGATCGAGAGTTATAACTTGCGATTGGAACCTAATAACTTTGATTATAACTCGCGATCGCAAGTTATAATTCGCGCTCGCCAGTTATAAGTTGTGATCACCAGTTATAGGTTGCAATCGCACGTCGTAACTCGGGAACGCAAGTTATAAGCTACGATCACAGCTTATAACTGGCGATCGCAACTTATAACTGGCGATAACTCGCGATAGGTGTTGATGAGTGTTTCATGTTTTGCTCTTTGGTGCGCATGCGTGCACTGCCCTGGAAACAATGTAAGATGGCGGCTGTAATTCGAAAGTACTTCGTTCTGACTGTTCTTTTCACGTTTTTCCGATTTCATGCCAGTGCAGTTCTTCCACATTGTATCCAGAATATGGAAAATAAACATGTTGAACAGTACACATGCCTATTATCTGACTTTGACACCGGAAAAGGGACCAAACGGAAACAATCCAAAAAACGATTAAGAAACAGAAAGCGCAAAGAACGCAACAAAAGAAAAACAAAAAACAACTTTATGCGCTATAAGAGGAAAACAAGAAACACAGATCTGAACGCCTGGAACAGGCTACATGCAGAGGTAAAACTCACAAAGCCAAAAGCTAACCCACCGCCAAAAGAACGCAAGGCGCTTACAGCCTTAAAAAATAACAATAAAATAAATCTCAAAAAAGCGGACAAAGGCACAACGACTGTGGTTTTGAGCAAACGAGATACGATAAACGAAGGTCAAATCCAACTAAACAACAAAGACCGCTACATGCCACTTGAACAGCCAATGGTAGTGGAGACAAACCGCAAGGTTGCACAACTCATTAACGAACTCTACCGCAAAAACCACATAGATGAAATGACTAAAAAATGGCTTTGTCAAACACCAGATCTGCCTCGAATTCCAGTATTCTACACCCTAACAAAAATACACAAACCATTTCCAAGGTGTGAAAGCCGGTCCAACAGAGAAACTATCAGCTTTTGTTGACAAACTACTTCACCGGAGAAGGCGTCACATGACTCAATGGACGTCACGAGCCTTTATACAAATATACCACAAAAGGAGGGGATCCAAACCGTATGGAAAGCATACGTCCCTTTTTGCAAAACAAAATTCCCATCCCCACGCCACTACTACAGTAGGACGAGCGCTAAGGCTTATCCTACAGGAAAATTCCTTCCAATTTAATGGAAAAAAACTAGCTACAGACACACGGCACCACCATGGGTAGTAAAATGGCAGTTGGCTTTGCCAACATTTTCATGGCGAAAGTTGAAACAGACATCCTTAACCAAAGCGTGATAAAACCGCTGGTATGGAAACGTTTCATAGATGACGTTTTTTCATTCTGGAACGTTAGCAAAGAACTTCATAGAACAAGCAAATAACCACCACGCTACAGTCAAATTTACAGCCGAAATATCTGAAACAGAAAAGAATTTGTCGGATACTAACGTATACAAAGGCGAGAGATTTAAAAAAGCTGCAGTACTTGATGTACGCACGCATTTCAAACCCGTTGAAACATTTCAGTATACAGATTTTTCCTCATGCCACCCACCTGGTGACAAAAGAAGTTTCATTAAAGGAGAGGCTTTGAAACTATTGAGAACAAACTCTTCTAAGACATTATTTGAAGGGATGATCAAAAACTTCAAAAAACAACTCCAAAAGAGAGGTTACCCAGAAAGTTTAATACAAAATACGCTTTCAGAAATTAATTTGCAGACAGACAGCTAGCCCTATAACAAAAACGCAGTGAAGATAAACCGGCGCTTTCAGAAGTTAATTTTGAAGACAGAAAGCTAGCCCTCCAACAAAAACGCAGGGAAAATAAACGAATCTTGTCTTTTGTAACACAATATCAACCATCAGTGCCCAATTTGAAACAGGTCATCATGACAAACAACCATTACTTAACGAAATCTTTAAGGAACCGCCGCTAATATCACATAAGAATGGACTGTCCTTGAAAGATATACTCGTGAGAGCAAACTTATGAGAACTACTAAAACACGAGCATGGGAGTCGTGCAGGCCTGTACCCCCATTTACACCACCTCCAGTGAACCTCGTCTCAGAGCTCCGCAGCTTTTTCACGAACGCCATCGAAAGATGTAACTGGCGATCACGAGTTTTAACTCTCGATCGTGAGTTATAACTTGCCTGAGAAAACAGTCGACGTTTCACCAGGTCGCCACTTGAGCCCTCTCAAAAAACGACGTCTGAGTAACGAGCGCAGAAATTCCATACTGATGACATGCCTCTACCCAGATCTTGGTAGTGCTTCTGATTGGTTGGAATTTTCTTTCAACCAATCAGAAGGCTTGGAATTTTCTTTCAACCGATCAGAAGCACTACCAAGATCCAGGTAGAGACACGTCATCAGTATGGAATTTCTGCGTTCGTTACTCAGACGTCGTTTTACGAGGGCTCAAGTGGCGACCTCGTGTAATGCCGGCTGTTTTCTCAGGCTAGTTATAACTTACGATCGTGACTTATAACTGGCGATCGCAATTCATAACTGGCGATCGTAACTTAAAACTGGCGATCGCAAGTTATCACTTACTATGGCCCGTTATAAGTTGCGACCGCAAGTCATAACTTGCGATCGCGAGTTATTGGGTTGAGATAACTTGCGATCGCAAACGATAACTCTCGATCGCGAGTTATCAGCAGAGGTTGAAAGTCAGAAAGAGAAAAGCTTTGTCCCTCATTTAAAAGTCGTGATCGCAAGTTATTAAGTCGCCATCGCAAGATATCAAGTCGCAATGAAAAAAATGGAGGTGTGCTTATGGGCCACGGTACGTTTGAGGTGACACTTCACCAGAGAAACTCCAGTTTTTCATGAAAATTAAATGCGAATTTCTCAGGCGGTTAGGTCCTTCCGAAACAGCTATTCCTGGCCACAGAAAAGATTTGTTGCGTGCCCCTGAGCTTATACTGGACCGAGATACTGAATACGCGCGATCGATAATAATCCTTTAACTGAATTTCCTAGTGAAACAAGGTCTGGAAGGGGGGGTCCTGATCCCGCATTCCCGCTCCTTTTTCACGAGAATCCCGCATCCCGCACTTTTTTCATCGCTATCCCGAATTTCGTTTCTTCTTTCCCAAAAATACATTAAAAAGACAAATTTCTGCAAAAGCTAATACATTTAAGATGTAGATTGGCCCTTTCGATTGATATTTTGCGCTCGCCTGGTTGATTCGTTTTGCCGCTATAACGGTTTTTTGGGTCGTGACGATTTTCCGAATTCCCGACAGACAGGCTACAAAATCCCGCATCCCGTACCCAAATTTTGGTGAATCCCGCTTCCCTGGTAGCAGTCAAATCCCGAATCCCGTCAAGATATTTTTCGTTTTCCCGAATCCCGCACCGTATTTTGGTCAATCCCGGATCCCGAGAATACCCTTCCAGACCCTGGTGAAACTGATTAACAAAAAAAACATTTTAAGCTCTAGCTAAATGCACGTCTTCAACTTACCTTTTTACTGATTTGGTTCTGTTTTCAAACCTCAAAACTGTCATTTCTTTTGTGATTGTGTGCTGTTTCATAGAGAAATATAGCTAGAATGCTGGGAATGTTGTGCCTCAAGTCACGAAATCAGATATTTTTTGTCTTAAACAGGGTCAGGGTTTAAACAACCGGGCCGCACCTCCCTACCCGAGCATATGCTGAGTGCCTCCCCCCCCCCCCCCCTGGTCGCAATATTTAATTTAGTTTATACACTTTCTATTGATTCAGCGTAATCAACAGACACACTTTTGTGCTTTTGCTTTGACAATGTAAACACAAGCTGTTCTAGATACGCAAGCCTTTATATTAGCGCCAAAATATAGTAAAATGCCTCATGTTAAAGCTACGTACGTGCTTCGCGCACTTCGAATCTCGTACATGTACTTGCTAACCCCATTCTCCATGATAAAAGAGACTTTAACCCATTCAGCCCCAATATTGACCAGTATGTAACCTCTCTTCACAATATCACTACAGGATCAAACATACAGGTCATGAGAATAACGGAATGGATCACCAATGGTAAACTTTCTTGTTCTTGTGTAATAAGAAATCTAGCCATGTGGTGCGTACCATTTGTCACCCCAATAGATGGTCTTTGTTGCATCACCCTCCATTTTGTCGTGGGTATCGTGGCCTTCACTGAAAATACTTGCAGTTTTTTGTTGGATATTCACTTTTCGGGTTGTCAATTCGCGGGGAATTGGGCGTGGGAGCGGAAGTGCGCCGGCGAAACTGGACTGGCCGCATGACAATTCAAATTCAATTGCAAGAGTCTCACCAGACTCGTGGAGTCCGTCGTCTGGCAGTACGTCTCCTTTCAGGTAAATAAGTATGTACCCTCCAAAAGAAAACAGTTGAGAGCTTTGCTTCCTCTCATAAGACGATCTAGGCTGGGGTGAGGTCGCTTCCAAATTTAACGACTGTAGCAGATATTATCTTCAAGGAAAATTCGGTTTCGTTGTCGAATTGGATTGTAGACTGCTGTGTTTTTGCCAATAGGTCTGAATGGCCTCCTGTTTTTAACTTCACTATCTCAAACAACGCCATCGTTGCTTTTGATTTCGCTATTTCATAATATATCAATTCAGGGAGACCAAAGCCATCGAGGACCATTTTCACAAGATGTTGAGCGTTTCTGCTAAACGCAACGATCTTGGTCAGTTTTCCACCCTCGGAAGGACATGTTCCAAGAAGTGACAAGTATTTCTCATCTAAAAGGAAAGCAAGTCTTTCTTTGGCATCTTCTCTCTGACGGCTGAGTTTCCGATCAACACGTTCTTCGTCTTCTTTACACTTGCTCCCCAGGTCCACAAATTTTCCTTTAGCAGTCGTGAGAAGCGTCATGTAACATGTCTAAGCCTGGCAGTATTTTATCAAGGTCCTCACAAAGTCGTTCACGTCGGCATTTTTGGTCAGGAATTCCTCCAGGGAAATCTCGCCCCATTGGACAGGTAGTGGTGACTCAAGTCTGGTGGTCAGCTCACCCATAAAGTCAACGTAGTCATTCCACAGGATATTTAACAATTATCCTGCGAAATCGCGCGGAATATCACCTGATACTTAGCCGACGAGGCCGTAGGCCGAGTTGGCTAAATCAGGGGATATTCCACGAGATTGAGCAGGATAATTGTTTTATTATTCAACAAATTCCCATCGCCTACCATTTTCAAAACGAGAAAAACTACGGCTCTATGATAAAAACGCTAAAAGCTAGCTGCACTTCCAAATATGGTCATTTACGTATATCGCAGGATATCTGTCATGTAGGATGACAGATATTGAGGGCTTCCTTACCATATATGGGCATAGTGACAATTTGTTGAATAATAATTAACAATTATCCTGCGAAATCGCGCGGAATATCACCTGATACTTAGCCGACGAGGCCGTAGGCCGAGTTGGCTAAATCAGGGGATATTCCACGAGATTGAGCAGGATAATTGTTTTATTATTCAACAAATTCCCATCGCCTACCATTTTCAAAACGAGAAAAACTACGGCTCTATGATAAAAACGCTAAAAGCTAGCAACACATAAGCTTAATAAAAATCAAAACAGAACTTCAAGAAATCAAAGTTTACTACCGTTCACTTAAAAAGACGTATTTACAAACTCATGTTTGGAAATGACAAGACAAAGGAAATAAAATATTGCTACCTTACCGAGAATAAGTCCTCTTCCTGTGAATTGAAATCTTTTCAACTTAAGTCTTTACAACTTTCCGTGAGCAAGTGTGCTGCTTCGTTCGCAATAGCATTTTCTTGGTTGAGTTCTCACTATGAAAATTCCAAGTCAACCTCTGGATATCTTTGTGAGCTGAAGAAAATACTTGTTGACTTTTTGAGAGCATTTAATCGTGGAAAGTTTCTTCCAGAGAGTTAAAATTTACGGAGAACACTGCTGAAACTGCCTCGCTTTTCAAAATGGCCGCCAAACAAGCAATGAAAGAAAAGCTGCAGTGCACTTCCAAATATGGTCATTTACGTATATCGCAGGATATCTGTCATGTAGGATGACAGATATTGAGGGCTTCCTTACCATATATGGGCATAGTGACAATTTGTTGAATAATAATCACAGATACATGTCTTGTGCGCTATGCCAGTTATAGCACGCGCTAGATGCTTTTGGAACAAAGGATATTTATAGATTAATGTTATATCTCGCGCTAGTAGCTTTAGAAACGAAGGATATTGATATATGCCTGCGCGCGCTATGCCTGTCATATCTCGCACTAAATGCTTTTAGAACAAGGGATATTCACAGATTCATGTTCTATCTGAGGCAATTAGCAAGACAAAAAACTGAAAAAAATCGTAACACAGCACGAAAAATCATTGAGGCTGCGAAATTATGCAAATTTTGTAAAATCGGCTAGCCGGCTACGGCTAGATTCTGGTATTTAACGGAAAATCGCTAAAAGCGTAAAATTTGCAAATCTTGCATGTCTCAAGAGAAAAATCGCCGAAAGAGTTAAATCTTTAAATCTTACAAGTCTTTACACGTCTCACGCGAAAATCGCAAAAAACCTAAATATGTAATTCTTGTTTGCCTGAACCGAAAAATCGCAAAAAACGTAAAATTTGTTAATCTTGCAACTTTGAAACGAAAAATTTGGAACCGAAGCGAAAAATCGTAAAATTCCTTGCAGAGTTCAATCCTGGACATAACTGAGGAGATCATTGTCGACTATAGATCGTTGTCAGGAGTCAAATAATCTTCAATTCAAGTTATAAACAGGGCAGAGGAAGGAAGAAAGTTTTGTCATAGACAAGTTCAGCGCACTTGAGTCGAATAATCCCCCTTCCCCCCCCCCATCTACCCCCACGTTCCATGTCAACTTGCTACAAAAGCACAAAGCAATGCTTCGGAGATACGTTTGATGATTTAACCATTTAAGCCCCAATATCAATATGCATATTCTCCTTAGTTTTCTCCATACGTTTCTTATGGTACTAGTTGAGTGAATTTGTACAAACATCAAGACATTTCATGTTTCGTCATCATTTCCTTTATTCTCATGACCTGTATGTTTCATCAAGCAGTGATACTGTAACGAGACATTAGATGCTTGTCACTATTCGGGCTTAAAGGGTTAAACGTGCTGGCTCATGTTTGCAAGTCCGTGGGATGCGGAACTACAGAAATGCAGGAGGTGCCGCCGCTTTTTCAGACAACCTATAAAACACATCACCATCGTTTCTCGAGCCAGCATTTATTATATTTTGATCGTTTAAAAATATTACACCATGGATTACACACTTCCAGTCAGTTTTAAGTATGCATATCAAAAACCGCTTAGCCACGCAGCAGATATTCTGTTCCCAAGTAGCTTGTTTTAATCACTTCCTTGGTTTCTCTTAGTGCAGATAAATAATAGTCCAGCAACATTGGATTTCAACAATTCAGCTAAAAAAGAATGAAAGGAAGAGTAAATCAGCAAGTGCAAAAGAATGAGAATTTCTAACCGCTATTGTGTTTCCCAAGAGAGGATGAAGGGTTAAGAGAGTTAATCTCCCATATAGGCCCTATTCCCATCCTAATCCCCCTAAAGTTATTTTTAGTGACAAAATTCAAATTTCAAAACGTTATATCTTTTAAGTGGATAAATATGTTTTATTAATTTTTTTTTTAGCTTTGAGATCGGTGCAGCAAGGTCATTCAGAAACCGCCATAGGATATCCCATAATACTGAAAGCAAAATTTGGCGCCAACTTTGTGACGTCATTTTATCAGAAAAAAAAATGTCAAAATTGGAAAAACTAAAATCACGTCATTTTGCAGAATGACCAGTTCTATATTGCCGCGAAAATTCTAGCCTGCGTAGCAAGCGTTTCCGTAGGGCTTTCCGCAGGTTTGAAGCATTTTTCCCTTCTTGAACGCGCCTCTCTCCCCCCCTCCCCCCCCCCCCCCCCGCTGCTTCCGTTTAAGCGAAAAACCCCTCGGACGGGCGGAAAACCTACGGCTACGAAAATTCAAGTTAATTGCTTTAAAACTCAGTAACTTATTTGAAATTTGAATTTCCCACCACTTTTTACTAAAAATAACTTAAGAGGGATAAGAATGGGAATAGGGCCTATAAGGGGGAGTAGAGTAGCTCTCTTACCCCTTTATTCTCTCTTGGTTTCCCCCATTGTCAGGTAGACGAGCGGGCGAGGAAGAAAGGGAAAGGCAGGAAATGTACGGGATGCGGGACAAGAGGGTGCGGCAAGCGGGATTGCCAAGGTGCGGGAAGTGGGAGATTAAGGAAAAATAACATAACGTTGCATAAAATTTTGCAATCGAAAAGGCACAAGGAGGCGGGAACCAACGAGAAAGGGGCGATGCGGAGGGTAATACTACTCCCTCAAAAAAACAGCTGCGTAGGCGGCTTGGTTGAAACAGAATGAAATTGTATTTTGTCAAAAGTTTGATTTTAAGTTTTAAAAACAAATTCTTATCTTATTTATCTGACCTATAAGGAGATAGAAAACAATATCTTATTGATGGAAAATTTAATTCTTACCCAATATCCAGGAGGACAGTTACCCCCCTGGGGTGAATGAGGGTCGTCTTTATTAGAGTCCCGTTGAGAATTCTTCAGCTTAAACGGCTACAAAAAAACAAATACAAAAAGTGTCGACCATTTCAATCAATCAATATCTATTGTTTCCCCTTCTTTCCTTCTTAATTCAAACTCCTGCAGTATAAACATTGCAGCCATGACAAATCCGGCAATGATGGAAATTTGACTCCTAGTGGTTTTCTCAATCTCCCCAGTACCCTCCCCAGTTGTTTAAGATGTAGTTGAACGGCCATAAAAGTCGTCTTTTTTTTTGCTAGATATAATAATAATAATAATAATAATAATAATAATAATATTATTATTATTATTATTATTATTATTATTATTATTATTATTACACCACGCGTCATTGTAAATGTTATAGATATATTATAACAATGCAGGAGTTAATTTCTATGCGAGGGTTGTCTTTTCCATACCTTGAAGTCGTTAATATTAATCTCGGCCCACTTGAGCTCAGGATCTTCTTGCGTGCGTTCCATTTTCTCTAGGGCAAGCTTCTTTCTCAAACTGGAGGCCGTCACCATGGAAACCAACATCAGGAGCAAAATAACAGAATAAACCTTCATCTAGGAGGGGATAAACCAGATTTCTGAGAGCCTGCATCTAAGATATTGAAAACTTTGCAAAGCTATTTCAGTGCCCATCAGTGCTATATCCCACCCGGCTTGACGGGTTATTTTTTTGATTGGATGATGACCGGAGTAAGACGTCATGATAAGTAAAAGCAGTGTTTTTCAAGCTGTAGTGCGTACTTAACTTTAAATCTGTTTTCCCTTTGACTGGCAGACCTGGTGGTATCAACACAGTATCATTCACACTTCCAACTGGGCAGACTGGAATCGCAAACATAACCGTCCCACGGACCGGGAGGTCTGGTGGTTGTTGATATCTTTTGCTTGTTTGTATGTTTGTTTGTTTGTTGGTTTTTTATTTTTACAGAGAGAGTTTGCTATTTTATTTTACCAAAATTTTTTTCTCTAATACAGAATATTTTTTTTCCAACTAGCCGTCAATATAATGCAGAGTTTGCGTCTCAAAATCGGAATTAGTTTATAAAATGTGCCTATCAGTGTTCCCGTAATCTCTTTGGTTGCTATAAATAGCAACCACGAGATGATAATGAAGTCCCTCATGAAAACAACAGCCTTTCTGAATCGCAAAAGTTAGATCCTAGAAACACCTCCAAAATTCTCACGATTCGCAAAATAAAACTGCCGAAAAAGTATACTAAACCATAGCAAGAGGATTATGTTCTCAAGATTCTAAGCTTATTCTCGTTGTAGATCAAATTCCAGTCGTACCTGAATAAGAATGGTCAAGGATAGGTTTATCTTCAAACTGGAGTCAACACTGACACAAAAGTACCTCCAACCAGCTGGTCTAACAGGCTAATACTTACATTGTGCACTCGTTCACCGTACTTAAATTTAAGCTTTCGAAGGCTAATAATAAATACTTACCTTAATTTGCTTCTCAAGAAAGAAGGGTTTCATGGAAAATAGCTTAGAACTCCTTCAGTAAACGTTTGGTTCAGGCGTGTATTAGCAAGAAGTGCGGACTGACTTTACTTCACTCAAGTTCACTGGTAGAACCAAACAGTATATATACCGAAAGTAGCTATGTATGTACGTGATACAATCCGGAATAAGTAAACAGTTTAAACCACGTAATTACAAATTACACATAAACACGCACGAAGATGTCACAGATATTGACCGGGCAGACCCTAGTGGACAATACAAGAAGGGCCAGGTTTCCTGTCACCCACTCACTCACACACATTTCAAGCTGCACTCTCGATTTTAGGAGAAAAGCGACGTTTAACGTCGCGTTCTTTAAGTATGTGTGGGGGATAAGAATAGCGCTAGGCGTGAATTCTTTTGTTTCGAGTATTAGGTGGGTTCATACTTGTGTAGTAAGTAGACCTTAAGTATACTTGATGTGAAGGGGTTTAAGGGGGCTCAAGTAGCCTACTTTGTGTCCATGGTGACGCATTTCCGTCAAAGGAGCCGAAGTACACTTTCAAGCTAGTTCGAACCATCCTTGCGAGCCTACTTATGCATTATCAAAACACATTCTGGAAACAACGTCAAACAAGCACTTGGTACGGTGGGAAAATCTGAGCACGCTAACACTTCACCACTCAAAATTTGCTCGTACTTCGATCATGAAAATGAATAACAACGTAAATCTGTATAGATCTTCTATCTAAAGTATGTCCCCCCAGGGTTATAAAATGGCCTTGACATAGCAAACTCGATTATTCCAGCATCTCTTTCGTATGCATCATCTTCTTCTTTCTCAGGACTGAGCCTGCCATTGTAAGTTATCTTCATGTACCCTCCAATGGAGAAATTGCCAGTAATGCTCTCAATAGCATTCTGATAAAACGAACAGGGGTTGATATCCTTCACAAATTCCAGGTTCCCATTAGGCCACCAACCTTCCTGGAAACGACCCTCATGGGAAAATCAGTTTCGTTGAAGAATTGGACACAAAGGAGATCTTCAGGAACATTGCTGTAATACATTCATGGACTTTCTGGCACTGACTGGTGAATTTTAAAACAACATTGACAACAAAAACTTGAAAAAGACTTTTCGACCGAAAAACTTCGGCCTTCTTCGGTTTGAAAGTGGCAAAAAAGCAACTGCTTATATAACGGTTCACATTTCCCGCGTGCGGAAACAGAGAACTGGAGAACTCGGAAACAGAACGTAAAGAGTCGTGCGCTGATCGGACATCATAATCAGACATCTTTATGAGCTATACTGGTTGTTCCAAGAGAAAAAATTTGCAACACTAGAAAAGATGAAAAAGAGAGGCCATCACATTTAACACATTGATGACAACAGTTCTTAATCTGGCTAATTGCTGTATGATGCAGTCTAAATTTAGAACGTGATTCCTTTTTAAAATCTCTTTGTAACCAACTGTGCCTCCTTTAAAAACGCCTGTTAGTCCAGAAACCACCCCCTCCCCCCCCCCCCCCGCAAGGTGTATGGTCGCCCTCCCAACCGAAGCCGGACCGAAGCTCTTTTTCTGAATGACCTAAGGACGTTAAAAAAAAGGCAGGTTGTTCTACTTGATGAAAATTTCGGTTGGAAATATGCCGTGTTCCATCAAACAGGAACTCAGAACTTGAGTGGCGACGCATACGGATGAAATTTGGAGAGCGGACAGAAACCATTCTGACAACGAAGGGTCCTTATTGTTCCTTCGGAAGTTTTCGACCATCTTTCGAGAAATTATATTTACCACAGATAAATTGCTTTTGCAAAACCAAAGTAGGTTTTTCCTGAACCCTTATCATGCAAATACAGAAAGCTAAGTGTGTTTTCATTTTTCAAAAATAAACCATACCCTTGATGTACAGGTTACATTTTAAGTTGCAGTTTCAAACTGCAATCCTGATTCATAGGCTGCTCAGGTCTGAAGCTAATTAGGGCCAGGAGTAGGGTTGTCCACATTATGCTCAATGTTTCACACTATTATGCTAATTATTTGTGCTCAACAAATGTCACTATTATGTTCAAATAACATCACTGTCATGCTCCATTTCAATTAACATAAAAATAAATAAAAGACCACAGAAGACAGGTTTATGTTGTTTAGAAGTGTAAATGGAAACAGTTCGGGGAGGCAGCTGACAATGTTGTAGAACTGGAACTGCTGGCAGCCATGTTTTTGCTAAGTTGTAACCAGGCCTGATCTTAAAATTTGGTACCTGGGTTGGTTTCTTGTCTGGGAGTCCCATGGTTTTGCCAACGTTTTTATAAAGCTCATAGAGTCGAAGAAACTTTGCACTATTATTCCAGCATAATGCTTGATTCTTTTGCCTCACTATTATGCTCACAATTATGCCCACATAATGTGGACAACCGTAGGTAGGAGGCTGCGAACAGAGCACAGGACAACATGATTAAATCAAACCGCCAAAAATTTCAAGGAGTGCCCCCAGTGGATAACTGATGGTAATTTATTCACGCTGCAACACGATTTGTTTTCGCTTGAGTTCACTCTTCGAGAGATCTTGACCATGCAGACTTCTGACGTCGCACGTGCGAAACTGGTACATATGGAGGCGCGATAGTTTCTTTTAAAACAAAAAAGACGAAATGTGAAGAATCTCAAACGTCTCTTGACCTTTTATGAATTTTTTTGGTTTCCATATTGGATTTGCAAGGGTTAGACAATGAATGCGAGTGTTTTATGGGATATAGTGTCCCGAGCAAAGATAGAATGGCACGAGGCCGCAGGCCGAGTGGCATTCTATCTTTGCTCGGCAAAGAGTGGCATTCTATCTTTGCTTCACTGCGCAGTTTATTGCAGTTGGCACGTAAACGGCCATGAGCCAATACACAGAAATTGAGGAACTCGAGGCAGTGACTGCCACTCAAGAAATACTAGATTTACACTCGTGAAAGCAGTCTCTGACGCGCTACAACCACCGGCACCGGCAAGTGGGGAACCCACAAGAAAAGCCAAGAGGCCAAAGTCAAGTTCAAGTACAACACTCCCAGTCCGGCAAACATGGAGAAACAAGTCTCGAGTATTCTATGGGATATGGTGTCCCGAGCAAAGATACCGGCATTCTATCTTGCAAGGGACGCTATATCCCATAGGACACGAGCGTTCATTGTCTAACCGTCTTAGAACATGGTCACACCCACGAAGAATTTCGTTTTTGCGTGTAGATTGTGTTTTGCATCTTAATTTTTTTGTCACACATTGAAATCACGTTGCTATTTTGTTTATGATGTTTTCGCTACTGTACACGGTCCTTTGAGTTGCAATGTCTTTTAGTGCTTCACCGCGCGGATTATCGCAGTTGGTGCGTAAACAGGCCATGAGCCAATACACGAAGATTGAAGAACTCGAGGAAGTGATTGTCACTCACGTTTTACTAGATTTACACTGGTGAAAACAGCCTCTGACGCGCTACAACCACCGGCACCAGCAAGTGGGGAATCCTCAGGAAAAGCCAAGAGGCCAAAGTCAAGTTCAGGTACAACACTCCTAGTCCGGCAAACACGGCGAAACAAGTCTGTCATTCTATTTGAATTAAGGTCTGAACATTTCTTATTTCATGTAAATTAATGGTTTTTCTTTCGATTTGTTTTTTGCTATGCTATTGCGCCGTAAAAATGTATTTTTTTGTTTGTAAAAATAATGAAATAATGAGTGTACTAATAATTGTTTTCTGACATCGCCGTTGAAGCTGTTGTTTTTTATCGATTTAGTTATAAATATTCACAGAGAATTTGTGCACTCATTAGTAAATTCTACTAAGTCATTAGTATTCTCTATATAGAGCATACTAATGAGGCTTTCAAACAAAGGAAAACGATGCCTCATTAGTATGCTCTATATAGAACTGCTAATGAATGCAGAAATTCTCTGCATGTGAATACTAATTTTACCCCACAATTTCCCTGTGGTTCAAAGCCCCCGCCACTTTACATAATTGAAGACAGTTTATGGAATATAGAGCATCGAAATGCTGGACACTGATTGGCTGAGTGGGTGTGACCATGTTCTAAATGCTTTTACAACAAGGGATATTCATAGATTCATGTTCTATCTGAGGCAATTAGCAAGACAAAAGACTGAAAAAAAATCGTAACACAGCAAAAAAATAGTTGAAGCTGCGAAATTTTAAAAATTTTGTAAATCGGCTAGCCGGCTACCGCTAGATTCTGGTATTTCACGGAAAATCGCCAAGAGCGTAAAATTTGCAAATCTTGCATGTCTCAAATGAAAAATCAATGAAAGAGTTAAATTTTTAAATCTTACGCGTCTTTACACGTCTCAAGTGAAAAATCGAAAAAAACGTACATTTGTAATTCTTGCTTGCCTAAACCGAAAAATCGCAAAAAACGTAAAAATTGTTAATCTTCCTACTTTGAAACGAAAAATTTAGAACTGAAGCGAAAAATCGTAAAATTCGTTGCAGAGTTCAATCCTGGACATAAGTGATGAGAACCGGGTGCATAGGTCCCCTGGCATAGTTGCCAGGAGATAGTTTTCCCAACTTTTTCTAAATTCCTGTTATCATTGTCGACTATAGATCGTTGTCAGGAGTCAAATAATCTTCGATTCAAGTTATAAACACGGTAGAGGAAGGGAGACATTTTTGTCATAAACAAGGTCAGCGCACTTGCGTCAAATAATTTCCCCCCCCCCCCCACCCCCCACCCCCCATCTACCCCCTGGTTCCATGCCAACTTGCTACAAAAGCACGAAGCATTATTTCGGAGATACGTTTGATGATTTAAGCCTTTAAGCCCCAACATCAATATGCATATTCTCCTTAGTTTTCTCCATACGTTTCTTATGGTACTAGTTGAGTGAATTTGTACAAACATCAAGACATTTCATGTTTCGTGATTATTTCCTTTATTCTTATGACCTGTATGTTTGATCAAGTAAGGATATTATAACGAGAAATTAAATGCTTGTCACTATTCGGGCTTAAAGGGTTGAACGTGCTGGCTCATGTTTGCGAGTCCGTGGGATGTGGAACTACAGAAATGCAGGAGGTGCCGCCGCTTTTTCAGACAACCTCTAAAACACATCACCATCGTTTCTCGAGCCAGCTTTTATTATATTTTGATCGTTTAAAAATATTACACCATGGATTACACGCAGCAGGTATTCTGTTCCCAAGTAGCTTGTTTTAATCACTTGCTTGGTTTCTCTTAGTGCAGATAAATAATAGTCCAGCAACATTGGATTTCAACAATTCAGCTAAAAAAGAATGAAAGGAAGGGTAAATCAGCAAGTGCAAAAGAATGAGAGGTTCTAACCGCTATTGTGTTTCCCCCATTGTGAGGGAGACGAGCGGGCGAGGAAGAAAGGGAAAGGTAGGAAATGTACGGGATGCGGGACAAGAGGGTGCGGGAAGCGGGATTATCAAGGTGCTTGAAGTGGGAGATTAAGGAAAAAATAACACAACGTTACGTAAAATTTTGCAATCGAAAAGGGGCAAAGAGGCGGGAACCAACGAGGAGGGGGTGATGAGTGTTAGTGTTTCCCCCATTGTGAGGGAGACGAGCGGTCGAGGAAGAAAGGGAAAGGCAGGAAATGTACGGGATGCGGGACAAGAGGGTGCGGGAAGCGGGATTCTCAAGGTGCGGGAAGTGGGAGATTAAGGAAAAAATAAGACAACGTTGCATAGAATTTTGCAATCGAAAAGGCGCAAAGAGGCGGGTACCAACGAGGAAGGGGCGATGCGGAGGGTAATACTACTCCCTCAAAAACGACTGCGTGGGCGGCTTGGTTGAAACAGAATGAAACTGTATTCTGTCAAAAGTTTGATTTTAAGTTTGATTTTAAGTTTTGAAAACAAATTATTATTTTCTTTATCTGACCTATCAGTAGAGAGAAAACAATATTTTATTGATGGAAAATTCAATTTGCTATTCTTACCCAATATCCAGGAGGACAATCTTTAAGAGTGCCGTCTTTATTGGAGTCCCGCTGAGAATTCTTGAGCTTAAACGGCTACAAGAAACAAATACAAAAAGTGTCAACCATTTCAATCAATCAATATTTGTTGTTTCCCCTTCTTCATTCAAACTCCTACAGGATAAACATTGCAGGCATGAATATTATTATCATTATTATTATTATTATTATTATTATTATTATTTTCTTTGCACCACGCTCGTGGCATACTAAATGTTCTATCTTTCTTATCATTGTAAATGTTATGGATATATTATAACAATGCAGGAGTTAATTTCTATGTCTTTTCCATACCTTGAAGTCGTTAATCTCGGCCCACTTGAGCTCAGGATCTTCTTGCGTGCGTTCCATTTTCTCTAGGGCAAGCTTCTTTCTCAAACTGGAGGCCGTCAGCATGGAAACCAACATCAGGAGCAAAATAGCAGAATAAACCTTCATCTAGGAGGGGATAAACGAGATTTCTGAGAGCCTGCATTTAAGATATTGAAAACTTTGCAAAGCTATTTCAGCGCCCATCAGTACTATATCCCACCCGGCTTGACAAGGTATTTTTTGATTGGATGATGACCGGAGTAAGACGTTTACAAAATATTTCAACACCCATCAGCGCTATATTATTTTGCCGGCTTCCTCAACGCGATCTACGCTTGACATGCAAGGATTTGCTTTTCCGTGTTTTTTTTTTTGTTAGTTTAACATTAAAAACAACTTTTAAAAAATCGCGCAGACAAATGCAACAACTCTACACGTAGGCTGCAAGTAGACCCACCCCAGCCCTAGACAGGTAATGTGTTGATTGGATGCTGACCGAAGTAAGGCATTGTGCTGGTACTGTTTCTTTTACAATATTTTTCAAGTTTAACTAAATTTGCAAATTGCTCCACTACTCCATATTAATATTTTTTTCGAGCTGTTATAAATAAAGGCAGTGTTTTCAAGCTGTAGTACTTACTTTCCTTCAAATCTGTTTTCCCTTCGACTACACGACTGGCAGACCTGGTGGAATTGATCAACACAGTATCATTCACATTACCAACTGGGCACACTAATACTTAACCATTAGCAAGACATTCGAACCAGAGCAGTAATGCATTATTGTAACTAACAAACCACCGTTCCTCCAGCAATAGAGTTTTTCGAGAACCTGGTTCAAACTAAGGCTTAGGGGTTGCAAAGGTTTGACCACTCAAATGAAAGCTTTTGAGCAGTACTTCGTGAGGTGCTGTTTACTATGCTGTAAGAGGTGATTGATTACTAATAATTGTCTGTTGTTCACTTTTTTGTTCAGTTTAATAAGAACGCTGGATTTAAAATGCTAAAAAAAAATGCGGACGACGTTTCATTTCTTTAAAATGCCTATAAGAAAGTGTTTACATATATTAAATGCAAGGCGCGTTTATACTTATTAAAAGTGCGCGAGGAACACCAAAGGCATTTTAAAAAAACGTCTTTAAACACCGCGGACATTATAGAGGAAGGTGTGGCTTTTGCAATCTATTATGACTCTTTCTGTTCAGTTTTTTGACCAACTGGATTGAAAATGCTAAGAACATGTTCTAGGAAAAGTTGTCTATGAAGGGCGCGTCTATTTCAAAAGTAAATATCTTAGCACACCACGAGCATATTAGTGGAGGTGTGACTTTTGCAGTCTATTGTTCACTCTTTCTCTGAAAAGATAGTATACAATAACGTCCGCGGCTTCAGTTTTAAACGCCTTCAACGCGGGTAGAAGCGGCCAATAAATCGTAAAATCATAACCAAAGTGGTTGTACATGTCGGAAAGAAGACAAGTATACCGCATACAAACTTTATTTTTACCATACACCATTTATTTTTCCTATACAAGCCCTTTTTTTTCGCGTGCAAACTTTAGTTTACAAACAGCTTACAAACTTTGTACAGCCCACCTCATACAAACTCTATTATACTAAACCATAGCAAGAGATTATGTTCTCAAGATTCTAAGCTTATTCTCGTTGTAGATCAAATTCTGGTCGCACCTGCATAAGAATGGTCAAGAATAGGTTTATCTTCAAACTGGAGTCAACACTGACACAAAAGTACGTCGAACCAGCTGGTCTTACATTTTGTACTAGTTCACCGTACTTAAATTTAAGCTTTCGAAGGCTAATAATAAATGCTTACCTTAATTGCTTCTCAAGAAAGAAGGGTTTCGTGGAAAATAGCTTAGAACTGCTTCGGTTCAAGTGTTTGGTTCAGGCGTGTATTGGCAAGGAGTGCGGATGAAGGTCGACTGACTTTACTTCACTCAAGTTCACTGGTAGAACCAAACAGTATATATACCGAAAGTAGCTATGTATGTACGTGATACAATGCGGAATAAGTAAACAGTTTAAACCACGTAATTACAAATTACACATAAACACGCACGAAGATGTCACAGATATTGACCGGGCAGACCCTAGTGGACAATACAAGAAGGGGCCGGTTCTAAGCAGAAATCACGAAAAAGTATTAACTCCTAAATTCTTTTGTTTCGGGCATTTACATTAAAAAACTTCGAAGCATGTCCTTTAGCTGTCATCGGTATTAAATTTAATGAGTTTTCTTTCATCTCTGCCAAAATCCCATTTTTATTTAGCTATGCGGATAACAGCACCGTTGAAAACCGGGAATATATCTAAATACCGTAAAAACCAAATGAGGTACTACCAAACAGGCAATACGTGAGCGACCTGGACCGTCTATGAATCATTTATTTTTCATAATTTGATATTATAGCTGTTCCTTAGAAGCTTCTAGTTACAGCTCGATACAGCCGTGCTCCGGGGACGTGCTCCGTCACGCGTGATCAGTAATCCACAAGACTGAAATGAACATTTGAAAATTTCTTTGTAACGTTCGAGATTTGAATGAAACCTTGAAGATCTCTCAGGAAAAGAATTTGAGGCCCCATTTATATGGTCTCGAAGAAGAAGAATTAAATTTGCACGTCTCAAACATCGGTGAGAGACTGACCTTCGAAATACCGTCATCTAATGTAGAGCCTGAGTCCTATCTTGAACCAACTAGAAATGGCTGGCAATATAGGCATGGCTCGCACTTGGCAAATTTTTGCGAAAGATCATTGACTTTGCGGTCAAAATCTGTCAACAGCGTAATTTTCATAGTGCAACCCTAACTTTTCCTGTTCGCGAAAACTTTGAAAATCGGCAAAAACAACAAACACCGCTTGGATTTTGGAAAATCGAGCTGAACAATAGGAATCACAGTGGCAACTGTCAACGCTTCCACAATGGAAGAAAAAAAACAGAATAATTATGACACAACCAAATAAGCGTGCATCTCCTTCATTTTGTGCCCAGTACTTGTTTAAATGCGGCTTTTGCTTTTGTTATGTTTAGCTGTTCGCGAAAGAATTGCTGTGTTAGTGGTGGATCTTAAAAGTCGAAAAATCAAAACATGATCGCACAGGACGTGGAGCTGACCACGAATAACATTCCTTTCTTTCATACAAGATGCTCAACAAGAAAAGCTGTTGCAGATTTTTTAAGAATAAATCGTTATTTAATAATCGCCAAAGCTTCAATTCAACAGGACATAGCTTGGGCTTTTACTCTCGCGTGCAATTGGTATACTTTATTTGACGTCAGTTGTGTTCAATAACAGTTAGAATCTCCCACGACTGCGACCCTGCAATTGACTGCAAAAATTTTGCTTTCCGGTTGCGGTTTCAAATTTTTGCCCACGCTTTTTCCAGAACATTTTACTCACACAAATATTTACAAGGTCGATTAGCACTGGTGTCTTTCCCACTGAGTGGAAATTGGCTAGAGTGTCTCCTATATACTCTTTGTAATTTCGAATCCCAAGCAGCTATCAATTTCAACCTCGATTGTGCAATTAATGAACTCCACTGACTATTATATTAATATGCAATTAGTGCAGTTTATATCGTCCTGTTTTGAAATGAGAGACAAATTATTGTCAAATTCTTGATCAGTGATTATTTGATTAGTTTTGTTTAATGACTTTTTATTGTAATTATTGTTATTATATATTATCTTATGCTTTTGCAATACTGTAATGTTTTATGGTCATGCAAATAAAGCGCAAGTGTTGTTGTTGTTACAAGAACACGTAAAATTTGGCTGAGCCTGAGGATGTTCTTAAGGGACGACCCAAACAACTATCGACCAATGTCACCAATATCTATTATTCCGACAGTCGTAAAAATTTTCGAAAAATTATATACGACCAGCTTTGCGAGTATCTTAATGACAACAACTTAATAACCCACTGTCAATCTGGATTGACAGTGGTTATTTTAAAAGTTACTGGTCGGTCAACATCGACAATGGCCTTGTTAATGGTGTAATTTTCATCGATCTCAAAAAGGCATTTGACACCATTGACCACAGTGTTCTCATACGGAAGCTTTACGGTGTTGACAGGAGTAGTCTCAAATGGTTTGAATCATATCTTTGCGACCGAAGCCAAAAATGCAGTATAAATGGCCATTTGTCAAATATTGCCCCAGTTTCCTGTGGCGTCCCACAGGGAAGCAATCTTGGACCACTCCAAATTATACGGTCTTTACACCGTATAATTTAAGAGATTCCGAGATCGAACTAGACCTGCCCCCGGGGGGGGGGACTCCCATATGAAAGTGACGGGGATGCTCGTCGTCTCGCTTAGGGTTGTAAATTGCAGATTTTGGTCCCGCTTGGGGTTCACAGGACGGAAAGCCAATATTTTTACCTGTACAGGTATCGCTTAGGGTTGTGCGTAAAGAAATATCTATATGAAAAAACAAACGCCGTCAATCTTTAGCGTCAATCTTTAGCGCAGTAAAAATCACTGTAACTTTTATTTGGTTGTCTGTTTTGGCGTGGTCTCCTTTAGGGGTCAAATAACGCCTGAGCCACGCCCAGATTGGTCTCCTTTAGGGGTTTAATTCTAATTTTCCGACGAGCATCCCCGTCAGTTTCATATGGGAGTCCCCCCCCCCCGGGGACCTGCCCAAGCCACGCACGAACTATCTTAAGCGTAGCTTTGGCTACAGCGAGGCGCTATTAGGGAACAGCCTACCCGTCAATTTACGGAAATTAAACTCTCTTGGGAGCTCTAAAAGGGAAATTGACCGACTTTACAACAATCGTCAGTCAGGCTCCCACGCGGCAATCTCGTAAAAGAGTATTGTTATTATTTTGACTTGTAAATACTGAAGATTTTACCGTGGATAAATAAAGGCCGCTAAAAAACAAGGCAATGGTCAGTGTACGATTGTACGCTTTTTAGCTTAGCTGCTTCAGTTAACAACAGACAGCTGAACAGAGCCTATACGTTTGTACAAATACCGTACAAATCAAAGAAAACGTAAACGTAGCTAACTTGCCATTTGCTGGCTTGGTTGTTTTTGCAGTGCGCTGTAAACTCCAAGTATAATCGTTTAAAGTAATGCGGCATTCAGAGAGATCGCTAACTTGATCAATTCGAAAAAAATCTGGCAAGAAAATTGGCGACGCGAACCAATGACACCGCTAAGTTGAAAAGCCGCTAAGTATTCCCTACATTCATGTCACCGGGCTCTACCGTCTGCTACGTTAACAAGTTATTCTTTTTGAAATTTTTTTTCACAATCTACAGCAAAGGGTGGATTTCGTCACCTCAGAAGCTTGGGCACAGCCCCTGAAAGCTTTCCCTGAGGGACACAAAATCCCTAGAACTATAGTTTAGGAAAATCGTTTAAGTGACCTTATTAAAATTATTCTACAGCAAAGGATGGATTTTGTCACCTTAGAAGCTTGGGCGCGGCGCCTGAAAGCCTTGTCTGAGGGATACAAATTCCATAGTTTCTGACCCAGTTAAAATTTTTTAAGCTCAGGATGGATTCCGCATGGATTTCGTAAACGCATGGTGGAAACACGATTCTTTTAATAACTAGTAGTTACAGAAATTTTCTCAGAGCTTATTTCACAGGTTTTCGCAATTCAACTGTTACTAACATGCACTGGGCTTAAAGAGTAAAATCCAACTGCACTTAGCCTAGTTTTATCTTGCAGTCAAAAATAGCTCTTTTTTGATATTGCGGAGTCTGAGAAATAAACAGAAACAAAGAGTCAAAGAGCGGAATGAGTGGAAGGGCTTACGGCGATGTGTTCGGTTATTTTGTATTATCAGCATTTCTTGGTCAGTGCCAATGATCACGAATCACTTGCATACCTTCTCGCCCAAGCCAAACGTAGCGCCTTGTCAGAGTATTTTGGCGGGCTTTCATGAGGGCTTGAGCTTATTTGAAAATGAAGAGATAATACCGCTAATATTGCGAAAATGTCTTTCCTGCAACAGACCGTCATGTGTCCATCAGCAGCAACATGTCCAAGGACTACCCACACATCAATCATCAATACGATGTCTGGCATCTTTCAAAGTGGGTGGTCAAAAAGCTCAACCAGAAAGCCAAACAAAAGGGTTGTGAGGAATTGTCCCCATGGATACAGTCCATTTCCAATCACCAATCACCAGTGTCCAACTGCTGCGTGAAAAATGGAAGTCAGTGCTGGATCACGTGGCCAACAAGCACAAATGGTCAGGAAACACTCTTTTCCATTGGTGCAGTCACAGGCGCATTTCATCCTCTGAAGTTAAGAAAGTCTGTTGGCTCAAGCCAGGTACACCAGCTCACTTAGCTTTAGAGGAAGTAGTCCTGAATCCTAAACTGCTTAAGGATCTTGCCAAGCTGACCGACTTCTGCCTCACAGGAAAAATTGAAGTGTACCACTCGATGATGCTGAAGTATTGTTCAAAGCGTGAGCACTTCTCATACAACGGAATGGTTGCCAGGACACAGCTTGCTGCCCTTGACAACAACGCAAACACTGGCCGCAGACAAGCTCAAGTCAAGACAGGGGAACAGGCAGGCGAAGCACGCTACAAACTGTGTTTTCCGAAAGCTAATAAACGGTGGGTAGTAAAGCCAATCAGTGAAAAGAAATCGTATGGGTATTTGACAGGTTTGCTATCAGAAGTCTTGAAACGCGTGGAACAAGGAAATGCAGTTGCCCAGCCTGCACCTGTTCAGCTGCCAAAGAACATTGCCTCGGAGCCTGCACCAACTAAGGCAAATGCAATAGAACAACATCGTTCAAGATTTAATAGATGAAAAGAGTTTTGATCATTGCACAACAAAAATGGTTTCTTACCCTGTTACACAGACTACTAAAGTAAGGTAGAGTCGTACACAAGCCAAGGAGGCCCATGCAGCTAGAGCTTATCCCGGTTACTGTAGCATGAAGCAACTGAGAGCATTGCCACTCCCCCTGGATGGGATGCTAGTCCATCCTAGGGTTACCCCCAGCAGTATGTCGCTGGTTCTATTTACCCATTTATACACCTGGGTGGAGAGAGACAATGTGGGGTGAACTTTCTTGTCTAAGGAAACAACACAATGGCATGGACTGGCTGTCAAACCACCGACCTTCAGATCTAAAGTCCAATGCGCTTACCACAACACTGCAATGCCCCCACTGACTACTAAAGTATTAACCATTAAAAAGCAACAGGTTACTGCTTACATGTGCAAGCTACCTGTGCATCACAAATACGTAAATAACAGAAATTCAAGAATCGAATCTTCAAGAAATTTTAAGTGTAATTTAAATAATGAGGGAAAGCACCATCACACTCAGTCACATGTTTCATTCACAGTTTGTTTATTAATTGCTTGTGACAAAACTCTTCAGAAAATAGTTGCCAAAAAAAGGTCTCCAGGAAAGAAAAGTTCTTGAACAAGTTTTTCTTATTTCAAAAAAGAAGAGAAAAGACATGCTCTTAAGTGGTCAACTAGGAGTAGCATTATATTTGAGTACTGTTGATTACACTATTTTATTATATGTTCACTGGAATGGTGAGACTTGATTATCAAAAGTCAAGCCAGTTGGTGGCGATGCTATGTGCAAAAGTACAATGTCTATCAATTAAAATTAATAGAAAAAGAAAAGTACAATATCTACCAATTAAAATTAATAGAAAAAGAAAAATTATCACTTCACAATCACTTAAAAATCAAAACAGTTACTTTTCACAAACACCAATAATTTATAGTGAGTACAGTGACTTTGTTAAACCCCTTGACTGGTGTAATCAGGTTAAAACACATCACTCGTCTGCATACCGAAAACCTTCAAAAGCAAAGTCTTCCTCTGGCCCAGGTGGCGGATAGAAATTCCTGATACACATGACTGCACAAGATGGAAGCACAACCCTTATTTCTTTCCCCAAAATTCCCCGGCACCATCGAGCCAGCTGCCTATAGGCAATGTGTCTATATAGTTTATTTTCAGGGCCATCATATCAGGGTCTTTGTATTGTTGCTTGTACTGATACCAAGCTGTCTGAAGGACCCACCTATTGATGCATACAGGATGGAAACCCGGGTGCTGGGTTATACAAGTGGGCTGCTCCTCGCATTCACCACAAGTCACAGCCTCAACAAGTTAATTTTTTACAGCCTCTATCTCCTGACAACATACACATGCCTCCGCTCTTCCCATGATTTGACAATTCTCGCATGAGCACCTAAATTGTAAAACGAAAACTGAGGTCCTTCGGTCAAGGCTAAAAAAGCTTGGTTCATCAACACCATCAACAACACAGCAGCGAAAATTAAATATGGTGATGGTGGCGAAGAATGGGAGCTTATATTAGAAACATCAAATCGGTTGCTAACTTTCGACGAATACTTCTCCGACTGTAAATTAAAATGCTAAGAAATAGAACCGAGCACTGGGCGAATATCTGGGCGAAATAAGCTTTCGAAGATTCTTGAATTTATTTTTCTAGCAGTAATTTTTAAGCACGGATTAGACTGCTCAAGCAACTTATAAGCTAAACTAAACCAGCTAAACAGTATAATTCAACACACAAATAGGAACGCATCGGTTGAGATTAGATCAGTTTATTTGCAAGTTACAATTCTGAGTTTGTCACTATGCTAGAGGTGTTTACATAACAAATCTAAAATGTACATGATCATTACATACCAGTCTGAATTTTGCGGTTTCGTCGTCGTCGCTCAACTGGTCGCCGTCAGAATGGCTCTCAGCTTCATCTGAGTCTACTCTTGGCTCAAACTGGTACGGTTTGATTGTAAACCTTCCAACCTCTTGCTCCTCATCGAAGTTATCCGAATCCGAACCAGATCTAGACATTATGACAGCGAAATTTTACAGCCTCTAACCCTCTGTTTTCCGATGCAAAATACTGTACACAACTGGAAGACGGGCAAATATCGAATTACGTTTGACGTTCTGACGTCACCCGACAACACGCTGACCGCTATCTGAGCAGGCAATCCATTTCCAAGATGGCGGAACTCTCTTTGAATTTTTTAAGATACGCCAGGCATAACTAATCGATGATCAATGACATCAATTGGTAATCAATGAGTAATCGATGGGTAATCAGTTGATTAGTCATTGATTATTGGCGATGATCAATGAGTAATCGATGACTAATCGAAGCCCAAAAATTTTGTGGCCTATCGATTACTCATCGATGACATCGATTACTCATTGATGTAATTAATTACCTATTGATGTTATTGATTACTCATCGATGACCCATCGATTACTCATCGACTATTATACTGCGCACAAAAGACACATTTCTTGCTTTCTTGTACCATTTTTTTTTCATTGGTGATTTTTTTATCTGTGTTAGACGTATTTTTCTTTATAACTGGCGTTCCTGTTGACGAAATTACACGTTCACAAAAGGTCAAATAACCTTCAAGAATGTCGAGACGTGAAGTGCTAATCACAAATACAGATTATTCTTAATTGTGCAATATTTCACTTTATTACATGGCAAGCAATTCTCCAGTCTAAATCGAGTGTTCTGATTGGTTAGTTTTCGGTCGGGATTTTACAGTACGGACCGTTACCATGGAAACGGTCCTTTTTGGATATTTTTTCGCGCTCCCGCTCCCGCAAAATTCAAACTGCGAAAATCCAAGAAGATAAAAAAAGAAAGGTTTGGAGCTGGTACAAAACAAATGAACGAGGTAAACTCGTCTGTTTAGAAAAAGCGCTCTTCAATGAACTTTACCGACTTTTTGATGTAAGCAAAAGACTCGGCAGTGAATCAAAAAGCATGGCCAACGTTCTTCAGTGGCTGTGTGTGTTTATTGTTTGTTCGTACGGCTATAGACTGTAAGTTGTAAAGAGCCGAGTAAATCGGCCAAGACTTAAACAATAATTATTAAAATTCAGCATTAACAAAAGAGTATTTTTCTCACAAGAAAAAAAATGAAAACTGCAAAACAACTAGCCAACGGCTTTCATCGGCAACTGTAAGACTTAATAAATCGAAAGGAAACGATCACGTTCTTGTCTAGTTTAATATTGGCCATCGCTTCAGTCAGCGCTTTCCACAAGAACAAATTAAAGCTACACGTACATGCATTAAACTAAAAGTGTACCTTGATTCCTCAGCGAGATTTTTGCTCTTGTAGTTGACATCCTTGAAAATAATTTTAGCTTGTTCACAAGACCGCTCTTGCTGTAGTTATAGCTCGCGATAAAAACAACTTTGTTAGGTAAGACGAAAATTTGCTCTCAGCATCCACAAAGTTCTCCATAAAGCCACTGAAGCAAACAACTTGCAGTATTTGATGGTGAGATAATTCCCAGTGTCTTTTTTTTAAAGTTCGAGTCTTCCTTTGTTCACATTACAGACTAACATGCTGCCACAATTTCCAGTTTGAGAAGCACGTTTGTGAGATTTTATGGCGGCCTTTTCATTATTCTTCTTTTTCCCGAGTTGTCTCCGCCCATAACGAAGAAGTGTTTTCAAATAAAACTATCTTGTGTTGTAGAGGACGACGAAAAACTGACACATATAATAGAAGCAGAGCAGTTTTCGTTCAAGAGCCACGCACGTTTTTGCCGATCGACAGCAACGATCATCAAACTGATTCGAAAGCCAGTTAAAATCGCGGGCTTCTTTCCTTGACATCGCGCCGGAAATTGACTTGAATGAACTACCGGAAGTGTTGTTTGAAGTGATGCCATATAATAAACCACTTACTAACTTCACTTGCTCGGGACTGTACTGGGGAATATTGGCCCTCGGTCGTTTTTGTACGGACCTCGCTGCGCTCGGTCCGTACTGCCACGACCTCGGGCCAATATTCCCCAGTACAGCCCTCGCGTTCAGTTAGTAAGAGGTTATTATTATATGGCAAGCAATTCTTCAGTCTAAATCGAGTGTTCTGATTGGTTAGTCTTCGGTCGGGATTTTACAGTACGGACCATTACCATGGAAACGGTCCTTTTTGGATATTTTTTTTTTCGTGCTAACGCTACAGCAAAATTCAAACTGTGAAAACGCAAGAAGATAAAAAAAGAAAAGGTTTGGAGCTGGTACAAAACAAATGAACGAGGTAAACACGCCTGCTTAGAAAAAGCGCTCTTCAATTAAGTTTACCGACTGGGCCAACGTTCTTCAGTGACTGTGCGTGTTTATTGTTTTTTTGTACGGCTATAGACTGTAAGCTGTAAAGACCATCGTGAGAACATCGTTTGGATTTCATTAAAGAGAATGTATGGGAAGTTGCTTTCCCCCCCCCCCCCCCTGCATTTTACTCCCGCACAACGAAACGTTGGATTTTTCCTCTTAAAATGGAACTTTTCTCTCATTAACCTTTGTAAAGTGAAAGGAAAAATCAGCAATGGAATTAAAAGCAGGTTATTCTCCGAAAAAGGAGAGTATTCCTGTGTTTTTGTTAAGAAAATTTTGCTGGCTTGCTTTTTTCGAGTTGTAGTGTTCTTATTGACATGCCATTTGATTTAACACGGGTTAACTGCAAGGTAGTCTTTTGACCACGGTTTCTCGGTTTAAATTTCGTTATTTTCCTTGGAGATCTCTTTTCTAATCTCGTCCCATTTAGCTTCATTCAAGACAATATGATTATTAATGATTGTTAGCTAAAATAGTAAAAAAAAAAAACCTCGCAACGCTGGGTCTTGGATCGACAAGAACTGCTGCATGTCAACGGGTTTTTTATACAGTTTAGTTTTCTCAAAGTATCGATTTTGGAAATCTTGACCAAGAACAAACAAAAATGTTTAAAGTACTAAGATATACAATGGAGTCACCCAATCAATTTGTTTACGGTATCTATCCCGACAATGTTTTAACCACTTAAACGGAATTTGCACGATGTGTATCTCTGAGCCATTATGGAAAAATATACTCCCGGTGATTCAAAACGAACAGAGAGTTCCTGGCACGAGGGAAAAAGTTGATAGGTTGCATGTAGTTTTAACTTATTTTGAAGAACGTTCGTTCAAATGTAAAACAACAGTTCTATTTTCAATTAGTTTCGTCACATGAAACATTCCCCTTTCTTTCACACAGTGTAATGCATCTTGACTTAGAGATCCGCTGAAGCGGTTTTTGTCATCGGTTAATCTTCAGCTTGAAAGGGGTTTGATCTCTGCAATATTTTAGTAGAACTAATGCAACAAACTAAAAAGTTACAACTCTCTGACATTCCATAAAGTTTTATTCCGTTGATGCAACTTCGCCCTAAAGTGATAAGAATTTAACAATAGATTGAAGTGATCAATTTTTTACTCGACGCTTTCCATGAAAAGCGAAATACGTTTCAGAGTAGTTCATTGTTTTCATATGACACTGCCAGTCCAATATCTTCACATACATTACTTTATTACGACTGAACGATCAATGCCAGAATCCCTTATTACAGTCCTTGCCTTGCCTGTTTATTAATCGTTTGGATCCATACTTACGCTGTTCTAAATTTTTATCCCGGAATGTGAAGACAAGACAGTGAAACTGAAAGTGCAATCGGCATTGTACTTGTTGTGTGCAGCAGCCGGTCTACTGAGTCGCAACGAACATGAATTGCTTTATCAGATTCAAACCGAAGTTACACGCACGATTTTCCACGAGAGTGAACCAAAGCATCTTGTTACTATATACACTATTTGTTTCTCACAATATACATACTCCTAGAACATAAGGCTCCTTAACACTGTTTTTGTTTACTAAGCTTAAACCGTGTCTTACCTCGCTTGTGCTTGTTTTCTTAACGCACAGAGAGAGAGCTTCGTGTGGCAACGACAAGAAAGGGCTCAACTTTCTAAACAAAAGACAAGCGGACAATCCAATTGTATTGCACGAGTCCTGAGGCTTCCAGTCACGCATAAGATACCCCGCAAGTACCTGAACTCATTGGCACAGTATCATAGTGTTCGAATGCCTTGTGTGTTTTAAATATACATACAGGTCTCTCGCTTAATGCAACATCGTTAATACAAGGGGCTGGGTGCCTCCACAACCAATTTCACGCAGCTTTGTTCAAGGGCTTCTTCTGTACCTATGAAATATACCTGAACTACACTATATCCATTTGATGATAAACAGCGACTAATTTGTTCTCGCTTGATTTAACGTTTCCTGTTATGCGCCGATCAATTCGAAAGTTCAACATCCCCCCCGGGCAACCCCCCGGGCATTTGAACTTTTGAAGATTGGCCTGTTCAAATTCCCTCCCCTCGGGGCAAGAAAGCCGTTCAAATGCCCCACCAATTAGTGCTGAACTGCCTCTCCTCAAAGACAAGTTTGGTCTTCAATCAAGCACTTTACATGTATTTTAGAGAGAGATATGCCGTAATGACACCTTCAACCTTCTTTTAAAGACCCTTTTCAAAGAGTTATTCACTAACAAAGGCGAAATTCTATCTTGTAAATCCGTCACACCCCGCAAAAACCGAAAAAATTCACAGGCCTATTACGTCAGAACAAGAGATAAATCTGGTTCAAATTCCCCACCCTTCCAACGCAACGTTCAAATTCCCTCCTCCCCGGGCACGATGCACAGTCAAATGCCCGGGGTATGCCCGGGGAGGGGGGATGTTGAAGTTTCGAATTGATCGGCGCATTACCCGACAAAGTGAATATATCTTGGCTCACGCCAAGAATATTTGATGTAAATAATGCCATTAAAATAACAATCTGGGCTTTCTTGTTCTCTATTGCACCTCCACTCATCCAAAATCAGTTTTTCTTGACAAACAAATCATGCACTTCTAATGATCAATACAACGTTCCAAACAGACTAATCGTATCAAAACAACCATTTTAGACATTTTAGGTAATGGTTCTGTAACCATTGCCATTGCGTAAACATAGAAACCAACATCAAGAGCAAAATAGCAGAATAAACCTTCATCTAGGAGGGGATAACAATTAAACCAGTTTTCTGAGGACCTACATTAAAGAGATTTAAATCCCAGTTTGCAAAATTATTACAACGTCTATCAGCGCTATATTATTTTGTCGGCTTCCTCAGTGCGCGCTTTATGCTTGACGTGCAAGATTGTGCTTTTTATTTTTTAACCTTAAAAACAAAACAGTCGAACCTCTCCATAACGGCCGCCTTGGGGACAGAGGAAAGTGGCCGTTGCAAGGAGGTGGCCGTTGTTGATAGGTTAAAACAAGAGTGAATGTATCCGCCGGGACAAACAACGTTGTAGAGAGGTAGCCGTTGAAGAGAGGTGGCCGTTGGCAGAGGTTCGACTGTAAAATCGCGGAAGCAAATGCGACAACTATACACGTAGGCTGCAAGGAAATCCACCCCTAGACAGATTATTTGTTGATTGGATGCTGACCGAAGTAAGACATCTTGATGGTACTATTTCTTTGACAAAAATTCCAATTAAACAAAATTTGCAAATTTTGTCCAGTGGCCGAGTTGCTGCACAATAACAATACTAAGATTTTTCAATCAAGCTGTTATAAAATAAAGTCAGTGTTTTTGGAGCTGTGGTGCGTACTCACCGTCAAATCAACTGGCAGATCTTGAGGGGGACATTGGGGCCTATCAGAAACCGAAAAACCGGCCAAAATTTTCACCAAAACCGAAAAACCGGAAGAAAAATCGCTGAAAACCGAAAAAAACGCCGAGAATAATGATCAAAACTGCAAATTCGTGATTTTCAGTCCCTCAACTCTTGATACAATAGCCAAAATATTGGCCTTAGGGACGATTCAATGCCCCTGTTATACTGCTTGCAGCGCCAATTTGATGCGCATTATTCCGAAGAAATTTTTGCAATGTTCAACCAAAGGAATCGCTTCTTCCATTGTCTCCGTCTCATTTGAAGGTGAAACTTTTGTAACTCGTGATGAGCTCTAAAAGGTTCGTACAATACGCCAATTTGCTCTCAAGAACCGAATCACCGCTTTTTTGTTCATAAAAACCGAAACCCGAATGTCAAAAAGGGAAAAAACCGTAAGCCGCAGTGGATACCAAAACCGAAAAACCGGAGATTTTGAGTGCAAAAACCGAAAAACCGATCTCAAAAGTGACCAAAACCGTAAAACCGAAAAACCCAATGTCCCCCTCAGATCTTGTGTGTGTTATTGATGGATCAGTCACAAAGGACGACAGCGGCTTTCGCGACCGAAAGGGACTGGGGCGACAACCTACTGTCGAGTTTCGTTACGCAACGATGGATTCCAGGACGGCGCTCTTGCTTTCATCCACGGATATACAGTCGAACCTCTGTTAACGGCCACCTCTCCAGAACGGCCTCTTTTGTTTGTCCGGCGGATACTTTCACCTTGTTTTAACCTCTCAACAACGACCACCGCCGCACAACGGCCACGCGGCTGTTGTGGAGAGGTTCGACTGTATTCCATACATGCAAAATTATTCTAAGCGCTACAAGTTGTACAACTGGCTAAGCTTATTTCAGCTTAAGCTTACTGCTAACTGGGCACACTGGATTGTTACGCATTACCTCTTCCCCACTGAGGCGCGGGTAATGCGCAGAAAACGGAGAGCGCGGGGCGTCCTGGGAAGAATGCAAAACACGATTCAGCAAACACGACGGCGACGGCTGACGAGAACGTCACAAAACAAAAGGTTTAATTAGCAAAACAATGGCTCTGCACGTGCGATACAGATTTTGGTACATTTCTTTGCCGTCCTCTGCAAAACAACAACGTGAAATGACCAAATTCAAAGTTTTATGTAGAACGTGAACACACGACGGTGAATTTTCTTTTTCCTACCTGAACTGTAACGCCGTCCTTACAGAGTCAGCTCCCTGATTGTTCGGCTACATTAGACAGACTGAACGAGTTGAAACTATCGCGAAGAAGTTGAAATTCATTGAAGTTGGAAGTCATTTTTAAAGTGATGTTTTCCTTGGCGTTGCCGTCGTGGTTGCTTAAACTCCCTATTAGCTCATTCATAAAGAGCCCTCAGGGACCGGCCCAAAATATACGTCCAACCACACACATGTGAAATGAAATTACATCCTTTCTGTTGACAGCAACGGACTTTTTCATAGATTTTACCTACTCAAGAGGCTTGAAAAATCCTGTTTGGTCTTTTTATTTTTCTGAAGATGGACGCTTAGTCCGAAAACTCGATTTCAATTTTTTTAAAATATATTTTTAGGAGAAACATTTTCCTCAATGACATAAAGTTACCAAGCAACAAACCTATACGCGCACCACACGCTGGCCGGTGAAATGAAATTACAACTTGTCATTTGATATGTTTCTCCAGCAGTTAAATCTAAAAATCTAAAAAAGTGAAATGAATTACTTTTTTTACGTTTTTAGATTTTGCAGCCCGAGACACACATTATCAAAGAACTTGAGGTCATCCACCAACATAGAAATTTATACATCTTCTCTGCTGAGATGCTGAGATGATGCTGAGATGATGGCAGAGCCTCGAAGCGCGTAGGGCTGCCAGCCGCCTATCCCTGATGTACAAGATTGCCCACGGCCTTGTGGACCTTGAAAGTCAGATTCTAGTCAGGAGTGGGTGTGCAACTAGACAATCCCAAGGTCAACACTACAGGAATATCTTAGCGCTCAAGAGCTGCTACAGAGCTTCATTCTTTCCACGTACTGTCCCAGAGTGGAATCATCTGCCCCCTCATATTCAGAACGCTTCTTTTGTTGACTGCTTTAAGTCCACCCTCATGCGAGACCAAGACATTAACGATTTAATCAGTAAAAGCCATTACTATGACTGACTAACCGCTGACCGTTCCCTGTGCACATATATCCCATATGGGAGGTTTGCACAGTATAAGATTTAGATTTAGATTTAGAGCAGACTTTTTTTATAGATTTTACCGACTCAAAACAAACTTGACAAAACCCGTTCGGACGTTCTAGGTTTTTTCCTTACCTTTTTTAGGCTCTCAGGATAGTGGGAACGTGAAAAACAGACGAAAGCGAACCGTTAGAGAAAAACCGGTTTCTCCTGAGGGAAATCAACCATGAAGTGATTCATTTCAGTGAAAAGGTTTCGGGGAAAAGGTGTTATCTTCGAGGTACAACTACTCAGTCTTTTATCGAAATTACCAAGATGATCAGGAATTTCTATACCATTGGCTCAAACCAGACCATTTCGTCACAGCGCGGAATTAGGCAGCCCGACAAAAGAATGCCATAAATCGCTTCTTAAACGTTATTCGAGCCAAATGAGTGTAGTGCTGTTACCACTTTCGTTAAAGGAGTAGTTCGTTTGTAGACAAAACGCAGGGTTGTCGGTAGGAGCAACAAGCAGATTTATTCCAAACTGAAGTAGTCTTCACAGCTTACAGCACTTCAATGTCACAGACTCTTCTTCTTACACAGCACACAGCTCGGCACACAGCCAATTCACTAGGTTCGGCACACAGCCACAGCAACAAACGCTAAACTGCTTAAACTGCTTATGAAAACTGCTTCTCAAAACTTCTTGAGTAGACTGACAACTGCTTACTTATATACTTATCATAACGCTTTCTAGAAACTTCTAAGAAATCTTTTTTTAGTAACATTACATTATTACGTACTATTTAAAGAGATTACATAATTATTTAAATGACTAAGCATTTTATAATGTTCCAGGGAGTTCTAGAGAATGTTCTGGAAGGTTCCAAATAGAAAAAACTAGACAATTTTCGTAACGAGTGAAAAAGCGCTACTTATCGGTTAATTTTGGTTTCCTTCCCTAAACTTTTTCTATTGCTTCAAGAAGAACCTGAATGGCTGTATTTTTATTTCTCACCGGCGAAAACGATAAATGCCCATACAGCTGAATCAAGGCTTGATAAAAATCCTTATAGTTTCTTTATCATTGAGTAGTCCTGCTGTGAGCCCAGGCTCCCCTGGGGAGTAGTGGTAGGTTCTTGTAGATGACGATCTAGGACAGGACTTCACTTAGCTTCACTTAATTCTCAGTTATGCTGGACATGTCAATAAATTAATAGTACCGAGAGAAACGAACTATATATTTGAGGAAAGATTTTTTGACAAGCTATTTCATGTTTTTGTTTTGTTTTGTTTTGTTTTTCACATTTCCCAGTTTTTATCACAGCACGCTAACGTTGATATGCAACGGAACCGCGCCTTACGACCTCCTTTTTAGTCCGTCTCGTGTGTACGCCTCAATCGTTCTTAGCCGGAACAACCTCTTCTAGTTGTCTTCTCTATGATCCTGCTCATCCGAACACCCTGTTGATACGATCAAATCTTTATGCTGTCGGTTTGTTATTTAATGCACCGCAAATGGATCAAAGTTCTGAACTACAAATCGCCAGATTGTGACTCCACCAAAACAATTAACAATCTCTGCTCTTGCCATGAAGTGCACCCCACGGTCAAGCCAGTACAAAGTCTTGGCCTCACCAGACTTCAAGGAGTTGTGTGTGTCTGCACCATGGGTGAACTCGCCACTAGTTTTGTCTTGAATGTTAACTTTTGCAGGAGTAGGTTCCAGCAACCCAAGTAAGAAACTCGCGGCAAACTCAATTACCCTGCTATCCCCCGTGGGCGGTTCTATATCTGAGCTAAGGATTCCGTTCAGGTAAATAATGAAATACCCACCAGTAGAAAATGGGAACGCTCCGAACTCCATGCCCTCAAGCCCAAGAGAATGCGATGAATGAGGGTAAACATCTTGGACAAACTTCAGTCTCCTATTTCCAAGCCCCACTGTTCCCGAAACAACCTTCATTGGAAAGTCAGTCTTGTCGACGAATTGAATCCAATATTTCGTCCCAAATACTGACGACAACATCCACGCAAGACCGTTTCCAGGAGGCAATTGATGTCGGTCTTCCAACGTAACGTTCACCTTCTGGAGAGAAACGTTTGTCGCTGCAGCCTCAACTATCGCCAAATTAGGCATTGGAAGCATGTTCAAGCTGCTTCGGACAGCTTCTACCAGTCTCTTAGCCGACAATTTTCGGCTCAAAACGAGGATCTTTGTCAATTTTCCACCCTCATACGGAAGTCTTCCAAGAAATGTTAGGTATCTCTCATCTGACAAGAAAGCAAGTTTTTCTTCCACGTCTTCTCTTTGACATCTTATTTTTCGTTCCACTGCTTCTTCGTCGTCGTTATATTCGGCTCCCAAGTTTGCAAATGTTCCCTTAGCAGCCATCAGAAGCGCCATGAAACAGCTGTAGGCTTGGCAGTACGCCACCACCGCTGTCACAAAATCTTCGATGTCAGGATCTTTGGTAAGGGATTCTGTGTCGTACTTAAACGGCAATGGTGATTCAAATCTGTTGGACAGCTCGCCCAAAAACTGCACGTAGTCATTCCACAAATTGGGATCGTCCAGTTTCTCCCCAGGCTTCATCGTGCGTAGCTGAGCTGTCTGGTCTGACACACGACGTTTCAGGCCTTCGTATTTTTGATCGTGTAACTTCTTGTTGAAGTTGACCAGTTCCTTATGGACAACTTTTGCCAGCTGGTCCACCACACTTGGTTCCTTTGGCTTCTTGTGAGTGAGAATCGCACCAATGCCACTACTGATTTTTTTAATAATAGGGCCAAAGGGTCCACTGACAAGTGAGGTAGTAGTTGAGATGATGTCTAGAACGCCTTTCGTGATTTCCAGGGGATCTTCACTCTTAAACTTTTCTATGCCACTCACCATCGCTTGGAGAACCTTACCCAAATCTTCAATGGGTATCTGCCCTGATTTCTCGTCTTTCGTCTTCTTCTTCTTCTGTTCTTTAACCCAGTCGTCTATCTCATCAAGCTTGTGTAGGTGACTGGGAACGTGAGACAAACTCGCCCGCAAGGAGTTGAGCTTGTCCTCTATATCCGAATAACAAGAATGAGAAGGGATCTGATGGTCTCTGTTGTAACATGCTGCCGTTCCTACCTGAAATTATCAAGAGAAAGAGTAAATGCTTCTTAGCCGTTGAAACACTCTCGTTATATAAGTACCTTTTTGTAAGAAAATTGGACCTATAAAAAGGTCAAAATTTTAAGAGACCCCTTTCCCTGCTTCGGACGTGCAAAGGTCACATGGTGTCTAGGAGTAGCCTCCACACTTCAAAGAATTCAGTTTCTTCAGTCATATTTGAACCAAATTTGGATCGACAACAATGCATGACTATAACAAAGTATTACAGTATTGCAAAAGCCACTTAAATTTAATTATTGATTACTTAATTAATTAAAATAACTAAAGAGATTACAACCATTTCTTATTTTTAACCATGCAGAGAGGTGGCCATTGTAACTAGTTTGTCTCTCTGTTCAAAGCATGACGAGATGAATGAAATTAATTGAATATTTATAAAATAATCAGTACAATTCATAAGATGATCGTGATGTCGTGATACATCGACAAAATCTCAACAAACATGACCGGCGAAAGCAACAATAAGGCATCTCAAGCATCAAGCTCACCAAGCAGCGGCCATGTGCCAGCCTCAAGCTCAAACACCGAAGTAAATTTTCAATTCCAGTGTTCCGTTACATCCAAAGGTAGAGCTCCAGTTACTCCAAAGAAACTTGTAGAAAGAGCTGTGAGTATAGTTTGATGGCAGAGAGGATATTCGTTGTCGTGCTATAGTTAAGAGGTGGCTAGGACTTGCGCTTATTATTTGATAAAATTGGAGGAAATTTGTTTTACAGCGATATTTAACTGAAAGTCCGTGAAGGTCAGTCATGAATTTACTGTTTTCATTTAAGAGCTGCGCACAATTGAAATTATGCCTTTAGAAAACCATTCACGGTAAAATACAGGTTTTCCTCCTATCAATATATTTTTATTGTTAAAAAGGATGGTATTCTGCTCTTCGTGGTTCTGGTATAAAGCTTTTAGTTCTTTGAAATAATCGAGCATTTCTCTATAAAACTTTGGTACGCCTTCTAGGTATTTTGAGTCATAATCGCATCTAAGGAGGAAGAAATAGTTCGGAATTATGCTCCAATTTGACGCGCCGGATTGGAGCAGTCGTGATATCCGCACTAACCGCAGAGACTTTGCAGTTATGTCAATATCAACCGTGCGTAAGCCACCCTTGTCGTAATTTTGATATATTCCTTCACGTTTAATCTTGTCCCTCTTATTGTTCCATAAGAATTTAAACAGCTTAGTTTTGACAGTTTCGAGAATCCCCTTTGGAATACAGCAATTTGAGAACACGGAATGCACTAACTGAGATATTCCTAATGACGTTATGATCAACACCTTGCCATATAGGGTTAACGCCCTAGACTTCTACATGTCGAGATAGAACTGCAGTTTTTGAATTTTCAGATTGAAGTTGAAATTATTGTTGCCCACTTCATCGTACGAGACATAATTTCCTAATATTTTGGTGGGGCTCTTTATCCGTTTCAATTTTAATGGTTTCATGTCGTTCGAAGCCCGTTTCCCAAGCCACGTGGCTTTGGTCTTCTTCAAGTTCAAATTTAAGCCCGAGAATCTACTGAATTCGTTTACGATGTTCAACGCATTTTCTACTGAAGTCACATCTGAGCAAAAGAAACTTGTATCGTCGGCAAAGTGACCCAGTTTTATTTCCTGTCCAAAGATACTTATTCCTTTAACATCAGGGCTTTGGCGTACCTTATTCGATAACATTTCTGCTGCTAAGATGTAGAGATAAGGGGATAGTGGACACCCATGTCGTACTCCTCGTGAGAGCTGAAACCACTTAGTAGAAAAGCCATTATTCATTACTGCGCTTTCGGTGTCAGTATAGAAAACTTTGATCCAGTTTTTTATGCTCGCACCAAAATTGAAAAGTTCCAAGACGCGTTGCATGAAAGTCCATTCTAGAGAGTCAAAGGCTTTTTGGAAGTCCAATGAAATTAAAATTCCTGGAAGCTTTTGCTTTAAAGTTGTATCCATTATATCGCTGATCAACCGAATATTCTCTCCTATATATCTACCCTTTATAAAACCGGTCTTTCACAAAAACATTCTTTGCGAGGATTCTGGATTGGTTTAATGAGAAATACAAATGTACTTTCGTTCCAAGTGAAAAGGAAATGTTGTTTGGGATAAATGGAAACACCAAAGCTGTAAGAAGACTAAACTACACCTTGCTATTCACGAAATATTATATTTATAGTAGAAAACTCGAAGAGAAATCGCTCAGCCTAGAAGAATTTGTCCGTAAAATAAACTTGAAACTTAAAGTCGAAAAACTCGCCAGTCAGGGCTCTTAAGTATTGAATTTTTTTCTCTGCTCCTCTTTTTGCAAATATATAGAATTCACAACTCTGCTGTTAATCTTTAAGATATTATATTTGACGCTCAATCTGTGTATAAATATGTAAATATAGTTTTAAATAAGGGTAGTAATTTAGGGAAGAAAATTTACTATTATTTCAGAACCTTTCACCGCTTTGTATGCTAACATAGTTTCTTGGGTATAGGGCAGTAGTTAAATGACGAGATTACTATAAGTGGTTGTTAACTTTTCTGATTGCTTCGTATGTTAGTTCACCTACTCAATTGTTAGAGTGTGCAATCCTCGTGCCAACTGTTGTATTTAAAACTCATTTTCAATCACTACCTCTGCCGTAAATAAATCGTAACTATACAGTGCCATGTAAACTGAAAAAGACTGTAAAATAAAGTGTTTGCATTAAAAAAAAAAAGAAACTTGTAAGCTCGTGTTTTAGTTCATGTAGTGTCTTTAGACGAAAGTTACAAAAAATTCCCAAAATTCACGAAACATTTACTTTTCCAAAACTGCAGTTTTCAATTGTAATACTTACGGCATCGGGGTCCACTGTCTGTGGCTTCGTCGCTACCATCTCCGCAATCATTAGCACCATCACATACCCAGTTCCTAGGAATACCCTTGCGGTTACCACTTGTAAATTCATTGGTTGGCTGGCATAAACGAAGACCTGAAATAAAAACTCCTTTCATCAGTGACGAATTAAAGCTTTAATTGATTAACAAATTTAACCAACACTGTCTAGGTATTTAACGTAGTTACGAAGACACAAAGACACGAAGAGCTGTTTCACATCCTCAGAAGTTATACTGAGGATGTTTTTCTTCAAGGACATATGAAGGGGGCTAATTACATGAGTCAGGTTTTGAGTCCGGTGTGTAATTCGAGGGTCCACAATAGGTTTGGCCGGATGCGGGATTTGGCTTATTTTTGTGGCGACGTTCGGGATGGGAGCTGAAAACAGGAGCGGGATGCGGGAATTTCGATTACGAGCGGGAGCAGGATTTTGTGTTTTCAAGGAGTCGGGATGTGAGACTCGCAAGGGAAAAGTAGCGGGATGCCGGCGTTATTCGAATTTTTACAAGAATGGATGATTTTACCAGGGCAGACTGATACAAATGTATCCTTTGCGGTATGAAGTGTATTGGCTTTCAAACAATGAATGTGCCAAGGCAGAGTAACCTGAATGTCAAACTAGTATGAGTCCTTTTGTGGTGTTTTGTGTTCATTTCGGACATTTCTATTCTCGTCACTTTCATCACAAGAATGAGGTATCAAGTCAGATGTCGTGTTGCATTTCTTGGCCTTGTCTGCGTTCTTGACATTTCCGACCCTTTCCATTGAGCGTTGGTTGGAACAGCTATGGTTGGTCTAGCCGGTATGGCAACACCGGCGGACGGTAATGTAATGACGGTCGCCGAAAGCGAGGTATTTGACATCACGAATTTTGCTGCTATATATTATGAAACGAGTGCGAGCAGGCATGCCTTTCTTTGAAAAGAACGCCTCCAAGCAGAGATTTTCTGAAGTCAAGTAAAGACACTGAAAGCTTTGAAATAAACTGTTAGGTGAGTCGAGTTTTATAAATCTTTTCTACATTTCATTTTTGCAGACCTCATAACTGGACCGATCTTTTATGACCTTTGTGCCCCTAGCCTTGTCTAAGGATACAACCCAATTTTATACAGCTGGGTGTAGAGAAACAACGTGGAGAACACTTTGTGTCTAAGGAACGCACCGACCACTGCGCAACTACCCCTTCTTTAAAAAATTTGAACAGAAAGAGGGTCATGTCATAAAGACATTCAGTTGGTTGTCTTCCAAAAAAAGCAGGACCGAGAATACATAACAAACAATCTTTGTCAATCTATATTTTTCACTAATACCTGGACAAGATAAGGTAAAACAGAATAACACAAACAAAACACACGTTAGGGTCATTTAAGTGGCGATATCGAGACCACAAAAACGTCGACCATAAAAACGAATTACGTTTGTCTGCTATCCGTTGTATAAAAACGTGTCTGCTACCCATAAAAACTTGTCTGCTATCCGTTGTATAAAAGGTAAGTGATGTTTATAGCATGAGTATAGCAAACTAGTTAAAAATTTGGGCGGGATCGGGATTTCGACGTAAAAAAAGGGCGGGACGGCGGGGTTAACAGGAAAAATAGGCAGGATGGCGGGATCTGAGACCACTCTTGTGGACCCTCTAATTCTAAACATGATGCGAACTTGACCGAAACAAGGTATGGTTACACGATTGTCGTGGTTAAATATGCCTTATACAGTATTTAGCAATCCTACATCGGAGACGTTTGACGGTCTTTAAAACACTTTAAGATTGTGTAAAATAAGAGTGTGTATTTTGTCTTATGTCATAAAAAGAGACCTAAAATGGAGGGTGTTGTCCTACACAGGGTTGGTATTTAAGAGCTTTTTTTTTTTACTAAATAGGGTTTCACACCCTTCACACCCTCACCCTCAGGTTTCACACCCTCAGCGGCACCCCTGCACCCAAACACGGGTCAAATACTTTCCGGGAATCTTTTGTAGAAACTTCAAGCGCCTGCATGTGCAGCCGCAAGGAACCATTTTATCCCTCCTCGCGTGGTGAGTCTGAGACCATTATATTCTTTCACCATTGGACCGTGTTCAACCAGTTACTCCAAAGAAAGTTGTAGGCTCGTGTTTTAGTTCATGTCATGTCTTAATATTTCGGTGTCGAAAGCCTGCTGTATTATGAAATGAAAGAAACTGTAAACACAACACCAAAACTTGATAAGCTTGAATTTCTTTTTCAATACAGTTTCTTGTCCAATTAAATTTACACCGAGCCTACCGGTTCGTGAATGCGAAGCAGCATCTGAAACATTTTTGCGAAATTTTATTCTCTTTAACACGGTTCCTTCGCGAAATCGCGATTTTTCTTCTCAAATATTCGCGAAATTAAGTTCCTGCGAAAATTAGTAACGAGATAAGGTAATCTAAACTAAGGACGGAGAAAGGACACCTTAGTTTTGGGCGTAAAACATATTGGGACCATAACAACATATTAACGTCAGTAGTTATAGAGTTGGGGGTACCAGATCATTTTGAAAATGATCTGTTACCAAACCCAACTCTATATCTACTTTCCATATGATGGTATTATTTTATGGTATTATTTTATGGAATTCTATATGTTTTTATTTCATGCGGAAAACCAACGCATTCTTCCATCGCGTGACGACAGACAACAGGAAGTCTATAATTCTCGGAAAAGCAGGAAGTTTTTCTCAGAAACAAGTCTGGACATGTCTGGTGAAAACAGGAAATGACTCATCTATTTTCCAAGGTCATGAGACGGTCGCATGATATCATATGATAGTCGTATGATTTTTTTCAACCAATTAAAAGCGTACCCATAAATTTACCAGTTGATAAAAAATCTGATAAAATACAGATTTTGATAAATTTTCCGATAAAATACAGAATGCCTACCTATAGTGTTTTGGCTGCGTTTGCCATTAAGGTTTTTATTCTTGTAATTGCAGTCCACTGTGCACTTTTCTTTCGTGGTGTGTACCTTTTAGATGAAAGCTTCGATGAGATTCAAAGGGAAGAAGATAAACTCCCACATTATCTCAAAGATGACGACATAAGGAGAGTCGCGAAGCTTACCAAAGACCACTTCAACAAGACTTTGAAGGCGAGTCGCATGCTAGTGGTGTTGTTTTACTCATCGGAAGAGCTCAGTTCCAGGTTTCAATCTGTGTGTAATAGAATTCAGGATTCTATTGAGGTTATTGAGAGTCAAATGGGTAATGAAGAAGTCTTCACCTTTGATATAAACCGAGAGATTTATACTTTGGAGTCGTTGGATCTAAATGCAGTGGGGAATGCTGTGGATCGTTACATCATTGTTCTTCAAGAATATAAGAAAATGATAACATCTGAAAGATCACGGAGGAAATTGGCTGATCAAATAAGGAAGACTGCTGAAGTTAAAACTTTGAAAGAGGATCTGAAGAATAATCGTCAAAGGAGCAGATTATTGACTAATCCCTGCCAGAAGAATCAAACTCCTGCATCACTAATGAAGAGGGAGTAAAAAATGACCAGCGTGATGGGAAAGCTGTGGTACATGATGGACAATGAATTAGACTGTGTTTTTTAGTACTTGTATGAAGAGCACCATAGCTGTGGTGTAATATCTTCAGATCTTATAATGCCCGTAAGCGTGACTTTTGATTCCATCATTTGATATATTTCTTTTGTCGTCAAAACAACTGAGTGAAACTTTATTAATCTCGTAACTACCTAGTTGATGGTTGATACTTCTTATTGTTTTCATAGTATGATGTATTTGTTTATTTTCTAATAAAACATTTTTATAGTCTTCATGCTTTATGTTGTTCTTTATAATGTTCTTTTTAATTCCTTTGGCTGTTTTTCCTACTTTCTGGTTGTCTTTTATGTAACTGTACATTTTTGATCGCAAACCGACAAATTCTGTGATTGGTATTCCAGCTGCTTCATCTTTGAATTTACCGATTACCTTTTTGTTTGTCTTATCGAAATACGGCGAGTTTTCTGAATAGTCGCTGTTATCAAATCGATCTTTATCATTCCAAAAGTCTCGGTAGACATCTTCAGCTTCGATCTCATATGTCAGACTGTCTGTGTCAGTGAATAGTAGTCTGGCTCTGTCTCCATACTTTTCTTTTATGTAGTTATAATGAAAATCATACATTAATGTCTTACTTAGATCAAGAATACACATTCCCACATATGCTGGCCTGTTTAGAGTTAGCGTTTCTTTAATCTTATGCACTGCCACCAGATTTTCATTGAATATCTTACTGCTTACATAAGTTGGTTTAGAAGCCATTTTCAATAATTTATTTTCATCAGTAATAAGTCTAACATCAACTCTCTTTCTTATGTTCTCCATAGTTTTACCAAATACTGAGTTATTCATTAGCTTGAAGAAGTCTTTTTCGAATAAATTTTTCGCTTGAGTACGTTTTTGTGTATTGAAGTCAATGTATTGTTTGAGCCAAGGTGACTGATTGAATTCTAATACTCTGTGAACTTTCTTTACTTTCAATCCAAGATTAATATACAACTGCAGATTTCTGTAGTGTAGGACATATTTTTCTTTGTCACATAATGTAGGAATAAGTTTATGCACCAGTCCTGTCGATATGTTGAACTTTTTCCGTATGTTCTTACAATATCCAGACAACATGTCATCAGTTACTTTCACCTTTTCTGGTCCTAGAGGGTAGTCGTTATGAAGATCATGCAACTCTTTGGGGTATTCTAGATCAACTTCTAGTATCAATCCTTTATTACTGTCTTCATTATACTGAGCTAAATTGATTTTATTAATCTGCTTTTCCGTCAACCATTTGAAATCACCAGTTGGTAGATATTGGCTCATAGCCCAACCGTATAAATTATTAGCATCAAGATACATAATGTATTTTGAGGGTGCATTCTCATCGTATTCTCTCATGTACTTGTTATTCGCTTTACCATATCGATTGGCAATATAAGATATACCACCACGCATGCCTTTTTCAATGAATTGAAACATGTCTATGTCTGTCATTAGTTCTAGTTGAATATCGGTCATCTTCAACATAGCATCCCATGACAAACCAGGAGATGTGAAGTAGTGACAGGGGTCAAGTTTGTAATACTGAAGACAGGTCTTACGGAAGTTTTCAAACACGTCAGCTAATAGAAGTATATCAGACTTAAGATATAGATTATGGTATTCACCCATCGTTTGTAATTTGAATGTAGTCCACACATTTTGAGCATGGCTATAATCCTCGTCTGTTATATGCTCATTATTCAATATGCTGTAAAATTCTTCTTTCGTTGGTAATTCTGTTTTATTGAATTTCTCAAAACTGTCCATGTAATCATAAGGATAAACACCCTTTCGTGTCATAAGATTGAACTTTTCTTTTTGAAATCTTTTGTTTGTATATTTTAAAGCTTCTGCTGGTAAGTTGCTGACTAATTTATCCAAACTTGAATTCATGAATTGGAAACTGTCAATGAATGTCAGATGGTTACCAAGCATGAATGCCATATATTTTTCCATATTGTTTGGAATTGCATTATGTCCATTTTAATCTCTTTTCCGTTTTTGGTGTATGCATGTTTCTTAACAATAGCTCCAATCTCTTGCATTATAAAATGACTGTCATAACCTCTCAAATTATGGAATATCACTGGAATTTTAATTTCTTCTGGATTTATTCTGAGTTTCAGATTACAGTCTTGATGTGCTGAGCCTCTGTATTTGCCAGTAATATGACAATGATCTCTGACCCGAATGTCTTTCTCAGTATATTTTTTATCACAGATGTGACATGTTGTTGCTTTGTTGAATTCATTTTCATCCTCTTTTGTCATTCTCAATGGTTTATCAAAATGTTTTTTCATTACTTTTTTACAGTATTTTACTTCTTCTAACATATTTTCCATGAATTTGTACACAGCCTTTTCACCCCTATATAGTTGTATTGGTTTTGTATGCTTATCATCATAACAGCAAACCACCTTATAACCATATCCACAGTCTGTATGTCTTTGGTAGGCTTCGGTGTATGATTTATCACTGTCTGGTTGACATCCTTGTACCTTTTCAGTTATAGCCTCAAAATCAGCATAAATGACAAATGGCACAGGTTGCTGTTTATGAAAGTTGTTGAATTTCAGTATGTTATTGTCTTTGTCAGGCATTTTTATTGCTTGCTGACCGTTCACTTGAATACAGTTTTCTTTGTGATTGTTTAATACTCTTTCAGAACTGAAACATTGCAGACAGTACATACAAAAGTGTTTCCTCTCTTTGTGTTTTGTTTGATTATACATGAACTTGTTGAAATCCTTTATGAGAACATAATGCTTGTTTTCATCTTTCGTTACTAGTAGTAGTTCCATATGATTTTCATACTTTTCTTTGGAAACATAGATGGGATATGGCTCTTTGTTTTCGTATCCGAACACGTTTATATTGATACTGTTTTGCTTCTCAATTTTGTTGTAATGTTTGACATTAACTGGAAATTCAATGTTTGAATAATCTAACTTTTCAACGTATTGTTTGTCTGTCTTTTTTATTCTTTGAGGATATTTTTCTTGTTGGTTTAAATGTCTTATGTGACACCATCTGAAACATTCATTATCCTCATTTTTCATGTTTATTAAGCCTTTAGCGCTGTTTCGCAGTTCGTAAGGCAGTTGGATATATGAGGATCCTTTCATGGGTTTGTATTTGACAATATTGAGGTAATGGCTATCAACAGATTGGATAGTCCATCCTGAACCTTCTGATATCCATTGAGCTATCTTATTCAGTATCTGTTGTTTAGACATTTGTAATCCTTCATTGATTTCCATTTGGTTGATTATTGTTTGAGGTGTACTGTTGAAATATGCATTTTTAATTACTGTTTCACCATCAGACATTTTGTTGAATGTGACTTTCAATGTTTCAACGTATTTCAAGCCTTTCATTTCATTCAACAAAGTTATTACACGATGTTCTATAGCCTTTCTAGTGTTTTGCATTTGGGCTAAGGGGTCTTTATTGTTTTTAATGCTGATTTGGTACGACTTTGTGTAGCCTTTTAAAGCTTTGTCCGTTTGTTCTATTTTGGTTCTTGGCGTTGGAACTGGTTTTTTACTCCTTGGTGCTGGAACTGGTTTGTAATCATCCCTGAATTCTGTAGGCGGTATAATGATGTTTTCTTCATATTCTTTAGCCATCTGTTTGACACTCTTGCGAGGTGTTGGTACAGGTGGTCTTGGTTTATAAGTCCTTTGTGTTGGAACTGGTTTGGTATCATCTGCTATGATGATTTCAGGCTTCCTTTTCTTTTGATTCAGAAGCAATTTGATAAGCTGTGATTTGCTGAGTTTCTTCAAACTAGCTTTGTTCATATTTATATTATTGTTGGATATTTCTGATTTCATTCTATATATAATATCTATAGGTTTTATTTTTAAGTATCTTTAAATCCGCGTTTAAGTATGGTCAAGAATTCAAATGATCCAATCACATGGATCTGTTGAACTGTATATAAAAGGATTGTTATTCATTATGGCTGTGTTTTGTCAATTATTTTTTTCATGTCATTGATCTCATTATTTAATCTATGTTTTATTGTATTTAAATGACAATGCTTACCAGCTAGTGTATAATTACGACCTGTGTTACAAATATTACAATACCATTCTTTGTCTAGCATATACTTTGATTTTTGTTTTTTTATAGCCTCCTTCTTCTCTTCTTCAGTTGAATACCTTTTAGGTCTTCCAGGACCTCTCTTATATTTTTGGTTCTCCATATATATATACTATATGTTTATTCTTAAATATTTTAATCTTCGTTTAAACCTGTTCACCACAGCAGATGGTAGCTCCAGTAATTAGCGTATTCAGGATTCTTATATGTCAATTTACCATATTTATTCTTTATCTGGGAGGCTCTTTTACGATATCGTAAACGTCTTTCTGAGTCTTGGTGCTGTGAAAAATCTTCATACATCCTGTCTCCAAAATGTACATTTTTACCGTTTTTGAGAGTAACAACATATTTCTTATTTCTGCGGTTTGAATATCTCAAATCCTTAGCATTGTACACATTTTGTGCTCTGAATTTTAAAGTATTGAAATCTTCTCCAAACATCAGATTCATATATGTATATGTTAAACTGTTTGTAAATCCCTAAATGGGACCCAACTGTTGAATTCATCACTATACCCCTTCCACTTCACCAAAGCTTGCTTCTTTTTATAATTCCTCCTAATCACTTTATCAATTCTGAATACCATTTGTTCAGCTTTTAGTAATTCAGGTTCATAAAAACTACCTTGAATGTCTTCGTCTCTCAGATCCTTTAGTTTGTATGTGACAGGAACAGTGTATTGGATTTCATCAACTGTGAAAATTTCCTCAGACCAATTTGGTGTATAAGACTTGTCGAATAATTTACGTTTGTACTTGCTTATCCTGACCTTATCACCGACTTTGAACTTTGGTTTCTGTCTTGATGTTTCCATATTACCATACAGATTAAAGTAGACAGTTCCTTCATTCTTCTTTTTACTGGCTTCAGTGGGTGTCATTTTGATAGAGCTATGTTTAGTGTTGTTATACTGTTTCACTAATTTTGGTAACATGTCAAGATACTGTGTATTACCTTGAACTGTAAATTGTTTCCACATTTTGGTTTTGATTGTACGGTTCCATCTTTCACAAACTGACGACTTTTCCTCATTCTCAGTTGAGTACAAGGTTATTTTATTCTTATCAAGTAGTTCCTTAACATGTTTGTTGTAATACTCTTTGCCTTTATCAGTCCAAAGATATTTTGGTTTTCTACCCTCTTTGAAGATTGTTTTAAATGCTTCAGCAACAGTTTCTCCTTTTTTGTCTTTTAAAGGGACAATCCAACCATATTTAGAGAATACATCTAAAACCATAAGAAGATATCTGTAGCCTGCGTTCCATCGACTGAACTTTTGCATCTCAATAAGATCTGAACACCATGCCTCGTCAATGCCGTTTATAATTACACGCCGCCGAGTAAAGTTACGTTTTATAGGTTTATGAAGCTCATCAGCTAATTTTTCTTGCCAGCTCATTTCTTCACTCGACGGCCTTTTCCGTTTTTTGTCTTCCTTTGTTTTACACCTAGACCGAGTTTCTGCTTCGTGTTAATCATATTTCTAGCCAGCCAATGTCCCCATTGTCTTTCATTGTAAGGCACACTGTCTAGAGCCTTAACCATTTTTCTATCAGCTTTATTCTTGCATTTTTTGTCATCCTTGCAAACCGAATAATCGACGTCGTGTTGCATTGCTATTGCATCCGTTCTTCCTGTCGGTTGGTCATAGATTTCCAATATCTCACCTGTCACTGGATTATATTTTACTTGGTTTTCAAGATCGTTGTATGGTCCTGTATATCGATGCCCAGGCAAAGTCCAGCCTGATTTTGGTTTGGGTAGCCTTCCAATGGCTTTATGGATATCTAAACTACCACCATCCAAATCCTTTCTGTTGGTTTTATACTTTCTATTTGGTCTGATTTTAGTAGATAATTGATCAAGAGCTTGACTTCCAACATTCTGAATCATTGGATTCAACTTATCCAGAGCATAATCGATAGCCTTTTTCTGCAGTTTTGGGTTTCTCAAGGCTTCTGATCCATAATATCTTCCCATTTCAACTGCCTTTTTTCCAAGCCAAGGAATACCGTGGTGAATCAATAAATCAGCACCAGTCGATGCTACTGTATCTAGTACGCCCGCCCCTTTCGACGGGCCAACCCGTTTCCCGCCTGTTTAACGAATTTCGTCTTAGTGATTCCACATTGAGAGCATTTACATTTAAGCATAAGCCTCCCATTTTTAGCCTTTTCATATCGTTCACTCCCAGGTACACATTCTGTTACCTTTTTTTGTTTCACGCAATATGATTTCATATATAATATGATTAGATTAGATTAAGGTTCGATGTATACGTTTTCATATTTACCAGTTTTGGGATTTTTCACCAAACGCATGACAGTACCTTTTTTAGGATGAGTCCAAAACTTCTTACTCGTTATACCTGTTGGTCCTGTGAAAGCACCTTTCAAGATATCACCAGACTAATATCGGTCAAATACATGGTTGGTTGATGGAATTACTTTGCGAGTTATTTGTTCGGCTATTTTGGCTGCCTCAAAAGCTTTACCTAATGGATTTTCACCTCCCTTTCGGCTTTTAACGAATTTTGTCTTAGTGATTCCACATTCAGAGCATTTGCATTTAAGCATAAGCCTCCCATTTTTAGCCTTTTCATATCGTTCACTCCCAGGTACACATTCTGTGACCCTTTTCTGTTTCACGCAATATGATCTCATATATATATGATTTAGATATTTTTGAAATACTGTTCTAAGAATTTCTCATTATTCGTCGTATCATATATGTCGAAAACTTCCAACAGATCAAAATATGATTTGCCCTTATTCATCTCATTCAAAAAATATAAACAGAAGTAACCGCATGTTGTCGTCAGTAAATTTTGTATTTGATTGTTCTGATGAAGCAATGTTAAGTTCTTCTTTTTAGCATGATTGACCATTTCTTGGAAGGGAGGCAAACCAAAGCTATCAAAGTAATTAATGACTTTGTCCTTAACATAAGTAGCTACCCAATGACTCCCAGACATATAACTCGGTTCAAGATTGTAAATGAATAGAGCCTGTCTATGACTGTGAGGAACATTTTCATCTCGAGACAGAACATCTTTTATTGGGATATTCAGATATTTACACCATTTTATTAAATCATAATTGCTTAATGGGACATTCTTATGGAATTTCGGTTTTACAACAGAATGTTTAACAGTGGGACGTTTTTGAAGGGTGAATTTTTCCCTAGTAGAAGACCCTCTCCTTTTTTTTGTTTTTTTTTTGTTTTTTTTTTAGTCCCCATACCGATTGTACCGTTCGGCCAATTTCCATAAAAAGGCGGTGTTCTATAAGTTGGGATTAACAAACCACCATCCTGATTATCATTGATTGATTTTGGTGTAGATCTGGGTGGTCTCTGTTTCGGTTGTCCCATCTGAGGGGCACCTTTACCAGTCATCTTCTTTATTGCCTCAATAGCTAAAGGGACTCCAATTGATGCAAGAAGAGTACCTAAGAACCCTCCTGTCTGTACTTTTGTTGGTTTTATATGAACACCAGAACCTGTTTGTAGAGCATTCAATATATCCTTCTTTTGTTTGGTTGTCAAAAGATGTTTATATGCTATTAACTGGTCGATTTTATTTTGTGGTATGAGGAACCCACCTGTTTGAACACCTTTTCCGGATATCTTCTTAACAATCTGAGATGCTCCTTCACTAGCTGCTCCAGCTAAAGCTGACAAACCGATGGTCTTAGCAATAGTGGGACCAAAAGTTCTTCCAAGCGCCAGAACTGTAGACAGAAGAGATCCACCTACTTGCTTTCGAATGTTTGTTTTAGAAAGTTTAATGTCCATTCCCTTTTTCAATTTTCTATTTTTATCCAATCGCTTAACTATATTCTGAGGTACGTATAGAGTGTCATTCCCAGATAGAGAGTCCTTCGTGAGCCTTAGAACTATTGTTTCTCTTTTATGATACGCGTTACTAAGATTCTTTTTCTGGTTTGGTGATAAACTAACTTTAATTTCGTATAGTTGTGTCATATAATATATGTTAGATAAATTCTGTTTTAAAAAACATATTCATTTAAATTTTCATCGATGTTAAAAAACTTATTCATTTAAACTATCATCAATTCGTTTCCAACTGTCTTTACTACAACCTCACTCTCGTAAAATACGATGCTATGAGCTCGGACGTTTGCTGTCGGGGCTACATTGAGACGATAATGGAGAATCAACTGTTTAGGATCTCTAGTCACTACCTCTTTTTGATATGTCAAATCGAAATATATTAATCCGTACAAACTACTAAAATTAGATACATTAAGTTGTGTCCCAGAATTGTAATCGTTTTTACGAAATGCATAACTCATGAGATCATTGAATATCCTGATTTTAGAATCTGCATCATATTCTAGTTCGGGATAAAATGTATTGTTTCCGTATTCTAAACGGCAGCTTGAGAGAGAGCTATTAGCGTCAGCGGCATTCAACTTGAAAGTGTCGAATACATACGGAGACCTTTCAGCTTCATCATTATTTGGTCCGTCTGTCCTCTGGAGATATATAAAAACATGTTTAACGTCATCGATAGCTGGACTGATTTGAAACATATTCTGAATAGCTCTGGTATTTGCTGACTGATTGTAGAGATCTCGCATATATGTCCAGGTTGTTGGCTTAAGAAACTCTGAAACGAAATTACTATACATGCTGTCTTTTGGGATTAATCTAGGGAGCCAAAGATACAATCTCTTTACTACAACACGACCAGCGTCTGTGCCGTTTGCCATGTGAATCATTTCACTGTCTTCGTTAAGTGTAAGTTCAAATGTGAGCTGCATTGGGGGCAACATTTTTTTTTCTAATTCTTGGAAAAAACTGTATCTGTTTAAGGGAAGCATCTCATTAATACTTTTAGCTCCCCCACCACCGTTGTTTTGTGCTGCTTGGGTTAAAATACGACGGGCCTCGAAACCTGTATTAGTATCTGCTGTTGTTCCATCAGTATCAAGATACCAGAACGAATTCTTTCCAACAGATCTACTACAATCATCACTGTATTCGAGTAAATTTTTCACATTCGTAATTCTATGTAAATTATCACTTTCGTATACTATTTTACCAGACGATTTAATAACAAGATGTCTGACTAGACTGTGAGATCCGTTTATCGTGGTGATGCGATCTGCTTGAGCATATCCAGTACCATCTGCCCTTTTTTGAAGCTCTTTAGTTACTTCGAAATACCCATTAACAAAATCGAACATAGTCGACCTATCGTTGATTGTGAATCTGTAACCTGTCTTTTTCTGGCTTTGATTGTTAGCAGGTTGCTCAATGACATTATCCAAATGGAAACGAACGTATTCATATCTTTGTAAATTATCACTTGTTCTGAAACTCATTATATATTGATAGTTTAGATAAAATTCACTTTTTATATAAACCATTTCCCACTTGCTAGTCTATTTATAATTGGATAAAATTCACTTTTAATAACATTTTATCGTCTTAATCCAGTACCAGATATAAGTCTATTCAGAATTGTGTTGTAATCTTCTTTTTGTTTTGGTTTAGTAGGTTTGGTTGGTTTCATGGTTTTATTCATTGATTGTTTAGTTGAACCATGTAATTTTCTCATAATAAGCTCTCCGCTTTTTTCAGCTGCTTTTTTTCCCAGTTTGTCTCCAGCATGTGAAATACCTGATTCAAGCGCCTTTTTAGCAAAAGGTTTTAAAACCATTTCTGGAACTTTACTTAACACCCTTCCAACTGGTTTGAATATGTTATCAACAATAATCCCAGATCCTTTATGCTTATACACAAAACGACCTAGTTTCGGGTGATATACACGTTTATATTCATATGATGCCATCTATAACTATTAGTTAGATTAATCTCTCTTCTCTCTTAAAATCAAACTGAATGAAGTGTCACTATGATTAAGATCTATGATTCTTCGTTTACCGTCGGTAATATAAATCCGAATTTTATTAATCGTATTTTTATTGACAGGATTGAACTGTACTCGTCTTGGCTCTTGTGTGAAACTATAACTCGGGGTGAGAGTTGAGGTACTGAAACTATATATAATATCCGTTTCATCACCATCAACTAGACTTTCGGATATGAGGTCACTATGAATATTGAGAATTTCTCTGTCTTGACTCAAATTCGGTATGTAATCACCAACATTTTCACTACCTGTTAGAATGCCTTTTTTGAAACCAATAAGATCATTAAAATCACTTTGAGTCAAATCTAATCTGTAATTTGAGGCAAGTGTTATTATTGTCCTGAATATTGTGTCGTCAAACTCGAGAGTGATAGGATATTGGGGGTTTGATGAGGTCCCTGTTTTTGTTTTTTCTTTGATTAAATTGTCAAAATCAACGTAATTCCAGACTCCAGGGTTAAATATAATTTCCGTCCAATTAGTACCACTATCAGACGAATATCTTATTTTCTGATTATTGAGTTCTTTAGTCACATTAAACCAAGTAAATGACATCGAAATGATTCGGTCGAGGCCGATTTCATATTGTCGATTCGGATCGAGAATTATCGGATTGATGTATTTGATTATGAAATCACTCGGTTTATTACCATTCTTGTCTCTGACTGAATGGGATGATAAGATAAGTTGTCTATTCATTATATGATTAGTTTACATAAAATAGTTTTTGTATATTTTGTTATATTGCAGCCTGTTCAAAATAGAGTTTTTTAACAAGATGTCGAGAAGTGCGACACCTGTATTTCTTAGTTCAATGCTATTATTACCTGCAACCATTGATCCGATAATCAGTTCAAGTTTTTTAATCATTTCTGTCGGATTGTTGAAAAACTGGAATTGTCCACCTCTTTTTGTTTTTTTCTTCAAACCAGACCCTTTAATATTTGTTAATTTTTGATTATTGTAATTGATATAATCAGTAAGAACCTTTCTTGTATCTTGAATAATTTTTCTTCGATATTGAGCTTCAGCTTCAGTGATTGAACCACTATTTAATTTTTTAGTGATATTACTCCAATAACCATTTAGTTGTTGCCGTTTCTCTTTAGCATCTTTCAAGATTTTTTTCAGATAAGCTTTACTCTTTTTATTATCCATATCCTTTTCTGTTAGACGTAATTCAACATCATTGTAGTTCGGAATATTCAATTTATCTAAAGCTTGGTTAATTACATCCTCCTCGAGAATGTTATAATCAGGTCCTTCTTCTTCTTCGTATTCAGGTGGAAGATCTTCAGGTTCATACATAAATTCTGGATCTATATACATTTGTTTTTCACCTGATGCTAAATCCTTAAGGACATCTTCATAAGTTGGAGGCTTTGGAACTAACTGTTTGTTGTTTTGTGGTAGAACTTGTTCACTGAATAGATCTTCTAGACCATAATCAGGGACATCCTCATCATCTCCTATTTCAAGACTATAATCTGGTACAGGTCTCTTTTTCTTTGGTAATCTTCTCAACGGTGCTTTTGGGGCTGTAAGTTCCTTTAACTCAGATGTTATAGGTTTGAAAAGTTTCTCTGCCTCGACTTCACCCATTTGATCAGATATCGTTTTTTGTTTTATTGTCTCTCTTACTGTGTTAATCTTTTTACCAAGCTCGGATCGTTTCTCAGCCATTTCTTTCCATTTGAGTAAACTCATTATATCATTTGTTTACATAAAATTTCGTATTTTGTTTGGAAAAATTAGGGTTATCATATATAAAAACGCTCGCATAGCGTGTCGCATAGCGTGTCGCATAGCGTGTCGCTATGCGATAAAATTGTATAACATAATATCATATGAAGATTCAAAATTACGACATCCAAGATGATGACAATGACAATTTTGTTCAATTAAAGAGTTTCATGCCAAACCGATGTTTTAGGATGCTCGTTTGTGCTCCATCTGGTGGTGGTAAGACCAACCTTCTGCTGGATATGATCTACAGACTCTTATTCTTTGACAAGATATACCTTTATGCTCGAAATCTCTCCCAAAGCAAATATAAGCATCTGTTGAAATCTCTTGAACCAATATCAAAATATGTCGGTTATGACGTGATAGAAGCAAGTAACGATGAAATCATCCCTCTGACAGATTTGTCTGATGAAAACCAAAAATTAATCATATTTGATGACTATTTGAATACAGGTAAGAAAAATGACGAACGGATACGAGACTACTTCACCAATTCAAGAAATAAAAATTGTTGTTGTATATATTTAAGTCAAAGCTATTACGGAACCGATAAAACAATAAGACTGAATAGTTCACATTTTTGTGTTTTTGATTTTCCTTCTATAAACGAGCAATCGATGATTTGCCGAGAACTGAACATAAATAAATCAGATTACCAGAAAGCTACTCAGGATCCATATAGTTTTCTGTATGTTGATAAGGTCAAAAAAAAGGTAGCCCGAAATTTCGACGAAAAAATCTAAACTAATATTATATGAGTTATACAAACGGTATTCTTAATCATGTTGATTCTCAAGGACAAGGTCAGATAGGCCCTAGAGGGTTGCCTGGGTTACCTGGTCCTAAAGGCGATAAAGGCGATAAAGGGCTACAAGGACCCCAGGGTCTAAAAGGCAACAAAGGCGACAAGGGCGATAAAGGCGATAAGGGTGATCGTGGACCTCAGGGTAGTGCCAGCGGTTCTGCTGATATTGACATGCAAAATAAGTACAGTATCTTGCGATTGAAAAGCAACCCATATCCAATCAGCGACGATTTGACGAAGGCAATAAGCTATGAAGATATGAGAAATATCTTTCTTTCAAAAAAAGAGGGTGGACAAATGGAAGCAAATATTGATATGAATAATAATATAATCTACAACGTAAAAGACCCCACACAGGCAGATCAAGCCACAAACAAAAAGTATGTCGAAAATCAGCTTGAAAAAAAACTGGATAAAGGATCTGATATTGATATGAAAAATAATTCAATTATCAATCTTGATCTTCCATCAAACCAAAGAGACGCCGCATGTGTCGAGTTTGTTAACAACAGAATTGATGACATGACACAAAAAAAGTTTCTCAAAGTTGATGGCACCAACAATATGACTGGAAACTTGAATTTAAATGAAAAAACAATAATCAACTTGAACACCGATGACAAAGACATAAAATCAGCAGCTAATGTCGGCTATGTCAGCAGTAAGGTACACGCCGCCAAAGGTGATGTGACTGTAGGGCTGAAAACTTACTTTGACACAAAAATCAAGGAGTCTCACATCACCAGCTCAACCAACAAGAAAGACGTTTTCAGGTATCTCATGGAAAATGCCGATGAATCTTCAAGTGAAAACAACATAATAGTTGATGGCATTGTTGACTTTTCTGGTTCCCTCCACAATGTCAACAAAAAAGCTTATAAATTTAAAATGGGGAAAGACGCTCAAAATGAGTATTCTTCTCGCATTGGCTTTAACATGTTCAAACTTCCAGAAGGCGAGTACACTTTGGCTATTGAATTTTTCCCTCCAAGCACAACAAATTTGTCAGTGAGTGTCGTTTCCACTTCACTAAATATTGGTCAACAATCAACTAAGCTGTTTGTTAATTACAGTAGATCGATTGTTCACTTACATAAGTGGAGCATAACTCCTCCCGAATACATTTACATTGACATGCATTGTCAGGGCACTGCAAGTAGCTCCACTCAAGGAGTTGGTTATTTGATTGTATATGGAGTCAAAGGATCACAGAGTAATGTAGACTCGGATGTGTATGATACGGCGTACGTTGTAGAAAATGGTAAAATGGTAATGCAAACAGATTTGTCTTTAAACGGACACCAACTACGCTCTTCCATTCACCACATAAACGGTTTTTTAAATTCAACAAAAGGGGACAAAAATTTTGTTTTAAATGGTGCCGAAATAATTTCATTGCCAGGTGAAGCGATTTTGAAAAATATTGATATATATTGTACGCGTCCAATCACTTCTTCGGATTCTCATGTCACTGTACATAGACACAAAAAAATATCTTTGAAACTCAAAACATCTTTACGGAATTTTTTTACTGGAACTCTAAGGTCTTCAAGAAATTTTACCTCAAAAAGAAGTGGGTGGTATCAGACGATAAACCCAAATTCTTTCCAAATGTCTTCGTCTGGGATTTTGGCTTTTGAACTAAATATGAATGATGATATTTGGAAAAGTTACAACGAAATTATACTTCGTATCGAGTATCAAACAAGTGCGTGATAACTTTTTCCATAAAAATGTTTACATTTATTATATAACACAATGCGGATATCCATCTGATTGGAGTATGGAATGTTTTTTAGAATATATTATCCCAAAAGAAATAAGCGTTGAGGTTTCCGATGAAAAACATAATGAATAATCTAAACAATATAATATGAAAATATCAACTTTAATCAACGAAATTATTGAGAATATAGAAAAAATAGTTCGAAACATCAGAAAATTATACATCAGTATTAAGAAATCGTTCAAAAAAGAAAAAATGTAACCATATAATATATATGGATAGACGTAAAAGAATATTCAATTGGAACCATGTTTCAGAAAATTTAACAGAAGATCAAATATCTGAGTTGAAAGCATTGTACAAATTCTACCATAAGCAATACTGGCTCCACAAAGAGTCATTTAAAAGCTTCAAGAAAAAGAATATGGCATGTAACATTGGATCTGTTGTATTGATAGTAACTGGGACTGTGGCTGGTGGTGTGACGTTAAACCCCGCTGTACTTGGATCAATATCAGGCGCAGGGCTTATACTAAAAACATATTCAGAGGTCAAAAATTACAAAAGAAAGATCGAGATGTGTAAATTCGCGTACACTACGTATGAAAAGGTTTTAACTCATTTACGGTCCTTTATGAGAGGACTGGAGTATAATGAAAAAGAATTTCTTGATCATGTCAAAGTTCTTGATGAAATAATCATTGAAATGTGTCCTTTAACTGACAAATTTGAAAAGAAATATAATAAGGTATTCATCTAATAATAGATTTTATTTTACAACCAATAAGAGACATAATACTTACCCAATATTTATCATAAGAAGCTAATGTTTTTTTCGATTTACTAATTGGAATATTTTTGTAAGGTATTTCCATCATCTTGAATATCTTTCTCATAATAAAATTAACGCTAATCATTCTTTTCCTTGTACCATTAACTTCATAAAGAACCTTACCTATCTCTACATATATAGCATTAATCTTATGTTTCTGAAAGTTCGATATTTTAATGTTATATTTTTCTTCAATATCGAGTAATGTGTTGTTGATGTGGTACTCTCGATGGTAAACAGATTTTCTTATAAATCTATGTTTATTTTTATAAAAATCAACATATTCTTTCACATAATTATATCCTTGAACAATACCACAACTTAGACATGCCAACATCCCATCGTCGTTAATAATATACTGATCATTACAGCATTCATCATATTTCGGTTTTTCATTAGAATCTTCCAATTTTTGGTCACAAAAAGGACAAACAATATCTCCTGATTTTTTCAATTCATCATGTATATCTTTATTACAATTCATTCTATACTATTATATGAGATATTTTTTTATATGATTCAAACTTCCTGCTTTTCCGAGAATTATAAACTTCCTGTTGTCTGTCGTCACGCGATGGAAGAGTGCGTTGGTTTTCCGCATGAAATAAAAACATATAGAATTCCATAAAATAATACTATAAAATAATACAATCAGATGTAAACCATCAGATGTAAACCATCATATGGAAAGTAGATATAGAGTTGGGTTTGGTAACAGATCATTTTTCAAAATGATCTGGTACCCCCAACTCTATAACTACTAACGTCGCCTCTGAGAACTAACGGCAATAGTGCCGGATCGCTGGACATAAAATGGACTCACGAAGTAGCTGAATTAAGAGGTTGATCCAGACTGGATTTGGAATGTCAAATAGAACTGTTGATCAAAGGGTCGCAGCAACAGCAAGTTCACATGTAACGATAACGGTAAAGGTATTGCAAAAGAAATGAAGATGTCAGAAACATCTTTTCGAATGTTAAAAACTTTCGTCCTTTCTAAAACTCTAGATCAAGACTGAAGCATCTAAACAAGTGTATTTATCAGCAATTACCTTTTCGTATCCTTTGATATGCCTTAATGTTAAATCGAGAGCTCCTCCAGAGAAAAGTTATTATTATTAGCCCTCACAACTTTCATGAGATATGCCTGAAAGGTCTTCTTTTACTGATTCCGGCCAGTTCAAGGTTACAACGATGCCTCCTTTGACATTTCTTGCCCATTTGATATTAGGACAAGAAAACTGAATGGCAATATTGCTCGATAAACTTTGATGGAATCGCCATAATCCTTTGAGTGGGCAGGATATATGTTTTCTCCATACTTACAAGTTACATCGTTTGCCCCCAAATTTTATTTTATTTTTCAAAAGCTGCAATATACCTCTCTAATTTCATGTTAAAGTTACATGTGTAGCTTGTTGGTCAGTTGAGATATTTGGCTGTAAAATAACCAACAACACGGGTTAATAGCATAGTTGACCTGTTGCTTTAGTACACTAATATCTACTAATGTCACGCAACCTAACGCGCCGATCAATTCGCAAGTTCAACATCCCCCCCGGGCAACCTCCCGGTATTTGAACTTTTGAAGATTGGCTTGTTCAAATTCCCTGCCCTCGGGGCAAAAAAGCCGTTCAAATACCCACCAATTAGTAGTGAACTACCTCTCCTTAAAGACAAATTTCGTCTTCAATCAAATGCTTTACACGCCTTTCAGAGAGAGAAATGCCGTAATGACACCTTCAAACTTCTTTTAAAGACCCTTTTGAAAGAGTTATTCACTAGCAAAGGCGAAATTCCATCGTGTAAATCCGTCAAACCCTGCAAAAACCGAAAAAACTCACGGGCGTATTACGTCAGAACAAGAGATAAATCCGATTCAAATTCCCCACCCTTCCAAGGCAACGTTCAAATTCCCCCTCCCTGGGCACGATGCACGGTCAAATACCCGGGGTATGCCCGGGGGGGATGTTAAAGTTTCGAATTGATCGGCGCATAAGTCCCAAGTTCGACCCAAATCGGTGATTTGAGTATCATCACCCTTCGCCTGGTCTTCTCGTGGACGCTCTCTTAATACCATACTTCCCCAAGCCCGATAGTAGCCAGTTTAATGGCCTTCAAGTCAGTGTAATTTTTTTTTACAAATACACACTCAAGAATTAAGAGCAAATGTTGCTAAAAATCAAACATTTTCAAAATATTGTGGCAACAGCTCAAAAATCAATTCCGCTCATATTCTTACGTTAGGTAGACCTTAGTGTGAAACAGATCACTGCATAGTTCGTTTGGCTGAATATCGATTTGTTTTCAAGAAAATCGATATTAACGGAATTCGCTCAAAAGACCGCTTTTGAAGCTCAAAATTGAAGGCAAATCTCGAGGCTTCGCGTGACAAAATGAAGCACTCCAGAGCAATAAAAATTAACCAAACTTGTAGAACGATGTTTAAATATATGTCAAAAGCAATTTCAGTAATTTCTGCTCATTTATTTACGAGCTCTAATTAAATTTATCCGACATACTTTTGACTAGATAAAAAGTATATCAAGTTTAACCCCTCAAAAAGGTATGTAGTACCGAATATTATTCGTCAAGAATCTGGATTTCAAGAGGAGAAGGGATGTTCTTTTGCCTCCTAAAAGGATTTTTTGGGGAAATTTATTGACGCATTGTTATAGAATTTTAAAGTTGGACAAAATGCGTCGATTCAAGCGATCAGAAAAGTCAGCCTAATTAACTAAGTGTACACATACACAAACAACTTCACGTTTACCGCAGGTTTTGATCAGCAAACAACCGATTTTAACACAAAATCCTCTAACCTTCATGTTGCTGTATCACAGATGAGAGCTGTGGTCCTTGTTCATAATAAAATTCAAGCAAACTGCAAGGAAACTTGACAGGATATCACAACTTGCCATGCCGTTTCACCAAACATCCGCCGTTTATGATGTGAGGATTCTCTTTTCCTATTTTCGTTAGAAAACGGGCTTAAGGTGTTGTACAAAAGATGCCTTTCCTTTGAAACTACCTCTGGACTGAACAGCGAAACAAGAAGTCGTTAATACAAAAACATCTGTTACGTGCTTTGGGTGATGCCGCTAATTAATTTAGTCAGAACGAGTTTTAGTGAAATCGACAACTGCATGCATGTACCGCGGTAACGAAATTTTGGGTGCATCGAGTGACTTTGCGGAATAAGGTTAAATTGTTTTTTCAAATAAGCTATTCTTGTCATCCTACGTTTATTAATTTAAGGACTGAGCGAAGATTCTCAGTAGATTGGTTTCAGATGAGCACTTTATTTAAATGCGTGAAACTGAAAAAAACGTCCGTTGGTTGCGTGACCGGCATTAACCCTAGAGCTTTTTCCTGGCGGGCAGGGCGAAGGGATTTAGGGGTTTTCCAAGAGGTAACACAGGTAATGAACTATGGCTGGATTAAAATACAAAGTTGGACATGAAAATCTCCTCGTTTTCAGTCTGAGAATGTTTTCTTTCTTTTTGTTTAGGGTGGGGCGGGGTTTGGGCTAAAGGTGTTTGAAAAGACGTTCAAGAGAATACTAAATCGACTGATTGTAAGTGCCCGGGTAAAAGTAATAGTATAAGTAAACGATTCTTGGCATTAAAGGATTTTCAAATAAAGCGGAGCTTTTCCATCTATTGTTTCAGAACTCACCTAACCCACCTTTAATGTATCAATTATGCAGAAGTGAAACCTTTTGCTTTACAACATCACACAACATTCAAGCCAGCCACCTGCATGTGATAAAGCTTTGTTCAGTAATTATAAAAGCGGGTCGGAAAGGAATTTGTAGGTTCTCGATTTTCCGAAAACTTGATTTCACAACCCAAAGGGTCCCGACTAGAAATACTCTTAGCCTTCAACCCCAGCTGTGCCCTCATTTTGTTGGCTCGCGCTCTTTCCGTTTTTGGCGTTTGCAAACTTTATGACTCGGCCAAACTCCTTCAACATTATTCAACAATCTTGAACACAACTTTGTTGTGCGATGTTGAACAAGGTGGGCAAACGAATTCAATACTTTTGATCACACCTGAGAACATAGAAAAAGTTGAATCAATATTACAGAACATCATTGCACAGGGTGGCACACCTGAGAACAAAAAAAAAGTCGGCAAAATTGTGAAACATCATTAAGCTGGAAGGACAAACTTGTTTTTAAAATTCAACAGCGTTGATCGGTGTTGAATAGAACGTTGAAGCCCCCAGTTAACCGTTTTGTAGTTTTCTTCACTGTTGGAAGCGTTAAAAAAAGACTGCACGCACTACAGTGTCAGTCGAGTAGAGTCGTTTTCCGTTGGTGCCTGTTGAGCATCGAAAGCGGAAAACCCAAGACTCATAAAAAGTCATCCAAGTAAAGCCCGTAGTGGGTTGTATTTTCTGCCACAGGACAAAGCTCTTAACAATCTTGCAGATAATTAAATTTATTCCCTGAGAACCAGTACGAGTTTTGATTTTTTTTATTAATGTCTATTCTCCGTAAATAAGTGTTTGTGCGTTTAATGTACACTAGCACGTTAATACGAACAAGAACCAGGTAAAAATAAAAGGAGGTTTAACGTATCACCACTGCCTTATTTGAAAGTCTTTGAATGCCAGGAATCGATACAATCAGTCGATTCAGTGTTCTCTAAAACTTCTTTCCCCGAAACCTATAACCCAAGCCCCACCCCACCCTCACCCCAACAAAACGAGAAAAGAATTTTAAGACCGAACAGGAAATTTTTATGCCTGACTTTGTATTTTAATCTAGCCATAGTATATAATATAGCGTTCATTAACTGTGCGACTTCTTGGAAAACCAACAGAGAATATATTTTTAAAACCCCCTTTGCCCTGCCCACCAGGTAAAAGCTCAGTCTTGGGTATGTCACGCAACCAAGGTGCGCTTTTTCAGTTGCACAGATTTCAAAGTACTCATCGAACCCAATGTACTGAGAATCTTCGCTCAGTCATTAAAGTAGTAAACGTAGGAAGACAGAATTAGCTTATCTGAAAAAAATTAAACCTTATTCCCCAGTCACTCGATGCATCCAAAATTTCGTTACCGCGGTACATGCATGCAGTAGTCGATTTCAGTAAAACTCGTTTTAAATTAATTAGCGGCATCACCCAAAGCACGTAACAGATGTTTTTGTATTAACGACTTCTTGTTTCGCTGTTCAGTTCAGAGCTAGTTTGAAAGGAAAGACATCTTATGTACACCACCTTGAGCCTGCTTTCGAACGAAAATAGGAAAAGAGAATCCTCACATCAAAAACGGCGGATGTTTACCAAACGGCATGGCAAGTTGCGATATCCTGTCAAGTTTCCTTGCAGTTTGCTTGAATTTTATCACAAACAAGGACCACAGCTCTCATCTGTGATACAGCAACATGAAGGTTAGAGGATTTTGTGTTAAAATCGGTTGTTTGCTGATCAAAACTGTGGTAAACGTGAAGTTGTTTGTGTATGTGTACACTGAGTTAATTAGGCTGACTTTTCTGATCGCTTGAATCGACGCATTTTGTCCAACTTTAAAATTCTATAACATCGCGTCAATAAATTTCCCCAAAAAATCCTTTTAGGAGGCAAAAGAACATCCCCTCTCCTCTTGCAATCCAGATTCTTGACGAATAATATTCGGCACCACATACTTTTTTTAAGGGTTAAACTTGATATACTTTTCATCTAGTCAAAAGTATGTCGGATAAATTTAATTAGAGCTCGTAAATAAATGAGCAGAAATTGCTGAAATTGCTTTTAACATATATTTAAACATCGTTCTACAAGTTTGGTTAATTTTTATTGCTCTGGAGTGCTTCATTTTGTCACGCGAAGCCTCGAGATTTGCCTTCAATTTTGAGCTTCAAAAGCGGCATTTTGAGAGAATTCCGCTAATATCGATTTTCTTGAAAATAAATCGATATTCAGCCAAACGAACTATGCAGTGATTTGTTTCACATTAAGGTCTACCTAACATAAGAATATGAGCGGAATTGATTTTTGACCTGTTGCCACCAAATGTTTGACCGTTGGTAACATCCGCTCTTAAGAGCACGAGAGGTGAATGCAGTGGCAATCAAAACGAGAGCGCCGGTTGGACCTTCGACAACACTTGTTTTTACTTTACCTTGGCTTAATGCATAGATATACCCTTTTCTCTGTTGTCTTGTGCACGCCTATACAATATGCTTTCCTGAGATCAAAATTTCTTATGAAATTTAAAACGAAAGTACGCTATTTATAACTCCGAGCTATGGTACTACCTGTCACAAATCTTCCATTTTAGGCCAAGTACTTCGCATTTGTCAACCTCCCAGTGAAAGAACTTTCTTTTCATATGCTTGATCTGCCTTGAAATGCAGCAGCCAGTAATCCGTTGAATTTTAACGTTGCTCCAGATCTGAACGAACGCAAGCGAAGATAAAATGAGACTCCTCCTGCTTCCGGGTTGCGCCTCGGCCAGACTGGGAACGGGAAACTATTCGTCAGGTTGTGTAAACAACACCAAAAGTACCCTTGGCAATAACAAACACATCCGTGTAATTGAAATTCCTTCTTCAGGTAAATTCTACGTTTCTTTTTAACGAGGTTTTTGTCATCAATAATGGATAAAACAGCTACCATATTTTTGACTTTAATTAGCTTATTATTCCGAGAGAAGCTTATCAAGAATGGGCTAGGTCTCGGTCTGACTAGACGACCAACCTTTGCTTGAATTACAGTGAAAACTGTGGGTGGAAAGCGAGGTGAAGTCGCAGTTGATAAATATAGAAAGCCACTAAAGCAGAGAAGTAACAATAATCAAGCAGGATTGAGCTTCCAAGGCCAACAATATGGTCGAAGTTCTTCAGTATTATTGACAGTAAGCTCTGAGAAATCGTCCGTCGTATCTCCTCCTTCATGACCAACTTGCATACTAAACCATGTATCAGCAAAAGGTTATGAACTGCAGAAAGGTCGACAGAATGTTATAACTATTATGAAAAAAGTTCTTCAAGAAATGCTGAATTGATCATGCCAAGGGAAATGTTCAAGCTCTTGGGGAGAACGCTACAGGAACAAGAAAAACATACCCTATCCAGCCGCACATTCCCGTTAAGGCCAAATGGGGAGTGCCTCCCACGCTCCCCAGCCCCGCCTTAGGAGATTATCACGAGCGCTTATCATTTGTATGGATACCGCAGGTGCCCCGCAGAGAAATCAAATATGTCGCAGTTCTTTTGAGTGGAGGTTTTACGAGAAAAAAGTTAATACGCTACGAGGTATACCAAGCGGCCTGTTTGGCACACGCACGTGCTGCCACGCATCGCAGCGCAACAATACGGTGATAATAATAAATTAAAATGGTGAAATAAATTTTACTATTTCTTACAATTTGCACGTGTTTCTCGTGTGCCAAGCAGGCCGCTTGGGACTCGCGAGTTCAAGTTTGCATCGAAAACTGCATTCCTGAGATGCCTTTGAGTAGGCAACTTGTGCAGATCATAGGCAGAAACAAATTTTCCATCAGATTCGAAAGTTTGTACTGGATTTTAAGGGTCAGTTCGTGGACTCGAATGAGTCAAAATCAGGCCAAATCAAACTACAAAGACTGTTTTTTCGGAAACCGGGATTCTTTTGTCAAAGGCACAAAGTTAAGTGTATTAATTTTGGCGAAATTCCAAGCCGGTCGGAAATTTGAGGTTCTTGAAGCTACATGCCTTACGAGTATATATATATATAGAGAGAGAGAGTGGGTCAAACGTCTAAAAACCGCCTCCCGGAGCTCTAAATCGACAAACCAAGCACATAATAACATACATTAACACAGTGTTCATGTTTCTAAGCGTTTTTATTTGATTTTCTTCCGTTCAAAAAGCCTTAATTATCGTATTCACAAAATCCTTTGTACACAACCGAAGCGGTCATTAATATTCAGCTAGCACAGGTCCGCAACACAAACAGAGGATGGTAAGCCTGTGATATTACTGGAATGACCAGGAATTTCTATTCCGTTCGCTAAAATCAGATCATTTCATGACAGCACGGAACTAGGCAGCCCGACCAAAGAATACCGTAAATCAGCTTTATTCAATTCAAAGCACTTTAACATTACTCGAGGGTAAACTCAAAGAGCTTCTTATCGGATGGTGTGGTTGCCTTCCCTGAACTTTCTCTGTTGCTTCCGGGGTTGCTTCAAGAAGACAGAAACTACAACAGAACTTATTGATATCGATATTTTTAATTCTTATCAACTAAACCCGGGACTAAAACACAGTGGCATCAAGGTCTGATACAAATCCTTATAGTTTCCTTGTCATCGAGCAGTCCTGTTATGAGTCTAGTCTCCCTGTGCTTAAGCTTCAACAATAAAGAGTAGTGGAGGGTCCTTTTAGATCTCAATCCAGCTTCACTTACAGCAATTAATTATGCCTATTACGCTACCTCAGTCACACTGGTATAAATCCACAGAGCATCGGCATCTACTTGCATATGCTACATATGTTACACAAATTACTGAACACAGTACAGTCAGTACAGGGACTAAAGAACGATAAACGTAAGATTCGCCGTATGACGGTAAGGTCGGTAAGCTATTGCACATTTGAGTTTCTATGTTTTTAACATTTTCCACCTTTTTTGATGACGACGACGAGGACCAAAACTTTATGGCCCATCGGCAGTCGTATTTAATGACATTCCACTTAACTTTAATCTCGCACTGCAAGTGGGTCAAAGTTCTGAACTATAAATCGCCAAATCACCACTCCAGAAAACAATATCACAATCTCTGCTCTTGCCATGTAGTGCACTCCACGATCGAACCAGTACAAAGTCTTAGCTTCACCAGACTTCAAGGCGTTGTAGGTGTCTTGGCCACGGGTGAACTCAGCGATAGTTTTGTCTTGGATGTTAATTTTTTTAGGCGTAAAGGGCTCGAATGCCCCACGCGATAAAGCGAACTCGATTACCCTGGTAGCCCTAGCAGGCGGTTCTATATCTAAGCTTACTATTCCGCTGAGGTAAATTACGAGATATCCGCCAGTAGAGAACATGTCGAAAACTGTATCACCATAGGTAAGCCCTCGTGGATAAGATGAATGAGGCTCAACATCTTGCACAAACTTGAGGCCATTGTTACGCCAACCAAATTTGCCAGATACAACCTTCATGGGAAAGTCAGTCTCGTTGACGAACTGAACCCAAAATCTCGGCCCAGCCAGTGATGACATCATCCATCTAAGAAAGTTTCCAGGCGGCACCTGATGCCGGGCTTCTAAGTTCACCTTCACCGTCTGGCGAGAGACTTTTGTCGCTGCAGATTCAACAGTCGCCAAATCAGGCATCGGAGGCATGTTTAAGCTGCTTCTGACCGCTTCCACCAGTCTCTTAGCCGACAATGTTCTGCTTAAAACGACGATCTTTGTCAGTTTTCCACCCTCATAAGGGAGCTTCCCAAGGAAGGTCAAGTATCGGTCATCTGACAGGAAAACAAGTTTTTCTTCCGCATCTTCTCTTTGACATCCGATTTTTCGATCCACTGCTTCTTCTTCTTCTTTGTACTCGCCCCCCAGGTCTCCAAATTTTCCTTTAGCAGCCGTCAGAAGGGCCATGAAGCAGCAGTAAGCTTGGCAGTAAGTCACTGCAGCTGTTACAAAGTCTGCCACGTCAGGATATTTGGTAAGGGATTCTTTGTCGTACAGAAACGGCAATGGTGATTCAAATCTGTTTGAAAGCTCACCCAAAAACTGAACGAAGTCATTCCACAAATTGGGATCGTCTAGTTTCTGCCCTCGCTTCATTTTGCGTAGCTGGGCTGTCTGGTCTGACACACGACGTTTCAGGCCTTCATATTTTTGGTCGTGCAGCTTTTTGTTGAAGTTGACCAGTCCCTCATGGACGACTTTTGCCAGTTGGTCCACCACACTTGGTCCCTTTGGCTTGTTGTGAGTAAGCATTGCACCAGTGACACCACAGATTGCTTTAATAATCGGGCCATAGGGTCCTCCAGCCAGCTGTCCTATAGCTGAGATGATGTCAAGAACGCCTTTCGTGATTTCCAGAGGATCTCCACTACTGAACTTGTCTGTTCCATTTGCCATCGCTTGGAGAACTTTACCCAAATCTTCAAGGGGCTTTTGCTCTGCGTTCTTTTTACTCTTCTTCTTTTGTTCTTTAACCCAATGGTCTATCTCATCAAGCTTTTGTAGGTGACCGGAAACGTGAGGCAAACTCTCTCGCAAGGAGTTGAGCTTGTCCTCGATATCCGAATAACTTGTATTAGAAGGGACCTGAACATGGATTTCAATATCCATTCCTACCTGAAATTATCAAGAGCAAGACAAATAGTTTCTGAGTCGTGAATTGGATATGCTTCATTCTCTCAAGGTAGTTACGAATATAGTCCTAAATGTTTTATCCGATGTATTGCTCTAAGGGGTGGGGAAGCTTACAGTTAGATGTTATGTTTATGCAACGTTTTAGCTATTTTCTCTGAATTGTTGTTTGTTCTCAAGGTTTCATGCAATCCATAATGCATGAAATGCATAATTGGTGGTTTTAGCTACTGAGGAACATTGCAAACCATCAAAATTTAATTATAAAGTTAAGATCTTATTTCTTTATTTATTATTATTATTTTTTTAGAGCTGTCAGCAATTCCCATACAAATCCTTCTAATTCTCAACGGGTCCAAACGCGTCCTGTAAGGAGTTAGTTTCTAAGGAAACTATGGTGCAGTTTCCTTAGAAATAGGTAAGAATATTATTAAATTATTATTATTAAACATGAACATGTGGATTGATTAACTGAGTTGATGAGGTAAATTGACCACTGTAAAGAAATTCAAAAGCTGTCGTTTCGAGCTTTAGCCCTTTAACAAGCCTTCAAAAACTCATGAATAATTAATGATCATTTCCACCAATTACATCACGCAAATGAGTCACGTGGATGCTTGTTTAAAACCGGTAATACATCAACAATCTAAAAAGCCTGGTGGCGGCATTTGATTTCAGTCCCAGGGGAAAGCGGGGCTGATTGTAATATACCTCATTACTATTCTTTATATAAAATGTTACCCTCATTAGTATTCTTTATATAAAGAATACTAATGAGGGTAACATTTTATATAACAGAAACAATGCTGTACAGCGTACAAGGAGGATAATTTTCCCCGGTATCTTTGCACACTTCCATTATGAATTTTGTTAACCAAAAATTTAGCGACTCTGCCGTCATATCAAGCACGTCGGTTTCCAAGTCTTGAATTTGTGATGTGTCATTAGTACAACTGCTCGGCTCTTCAGAAGCTTTCTTATTTACTCTTGTTGACTGCCATTCTGAAAAAATCTTCATAGCCCACTTATTGACGGAACGTGTTGACTTTGGTACGGCATTTTCCAGCAGTTGTTTCTCTTCTTCAGCATTTTTGGGTTTGCGAAACGTCCGCTTGTGCTTCGAAGCCATAATGTTCTCATCGAGCTCACTATTGAATGAAGTTTCCACTATACAAATCATCTAATCTTATAATTCTTTTCAGATCTAGCAACATGAACTAGCAGCACGGGAAAATGGTCCGAAGCTCATTAAACAAAACTTTTTATTCTTTTCAAAGACTATAGGAACTACAAAACATGAAAGAATGTCTTTATATTCTGTGAGATCGATTTTGACATTCTCTTGATGAGACTATGGAATAAAGTTATAGCACGGGAAAATGGCACCATTAGTTCATTATTCTATGAGATCGTTTTTTGAAGCCGTTCAATAAACTCGCAGATCGTGTTTTATCGGGTCTAAAACCACTCGGCTACGCCTCGTGGTTTTAAACCCGATAAAACACTCCTGCTCGTTTATTAAACAGTACTTTAATGCTCAAAACACCAGCATGAGATGCCTGTGAATTAGCTCGGCTACTTTATTGGCCTGAGTCAGTCTATGGCTCGAAAAATCCTGTAATTGCCTGTCTCCAAGGGCTAGTAAAACTTTGCATTGGGCTAACGAAAAAATGGAAATGTCTTAGCCCAACAAACTAGAACACTGCTACAAAACGCCCATAAATGGGCCCAAGAAGCCCATAAATAGCAATAACAATTATGTGGGAACAAGATTAGTAATTTTCATTTGGAATTCTTTCGTATTTCTGATACTGTGTATCTGTTAAATTTTCATTAAAACTCTTATATTGTGACGAAGTGTAGTAATGCAGATAATGTATGTATCAACGTTGAATAGGCTAGTATTTGCATAGAATGAGAAAGGGTTATATGCACGCTGATCTCATCGTGTGCTTGGGGTGCCTGTGGAAATATCCATCCGTAGCAGGTCCTTTGATTGCACATCATATTTTCTAAGAAAAGAAAGCTTGCGAAATGCGGATCGAACACGGATCGAAAGAAGAAACAACGAAAACACCGGGCTGGGGTATTTGCTAGCCCATGGCTACAAAGACTTTACAGAAAAATTGCCAGCCCTGGCCTCATGAACGGAATCGAAAGAAAATTTTACAATAACTGAGCGAATTCTCGCGCGCTGATTGGCTAATTTTTATCGTCAATAAGAGGACAGACGGATGAAACACGTAAAGCTGACGCAATCAGCAAAAGTTTTGTCAAACTTTTTAGTGCTGAGTTCTTGATGAGGCGAGAATTGTACCACAAATCTAGTAGTGGTCAATGAGAAATCATCTAAAATTTATGGGTTAAAAACTGAAGAAACCATTGCAACCTTAGAGCAAAAAGATGAGGATGTTTATTGTGGATTCAGACCTGAAAATCGGTGGTGAGCGGGAATTTGTGCTGTCGATGAAATTAAGCTGAACCGTGTTTTAACGGATTATTTTGTAAACAGTTTTCACTGGATTAAAGGTTAGTTGAGCAATTCGAATTTGTCCTTGTATTTCCGACTTATTCTTACTAAAGTTTTAATTTACGAGCCTGTGATTCTCCGAATTACAGCGATGAAATTCAGATTCTGCGGCAATCGCATCTTCCATTGACTCTAGATAGCATTTCTTTCCTTCGTTTGAAAATCAGTTTTGGCTTTTTGTTATTGTAAAAAACAAATTGACGTCAGTTTTTTATGCGTCTGTCCTCTTATAATTGATGATAAATTTCGTCATAACATTGTCAAAGTTTGTTGTAGATCTACTCGCCTGCGGCTCGTGAATCTACAACACTTTGACAATGTTATGACGAAATTTATCATCAATAAGAGGACAGACGCATAAAAAACTGACGTCAATTTGTTAAGTTGACAAAACTCACCGATTTCCTTTTGTTATTGCTTAAAAATGAGCCATAATGTCCGTCTACCCCGCCCGATAGTGGCGGGATTTACGCTCTTCCAAGTCATTAAAAATTTCCACAAATACAGACTCAATAAAAGTGCATTATAGTTCAGTGGCGATCAAAACGAAAGCGTCGGTTGAACCCTTAATAACATTTGTTTTCACTTTCACCTGCTTTAATTTATACAACATGAAGAAGGCGAAGCAGAGAATTGTATTCACTGTGAATAACCAACCTATACAATATGTATTAATGATGAATGATGCTTAAAGCATTACTTTCAGTGTTGTACCAAACACATCTTTTCTCAAATAAGCTAGATGATAAGCTTGATTATTTTTAAATCGATTTCTCGTGAAAGCGAAAGTATTGCAGTGCATTGCTAAGGTACTCGTATTTCCCGTTACAAACCGTCTACTTTAGCCCAAATATATGTCTCAATGAAAGTACTTACCTTTGATCTGCTTTATCTAGCTTTCTGTCGTAAAGAGAAACAGCCTGCGATGATCGGTTAATACAATGTTGCGTCGAATGTCCACTGTAGTGTCTGCCTCCCAACGAACAGGTTACTTCCGGCTTGAGTCTCACCGGTAAGACTGGGAACGGGAAACCGATCTCTACTGTGTGTAAGCAACACTAAAGTAACACCTTAGCAACAACGAACCCATCCGTGCAAATTTTAATAGTAATTTTTCCTTCGGTTGAATTCTGCGTAAAACTTCTGTGTTTCGAGGTCTTTGCCATCAATAATGGACAGAAAAGCCACCGTTTTTTTTTTACCACAAGAAGCTTACTATTCCTAGGTAAGCTTATGAAGCATGGGTGAAAGTTGTCAAAATCGTTAATGGCTGGCTTGGCCCCGTTCGGACGAGACGACCAACCTTTGCTTGAAGTTAAAATTGTGGGTGGAAAGCAAGTTGAAGTCGCAGTTGATAGATATGGAAAGCCGCTAAAGCATAGAAGTGACAATAATCAGGCAGGATCGAGCTTCCAAGGCCAACAGCATGGACGAAGTTCTTCGGTTTTATCGACAGCAAGCTCTGAGAAATCGTCCGTCGTATCTGCTCCTCCGTGGGCAAACAAAAATGACACACCGCCGAGAAAGATTTTAAAATCGCTGGAAGACCCAGGTGATCATCGTAGTAACTCTCTTGAAGGCTTAAGGAAATTTTCGTCTCCAAGTTCTCCCCCAGTTTTACCGCCTATCAGAAAAAATCCAGGTGTTGATGCTGACAAAACCAGAGATTTAACTTCCAGAATAAATGCAGTACTTTTGGGATTTGATACTTCGAAGCTGAAAGATGCTTATCTTAACTTTGCAGGGTTCGATTCAACTTTGACAGGCTTTGTTTCTGCAGATCAAATCGAGAGGGAATTTTTCAGGCTGCAAATTCCTGTCAGAGGAGAGCTTTTGAATGAATTGTCAGCCGTATTTATGTCTGCTCACAGGCCAAACTGGATAAACTACGAACAGCTTTTGAAATTTCTAAGTAACGCAGTACAGCCAACTGTCACAAGAGAATTTCACATCCCACAGCTTGACTTATCATCTAACCCAGGTGACCGACTCCAGCAAAAAATGTCAAAAAGCTCTCCCAGGGATACCAACTTGCCGTTAAAACCAAATCAGCTATCGCCAAGAGGTGACGAAATGCCGACAGGTCGACAGAGTGCCATAGCTACGAAGAAAGCTTTCCAAGACAAGCAAGACGCTGAAATTTTGTTGCAAATGGAACAAATGCTAAAAGGAATTGATCATGCCACAGGACATGTACTAGCCTTGCGGAGAACTTTAGAGGAACAAGATGTAGCAAGAGCAGAATTTATATCATCTCAAAAGGTAGTTTCATGATGTCAAGTCATGCATGAGGTCTTACCAGATGGGGGGCTTGGCCTAAATGTTGGTTGTGAGTTCACATCTGATGAGACTGATTGGATTTTTTTCATAAATACAAATTATACTGTATTATGAGAAATGTTATTAACTCGCCAAAATAAGCACTTCTGTTGAAAAAGCACTTTGTTTCCATTAGAGATATGATTGCAGATGATCACAGCATTATAGAAATTAATGACTCAGTCTATTGTACACAGTTGCAAAGAGCTGTGTTTTCACATAATCACAAGAATTGCAAATGATTGGAAAACAAAGTGATCTGTTCTACCTGCATATATTTAGGTCAACAGAATTGACAGAATGTGTACATTATGGGGTGGGTTTCAATAAGAATCAATCACCAACAATCAAAAACAATGGTTTTCATTATGTCATCAACAATAGCAACTGATTGCAGATGATCGCTTAAGAAAGAACATCATGATCAAGTCTGATCACAAGCAATCGCATAATCGCATAAGTTTATTTCTGTGTGATTTTTGATTTTGTGATTGTCTGGGATTGTGTGGGATCATCATTTGGGAAGCCAGCCTTTACAAAGATGGGGCATTATACACAAAACTACTTTTGCAACTTGTCTCAACTTCTCTTGCAACAGCCCGGAGTCCTTTACTTTTGTCTTTGGGCCAGCCAACAACTTAATCTGAATATGGGCTTCCTTTCGGATTTCACCTATAGCCATCACAGCTCCGTCAACCCAACTGACGAATACATCATTGGGGGTGTGGCAAGTTGTTGTACTGCACCCATTAATCACTGAGCTTGCAGTTTCCATAATCAAGCTGGTGTTATGGGATGGGGTGATTAGCCCCACACCCAACTCCCAACCAGGAGGGGCAGGGTTTTTCTGTCGAGTTTTCCTTCACTTAGTCACAGATTCCAGTTAGTTGAAGGCGCCGCCTTTTGCCACTGCCGCTCAGCTGCTAAAAGTATTACCAGGGGCTATGAGACAAGGTCATGCAACATATGACTTCCCTGGTAGAGCCTGTGTGTTGCAGTGCAAGGGCATTTCCCAGCATTTACAGGGAAAGCATTGGTGACACTTGCTAACCCCACTGGGACCCATTAATAATAATAATAATTATATTAAGGGCATTTTACATAGTCTCAATGCCCTTACAATACTTAAAGGAAAGTTAAAAAATCTAGCAAAAAAGAAAACCAACACTTAATCCCCAACAGCCTGGTGTTACTTAAAAAAATTGTCTCTTTTTTTTTGACATAGGTTCTGTTATTGAGAAAAATATGCCAATAGCAACCAGTAGATGTTGTTAGGAGAAGAGTTTGTTTCAAAAAAGGGTCCGAAACAAGCAAAATGAGAGCATCTAAATATAACTAATTTTATTAAATAAATGATTTTTTTATGACTTCAGATGTTTAACACAACTTTTAATTTTCTCTTCAGTTAAAGACAATCTGCTTGCGGCATCACATTCCTTTCAACAATTCCTTATTAGACAAGATCATCAACCGACTTGACAGATATAACTCTGGAAAAGTGAGGTAGGGAGTAAACATTTATAATAATAATTCATTTCCAATGCCACCATCATCATCATTGTTGTCACCATCACCAGGTAATGTATGGGCAAGGCTTGGATGAAACTCAGTGACCAAATAAACCCACTGGATTATGTGCCTCAGCATGTGGTGCCATGTTGGGAATGGGTGGGGGGGGGGGGGGGTGGGGGCTAAGGCCTGTACCGCAAGGACGGCGTAGGGTTGGCACATTGCACATTGTCCTGAGGCCAAGTCCAGCCAGCCAGTCCAGCAAGAGAACAGTAGGCCTCCACCCTAACAGAGCTCCAGCACAGGGCTAAAGGATGCATTACCCTTAAATTGAGTGTCTAAAAATGCTTTGTCGACTTTCATCACCTCCCACATCGTGACTGTCCAGTTAAAAATGTGGCATTTCGAGTTAATGTTAAAAATTTGATGTTGTTTTATCTCATTGCAGCTGGATAGAATTCATGTCCTTTGTTGAGCGAGCCCTGCCTCTTCCGGCACCAAGCGTTGCTTCAAGCCACAGTCAAGATAGAGATGGTGGGCGTGGTCTAGAAACACCACCCTCAAGGCCAGTGTGGGAAACAAGACAGCCCCTGAAAGGTGTCAGCCAAGAGGGGCGGTACCCAGCACATGATGCTAGTCTAGATTCACAGGATATGTATCAGGAACAACAAAATATTTTAGGTAACAAAATTATTACTGTAAAATCCCTATTATCAGCCATTTCCCCTTTACTGGCTCAGAAGCCTCCCCTCTCACAGGCCCATCTGCAAACTAACAAAACAAAAAACTAGAAACCCTCTCCCTAGTTTTCTTTGTTTCATATCTTTACTAAAGTAGACTCACGATATCTCGGACACAAAGGAAATAAAAAATTGTTGGAGATGGCCAATAGCCCGTTGGGGGGAGGGGGGGGGTACTTTGGTATATTAGTCACAGGGAGGTGCAAATGACAGCAAATGTTATACCCCCAAAAAGTCCCCGAATAGAAGTGGACCCATAAACGTTCAGTAGCCCAGCACATAGTCTGAAAAAAGTCCTTTTTATCCGCATAAAAAGGAAAAATTGAGGTTGTCTGAGACAGTTTAATGCCTCCACCTTTCTTTCTTTCTTTCTTTAGTAAAAAAAATGTACCAAATATTTATTTCACTGATCTGGACAATTTTCTAATTTTGTAGTGAAACAGTTGGAGGAGCAAAAAAGAGGAGGTAGTGTCAATAGACAGCAAAGAGATTCTCAGCTGCCTAGTCTAAGAGATCGGAGAAGTGAAGGGCGGCAGCTTTCAGAGGGGAGTAGTGATGGAGATTACATCATGTCACAAGAAGAAGCAAAACAACTTGAAGAGAAGCGTGAGGAGTTGTTGAGAAGCCAACATGATCTGATCGAGCAAAAACGGCACATTCAGAAAGAACAAGAGCAGATTGACCAGATTATACAGAAGCAGAAAGAGAAGTTGTACGGTAGCGACAGAGATTACGGTCCTCCACATTACTTTGAGGAAGAGAGTAAGGTCAAAAGATTTATGAAGCTGGCAAATGCATTATATGTCTGTGATCAGGATCAAACAGGTTAGTAATATCGTGAGATCAAAATGTTACCTCTCTTCAGATGTTCCATACCGTCTTTAAAATAATTTGGTTTTGAGAAAGACATGGCCAACCAAAACAACCTGTATGCTTGATCATGTATTGATACTCTGAGGAGAAATTAAATATTGGTCACTAGAATTATTTGTCTTATTCCCATCAACACAGTGAGCCCTGGGCCCTAGTTGATCAGGGTCTGGAAGGGGGGTGGGGGGTCCTGATCCCGCATTCCCGCTCCTTTTTCACGAGAATCCCGCATCCCGCACTTTTTTCATTGCTATCCCGAATTTCGTTTTTTCTTTCCTAGAAATACATTTAAAGACTAATTTCTGCAAAAGCTAATAAATTTAAGATGTAGATTGGACCTTTTCATTGATATTTTGTGGTCGCCTGGTTGATTCGCTTTTGCCGCTATAACGTTTATTTGGGTCGTGACGATTTCCCGAATTTCCGACAGACAAGCAACAAAATCCCGCATCCCGTGCCCAAATTTTGGCGAATCCCGCTTCCCTGGTAGCAGTCAAATCCCGAATCCCGTCAAGATATTTTTCGTTTTCCCGCATCCCACACCGTATTTTGGTCAAATCCAGGATCCCGAGAATACCCTTCCAGACCCTGGTTAATAACTAGCTATTATTTGATGAGGCTCATTGGATATGAGGGGTTATTGCACTATACACCAATCCCGAGTAATGTCACAAAGAATGGTAGGATGACAACAATAATGAATATAAACTTTGACAATTACACTTGAACACAGAACCACATAATAGACTTGGTGTATAGAGCAGCACCCATGGTGACTGCCAAGTTGCTTTATGATTGTTTTGTTAAGTTCTCAACTTTAGGAAACGTTGTTGACTTTTTAGGGCACATTTTGGGCAAAATCCTTTTTTCAACTGAGGCAAAAGGTTTAACTAGTAAATGCCGTGTCATTTACCAGTGAAGGGTTGAGATTTTCATTTTTTCCTTTATTCTTATCACGTCTTTGCTTGCTCTTTGAAATTATATCACTACTATATCACGGCGGTTTTAGTATGACGATTCAATTGCAAACTGCTCTAGTCAACACACGCTCCCTAAATAACTGTGAGTTATTTCGTTTTTTAAAACTGTTTCCTTTCTTCTTAAGAGCGTCACGTGAGCTGGTCAAAAGAAGTCATTACGATTGATGGAGACATTGTCCTTACTCTTCACAGGTCTAATTGACGCCGGCGACGCACGCAGACTGCTGAATAATTACAATCTTGTCAATCAACTGGACTTTTCTGCTGAGTTGATTGAAAACTCGTTAAGAAGTTGTTCAACGACAGATAACAAAGTTAGTGTAGATGATTTAATAGATGAACTTAAAGGACACATTTAGAGAGTATTTAATCTAGTTTACCGGTGTGAATGGTAGAACTGATTTAGATGGAACAACGTTTTCACTTTACGACACACCTTCAAATTGCGTCATGTAAAACAGATCTACAAATTGTAAGTGAGAACCTTTATGTGTTGTAGGCGTATCAAGCATTTCACATGTGACAGTGTTAAAGCATTTAAGGTTGGAGCCTCCTTTTGTGACTGTGTATACGTTGTGCGCATCACGGGATGGTCCGAGAAACTCGGGGTTTTATACACGGTACCTCCTATAATACAAAGGTATTTTGCGCGGTTTGGGGCCACGTGGGAAAAGCGGATATTAGCAAAGGCTATTGGAATCCAAAAAAAGAAAATTGGGGATAGCCACTCATTTTCCACAAACAGTTAAACTTCGATCTGGAAAAGAAATGCCGTTATGGTTACGGTGTTTTAAAGCTTTGTAGAATTATTGTTTTGGGCCAATTCATCTAAGAAAAATAGTGACAAATATGAAAACATTCCTAGTTTACAGTGGTAAAGAGTTCGCAAAGAAATCAGCCTTTTTTCGTGTTCAATGTTAACGTAGAACAGACGGTGGTTTCTATGTATATGTTGTGGTTCAATTTTATCTGTGGTTCAATTTTTATTTTCCTTTGTTTTTCCTTTGTTTTTCCTTTGTTTTTAACTCATTATCACACATTACCATACACAAAAACAAGGGAAAATAAAAATTGAACCAAGGATAAAATTGAAGCACAACATATACAACGGTAGCTCTTGCATGCTCTTGTTATGTCTTACTATATTCTTTAGTACCTCTGTTAATTTATTCCCCATTGATTTTCGTGCAAAAATTCAAGTTACTTGTGAGGTCGTTAGATTCAGAACTCTGCGTTAGTGTCTGAATTACACACGTTAGCTGATTACATATTTTGCTCATTTCCATGACATGATAAATTATGTATGTACACATTACCACACTCTTCGTACGTTAACTTCACGCGTTATATATATGAAATTCAGGGTTGTTGAAAACAGTGAGTTTTAGGGGGTAAAAATTGCATTTACATTTACCCATCCTCGTTTTTAGGCAGGAAAGTTCGTAAATGAATTTCAACAAAAGCCTGCGAGCAATTTCCTTCTCGGAAAAAAATACTTATTAAAAAATACTTGTTGAAGCCCTGTGTACTACCTGGGCAACGATATGATTGACGGTGAAAAATATTCCATTTATGTCATGTTGACATATTCTAAAGGATTTTGAAACTGTAAAGAGTTTTCGTTGTTTGAAAGAGTCGAGATGCAAAGATGTAAATGTTTGAAGGACTGGTGTGTAAATAAAGATGTAAATAGTTAAAGTCAAGTATTTTAATGTGTTATGGCGAAAGAATAAAGTGAGCGCTACATCAGTCGATTGTTCATTGCAAAGATACCGCATTAGTCTACTCGAGAGTTAGGAACCGATTACATGAAGCTACATGAACGTGCAGGATAATTCATGAAAATGCTAAATGAAAGATCGAAAGTTTAATTTACGCAATGTATTTGTCTTGTTGGAGCCGTTAGGGACGTTAAGATTGGGATACGAGTAAGAGATTGAGGACGACTTCCCGGGAACAATTTCAAAATTCAAACCATTTACGTTCTCAGGAAGTCTGTGATCTTCTCGCGCTAAAAAGAAAAGAAAAAAGAAGAGACAGGCCCGGCCAGGGGTTTGGTGTATACGGTATCTAGGGTGTTTTTTTTTTTACCAAGGTATCCGGTACTCATTTGCCAAAATTTTCAGGTATAGGGTATTCTGTATTACAATAATTTTAGGTATTTGTTATCACCGTTTTTGCGTTTTTAAGGTATATTGGTATCCGACTACCCCCTGGCTGGGACTAAAGAGAGAGACTGCTCGCACTTCATTCCCGCTTGGGGCGATGTCGCAGCTCTTACAAGGTCTTCTCTGATTTGCTGAGAAAACAATACACCAAACAACAAAACAATGGACCCTAGCCCCGAAAACAATAGAGCTGCGTGATACCAAGGTCCAATGAAATTAGAGGTTGTTAAGAGCTGCGGGGCTACTCCCCACTTGTCTGCCTCTGTGTTGCTGACCAGTGCTGAGCGGAGGCTCCAGGAAGGAGACTGGTATGCGATGAGATGACGTAAAGCCTGTGAACCAAACTTGAACACTCTAAAAAACTTGTCCTCGTACCCCTGTGGGGTTGGGGGGGGGAGTACCCCTTGAAATCTTTGGCGGGTGGCGTTCGGCCCTCTTCTACCGGATGTACAATTTTCATACCTGACTCTTGCAGTCAATTTCACAGCTATGTGCAGACCCCAGTTTTCAACCCTAATTCACCCGTCAGGATTATATTCACCCAATAATCACAGATATTCTGTTTTTCATGATTGTTTATATTTCGGGAAGATAGTATCAAAACCGACAAATCGTGATTCGCCCATGGTGACGAAATGATGGAAATTTGAGCATGAAATGACAACGCAGAAAATACTAACTTCCCAGGATATAAGCAATCATATTTTTAAGAACTAAAAAATCTGCAACTTTCCTGTGGCTATGGGTTAATCATGACTGGCGAACCATAGCAGGCTAATTACACTTGAAAAGACCTGGGAGTGTACACAGCAGCGAAACCGGCTGCAAAAGTTTCCTATTTCCAAGCTTAAATGGCAAATCCTATCCTATCAACTAGACCAGTCGGCGAAACATACCCAGTTTCAGACCCAAACTCGCTCAAAAAACCACACCCTTTTGCGGCGACAATGCCAGTATAGTCCAGGGGCGCTTTCCATTCAACCAAAAATTCCGGGTGGGGAGGCAAATGGAACTGAAATTTTCGAGAATAAAGTTCCGGAATTTTGGGTATACCTCGCGAGGTTGTCCTAACGTTCCGGAAAATCGGAACAACCGGAAAATTCGGAAATTACTGTTCCATTCGAAAAAATTTCGGTTTCCAGTAACTCTCTGTCGTAAATTTCTGGAAATTTCCGTTCGAAACTGAATGGAACAGTTCGGTCTACCTGGGCTGGTATCACCGGCCGGAAAATTTCCGGATTTACTGTTCCATTTGCCACAACAAATTTTCGAAATTTCAAACCGGAATTTTTGGTCGAATGGAAAGCGCCCCAGAATATATCTAATATTATTCAGTGGAGTACGTACACCCCCACCCTCCGCCCCATCCCCGCCCTTCTGACTCGTACTCAAATCTAAGACCATCTGGAGTCCCCCAACTTCCAAATTCAGCTCCGCTCATGCTAGTCTCCTACGCAGCCGTTTTAAGTGTTGTCATGCAACGCTCTCGTGCATGCATTATGTACTTAAATACAATAATCCCGAAAAATTGCTTAAAAATCTAAATAAAGTTCTAAGAATCTCACAATTTGTTTTTTAAATCTCAAAAGTAGGCTTGTGTTTCACGTACCGGGATCACCAATTTGTTAAGTAATACTTTAAGAACATAATCTACACTATATCACCAATTCAATATCACTCGGCCACTATGTCACTGTTCCACCGTATTCTACTTTACCATCTTGTATCACCAATTGGTGGTACAGTATAGATAATGTTTAACAAATTGGTTATCCTGGTATACGAAACACAAGCCCAAAAGTACCACTAAAAGACCTGTAGTTTTCAAGTAGGTCACTATTTATGGGGGTCTTCTGACGGTCTTCCTCCTGAATGGGACCAAGTAACAGCGGAGAACGCCCCCCCGTCGGGATAGGTGCTTCCACCATGTTTTCCTGTCAACCAACTAGAACAGAACGGGCATGCCGGCAGTCAAATTCGGCTACAGAGTACTCCTATTAAAGGTTTATCTTATCAAATACCTATAACCAGCGGATTCTGTTGTCTCTTGTTATCGTTTTGCATTTGTGTTTGTTTTGGTGAGGAATTGAAACTTTTATTCCCATCTCTGATTACTATCTAGTTTGTTTTGATATCCTGAGCCCAGTTTAAATAAATGATCATCAGATGTCCAACAACTCAGTGATAGCTACGTGGAGTTCATCTTTGCGCACAATTAGCGTCCCTTTAACCCTTTAAGCCTCAATAGTGATCAGCATCAAATTTCTCCTTAACATATCAGTGCATTATAACACATAAAGGTCATGAGAATTGGGGAGATGATCACCAAAGATGAATTGCCTTGATGTCTTCACAAGTTCTCCCAATTAGTAGTCAATGAAATGTATGGAGACCAGTAAAGAGAACTTGAAAAATGATGACGGGGCTTAAAGGGTTAAAAGAGAATACTTTATCCGCTCTATTGTGAAATGGTTAGAATACTTCTCACGTCAATTTTGAACTAACTGGCTTAACTTTTTTTAATCTGTCCTAAAAAACGCTTAAAATTTGTATAATTTCTTAAGTACACGCAGAAAAACACTATCCCCTTGTGTATTACAGAATTGGGAGTTTTAAAGGGTAATTGTTAGCCCCATGGGAAGGATAGACCACTGTTTTAACATACCAAGCGATATTCCATGAGCGTGCATGTAGAATACGAAATTTGTTTACCAAGAAGGTTGACAAGTTATGTCTAGATGCAGGAATGTTATGACTCAGACAATCTAGGTGTACAGATTATGAGTGTGTTGAACAAGGTGGAGTAGAAATTTCGTGAACGCGGGCACGACATGTGGAATGGATCGAAAGAAGAACAGATGGCTGCGAATAATGTACACAGTATGACGGCTGACAGCGAGTTTATAAATCCGTCTAAGACTCTAGGAACTCCAGCGAGTAAACTTAGGAAGTTCGGGCTGAAAAGAAGTCACTCTTGGACAGACTCGGTGAGTCGCATAAGGAAACGAAAAAGCCTCTTTAAGAGGTCATCCAGTTCATCAAGTTTAAAAGGTATGTTCAGTGTAAATTTTACTTGAACCTCTAATTTCAACGCGATCTTTTTCAAGCCTAAAGCTGTAGTACTTTTACTTAAAACAACTGTTTTCCTTCGTCCCTAGGCTGAAAAAATCCTTTGTTTCCTTGCAATTATATAAAAACAAGAAATCATGCAAACGAACGCGCGCGAACCGTCCGTTCTTTTCTTCTACAGGAGCCCAGGTTCGGTGCCACAGGCAGCCTACCGCACGCGCAGGCTATCTGGCGCTATTTTCAGTTTTCGATCATCCTCCATCTTCCTTGGGATTGATAACCAGTGAAGGACTCCTTTCATTCAGGAATTATCCTCCTCTTGCAGAGCTTCGGCCTTTTGAAAAGATGTGATGACTTTTAAAGTAGGTTTCAAATAACTCAAATAGTGAGGAATATACACGAAAAATGGATTAATAATTACTCACCTATCTATCTACCTATCAGTCAGTAAATTTATCGATCGATCGATGAATCGATCAAACAAATCAATACTAGTGAATCGATCGATTGATCGAACTATCGGTCAAACAATCAGTCAGTAGATGATTGCAGTCGATAATCGATCAATCAATCAATCAATCAATCAATCAATCAATCAATCAATCAATCAATCAATCAATCAATCAACCAACCAACCAACCAACCATCCTACCAAGCAAATCAATCAAACGAAATGGTCAGAACTACACCGTGACTACCTGATCTATCATTTATTGTGTCAGTAAATATACCACAAAACCAAAACTAAATAGACATCCAAAATGATGGCAACTTGTGGAAATTCGTACAATTGGATCAATTCGTGCAAAGTGACAGCAATCAAAGCTTTCTTTTCTAATTTCTTTTTCTGGTGACCCTTTCAGTTCCGCCGAAAAACACTGAGTTGTTAGAAGTTTCTGTGGTATTTACGAGAGGGCTCTAACTGAAAGTGTGCCAATTTAGATGAAAACTATTGAGCAGTCCTTTCCTGTGCCGGTGCTGTACAAATATTACCCTGTACTAGGTGCACGCACTCGAAAGTGTTACAGGAAATCCCAGTGTTTATGTCTGACACTGAAATGAAAGCTACTGAGCAGTTCTTTCCTGTGGCTTTGTTCATTGTTCTGTACAGGGTGGTTTCAACTTTCTAGCCTGTGCACGAAATCCTGAAGTGTGATCATGCAAACGAAAGCTACTGAGCAGTGCTTTCCTGTAGTACTATTTATTATGCTGTGCAAGGTGGTTCTATCTTTTGAGTCTGCGGATGAAGCCTTAAGTGTGGTTCTAATAAAAGCTATTAATAAGTTTTTCCTATAGCGTTATTCACGCTATTCACACTGTACGTGTTTGCCTGCGAATAAAATCTTACTGTAGGACCATCCTTTGTTGAATGTATAGTCGGCTAACTTGAGTGGCGCTGCTTTTATTTTGCGATATATATGTTCCCCTTAATGTCGAAGCTTATAGATCCCCTGTAGTCAGTTGTCATCACTTGTATATTGTTAACCGACAACAGTATAAAGCTTGCTTTTCTATCCCTCAGACATATACGTTTTTTTTTAGTGCCATGAAAATCTTGGCTGGTCGATTCTTTCTGTCCTTTTTTTAATTTCGTTTTTTAGGTACATTCACGGATAAGTGATACACTGACTGAAGAATTGCTTTTCGAATTTATACGTCTCAATCAACCCTACCGCTTTTTATGGCAAAAACTAACTTGTTAACAAAGAAATGTTGTGTTTATAGGTAACTCTGCAATAAGTGATATTGAATCAGTGTTTCCAGCCTGTGGGGTGTTTAGCATATTGTACGTTGCATAAAGGAAATACTTCTAATAATCACACTTTTAAGACATAAAATTTATCTCTTCACTTACAGTACTCATATTTAGTTCTTCAAACTGTTTTATCAACAAATATTTTGTTGGATTTCCTTTGTGTGTGTGTGTCACAGACCCCCTCAAATAGAATGGTATTAAAAAATAAACATCTGAAACTTATGAAAACCCTCTTGTCTGAAACAGCGTTGTCGTCATAAGTCTGACAAAATTACTACATAAACATGAAAGAAATATTTGTTGAATTTCTTTATCTTTTTGAAACAGGAACCCATGATCTCTCTTTCTGTCCAAAAGTCAATTAGTAATCTTAAGGTAAATTTAATGATATGTTATAAAATACCGTAGTTATTTTTTTCCCGTGATATGTTTTTGGAAGAAAAAGTGTATTCCGCAGTTAGTAAATTTATTCACTATAATTTATGCTATTTGTCCACGTGACTAAGCCTCAGGCTTCACCGCTGCTTGTCAATCAAAGTTGGAGCGTAATGGCATTCGCCAAACACAAAGTAGGTAGAGTGAAGTTTTCGGATCTTTTGACTTATGGAAGTGTTAAATTTTGACCTCATACGGTCTTCAACGTCGATCATCTTCCTTCTTTGCATAATGGTGCGATAATGCAGGCGTGAAAGTCAGCGGGGCGGGATTTTTTAGGCTTTGAAATGAGCTCGTCCGTGAAAGCAATATTTCTTCCTTCCACCAAGAAGAAACAGCCAAAGCCCGGATCCTCTGGAACGCCGCCAGCTCCAAATGCACAGTCGCTGCAGCATCAGCGACCATTGACGCCGGTTTGTAGCTTTTAAGTTTCTTAGCTTTTCTGTGGTGCAGTCTGTGTTGTTTCAAGTAGGGCGCTGATGTAAGAAATTGTGTTTTGTTATTCTCAAGGAAACCGTACGAAAGCAACCTCCGTCAAGTCCAAGCGACACTTTAGCTATACGAGCGATTCACAACCAGCGAAGTTCTTCGCCGATTCCCTCGCCGATACAAACTCGGAGGACGAATTCTAGCGATGCAAGCTCGTTGGCATGGGATAGCAGTGTTCAACTCAGTCAATCTGTGCCTGATTTAAGACTTGGGATTCGCCATGTTCGAAGTACAAGTCAACCGAGCAAACCTGTAACATCAGCTCCGCACAGAGAATCATTTTCGTCCGTCACCTTTCCAGATCGCAGTAACTCGGTGAATAGCGAATCTAGCTATTACACAGAGGCGGCAGAAGCGCCAATGATCCTTCAAGAAGACATAATAGCTTTAACATTCCACGTTCGTAGCTTTTCAGAAGCCTTGAGCTCTCTGCGAAATACTTTTATTGAATGCGAAGGTAAGCTTAAAAGTTTACAAGTTTATGTTTACGATAGAACTAGCCGTTGTGTAGTTGTATAAAGTCAACTTTCTTTTATTCGCCCTTGTTTAACATGTAATTAGATAAACTGCACCAAAACATACTTTGCTATTTATATTCTAGTGCGATTTGAATTCGATCCTTTCTCTAGGAAATATTCGTGTAAATCAGGATACACGCAATTTGAGCCAATTTAAGCTTCGAAAGTCTCTCTTTGCTAATTAAAATTAGAGGGTATTTGAACGATAAAACGTTTGATTGGTTTTAATGCGATTATTGAGCATTTTTCTCCCTCAAATTATGTGCAAGGATAGTAGTGATATGTTGCATGAAAATAATGTTTTTATTTTAGATGCGATCTCGAATTGTGTATGTCACGGAATTTTTGGTACGAAGCATTTTTAAAGGAAGTTCTGTAAGCTTATGGTTTTCAGCAAACTTTTTCTTTCGAAAAAACTAAAGATTAGGTATTTGATTTCCCCTTTAATACTGGGTGTTCTAGTCTTGTTTTTTGTGTTAAAATTATTTAACAAATCATGGTGTTTTGTGGTTTGTTTGTGGTTTGTTGGCTAAATTCTTGGAGAGTGGAATAGCAAATCAACCTCGTAAAAGTACATGCAAGTTCTCGCGTGATTTTGCTTTTACATTTTATTCCCTTTTTTCACTCCTCTGTATGTTATTCGTTTTTACTAATTTCTGATCTGTGGTTTTTATCTCTGTTTCGTGCTACATATCCTGAGAATTAGGAAGTATATATTGACTTAAAAAATTTATTGAACTATGTCTTTGTTACAGCTGAAATGTGAGCTTTCAATGTATGCTTTATTTTACAGTGAAATTGGTTAAGCGGGATAAAAAGGGAGATAAAATTAGTGAAAAGCTGATCTTGTTTTTTGTGATCAAAGCTTTTGGAAGATCTCTCACAAGGCTTGTTGGTCAGTCACTGATATTGGTCAGCTATGAGGTTATCCTAATTCATCAAATGTTTTCGTTCTTTTGGCGTTTTTTTCCTCAAATGACAGTTTAGGAATGTTTGTTTTGGAGCTGACTGTCTAAACTTCATTTGATTTGATTTGTAATAGTCATTTATAGAACAAGCACATGGACTTTGTGGTGAATGTTTACTTTTTCGTGAATACCTTAATTACTAATGCTGGTTTTACTAGCGGCAACTTTGATTGAAGTGTAGCAGAGATTCATTGTACGGAAAATCTCTGGCAAGCATGGAAGGCAATCTGAACATGAGCTACATAAGTATTATGAAAACAAACACACTTTTCTTATCCCGTTTTCATCTGAACTTGTGGACATAAGGGTAATCAGAAACATAAGAAACTGGAAGCATTTTAATTTCCTTCTTCTTGTGTTTAACCCCCATTTCCTTGTATAATAGCCAGCGGCAATTATTTTTGTCAGGCCAAAAGGGGAAAAGGGACTCAAAATTCAATGGGGATAATGAAATTAATTATTTCTTGCAAGGAGCTCTTAGAGCTTTCTGCGAGGAGGATTACATTTACAAGGTGTGAGATGACTAACAAAACTCTGGCTTAATCAATATAAGAGCTTGTGAAAGGGTGTTATTTGTAGTAACAGGGGAATGATTTCTACAGCAGATCATGAAAGGTGGTCACCAATTAGAGTTGATTAGCAATGGGAAATGGTCTCTAACGAGAAATTCTAAATTATATGGTTTTAGATTGAAAGCTTATTAAGACTGAATTATTTTTTCTGTGCAAATTAGAAATCTTGAACCTTTTCACTGAGCTTTGAATTACTTGAGACAAGCTATTTGAGCAAACAGTGTAGCCAAGTGGTATCGTCCCTGTCTGTTTGTTTACATTTCTGCAAGTTGATCTCTCAGTCAATGGGTAGCCATGAAAATTGACTTACCAAAGTCAAGTAGGTAGTACAAACGGTTCACTTTAGGAAGATGGTTACGGACGGTGCTACCTTTTGTTACTGCACGTACGTTCTACGCATCTCAGGTCTGGTCTGAGATGTTAGGATTAATTAAGGAATTTGCCTGCTAATAGAACAGTATTTTTGCGTGGTTTATGATTTGGTGGAAAAACCAGAACTCAGCAAGGGCTATCAAAATACAAAAAGAAAACTGGGGTAACCGCGCATTTTTCAGAGATAATTGACCTTAATTTTGGAAAGAAAATGCCATACGTTCTTTGTGTTTGAAAGCTTTTTCAGAATTATGGTTGCTTCATCATCTATGAAACATATGTGGTTACCCACATTTTTCTTTTTAAATTCCAATAGGTCTTGCTAAGATCTGCTTCTTCCCCATAGTCATAACCTTTGCAAAAACATTTCTGTATTAGGAGGCACCATCCTTAACGTTACTGTCATACGACTGGTTTGGATGTGTCTTAGTCGTTTCTTTTGACATCTCTCCAACCAGTCGCTTAACACTTCAGACTTTGTAGCATTTATTATTCTAGCCACACATGGTCTGCGGTCTCTCCCAGAAAGGCTTAAAAAATTTAAGTAAAATTAATGTTTTGAATCAGCTCTCTTAATCCCCATGGAATCAGTGAATGTTGTTCACTGTTCTACCTTTTCTTAATATTTTGAAATGCCATAGAATTTCACTTCTTTTAGCTCCAAATAAGAATTCTTTAAAAATTGTCTCAGAGTGTTAGCAAGCTCTTGTGTTAAGGGACCATAGTATGATGATAGTTGAGATCTCTCAAGAAATAAATAGTAAAAATGTGTCTCCAATTACAGCGTTTATGGTACTTCAAGAAAGCTTTGAGACTAATGGTTTTGCCCACTTACTTACTGTATAAGAGCAGCGTGTGCTTTAGAGGTTCATCCTCAGAAGTGTCCATTGTAGAAGGGTGTGTTTTGGAGAGATGTCCATTTTTGAATGACTGCTTGTCTTAAAACAGCTGTCCATCTTGCAAATGTATTTGCTTAGTAGAGGTGTCTGTCCTAAAGGCCTGTCTGTCTTAAAGAGGCATGTAGGGGAACCTGTCTTATAATTACAAAGGGCACCCATCTTCCAAGTGTGTTTGCTTAGTAGAGGTGTCCATTCTGGAGGACTGTCTGTCTTAGAGAATTGTCCATCTTATAATGGTGCATGTCTTCTAAAGGCTTCCATCTTCCAAATGTGTTTGCTTAGTGGAGGTGTCCATGCTAAAGGGCTGTATGTCTTGTAGAGGTGTGTATCTTATAAGGGCAGTTATTATATAGACAAGAGTGTTTTTGTGGAAAATAAACCACTCGTAAAGTTCATACGAAACCACATCCGGGACTCGAGTGGCGTATTGATGACGTCATTTCCCGCTTTTACACTGTTGTTTACGGGAAAATACTCGTCTATATAATAAAGAAAAAATTAAACACCGCCCTGTAATATCCTCTATCTATCTTAGAAAGGCGTCCATCTTCCAAAATAAAATGTGTCTGCTTAGTAGAGGTGACCTTCCTAAAGAACTGTCTGTCTTAGGTGTCAATCTCATCTATTCAGTTAGTTATACTGTATCTATGATTGAGAACACTTTATGGTTCATTTCAATCTTTTTATTTGCAATTATTTTATTTTTCCAGATAACCCTGAGGGAGGCCCCCCAGAAGTGAAAGCACATGAGCGTCTTGGCGAGGTGCTGTCAGTTCTCAAGGGAGTGCTCAACAAGTACCAGCCGCTACACTCAACAGACATTCTTGCATCAGCTGGGACGCTGATCAGCAAAGTCAAAAGTCACAACTATGAGGATACAAGTAAAGCCCCTGATGAATTTTACGAGTCTATCGACCAACTTGCCTTGGCTTTTAGTAGCAGGTAAACTTGGTGTTCCTATTTGTTAGTTTGTAGAACAGTTTAAATGAATAGTCTACTGATTTTGAATGACTGAAATAATTCAAACAGAACTTATTTTAGCATACACAATTAGCTTTTGTCTGTGACTTTTAGTTCAGAATTAGGCGGCTTTGTTCGCAGGTACAAAAATGCAAAACAGTCACTAAATCAAACATTTTTACCAAAATGGCACCCTTTTCGTATACCTAGGGCAAAAATTGCACTCCTTTCTTATACTCCAAGGACCAAGGAGAAGCCAAAATAATATCCTATGGTCACCACGTTTGTATCCTGGACTTTAACCCTTTAAGCCCTTAGCCCTGATGAAAATGAAATTTCCCTTTACATGATCACTGCTTGTTTGAACATTCAAGTGACAAGAATAAAGGAACTGATCACTGAGGATAAGATGTCTTGATATTTAGACAAATTCTCCTTACTAGTTCCATAAAAAATGTATGGAGATCAGTTTAATAGAATATGCATGTTTATATCAGGGCTTAAAGGGTTAATTTGAACTGGATCAGTTACTAAAGATGCCAGGCTTTCCTTGGATTTCCTTGTAAACTCAAATATCGTTACGACCTTGAACAAGATTTCTGTCATTTATGCTTCAAAATAGGTGGAAAGCACAGCACACAATGACTCGTTTTGATCCGTCAATAAAAACCCAGCTGAACTAATGCTGCATAAATTCTGTTGAGTGTTTTTGAATTGAATACAATGCCTACTGCCAGGCAACCAATTAGAGCTTGGTCCCTGAATTCTTGAGAAACAGCAGAATGCTAGAACATGATAAGACACGGCGTCATGCAGGCATCCCTTTCCATGTGAAACAAAGGAAATACTGTAAGAGACATCTGCGTGCAGGCTAGGGCGAACCAAGGAGAAAAGGGGGTGGGGGGTTGCCCTGGAAGTGTACGGGATGTGGGAATCGCAAGAAAGGAAAACATTTCGCGACATTGCAGAAATTCTCAGGCCCCCAAAAGCACTGTGAAATCTCTCTTTTAAATAAAAGACGAAAATGTGATTTTGTTCTTTGTCCACAGTGTTTCTGATTTTCTCATGGGTGAGCAAGATATGGTTTTGTCAGACTCTGCAATGTCCAAGCAGCACTCCAGGGTAAGGTTGTTGTTTCTTGATAGCACTTTCGTTCTCATAGTCTTAGAAACTGTAAGTCCTCTATTGAGTTCTCCCTCTCTAATAAGACTTCCCCTTCTAATATGTCCCTCCTTTTTGGATGGCAAAATTAATACCTACCCCTTCGCCTTTAAGCCTTTCTCACCCCTTTTTCTTCTCAACCAAAACAACTGAAGTTATGTTACCAGCACATTCCTATAGACTTATCTGTGCAGTAATTCACGCACAGTACACAGAATTAATTAAAAATTATTCGCCGAAGGCGAAGTGAATAGTGGAATAATCGTTGAGGGGATTATTCCACAATATTCGCTGAGCCTGAGGAGAATAATTGTTTTAGTATACAGTAATTATTGCTCAGGTGATTATCAAAGCAAATGCATTTTCTTTTTTCTTTTCTCCACAAACATCAAAAATTGCGCAGTGGCCATTTTGAAAATTAGTGCTTTAGTATTATAATCACCTCGTGCGGGGTGATTATAGCAAGATAGGACGTAATCCTCAACCAATCAGTGTGCACACTTCTCTATAATCACCTGAGCAGTTATACTAATAAATCATAATGACTCATGAGCCTGATGCTTTATCGATCAAAAACAGTTTATGTTCTCCATGTAGATGTTCAGATCATGTACCTACCATTTACTTGTTGTGTGGTCACCACTATGGACTTTCACAACTTGGTACAAATTGAAATCAGTTTCACATTGTGGTGCAAAAGCCTGGATGTGATTAGTTCAATATGGTAACAATCATGGCCTGGTTGTTCAAAAGCCAATTAGCGCTAACACTAGGTTAAAATAATGTAGTCCAAGGTTTCTGATACTCTTGTTTAAAAGTGTTACCGCTGCCGGTTTTCCCAGACAGTTTGAAAGCAACCAAAGTCAAATTGTTAAGTGAAAATAAATTACTGGAATCCATGTCATTATGGATTAAAGGATAAGGATAAGGATAAAGTCACACTCAGGTTAAGGAGGCCCACATGGTCGGAGCTTATCCTGGTTTCCGTAGCATGAAGCAACTGCTCCCCCCTGGACGGGATGCTTGTCCATCGCACAGTTACTCCACAGCAGTATAGCGCGGGTACCCATTTATACACCTGGATGGAGAGAGACAATGTGGGGCAAAGTATCTTGTCTAAGGAAACAACACGGAAGCAGGGACTGGGTGGGCATCCAGTGCGCTAATCACTACACCACCGCAGCCCCACGTTATGGATTAAAGGTTAATTAATCCTAATCCTGGGTTAGCTTAACTGTGCTTTGACAAGGGGTGTGGTCCTAATGTGCGACCATTCATATGAAAGCTATTGAGCAGTAATTACCTGTCTACATAGGGCACTGGTTCTGCTTTAGAGTCTGTGGACGAAATCCATAAGTGTAATCAATTTAATAAGAGAAAATTTGGTAAAACTGGTTTTTGACCTTCCGTGCTTAAAGCTGACAAATTTTCGGCGTGGAGAATTATCCATAATGTTGGCAAGGGATATAATTTTGATAGTGATCTTTAGTACTGGGATTGGTTGTTCAAAAGCCACTTAATACTATCCCTGAGTTCAAAGTTGACTAAGTTTTCTGTTTCTCAAGTTGAATTAAAAGTGTATCCCCAGCTAATTTTAGTTGACAGGTTAAAAGAAGAGAGTCTCATTGCAGAACAAAAGTAATTTCAGAAATCCTCATCATTAAGCGATAAAATTTCAAAATGGGCGCAAATCCTACTTTAAACAATGGGTGGAATGATCTTTCCTCAGTTGACATATGTTGTATGAGTTCTGCGTAGACCTGAGTGGAGCTGATGTTTGTGATATAGGGAAATAATGTATGTTGTATAATGTAATTGTGTATTTTTTGGTTAATTAATTGGTACAGTTGTGACAGCCGACATTTCATGCTGTAGAATTTTATCCCTATTTAACTATGTAATCTACTTTTAAAGTTTACCCTTACCAGTCAGTATGTGATAACTGTAATTACATGGATTAAAAAAAATGTATCTTATGTCATGCAACCAAACATAAAGGGGAATCTTTGAATTTATTTTTTCAATTCTCTTTCCTGACAATTGTTTAGTCAGTTCTTTCTGCCATTGTGTTTCCTTAGTCTCTATAGTAACTGCATATCTGTGTTCTCTTCTCATTCTGGGAAGGAGTAAATCTTCTTTCTAGGAATTAACAAACCCATTAACTTGCATCTTAGTAAAGGGATCCTTGGCATGTTCCAAAGTCATTTTTTGAAACTTATATTGAAACAGTAATCCTCTGATGTATGTTTTAAATGTACAACCTACAAGTTGAATTGATTCAAGCAAATTATTTTAAATTTGTCAAACTCTTCCAATCTTTTGACATATTTATATTTTTGTATTTATCTACTGTAATTGTGAGTTTGACCTTTCTAAATACCATGTAAAAATAAAGGGTACATCTTTATCTTTCTTGTTTCTTGATAACTTAGATATTAAGCTACACTGTATTTTATGTTTGTGATTTAGTTATGTCCAGTTGCATTTTCATCACTGCTGTCAAATGCAATAATGTTCTCCAAACAAGAGGTCAAGTCTGTTGTATTTTGTGATAAGAAATATCTGCAACATAATCTCTTCAGGATGGGTTCTAATAGGCATGTGTTTTACATTCCAGAAGGATTAAGATATGAAATATTATATGGATTTAGTTAAATATTATTTAATCTTTCCTGTGAAAATACTCTTTATCTGATCATTTAGTTGCAGGTTGATTTGTTGTTTCACAAGTTGGAAAAGCCATGTTTATGTTTTGACTCTTTGTTGAAATTCAAAATAATGAAAAGGGGCAAAGGTCATCGCCACATTAAAAAGACATCTATTCCGGCTGTACATTCCTGTGGAATTCCTGTTACAAGAGTCAAATGTCAGCTGTTGGCACTACCATTTGTCAAACAAAAAACAGATCTTTCTTGTGGTCACTGCCCTGCTAGTTATCCTCACAAACGGGCATATAGGGTTACATGAAGTCTCCTCATAGAATTCATATTTCTCGCAACCCACAAAAGTGTTTGCATTCCTGGTTCAATGTAATGGCCATTTCAGAATGATATTTTTGTACATTTGTATGGCTTGTGGTGTGTAAGCATTCCTGATATGAACTGTTGTAGTTGGACTTGTTTGTTATCTCCAAACTGCCAATGAATTCAAGAGCAATAGTCAAGTCCAAATGGTGCTAATATTGGGGAGTTCTTGCGACGTTAGTCCACAGGAGATAAATTCTTTAATGTCATTTCTAAGACGAAGGCCTCAGCTCAGTTGTCTTCAAACAAGGACGGTTAGCTACATCGTAAGTGAACTGCTTATGAGATTTTCCCATGCATGTGATCTTCATAGTTAGATTTTAATCTTAAAAACCTCTGTCCTGAAGCAGAAAATTCCTATTTTGTCAACCTAGCTGACGACATTTTTTCCCAGAATATTCCTTTATCTTTTTCACTTCCTGTACATTTAAGTGTATTGCTAATAGATGTTTAATGTTAAATTTACAACCAATGTGCAGTATCATCCTCTTGTGGTTTTTTTACATGGTCAGTTTTTTCTCCACGCTGATTTATTTTCCGTTCAAAATATTTAGCTAAATCGTATGAAGGTCAGTTAATTGTTAACTTGATTAAGTGCCAGAGGTATTTACAGATGCGTGACTGGATGACTTATTGACAGAGATATATCTGTCAAACTCAAGCACTGCAAGTCACGAAAATTTCTTTTAGTTGTTGACACTTTCAAATGCAAGATTACCTGAGCAAAAAACTTGTAAAATATCTGAAAATTTGCTTTGCAACAGGCTGTCAACAAATAGTAGCAGAGAAAAGTAATCTCGCAATTTACAGTCAAACCTATCCAGACTTTGACTATCTGGGTTTGCAATTCTCCATACTGTTTCCATTCCTGATTTCTTTGTTAATAATAAGGAGCTATGGTTGTAAAACCTTCATGAAAAAAGTACTATTCGTTCCTATGAAGAGACTGTTTGCTCTACGGCCTTGTAGGTGGATGCAGTTTCCTCTGAACGTTATCGTATCAGTGATGATGTCGATGTGTTTGGTTTCGATTCATGTCTAGTAACTATTCATATTTTTATTACCTGGATTCTTGGTTATTCAGATTGTTTAATATGGAAATCCCAGGGAGTCTGGAAAATTAGGGCTGAACAACTGCTTTCATTTGAATGGTCACACACCACTCTGTTCTACAGACTCAAATGTTAGAACAAGGTTACATTTTTCAAGATACGGTGGGGTACAGTCTCTTTGGCCGTGGAAATGAACTTTAGAGTTAACTAAATTCAATAGCTTCCCTCATCCAAATCTTTCCACAAGGCATAAGGTGTCTTTTTTAGTGCATTGCAGTCTAGACGGTAAATTAGGTTATGTCACATGTTTTTGTATACCTGATTTCACGGCAATGATGTCATCACTTTTCTTTCATTTATTCCTGTATGACTGTGTGAGAGAATGTTTGGAATGTTTTACTATTGCTTTGTCATTTTTGACCTTTCTTCTCGCAGTAAGTGTTGCTCTCTCTTAAATTACCTTTGAACAACTTCCTGTTGATCCCAGTGTTTCTCTGTGGTACATGTAATACTTGATCAAAAGGCACTTTTGTCTCCTAGTGGCTGGAGATCAGTTATAAATTTAGGAACAAAACATGAAGAAGTGCGCGCATGTCATAGATTTTATCCAGGCTGTAAATACAATTTTATTACCATCCATTCAGGTAATGAAATTTTAAACACATACATACTAACAGTGATACTGGAAATTGACAGCTTTCTTTTGCTGATTTTTCTGTAATTTTACCCTGGTTGAAAGTAACTAATTTAAATTGCAGAACCAACATCTCATTGTCAACTTATGAAAAAGATCACAAAGTACAAATCAGTAATCAATAACTGTTTTGAAAATATCCTTCATGAGCTTTTGTCAAGAGAACACCTATTTTAGTTTAGAAACAGTAATAACCTTTCTAGGTAATTTACTAAAGGAAGTAGAAAATCCTTTATGCTTCTATAGAACAAATAGTTTTAATTGCCAGAATTGAAACTTGGTGTTAAATGTAAGCATGTGGCCAGAGAAATAAGGGGGGTGGGAATTTTAAATTTGTACAGTTTAGAGAAAGATTATTTATATTTGCCTAGAGAGGAACAGATGCTAAAAAAGAGAGGAAGCTTGAAAGGCAGAGCTCGCTTTCTTTTAGGGTTAGCTAGAACACTTAATTTGCAATTGAGGGTGGGCTGTATTGGAATTAAAACACAGGACAGTATTTGCAAGTTCCTTAAAATGAACAGTTTATGTCCATCCACTTAAGGGCAGTAAATAATTTATATATCAAAATGCATTGTGTCTACATTGTCATATCTAGTCAGCAACAGTAATGCAGTTTAAGGATGTCTTCCTCTCTTCCTGTAATAATATCACCAAAATCCATGCCAAGTAAGGTCATGTTTCTTTTAGCCAATTTAAAACCAATTTTCTCCTTTCACCTTTTGCCTCTGTTTATCATTGCCGTAACTTAATTTTAACCTCATTTTCAACATTCAGAGCCATGTGAGCTCAGTAGCAGTATTTCCAATTGCTTTTTGTTTGTTCTTTGACTTAGCCAGGCTTCAACTATTCTTGATTTTCCACTCAGCTGGGATGAGTTCATGTCAGGCATAATAACTTTAACAGTCCTGGGATCCCGGGATGAAGCAACACTTGTAAAGGATAATTTTTTCACTCAAGATGAGGTTCATCCCAGGGCAAAGGATACCGGGTAATTTAATTAGCTTTCATGTAAACATAGCATTGGATTGCAGTCCAAATAATTGACATACGGAGTTCGATTGTTCAAACTGGTACGTGTATCTGAGTCTGGTGTTGGACTGTGCATTCCATTCAACCCTTTAAGCCCTAACCTGTGATGAACATGAAATTTCTCTTTACATTATCACAACTTGCTCAAGCAATCAAGTGATGAGAATAAAGCAAGTGATCACCAAGGATGAGATGTCTTGATATTTAGACAAATTCTCCTTACTAGTTCCATACATCAGGGCTTAAAGGGTTAACAAACTCACATTCTGTCTCAGATAGCATACATTCATTCAGGGTGTAATCAAACATGGATTGACCTTTTTTAATTTTTTTTTCTGGACAGCTAGCACATAGTCTCCTATGCAGCCGTTCTTAGGGTCGTCACGCAACACTCCTCCCCACTAACGGCTGCTCACGCGAGCGCTACAGTACATTCCTTTCCCTTTGTTATTAAGAACCAATAAAACGCATGTAATTGTTAGCAGCTACGTCAATCTGTATTTCTTGTTATATTTGCAGTGAAATCAAAACACAACAAGAAATGACAGATACTTGCAAAATAACAACCATCTGAAATGGATGTGACTCCAAAAAAGTTATTAAATAGTGATAAAAATTGCTTTATCTGCTCAGTTGCAGTCAATTCGAAACAACGTATGCGTGTTTTTAAATCTGGTAGTAAAGGAACAAGCTCTGTTGACCTTCAAGGACTTATAAACAAGACATTGGACATCGACGTAAGTGTTTACTCGAATTCAGACGTTGCAGTATGCATTAAGTGCTACAAGTCCTCGGTGAAATACCAAAAAGCAGAAGAACATGTCCAAGAGATAAAGACTGAGTTGAAGACTGCTTACTCAGAGAGTGGCAGACGTGTGAAACGACTACAGTGCACCGAAGATGAATTAACACCTGGGACATCCAAAAAACACCTTTCATTTTTAAATGAAAATCCTACCACTTGTTCTTCTTCCAACTTAATGCCCTTGAGTTCAGCTTTACCAAGGCTCACTATAAGTCCAATTGGTAAGCCACAAAGTTGTTTATTCGGTAATGGCGCCTTCTCGCTCGTACGAAGCGATATTTGTTTTCAAGTAACGAGAGGGACTAGGACCAGGTTTCTAGGATATGGAAGCCTTTCTCCTTATTGGTCAATTTGAGGGAAAGGAATGTAGCGCTCGCGTGAGCAGCCGTTAGTGGGGAGGAGCATTGCGTGACGACTCGAAGAATGGCTGCGTAGGAGACTAGCTAGCACAGAAATCCAAACAATCTGATTTTGGTAACTTAAATCTGAAAATCGATTGTTTTAAAGTAACTCTACCTAAGACACATTTTTCAAACATGGTTTTCTCAATGAGTTATTAACAAATTGTTAAAAAAATGTTGCCTTACTCTAATTGGTTAGATTGGGTTTTGCATGAGGTGGGTGAAGAGATCTTGTGACCAGTCTTGTGCAAAACTAGATGGTAATATAATAAAGGTGAAATTTTCATGATATTCAATGAATTAAGTACTTTCACTGAGAAACTTGTTAAGCTTCTTATCCAAAACTTGTGTTTTATTGTAATTAATGCATGTAAGAACAATGGCAGTAACTAAGGTTGGCTGAAATACTATCCCGCATGTGAGTTACAACAATCTTGTGATACAGTTTACATTTTCCTTTCTGTGGGGTTGCACAGGTTTTATTTTTATGAGGTCCTGTTAAAGTAAATTTTGACAAGCAACATGGCCTTGAAACAGCAACATAAGACAGATGAAATGGCGACAAACGACACAAAGATGGATTGAAACTGCGATAGCAACAAAGACAAGCACAAATACAATAGTAAAATACCAACAGGGACATGGCTTCCTCCACAATGCGTGAAAGGGTTTTGTAGCCCCCCTAAAAGGGCCTCTTTTATGAGTTCACCTTCAGTGTTCAGAAATAATGAAGTGAAAACCTGTTAGGACATTAAGGTAAGGGAATGGAAAAGGTAGCTGTATTCTTGAAAATCAAATTAATACATGTAACAACCTTGAAGACTGTTTTGATGTATTATTAAATATCAATGTTTTTTAGATATCTGTACTATTTTATGTATTACTTTTATTATAATTTATTATTGTATCCCACTCCAAGTGTATTAGTTTTTATTAGTTTTTATTGCAGTTAGATATGGATATTATTTTGACCCTCAAAGATGTCAATAGTCATGTCTTACACATGTGTGTTGCATGTTTTCAGCAAATTAATTAGATCATTTTTCTGTCATCACATATGTTGTGTGAGTAGGCTGTGGAATGTTTTGAATTCATACCTCCCCACTTGACCTTTCTGCCCGCAAATTTATAGGCATGAAACACCTCTCTCTTGAAACTGCTCTAGACATTCTAACTTATCTCATTCTGGATTGACTTTATTTTGACCATGTTCTGTTGTGAGTAGAGCTCCAATATACATGACTATGTCACAAAATGAGGAAAAATTCATTTATCCAGGATACAGTTTGGTCAGTAAATCAAGTTTTGCTAGGGAGCATTGATCAGGTAATGAATGCCATATAACATGCTTTCATTTCATGTAGACATCGTTCTTTCTCTTTCAACAGATTCCTAAGACTTTTGATGAGTTACTTTCACTCTGAACTCAGCCTATAAGATAGTTCAAAGTTTTGAGTCTGTGGATGAAATTCTAAAGCCTGTCTCCATTCATTCTACTGATTCAGTTATGCATGGGTTATTTCACTGATTTGTATTGTCATGTATTGCTGTTTGTATTTCAAGTTTTCCAAGTTTTCTTTCAAGAATATTTGTCAAATGTCTTTGTTGCCACTCTAAGGAGATAAATGGTACTTTAAAGAGGTTTGGCTATGATGTTAGTTTTGGATATTTTATTCCATGTCTATAACAACAAAACTCGACTTGAAGTGTGTATGTATGTACGTAATGTTGATCCAGTGATGAAGTCCCAGCTACATTGCAAGCAAATAGGATTTGTGGAAATTATTGACCACCTTTTCCTGTGAATCAAGCTTTTCTGGATGTGTATAATTGGCCCAGTATTGATGAGAATTCTGCTTGCTTGCAATACATGACTTACCAGTAATGTAGTATATTTACGTCTCTTTGAGTTTTTAGCCAAAGTTTTGTCTGTAGATTCAATAATTTTCTTTTACTCAAACTAAATCTTTGATCATCTGCTTAGAAGTGGTGTGTTTGTCAAGTTAAGTGTTTCTCACAGGTAACTTATGAAGATTCTAGCTTACCAAAGATGTAATACGTATACCCAAAGATATGGTTAGAACTACATCCACTCCACATTTATCTTTTGCTGTCTGCTAAGAATTGCTGTTTTGTCTAGTAGTGTTTTGTTTGAATTAAGATACAAGATCATATTGAATTAAGATACAAGATCGCATGATTCACAGTATGTGCACTCATTGCCTTTACAATGTGTGTTATCAAGTGCGCTGAACCTCAAGATAATTGATTAATTTAACAGTGCCCTTTTAACAAATAGTTACGTGCCTAGCTTTGATATTTAATTCTGTATGTTTGTTTTGTTTAAGTTTTGTCTCAGTGTGGTTCCAAATATGAAGCACAGAAGGGTATCTAGGTGTGGACAGTTATTTGGGTGAAAATCATGGAAAATGGTCAACACCTTTTTTATTTTTGGAAAATAAATTCCTGCATGAAAAATGGCGGGTTTGGTACAAAGTGTATATAAGTGACTAACCTTTTTACTCCCAAGAGTGCCTAAAATCAAAATTCAAGACAAATCTCAAATTTCATTTTGTAAAATACTCAAATATAAATAGTACCATGTGAGAGTACTGCTGAAGAGGTTTTATTTGAATGGTCACATCATAGGATTTCGTCCACAGACTCAAAAGTTAGAACCACATTACATGTCTCCCTAATTGACTCTGGGAGTGAAAGGGTTAACCCTTTAAGCCCCACATCAATGGGCACATTCTCCTCACTAGCCATCATATCTTTTTTATGTCACATGTTGGGAGAATCTGCTTATACATCAAGACATTTTGTCTTTGGAGATCATTTCCTTTATTCCCACGACTGTATGTTTAACCATTCAGTGACAATGTAAGGAGAAGTTAGATATTCATCATAGTTGGGGCTAAAAGGGTTAATTGGCCTTTAAATCCAGATTGCTCCAAATTAGCTCTATTTTGGCTATGGGCTGTCATGTAAGTAATGTAGTTCCACATCAATTTTTTATTGGCCCGAAGCTAAGGCATAAAATAAAAGAATTACTTTATTACTGGTATGTTGTTGTAATTCAATGCTGAAGCATCTGCAGCAACTCTAGCAAAGCAGAAATGATTTCTTTTGTTTTCTGTATAAAATTGAAAGAAAAGAAATCAACTAACCATTGGCACTTTGGTTTGAAAGCTTAAGTTTTAGGAAAAGTAGAAAGCTTATAATATTATTTTTGTTTAAGCCTTAAGGTCACTAAATACAGAACTACTTTTCTTATGTGGTAAGTTATCAGTCTGTATTCCAAAACAGAGCAGCTACTTTGAACCTATTGGATATTAGGTGCACAGCTATACAGTCATTGCATATGACCTTGTTGCACCAAATGATTATTTATTTATGCTGTTTTTATTTCTAGTGTACATATTTGTTTTGTCAAGTGATATTGACGTAAGATTCAAGATGTTTTGTCAGACATCTACAGTACTATATCTGTAAATATTCAGTGTTCACTGCCGTCATATATTAGTTAGTTTTAGGTGTCCTTCAATGGTTAACAAAAAAACTTCTACTGTTTATTTTATTGCCAGGAACATCTGATTTCTTTGCCAACAATAAAATGCTATTTGTGATCTTGTCAATAAATTAAATATTTTCTCTGTACACTCTGTTTGCTGCGTGGCATTTTTTCTGTCCTGCAAAATTTTTTGGTCTGTGAGTAACATACAAACAATTGGTAGCCATATGTTGTTGGCTTGATTTAAAAACCTGGTTCAGAATGTTTTTTTATATATCACCATTGACACGGTGACATCTTAAGTTTAATCTTCATGCTTCTTTCATTCCTTACAACTTCTTTGTAGTACTTTAGCATTTTTCTGCCACTTCTTGGTCTGAAAAACTACCAATTGTGCAGCTTGCACAATCTCTTTTGGTGTGATGGAATTAATCAAGTGACAAGTTGTCCCTTGTTTTTCAGTCTAGTCTAACGAGAATCATTTTGCCACTTTAGTCATCCTTTGTGTCATTTGTATCAGTTGTGTATCACTTCAATCTGTTATTTATTTTGTCTATGACAGCTTATATTGTAACATGATCTCTTTTCCATGACCTTTAAATTTTAAACTTTCCCATGACCTTTGAATTTTTTTCAAATGTGGTTTTCATTGCAGACAGGAATTTACCTTTGTCTTTTGTCGCCCTTTAAACATTAGAGTATTAAAGAGAAATTTTCAGAATCTATATCCCAGGTAACTGAAATATGATCATAAGAAAGAACTGCTTCGAAGCTATCATTTGATAGGAAAGAACTACTCATAAGCTATGGAATGATTGAGCATTTCAACCACAGACTCAAAGGTTGAAACTTGAAATGTTTATTTTTTCTACAGTCGCTGGAAGACTTCTGTGATGATGACGATGAGTATGATGACAGGGGTTATGAGGAAGATAATGAAGACGAACAGGATTATTTTGATTTTAAAGATGAGAGGAAGATTCCTGAAAAGAAAGAGTCAGGTGAATGGTTGTAACAAGTAGATGATATTCTTTTGTCATTGATTAAGATTTTAAGTGAACAGTTATTTATACTGTAATCTTTCAGGTTCTACGTCAGAACAAATATCCTGTATAAACAGTGTTATGGGAAAGTTTGTAATAGCATTCATTTAAATGTTCACCCTTTCGGCTTTCATCCATGGACTCAAATTTTACGATCACCTTTTACCGCGTAATAAATAGTAGCACAAGAAAGTACTGCTTAGCTGCTTTGAATGGTCACACTCTAGGATTTTATCCACAGATTCAAAACTTAAAACTTCCTTGTACAGCATAATAAACAGCACCACAAGAAAGTACTGCTCGGTAGCTTTCATTTGAATGGTCACACTTTAGGACTTCATCCACAGACTCAAAAGTTAGAACCACCTTGTACAGCATAATAAACAGTACCACAGGAAAGTACTGGCCAGTAGCTTTCATTTGAATGGTCACACTCTATGATTTTATCCTCAGGGTAAAAAGTAAGGATGGCATTGTAGACCATAATTATCAGCACCACTGGAAAGTACTCATCAATAGCTTTGATTTTAAGATCTCATTCACGTACTCAAAGACAAAAAAAAATAATGTTTAGCAAACATGCACAATGGGTTTCTGGCAACAGACCTTAGTAACAAATACCTCTTTTTATGGGCACCAAGAAAGATGGAAAGTGTGGTAATCTGATGCAATCAAATCATTATAAGCCTGACCTCTAATAAGGTCCACCTCACCTAAGTGACCAGCTTGGCTGTGACCATTCAAATGAAAGCTACTGAGTAGTACTTTCCTGTGGTGCCGTTTATTATGCCGCACAAGGTGGTTCTAGCTTTTGAGTCTGTGGATGAAATCCTAAAGTGTGACCATTCAAATGAAAGCTACTGAGCAGTACTTTCCTGTGCTGCCATACAAGGTGGTTCTAACTTTTGAGTATGTGAATGAAATCCTAAAGTGTGACAATTCAAATGAAAGCTACTGAGCAGTACTTTCCTGCACTGCCATACAAGGTGGTTCTAACTTTTGAGTCTGTGGATAAAATCCTTTTAAGGATTTCACACTTACAAGTGTGATGTTTCAAAAGAAAGCTACTGAGGGTTAATTTTGTGTGGTGCTTAAACTATGCTGGACAAGGTGGTTCTAACTTTTCCGTCCTTGGTTGAAATTTTGAAGTGTGACCATTCATATGAAAGCACTGAGCAGTACTTTCCTGTGGTACAGTTTTATTGTGCTCTACAAGGCGGCTGGAAGTTTGGAATCTGGAAGATAACGTGTCATTATTTGATTGATAGCAAATGAGCATTGCTCACCTGTGGTGAAGCTTGCATCCTTACTGAAAACTGTGGAAAATTTATCCAATTTTGTTTTTGTCACTTCCAGAAGGTAACAGATAAATGTTGCTAATAGATAAGCTAACTAATTTATTAGCTTATAGGGAACCAAATTGTTTTAGGGTGTAAAATTGTGTTGTCTTCATCAGTAAAGACATGGATGTTAATTCTTTGCCAGCCCTGTCTGGGAATGAGAGGAATTTATTCAAAAAATGATTGTAGATTAAGATTTCAGAAAGGTTACATAACTTTGCAAGACTACCAGACAAAGCAAAAATATTAAGCCTTTCTTTTGAGGGGTCAAACTTTATTATTATTTTTTTTTAATTGTGACCAATTAAATGAGAGCTATGACTTAGCCCTTTCCTGTGGTACTGTTTTAATTATGTTCCACAAGCTCATTCTACAACCAGTGACACAAGTCATTGAAACACGCTCCCCTCCTTCCCCTATTCAATGTTGCATAGTGTTGTGAGCGCTTGTCTTCATCAATTTGGTTGAAGCTTTTTTCCAACATTACCTAGTGGGAGAGGGAGGGAGACACAATTGTACCGATAGTGTTTCAACAAAGTGACACTGATTGTATCGAACGGAAAAGGCTTTAATTACGTGTCACGGCATACAGGTCTTTGAACCCAAAATTACTTCTTGGAAATTGACAAGTATATATGGGTGGGAAAAAATGCGTGGTGTCTCAGACGGCTCTGAAGTTTTCCAAAATGGAGAGAGGAGAAGCCAAACCTTTCGTTTACGGCTAAAGCACAGAAAACCGGCGTTGGCTACAGACCAACATGTACCGGTGTAAGAGAGGACACCAAAATCACCCCCATACAACTGTGTTAAACCATAATTTGTGCTAGATGTTCAAGCCTTAAGCCAACAGAAAACGCTTGTCATTTGGTGTGATGCGAAGTGCGCTTTTAAGCCGGAAAAAAACTGCTCGGGAAGCACATGTGATGTAATGCGTTACGGGAAGCTAAAATTATCGTTGTTCACGCATTTTAACTGCTGAATACTTTTTAACGAGCCTACCATTCAAAGAGGAAATCAGTGCATGCTCAGTGAAGATATCTATAGGGATAGCATAGGCAAAATAGGCCTACACGTATGACTTGATTTTAACAGATGTTTAGAAATATCATGCAATTTCATAATTATTTTTAAAGATATATGATGCTTTTAAATCATATACAACCAGTGACACAAGTCGTTGAAACACCCTCCCCTCCTTCCCCTATTCAATGTTGCATAGTGTTGTGAGTGCTTGTCTTCATCAATTTGGTTGAAGCTTTTTTCCAACATTGCCTAGTGGGAGAGGGAGGGAGACACAGTTGTACCGACAGTGTTTCAACAAAGTGACACTGATTGTAGCTTGAATTCTGTGTACAAAATTAATGCTAACACGTAACCACCCAATTTAAAGCTACTGAGGTGGTGCTGTCACATGATGATATTTACTTTGCTGTGCACAGTGGTTCTACAGTTTGAGCAGTTGGTTAAAAATGCTAGTATAACAGTCGAATAAAATCTACCAAACAGTGTTTTCCGATTAAATACAATGTAGCCTGTTTCTTAATACATTCAGATGTTGGAAAATGTTCCCTTATTTTTGTACTGGGGTATTCTCAAATTGAAAGCAATGCTGCATTTTTTTTTCTTGAAAGAACAACTAGGTACAACTAACTCACTGTTTTGATTTAATAAAAAGAACGTGTAGTTGAATTTCACATACTTCTGGCAAATTTTCATTCATCCACAAAGTGATAGTCACATCATCCACGAACTAATAGTCATTATGTATCTAAAAACGTTTGTCAGAACATCTAGACGTTATTTCTGGCCACAGCTATGTGGGGCTTTATTTAAAGGATTAAGCTATGTGTTTTTGGTTCAAGAGCATCGTTTGATAGTTAATTCATTCCGCCACTTTATTTTTTGTGCACAAAAAACGTTTTCATTGCTCAGATTCATAACATGTTCACAATTTGACAACAACATAATATTGGATCAGTTAATTATTCATTCATTTATTTATTCATTTATTGAATTCAATTATTTTAATGTTTATTGATGGATTCAATTTCTTGTTTATAGTGGACACCTCTGTGGAGAAGGCAGATGAGCTTGATAGAGCACTAGCGCAGTTGGAGCATGGAGTCGACATTGCTATGCAGGTTAGAAAATAAAATGGACCATCTGTTATCTTCTCAGTTTTAACCCTTTAGACCCCAATATTAATATGCATGTTCTCCTTGCTGTTCTCCATATATTCCTTATGGTACCAGTTGGGAGAATGTGCCTACTTGCCAAGACATTTCATCTTTGGTAACCATTTTCTTTACTCCCCTGACCCATATGTTTGATCAAGTAGTGATATTGTATGGAGAAATCAGACGTTGTCACTATTGGGGCTTTAAGGGTTAATCACTAGCCAAATGAATGTAAAAACACTTGCATTGGGGAGCTATACAATCTGCCCAGTAGACATCAGTACTGTTGTTCATAAGTTGCAATAATAGTTATTTCATTGCAGTCTTGTGCATGAACAACTTGTGTCAGACGTCAACTTTCATGCGAATTTGTGCATTGTGAGAGTGGATGCAGTTAAACACAAAGACATGTTAAGTGGTGGAGTGGAATTTCAGGTGTTCCAACTAACAATGTGTACCATCTCCAGTTCGCAAAAAAACGTGGTTGAATTTGAACTAAATTTGCCAACATCATCATAACAAGGGACTGTGTGAATTGAAATTGTCGTATCAACCATATGTTAATCTGAAGAAGCTTTTGTCTGACAGAAGCTTAATTGCTCAAAAGTACTGATATAGGTCCCTAATTTTTGTTTAGGGCACTTAAAAATTTCCCAACATGGCCCCTTTCTTTTAGAGCCATATTAAGCTATTTTAATCAGTATCACTACATTTGTCTCAACAGAGAACCAAGATTTGGGCCAAGTACTCCAAGGACATTGAAACTTATGTTGACAAAAGAGCTCATTTAGGTAAGAACAAGTTATGAGGTTGACATAAAAATTCTTTTTCATTAAACTGTTGCAAACTATCTGGCATTTACCTTTTAAGTGATCACTTTAAACAATGGCTTAGCCATTTTAAACTGTGGGAGGCAGTTTTCAATTTAAATGGAGTGTTTTGATTGTCTGTTTCCTGGTCAGAACTCTTTTGTACTCTAGCTATGGACATGTCAGACAACCTCTGCCAGGCACACCAGTTTCATACCTTCCACAGCAACAACAGATCCTTCACGTCTTTGAAATGCCATAATTGAATATTTCCACGTTATTGTTGTAGCTTTCTCATTTGCGATTTATAAGTTACTGGGTCCCTTTGATTATTTGACAGAGTTGGAATACACCACTAAACTTGCTAAACTGGCACAGACGACAAGAGCAGCTATAACAGAAGAGGTGAGCATGAGTAGTTATTGTGCCTAATGCTAGAGAAGGATCATGTCATCTTATGAACATCCACTTTTAGAAGAATTTCATGGAAAATACACCTATCAACCTTTAAAGTTTTTAAGGGGGTGTATGTCTCCAGGTCACCATGTTTTTTCGAGAAGGAGTCTAGGTGTTCTTTGGACATCTTTGTTTCCAGGGCACCAAGTTTATCATGTGTGCCTTTTATTGCCAGAAGGGTTTCTGGGCATTCTATGGTGGCCCACTTTTAGAAGAAGTTCTTGGAAAATACACCTATTAATTTTTTAAATCTTTAAGGGAGAAGTAGTCTCCAGTCTGATTTTTATTGCCACAAAGAGATCTAGGTGCTGTTTGGACATCCACGTTTATAAGACTTTTATGGAAAGTACACAGATAAACATTTTAAAAATTTTATGGGGATGTATGTCTCCAGGATACCAAGTTTTTCTTGGCTGACTTACTGCCAAAAGGGGATCTAGGCATCCAATGGACATCCACTTCTAGAATAATTTCACGGAAATACACCTATTAACTTAAAAATCCTTATGCGGGGAGATGTCTTCATGGCTCCCAGTTTTTCATGTCCAACTGTTTTCATCAGAAGGGAATCTGTGTGTTCTTTGGACATCCACTTTTAGAAGAATTTTATGGAAAATTGACGGATGAACATGTCTTCAGGGCCCCAATTTTTCTTGTCCATCTAAAAGCCTTGATGTGGTCTGCATGCCCTGTAGTCTGCGGCTTTCTAAAGTTGTGTGTTTAATTTCTTAGAACTACCTACCATTTCAGTCCATCTTTGTCACCGCACTGGATCAGGTAATTAATAACAGTTATTGCATTCATGGAACCAACACAATGGAACCACTACTACAAGACTACCGGCCTACAGCGGGGTGCTATTATTAATTTTAGTTACTGAAATTAGACTCTCTTAGACGCTTTAAAAGGGAGATTGATTGACTTAACAACAATTGTCAGTTAGGCTCCCATGCGGCAATCTTGTAAAACAGTATTCTTATTATTTTAACTTGTAAAGTTATTAATACTTATTGTAATGCAATACTGAATAAATAAAGTATGTATGTATGACTACCTTAGCTGGCCAGTTGTCTCTATAGTGACCAGTATCTAAGTTCTCCTTAAGATTTCACTCCATGACCACACTTACAAGTCGTGAGAATAAAGGAAATGATCACAAAAGATAAAATGTCTTGATGCTTCAACAAATTCTGCTAACATCTGCTAAAATGTTTGTTTCTAACCAGGATATTGACTATGCAGACAATGCCACCAAAACATATGCAGTGCTCATGTCCAATAGGTTTATGGAGGTCAGTTTCTTCTGTTTATTCTTTTTTTTTTTTTTTTTTTTTTTGCAATAGAAAGCTTTATTGGTGTTAGTGCTTACAGTACAAGAAAATAACAATGAACTAACAAGACGCAAAAAAATAAAATAAAATAATGAAGGTATTGACGTGCGTTACAATTACTTTTACATAACAGTGCATACATTTATCGCTAAACTTACTTATACAAGGGTCTAAGCTGAAGAAAACATAGAAATAGTAGTATTAAAAAAAAAAACTACAGAAGATTTCCATATATTTCTTTGCATTCAGGCAGTTTGTTATTTTGGATTGCGATTTCTCTTTGTATATTAAGTTTTTCTTTTAGGAGTGACAGAAAACTTTCGAAGCATAGTTTTTCGTCGTGTAAACATTTACAGAAAATGGAGTATTTCACAATAAGAAGCGTGTAGTTTAAGGCGTACGAGTGCATCCTTTTGTCAAGAATTCCATTCTTTAATATTTAATTCAGCGCTGCAAATTAAAATGAATTTACGGCCTTATGTGCCTTCTAACACGGGCTATGATAATCAACGTAAAATAAGGTGCAAATAAGTTTATAACAGTCAGCCACTGGACAATGACCACCCAACTCAAAGTTTCCTTATTTCCGATGAAATCTCAACTGTGGTTAGACGTGATGTCCAGATAAAAGTTTTTTATACCAGTAGGGCGTTTGCCCACTTGACAGCACTCTCACATTCACTTTAACCCTTTAAGCCGCATTAGTGACAAGCATGTAATTTCTCCTTACAATATCACTACTTCATCAAACATACAGGACATGAGAATAAAGAAGGTGATCACACAAAACAGAATGACTTGTTGTTTACACAAATTCTCCCAGTTAGTACCATAAGAAACATATGGAGAACAGTAAGGAGAACATCCATGTTGATACTGGGGCTTAAAGGGTTAAAAATTCTTATGCCCATTACACGAGTGCCACGTGGCACCTCACATTGTTTGGTTGTGCTTTCTTGTAGCCTTTGACAGCAAGGAGAAACAAGCACGAGAGAATGAGAAAGGAGCTCAAGGACTCTTGGGCAAAGGCTTGTAAGAAACTGGTAAGTCTGATTAATGAATTGATGGAGTTGAAAGAAAAGCATTTCACAAAATCCTCACTCAGAAGTAATCATTCAAAGTATTTAAACCAACGGAAAATTTGGGCCTGATAGAAGCGTAAGCTATTGATAATACGAGTTGCTGAAAGTCAGGAAACTCCTTTAAGAGTCTTTTTGATCACTTCTTGGTTACAGAATTATGGAGTATGATCCATTGCTAAAACTGATTGCTTTGTACACAAAAGTTAGGAACATTAAGATCTCGGATCCACACCTGAACTTTGTGTTGGTACGAAATTTTGGTAGCTACTTAAACAAAACAGAACCCAAAATTTGATCAGTAAATTGGGGAAAACATGTGGAATTCAGAAAATTGTGTTTTTTGGGGCTTTTTTCAAATGAATATGAACCTATTTTGATCGAATTGAGTCAAAACTGATGAAGTTCATATTATTAATCCTGATGTTACTAATTTATTTCATGCTTTGCAATTTGTAGAATGAAGCATTGGTGAATCTTGAAAAGGCCAAAAAAATGTACATCCAAAAACAGCAGGAACTGGAGAAGGTTTGTATGGCAATTGGCAAACTTATAAATTTGTTACAGTAATGGAGGCTAGAAATAGCTTGTCCCAGAATGAGATCATATCCACATTTTCAGTCAACTTACCATGTCTACTGCACTACCATTTGAGTTTCTTCCAGGTCTTTGGACGACAATTTTTCTTGCCTTCTTCCTCCCAATGTATGGGTCGTCATTGCACCAAATATTTTTTACGCTAATATAAATCTTTGCACCTATTTTAAAAACATTTCGCATTATTTGCAGTTTTTGACTTTTTTATGGGCTTCAAAACTTACGACAAACTAAGCACCATTTGTCGCACGACCAAGTTAGAAGGGGCATGGGTCTGTTCTTGATTTGACGTCACAAACTGCTTTGCATGCATTTTTACAAAGACTTAAGGAGATGCAAATCAGTTTGTGATGTCAAATCCAGAATAGACCCATGCCCTCACTAGCTCGGTCGTGTACCAGATGATGGCTAGATTTCGTAACTTTTACAGCCTATAAAAAGTCAAGACTGAGGGGGATTTCATAAAAAAAAGGCGTAATGCTTTTCGAACAGGTGCAAAGAGTTATTTTATTTTATTCAGTAAAGCTGAGTCGTCACTTCTTAACATAACGTAAATGAGTCACGCCATGGTCAAAATATTGCGTCCCAAACTCATGCTTTTTGTCACGCAAACTGGACCTGTTTTACAGTGCTTTTGGGAAATTAAATAATATTGAGATGACTTCCAAAAGTACGGTCAATTAACCATTTCTACTGCACCATTAGAGCGGTTTTCAAATGAGTGACGTAAAACCAAAACCAAAATAATTACCCCATACAAATTACCCAAAGAACCAATCAGAACTCGAAGCAAATATAGGCGCAGACACACGATGCAACAGTGCCCGCAACATCGCGCGCAACTTGAAAGTTGCATCGTGTGTCCACCCTTGAAATTGTTGCGCACAACGTTGCGTGCAACTGTTGCAGAAGTAGAATCGGCTTCTACATCTGCAACATCGCACGCAACTGTTTCACCGTGTGTCCATCATCTGCAACATTGCGTGCAACTTCGTGACGCAAAAGTTGCGCACAATGTTGCATCGTGTGTCCGCACCTTGTATGTAACCGGCGCCAAGCGCGGGAAAACGCGTGCGAGCGAGTCGGGATTGGTTTGAGTTTTACTTCTGATTGGTCGAAAAAGTGGCGCGAGATTATTCAACCAATCAACCAATCAACCAACTAAAGCAAGACCAAAGCAAAACGCGAATTACTTTCGACAACCGAAAACCGCTCTGTTGCACTTACATTCTTGTTTGGTCTCATAATTAGGAAGAGTCGTCTTCTGCCACTCTATCTGCGTTCGCCCGCGGTACAAAGAAGAAAGAAGGTGATTTGAGGAAAGCTGACGAGGCTGAGGAAGTTTACAAGCAGTGGGTGAACGAGGCTAATGCCAGGCAAAGAGAATTAGAAAATACCAAGTCAAACGTTCTGGTTGAGTTACGCCAACTTGTTTACCAGTGTGATATGACCATGAAAGCAGTAAGTTTTAGTAAATTTTTGTCCCCAGTAAATAAATAAAAAATAAATCAACTTTGGTTAACGAGGGTGACACCTAAACGACTGGGACTGACAAGCTTGTGGCCCTCGGGTTCCAAATTCGAATTGGAATGTGAAAATGTTGGTTTTTGAGGAGAGGGGAAAACTGGAGTACCCGGAGAAAAACCTCTCGGAGCAAGGACGAGAACCAGCAACAAACTCAACCCACATATGACACCGGGAACGGGAGTCGAACCCGGGCCACACTGGTGGGAGGTGAGTGCTCTCACTACTGCACCATCGCTGTTACCCCAACTGGTTGAATAGCCTAAGACTTTTCTTGGGTTGAATAGCCTAAGACTTTCATCAGATGGGCCACTATTCCCTTGACTTAAAAGATCACCGTTGTCCTAGACTGTTGACAGTTACCTATTTTCCCGTGATTTGACCAAGTTTTAGCGCTAAACATGAAAGAGAGAAATCTGGGAGTGCCCACAATTACAATTTGTACTCTTCTCAGTCTGTATTGTTGGTGATATCAAAGAACGTCATCTCAAATCTTGGCAAACGAACTTGGTAAACATACGGGAAAATATTATAATGAACAGTGAACTGTCTTCCGCTCTTGCTGGCGAAACGTCAGTCATGCTTAACACTTTTATGGATTATCTTCCACCAGACAGTCATATTTGTAAAACTGCTCGACGTGCTCGTAGTCTTGGGTTCAAACCACGCAGTACGTAAGGCTTTAAGAATTAACTGCACCTGGACTATCAAATTCGCCTAATTACTGATACTCCTCTACAGTCTTTTTAAGGACTACTATGTCTTCGACACAAGTAATCACACTGAACAAAATAATGATATTCTTGGGTTAAAAACCAGGCGCTAAACAGTTTCTTCAACAAGTTCCATCGAGCTCGACAAGTGCACTTCACAGACTTTTATGCTCTTCACTATGTTGTAACAAGTCTTGATAGCTTAAATCCTCCCTCTTTATTTGCAATACAAGAAGACGAGCATAGAAGCCACAGAGAAGCGGCCATATTCTATTCCTTGTTGTATGACAATAAGTCCACCAGCTTGATTTGAAACCCTCTATAGTCATCTCCTGTGGCTTCGAAGAAAGAGAAAAAGAGAGAGAATGCATGACCGAGAACCAACCAAGAGTCAGTCTACAGTGGAACCTCGATTTAACGAACCTCTATGTAACGAAGTCCTCGGTATAACGAACGATATTTTTCAGCCCAGTAATAGCGTAATGTATGGAAAAGAACCTCGATATAACGAGACCTCGATATAACGAACCAATTTCCTCAGTCCCTTGGCACTTCGTTAAATCGAGGTTCCTCTGTACTAGTTTATGTGATGACTAACTTTATGAATGACACCTGTCTGTCACCAGGTCACTTGCAACTACTTCCAGATGATGAACGCACTCGCCTCTCCCGCCCCTGTTCAGTTCCAGACCCTCGCGGAAAGCAGTAGGAATTATGAGCCTGGGAACCAGTTCTCTGAATTTGTTCGCCTGCAGCAGGCCAATTCGCCTCAGTTTGTTTGTCCAGTGTATCAGTTTGAACCTTACTCGGCAGGATGGTATGTATAGCTCAGCAGCTCATGTTTCATTGACTTGGACTCCCAACTTGTTAGGAGATAACATCCAACAATTCGTGGTTTAAGACTAAAAACATGGAATATAATAGATTCAAACAGTTTTCTCCTGTGTTTACCGTTGTTCTATTTGGAGTTCAATCAGTTGTCGCTGTTTTGATTGCACTTTTTCCTTAAAACGCATATCCCCTCAGACAGTCACGAGACAGTGACAAGACAAAAAGGTCCGGCTCTCTAGCACAGCCGTTAATCAAAAGACGAGCACAAGACATTTTAGCACAACGATATTGTTAAAACAACGAGTTAGCAAAAAGCAAGTTAAAAGGGTTGGTTCCTATTTCTTACCATAACCTCTTACCACTGTTAATTCAACGTTTGAAGTAAGAAATTTCAGTACCCGGCTGGTGTGCGTTATGCGATCGGAAGCTCATGGACTCGAAACTTTTTCATTTGCACTCCGACGCTCATGACAAACTTAACACAGTTTAATACATAGAAGACCCCCACTGTCTTGTACGCAACTTGCTTAGTTGCAAAAAGAAAGCCGGAAAAATTCAGGTTTGAACGGGATTCGAAACCATGACCCTGCAGTTACCGGCACAGTGCTTTAAATACAGTTGCTTAAAAGTATTTTGTTTTTCTTTAACTTTGCAGGTCTGATAAAGGACCACAGACTCCACTGCGCCAGAACTCTCTTCATGACACACGCGGCAGTCATAGTATGGAAGAGAACGTAAAAATGTCTCCTTTCACAACCCGGCGCAATAAGAGTCTTAATCTACAAGGTTCACAGAACGTTAACAGCTCACAGTCACCGATGAATGCCTGGAGCCACCTGAAGGAAAACAATAGCGATGCTGAGAGTACAACGAGTAGATCCCTTCCGGGGTCCCCTAGTGGCAGTCCTACCGCGTCCCGTAAAGAAGGGAATATCCAGCGGGCGCGATCCCTCGAGATGATGTCCTCTGATGATGGCGAGAGTAAAGGCGATTCGAGAAGGAATGGTGAGAGTTGAAAGTTTTAAAACTAAAATTCGGCGTTCGTCATTCGTCATTTCTCCAATGTTACCTACTCTTACGGTGGTGTATGTTGTTTTGACGTCATTGTTGCTCAAACAAGTAAGAAAAATTTGGTCATAGTTTATCACCCATGCGAGATTATCTGTCGTTTTGATTTCCTAAGGGCCTGTGGACCCAGCCTCCAGGAGAAAGCGCCCGGCCAAAAACCGAACATCAGCCGGCCCTTTTCAGAATAGCCGCTTGTCATCAGCAGCGCAGACGCACACATTAAAGAAACTCCGTTCAGCGTCCAAATGCCGTGACTGCGACAGTTACGTGTATTTCAATGGCGCTGAATGTGAAGTCTGTGGGCTGACGTGTCACAAAAAGTGTCTTGCGAGACTGAATATCAAGTGTGGAACGCACACGGTAAGAAATAATCTTCTTTATTATATATACAAGAGTGTTTAGTGGAAAATAGACCACTCGTAAAGTTCATACGAAACTACATCCGGGACTCGAGTGGCGTATTTTCCATATCCTCACTAGTGAGGATATGGAAAATATTGTTTGTGCAAGAATAGTCTTGTCTATATAATAAAAAGAAAATTACACGACGGCGCGAAGATATGAATTTTATTTTCTCGTGGTAAGAAACAATATTTTACTCACGCGCTGCGCTCGTTCGTAAAATAGTGTTTTTACCACGCGAAAACAAAATTCATATCTTCGCGCCGCCGTGTAATACCCTCTATACTTCAAAAATTGAAGCGCAGCCAGGATAAGACATGTTAACAATCAATAAAAAGTTTTTTGGCTAAAAAATAAAAATGCTTTTTATCCATCGAATGCTGTAGCGCGACATCCGAAAGCTCCATTTTATTTATATTTTTAGCCACAGAACGTTTTATTGAATTTGAATAAATCTTTTATATATTTATTTCAGTCTGTATTTACTGCCGTTAGCACTTGCACAAAGCTTTTGACATCTTTATGGCAAGTCTTAAAATGAAAGAACTGGTAAAAGTAGATTTTTGAAATTTCACGCTCGTACTTCCGACTCCTCGTCTCATAGTTCTTGGATTTAAGTTGTCAGTTAGACTAGAAACCAGTAAAGGCCTTTCTATACAGAGCGCGAACACGACCACGAACGCGACCATTGCGATTTTCCTCGCGAAACGGTTCGCTCGAACCACCGTTCATACAGAACGCGGTAACCCTGCACCCTATGCAATAAGTTTCCACGCATTTTTCTTTTTCTCCGCGTATTTAAAATTATGACGACCTTTTTCATATAAAATTTGGTGTTTTTCAACTTCCACAGTTAGCAGTTCAGTTTTGTCCGACATGTCAACCGGTGCGCTACAAAGTCAATTTTTTTACGCGTACCGCGTGTCACCTGGGCCGAGTTACACGAAAACAAAAGAACTGATTGGTTGACAAGAAATAGTTCGTGCGACCATCGCATAAAAATTCGCTCTGGAGGCAATCTCTGCGACTTTTCGCACGAACCAATTTTCAGCCGCGTTCGGGGTCGTCTTTGGTATAAACGGATTCATACAAATTGCTTGTACGCAATTCAATGCGAACGTCGCGTTTGCGTTCGTAGTCGCGTTCGTGGTCGTGGTCGTGGTCGTGGTCGTGGTCGTGGTCGTGGTCGCGTTCGTGGTTGCGTTCGTGGTCGTGGTCGTGGTCGTGGTCGTGGCCGCGCTCTTTATAAACAGGCCTTACAAAGTTGTGAAAAAAGATTGCAAAAAGTTGTCAATAGTTAATCTAACAGTTTGTGCAAGCGGCAACTGTTGAGGGCGCGACACTGTAACAAAAACCGTTCTTATAGCAGTGCGAGTTTTATTCTAAAACGAATTGATTTAAACTGAGAGTCATATCTCGCCTATATGATACCGGTAGGAGTCTGCGTATCGGAATGAGTATCTCCATCTGGCCCCAGTTGTTCAAAAGTTGGATAGCGCTATCCACCGGATAAAATCACTATCCAGTGGATAACCCAATTGGTTTCAATATCACTTATCCACTGGATAGTGATTTATCCGGGTGGGTAGCGCTATCCAACTTTTGAACCACTGGGGCCTGGTACGGTTACCGGGGTGAACTCAACGGTATGATATTCTAAACCGGGATCAGTCCAAACAAATGTAGATGGGAGGGATCCGTAATGAACTTGTACCGGTATGGGTTCAAAGTTTTTTGAGAATGCTTACGTGTAAAAGCAGATAGAAGAATTTCTGGATTTTCTCTGTTTTACTGATGAATTAAACAGTTAACGTTTCTCTTGTTGAAAACACAGAAGGTTCAGCGACGCATGACGACATTTGGAGTGGATTTTCAACGGCATCTGCAAGACTCAAATACAGAGGAGGAGAATATACCGCACATTATGACCGCTTGTATTGACGAAATCGACAAACGAGGTATGCAGTCAATATGGTTTAAATTTGCCTTATGAAATATCATGTAGAAGAACTGCGGATGAAAGGGGTAAGAGATGATTGATCATCCCAGATGTGCACGCGACTTAAGCAGTCGCGTACTGTTTTTCAGGCTCTCTGGTATTTCATTATCATGATATGACTCTTCTACAGTTGACTCTAGTTAAATCGAACCTTCAAGGGAAATTAAAAAAGGCTCGAGTTATCGAGGGGAAAATTATAAAGAAAATGACCTGAAGGGAAAAATCATTTGCTTCGAGCTAACGGGAGGGTCGAGTTATTGAGGGTCGAGTTCGGGAGTCAACTGTGTTTCTATTGACCACAACATCCTTCTCTTGAAAGGACAAATGACTTGGGGACAGTTACAAGGAAACGTTCACGAACAATTGGCAGCATTGTTAAATTTGGAGCTCAGCACAGATTTTTAGACTCTCTCACCCCATATCTTGTAAGCAAGAAAAAGTGGCATTTGTTATTAAGCTTATTTTGTCTCTTTCCTTTTTTAGGACTTGATGTCAAAGTAAGTGTTTACCAGCCATTTGTTTGTAATTTCACAAACTCCGTCGTGCTTAACGCTAGTTTGCGTTTCCTTTCAGCTCTGTAGCTCTTGTTATCAATTAACGTTTTTCCCTCTAAATTTTTCAGGGTATCTATCGTGTGTCAGGAGTTAAATCCAGGGTCGAGAAACTATGCCAGGTAGGTTACAAAAGATGTCTAGGCCCTCAGTATATCTTCGTGATTTCTCACTGTGTGATCTGCATCACGCTAACAGAATTAAAGCCACGCTTAATTTCTTGTTGCTTTGTTTCCACAGGCGTTTGAGAATGGTGTGTATCACGCTGATTTATCTGACACACCACCACACGTCATCGCCGCTGTTCTTAAATTATACCTTCGGCAGGTAAGCAAAATGCATCCTTACCCTCCCGTCCGCTTCAGTAGTCCTAAGTTGGGTCCTGACCCTCCCCTCCCCTCTGAGTCCCTAGGCCTCGCTGAAACCACTTCAACGTCACTCAGCGTTATAGAGATTAAGCATAACGTTTACGGCAAACGCGAACGGCAAACATACCACTTGACCATGATTTTCCCGCCATTTTCACGTTGCCCTTTTCAACGCGAAGAGGCCTTGGTTTTCGCGTTCGCGGTCAACAACGCGAGTATTTATTTGAAGTTTCTTTAATTTTTCTGCTACATTTATCAGCCTGTGTTCGGCCCAGACATGTTTTGTATATTTTTACACGTAAACAAACTGGTTAACTGTCAGCGTTTACACAAAAGGGAAGAAAAAAGGACGAGAAAGCGAGCTGATGTTTGGCTGTCACCTTCACAGAGCATGTCAGCTTTTTTGTGAAGAAGGCGCTCAAATTATGCAGTCACGTCAAAAACATCCTAAGAAAACATCATTCAACAAGGTGGCCAAACGCGTTCAACATTGTTGAATTCAACAATGTTGAATAGTGTTGAATGAAAGTGTCGAGCCAACGTCGTTCAACAGGGTACCCAACCGTGTTTAACATGTCGAATTCAACAATGTTGAACAGTGTTAGATGAAAATGTAGAATCAACACCATTCAACTGGGTGGCCAAACGCGTTCAAGGTGTTAAATTTAACGATGTTGAAAGGTATTGAATGAAACTGTTGGACCCGTTTTACCAAAGCCTAAACCTTTCCTGAGTCCTAAATCTCCCCTCCCCCGTGATTCCTTACCCTACCCTTCCAGATGTGAGCTTAGTTGAATTTTATTTTTCTAATATTTGCGTTCTTCTTTTCTTCTCTCCAGCTTCCAGAATCGCTTCTGACTTTCAGATTGTATCCAGAATTTATTAGGGTAGCCAAGGTATGTCCTTTTTTCTGCAGAGCGTGTAGCCTGAGCAGGCTAAGTTGGGTTTTCGCGAACGCAACGCGGCGGCAGAGCCACCATTTAATTCCGATCCGACAGTGAAGTGAGCCAGCCTGGAAGTACTATACACACATTTCCACTGCCGCGACTTAAATATCTTAATTCCCACGACCTGCTCCCAGCTTGGCCCCGTAGCTCAGTTGGTTAGTATCGATGGTGATCTCTGGGGCCCGTTTCTCGAAACTCCCGGTAACTTTCCGGGCCCAGTAAGTATTTTTTCGAGTTCATTTATATACCAGCTAATGGTAATTATTGGCGCAAACTTAGCGATATGCTTCATGAAATTATAAAGATTAAAATTTAGCTCTCAAAATCAATAGCAAGAAATTCTGAAGAATTTACAGGCGGCGGATAGTCTCTCACCCAGCCAACCCCCCCCCCCCCCCCCCACCGGTATTTCAAACCTGATAAAATCTATGTTTGCGTCATAAAAACATCAAGGCCGCGCGACACCAAGAAGACTAAGTAACTGACGGTTTCTACCGTTCATTTTTTCGTAACCAGCACTACTTCAAACAGAAAAGTAAAACAAACTTTTAACATTGGCCTTCGCTGACCTGCTTTGCACAATTAGCAGTTCCTGTATGTAATGAATGTCATCATCTCGCAACTAAATATAATCCGAACCACATGCGTGCAACCCCTTCTATCAATCCAATTGCCTGACCTCCATAGCCGAAATACAAACATCACGCATTTTCTTATCCCGTCCTGACCCCGCAAATTCTAAATTGCATACGCAGCAAAAAAAAAGTAAATGCAGTTCTTTTTAGCGCTAATTTTTGTTAACCACCACTACTTAAGACACAGCAACAAAGGAAACTTTTATCTCTTATCGACAATCACATGCTTGATGTGAGGAACCCCTCTGTTTTCTCTACTATTTAATTTCAATACAAACCGACAAAGTGCTACATATTAGGCAACCTATTAAAAATTGATCTCAGTGCATTACTTCTACTGCTTCATTTAGGAAATTATTCATACTACCCACATAACTTTGTCTTACACTCTCCCCTCTGCTAGCTTTCGCTACATTAATTTCAATACAAACCGACATAGTGCTACATATTGGACAACCTATTAAAAATTGATCTCAATGCGTTACTTCTACTGCCTTATTTTGCAAATTATCCATACTACCCACAGAACTTTTTTGTTTTACACTCTCCCCTCTGCAAGCTTTCCCTACATTCTCAGAATTACCCCAAAAACTTGTTATCGAGCAGTGAAAACAGCGCCAGATACAAAACTATTTTAGTGCGGCAATGCTGACAAACGCTGACTGTTCCCAGGTAATCACTAAGCTTTGTAAACGCTGCCCCTTATCAACGAAATGTCCTCAAAAACAGCGAAATAAACATTTCAACGCTTACCTTTACTTAAGTTGGATACGCCGCAAAACCCAAAAAAAGGAAATTAGACTCCTTTCTACCGTTCATTTTTTCCTAACCAGTACTACTTCAAACAGAAAAGTAAAACAGACTTTTAACATTGCCCTTCGCTGACCTGCTTTGCACAATTAGCACTTCCTGTATGTAATGAACTTTAGTAGTTCCTGGTTTCCGGTGACCTGTTATGAACAATTTGCCCTTCCGGTATGTAAGGAATTAAATGTATGTAAACATATTATATTATGGACGTCCGATATGGCGCACTGTGACGATCTGTCACCGTATTCCCTTTAAAAACACGTTTTATAAACACGTCTGCAGCGTTTCTAATGTATTTTGTCAATACTACCCTGAGGTTTTCTGCGATCTTAGATGGAAAATTAAATTAAACTTAAAAAGATCTTCAGTAAAGAGCATGATTGTTTATTCACTAGTATGTCCGGTATTTGATAGTTTGGATTTCCAAACTGATAAAATCTATGTGTTTACGTCATTATAACATCAAACCCATTGTTCAAAAGGCCGCGCCAACTCAAGAAGACTAATTAACTGACGGACACGACGACGACGAAAATGAAGAAACGTCAATTTTACGAGTCGGCGTGACGTGCACGTCTTCCGCCTAAAAATTGTATAGCTATTGGAGAATATTGTACACGTTAAATAGTTGTCGGGCCCAGAAAGTTATCGGGAGTTTCGACAAACTGGCCCCTGATCCGGAGGTCATGAGTTCAAATCCCGCCGGGGTCAAAGATTTTTCTTTCTTCCTGGTTCTCATTCGTAATTCTTTCTTAAAGGCCTGTGGCGGGGGGAAGTTATGTAGGGCTGTATTAGTCACTTCAGTGCACTCGTACATACACTTTAATAGGTAGTAGCGCTCGTAAATGGTGGTTTTGCTGCCGTCATGTGCGCGTGAAAACCCAGCTAAGAGAGTCCGAGGTGTGGGCTTTAAAGATTAAACATGTACACCTTATGGCATGAAATTTTGCGGTTGGTGTTAAGTTTTGCAAATCCCTTTGCTATCTGCAAAAAAGATCCCTGCAGAAACTACAATCAGAATTTATTTCATAGCTTACTTTGTGAAATTCAGTTGAAGTATTTCGATACATATGCACTTAGAAGCAGTTCACTGTACCGGAATCGCAAAGTGAAATGCCTCCAGAAAAATATTGATCTTTCTGAACCACACTCCCCCCCCCCCAAAAAAAAAGAAGCAAAAAGCCAGTTTTGTAGATAAAACTCCCACAAAAAATTCATTTGATATTTTATAAAGATAAATAGATGTTTGTCAATGTGGATTTTAGTGTTACTGATGGCCTATTTTTTTCCTTGTAGGAGAGCTTTACCATCATAAGTAACTCAACAACGTGCAAGGACGCCTCCGAAAACGAAGATCTCCGAGAAGAGTACAACAAGCTGCTCGGCAGACTTCGGGAAGTCGTGATGCAGCTTCCGACGGCAAACCGAGTGACGACGGCTCGTTTGGTCAATCATCTGAGGCGAGTGTCGCGGCATGATGAAGCGAATGCTATGCCTGGAAGCAACCTAGCGATTGTGTTTGGACCGACGCTTCTCAGACCATGGTAAAAAGATTTTTAAATTCGTTACTAGTGCCTGTAAAGTCTGAGTGATATCAGTTGAGTTACCCTGAAGCAGAGGTTTCTTGGTCCCCCTATGTTCCGGCGGGCGAATAAGTAACCTCTGTGCAAAACCGTTCGAATTCCTGTCGTGCATGCGCGACATTCGTCATACGCAACGTCACTTCCTGTCTTGCAGATTTTGGGCGCACGCTCGTACGTCAGCTTGACCAAAACTTGTGAACTCCGTAAAACCGTTACTTCCACTGGGTCTATTTGAGGGTTACTTAAAACTCAAGATAAATCTCAGTAAAATAAACCTTTAACGATTTCTGCCTTGTCTTTGCTGTTTTTCTGAGCTGGAAAGTGGCAGAAGTTTTGTAAAAAAGAAAAAAAGTAACCTGTCGCGTACAACAGGTTTGCTAATGTATCAAAGCGCGCGCATTTTTTGACAACATTCACAGCATGCGTCAGATTTACCGGTTGAGAGCCGGTTAGAAACCAGTATTTTTAATTAATTCGTCCAAAATCCTGGACGGCAGCAGATCAAAGAATCGGACGGTTTTGCGCAGAGGTTACTTATTCGCCCGCCGGAACAGAGGGCAACCAAGAAACCTCTGCTTGCAGAGTACAGTTGAGCAGACTCTTCACTGATAAATAGAATTCTTAAATTCTTGCAGAGGACTGGATATTCTAAAAAACCTAGCCGATATTTCAGTTGATGTTAGCTTCTCTCCTACTCTGTACACTTGCTGTATATCTCTCTTTTGAGGACAATTTCTTTGTTTCTTATCACGACTTCTTGTTTTGCAAGTTTTTTACTCTATTCTTTGTTCCTTTGCAGTGAAAGTGAAGCGACCTTTACTCTATCTGCTCTTGTGGACATGCCTCATCAAACTCGCTTGGTGGAGCTGTTAATCGCCAGTCCTGAGGTAAGGCACTCTTGAACGACTTGATTGCGTAGATTAACCCTTTAAGCCCTGATATAAAAATGCATATTCTCATTACTGTTCTCCATACATTTCTTATGGAACAAGTAAGGAGAATTTGTCTAAATATCAAGACATCTTATCCTCAGTGATCACTTCCTTTATTCTCATCACTTGAACGTTTGAACAAGTAGTGGTTATGTAAAGAGAAATTTCATTTTTGTCACTGTTCGGGTTAAAAGGGTAATTATTTTATTGTTACCTTGGGAATGCCTACATTATGAACAACATCATTAACTTTAATACGAGTTAAACGTTTGTCAATTTGCCAAATGAGGTAAAACGGTGAAGCAACTTTATTGGAAAGTTTTCCTCTACGGTTTTAGTGACTAAAGCATTATCTTACTTTTTGCTAGGTCTTCGAACTTCCGGAATCTGACGAATCGATGTCACGTGACACTCCAGTTGAGGTAAGCTTTCGTGATGCTCCAGAAAGGTAATTGTGAGCCAATATCCAGACCGTACTATTCTTCTTTGTGTTACTGCGCATACTTTCTGCGCTTCTTGGTTCTGGTCTGAAATAATCGGGTTTCTTAAGGAATTTGCCTACTAATACAACGGTAAAGCAGATCTTACCAAGGGCTATCAGAATCCAAAAAGAAAATTAGAGTTAACCACGCATTTTTTTAGGTATAATTGAGCTTAAATCTGGAAAGAAAATCTCACACATTCTTCGTATTTTAACGCTTTCTTAGAATTATGGTTGCTTAATTATCTCTGAAAAATGCGTGGCTACCCACATTTTTCTTTTTGGATTCCAATAACCCTTGTTAAGATCTACTTTTCCCCCATAGGCATAACCTTTGCAAAAATACATCTGTATTAGGAGGCACCGTCCTTAACTGAAATCGTTTCTACCGTTTGTTTGCAGAAATTCACTCCTCCCAAGCCACGTGACAGAGAAGGCAGTCTGTTTGCCATCCAAAGTCTTCGATCTGGTGGTAATGGCGTGATTTTTTCTAGCTGTAGTATGACATGGCATATATTTAAATGATCTATTATTCTCGTGTTATGTTCCTTTGTAAAGTGTACAGTAAAATATGATAAGTTTGTCCTTGACGATTCCCCATGCTCAAAACTGGGATATTCATTTTGAACAAGAACAGTCGTAAAATTCACCAAGGTGTGTCAGTTGCCCGAAGTAGCAATAACCGCGAAAGTGAGAGGATTCTTTAGCCTAGTGTCATTAGACTGCTAGCAATCCCTTTCTGGATAGTCGAGAGGGCGCGCGAAATAGCCGAGCAAAAAACTGGAGCGAGGAGAAAAAAAACGAGAAGAGACTTTTTCCCGCCTCTCCCCCAGCCCCCCTCCGCTCGTTCGCTCCAGTTTTTTCGCTCGGCTATTTCGCGCGCCTTCTCGACTATCCAGAAAGGGACTGCTAGCAGTCTAATGACACTAGGCTAAACAATCCTCTCACTCTAGCGGTTATTGCTACTTTGGGAGTCTAAGTGTCATCGTCCGGTTGAACAGTTGATCATAAGTCAGTGGTCTCACATGACAGACATACAAGAAAAACTCGTTTGATCGCAGCTTAGCGGAACAGAAAGAAAAGCCAGCGGAACAAAAAGAAAAGCCTTGATAGGTTGCAAACGGTCGCTAACAAAGGACACTGTAGACTCTAAGAATGTGATTTGGCAAGAAGCGCAATTGTAGTATGACGTGGTTTGAGAACGTTTTATACCATCAAAAGTGATGTTGTTCAGAGTTGTATGTTCTTATTTTGTCAGGTGTTAACCCAGACGAAAGCTACGAGGCTGAGGACGAGGCCAGGTAAGATTCAGTGAAATATCCACAAAGCGCAACTGTTCCTTTACTTTTTTCCCTGCACTGGATATTGTTTTCTGTTTCGTCGCCTAAATTCTTTGAGTGCACCTATACTGGAGGTTAAAATAAAAACAATTCAACATTTTCCCTTGTTCACGAGACGAAAAAGTTTGGAAAGTCACAAATGTTGTGGAGCTCGTCAGAGCTGTCTCGAGATTTTCCACACTTGACTTATACATTTCTGGTCATTTTTAAAAACATGAAAATGTTTCCCGTTTCTTTAAGAAAGCTCATTGTAGATACACCCCTTCAGCCAGTCAGCGTGCGAGTTTTCATTGTCTGCTCTTGTCATCAGAGTCAGGAAGAGAGAAAGAGTTAAAGCACATAATTGCTAGGGGAGGGGGGGGGGGGTGCCTTGTTGAGTGCGCAGTTGCATGCTATGTGTTTTTCGTGTTAGTTTGCCTCTTCCAGGCCCTCGGGATGTTGGGTGCGATTGAACTATGACATGCGAAGAAAAAATATGAGTGAAAAATGTCGAGAAGACGAGGGAGCCAGGAGGAAGCAGCCCATTTTAACTGGGCTCTCATTAATTTCTTTTGCACGTTATTTTTACTTTGTTCTCCACAATTTAAAATGTCCCGAACAGAATGAAAAGGAGTGAACAAAGTGCAGCAGATCTAGAAGCATACTACAGTCTTTGTGAGTGGTATGCTTCTGGTAAAGCGAATACAGGTCTTTCATTTATAAAGCGTCTTGCGTGTTTCCATGAACTGCCGACAGTCAGACCTCTCTAATACGGACACCGAAGGGACAGGAGTGCGCTTCGGAACTGTGGAGGCGTCCTTATTACAGGGGTAGCGTTTGTTATGAATCTGGGTCTCTCCTGGGCCAAGCGATCTGTCCTTCTCTTGCCTTAGTATAGGGGTGTCCGTATTATATAGGCGTCCCACAGTCCGTAAGGAGAGGTTCGACTGTATTAAAATCTAGTCTAAAATCCACTCTTTGGCTTTGTTCTGTGTTAATGACCCATACATTATTTGCATTCGTGTAGCCTTATCAACACTCCGGATACCACAAACACCCCACAGTCTGTTGCAGAAATTTCTCCTGTTCGTCGTACCTTGAGCCCGCCAGTGTAAGTATAAACGCATGCGTCTAACTCATTCGTAACGCTATTTTTGTCGTTCTTTCCCTTTAACGTGCTGTGTATTTTCTGGTACTGTAATGATTGTTGTTTTTGAATGTAGGGCCATAAATGTGCCACAATCGACTTTGAAACCACCTGCTTCACCCTCTCCCTCAACGTAAGTATCGCAGATTGCACGTTGCGATATTTCTTTTACCGTTATTTTGCCTGACTTCTGGGTATTTGTTGACTGTCACGAAACCCTCATAGACACGTTCTTTGCTGAGTTGTGACGCAATGCTCGCAGTCACTGCTTATTTGGTTGTAACACAACACTTGTGTCCCACAATACTCACAGACGGAGTGTCACGCAACATTGTAATACAACACTTGTGTAACACAATACTGACAGACGCCTTCTCTCTGGCATGTCACGCAACTCTCAAAACTTATCACCCAGTACTCAGTCATTTTAACTTTCGCTTGATACGAAAAACTCTCACTGATACTTTTTCTTTGCTTGTCACAAAACTCTCACAAACACTTGGTCTCTTGCCTATCACTAAACGCTCACAGTCACCTTTACGGCTTTTTAAACTAAACAACACTCACAGTCATTTCTAGTTAACCCTTGAAGCCCCAAGAGTGATCAGCATCAAATTTCTCCTCATTGTATCAGTTTATTATTTATAACACATACAGGTTATGAGAATTTAGCAAATTATTACCAAAGATTCCAAACTGTCTTGATGTTTGAAAAAGTTCTCCCAAATAGTGATTGATAAAATTTATGGAGACCAATAAGGAGAATTTGTATAATGATTTTGGGCAACTCTCACGGTTCTTTTCATTTGTTTTCTGTTTAGCGGGAGCAATCTTGGGTTTGGATCAGAATTCTTTGAACTGCTTGCAAAGTCTAACAACAGAAACGATGTTGTAAGTGAACACATTATTTTCTTCCCCTTACAGGACTGGAAATAATTTTTGTCTGTTCACCCTGTGAACAAATCTTCCTGGACCACTAGCCATCTTCTATTCAGACATATCAATTTTGAGATATATTAACAGTCAGGGAAAAGTCACAGAGAAACATAACTGTTTCTTGTGGCTTTACCGCCAAAGGATTCATCCTGCATGGTCAGTGAAAATTGGTTTGAATCCTGGTTTGACCGGTTTTTTGCTGAAGGAGGACGAAGCAAAACCGAAATGCAGTGGAACAACAAACATCTTACACGGTGTTTTGGTCGATAATACGCACGGATATTTTACACAATGCACGCATTTTTCCTCGCCCCTGCGGGGCTCGGAAATACTACACTACACGTGAAATATCCGCGCATATTATCACAGGCAGCCCAAGCTTATATTTCGAGCTGCGCATAAATTAGACTGTTTTTTCCACGCTATGCATAATAATGACATCGGCAACATTTAAGAGTTTGTATGGAAATGATACAAAACGTCTCAAATTGCCACAAATCAGAAAGAAGTCGGAATAAAAATGATTTGCCTTATTTCATTGTTGTATTGGTCATTATTTGAGGGCTTCCTGGGCTGGTTTGAAGCTTTTTGGGTGAGAAATTGAGGTTTATATTTTTCATGTTTACTGAACGTTTATAATTAATTAAAGGCAGGAAATAATTTCACACTGCACCTCACTTGAGGCTCGATAAATTTCATCACAATAAACGAATCGCCTTAAAACTTCAAAGGTGTATTCTTGGTCTTGCGCATACCGCTGTTCTTTCTCATGAGGTCCAGATCCTATTTTAAGCCATCGAAAATCCCTCTTAAATACGAAACTCGCCTTTCCTGGTATGCTTTTTCATTTGAAGTGTACACATGAATCATTGCGAGCCGCGATTCGACGACAAAATTGTCCTCAGTCGGGGAGAGGCTGAGTGAGATTGTCGACAAACAAACACGACACTGCGGAGTCCAGAGAAGTCGGTTTGACGGAAATAGAGCAATATTAGAACGGTCGTGAAATTCACTCGCCTCACTTGACTTGGAAAACCATAATTTTGTTTTAGGGACGAACGAAAATCTATCTTTTGCTGCACCCTAATCAATCCATTCGATGATTTTATGCCGAGTATTTGGCTCAAGTGATCCTGCTCACTGCCCGCAAATCAACCTCATTATTTAATTCCGATATATAGGGTTGTCTTGCCCCCCAAAAAATATTGCTGTGACCGTGGAAAATACCCACCACAATCTCCATTCCTTTGAAAACCGGTGCAATTTTTTTTCTAAGTGGAAACTGCTCCTCGTCTCTGCTTCTAAATTTCGACAACATTTTTTTGCGGTAAAAGGGTAAATGTGACAGAACAAATCACTATGCTAATATATTGTCGCACGAAGACATTAAAGCGTGCTCGTGGCGTCAAGTGAGGCGACTAAATTTCACGGACGTGCTAATAGTTTTCTATTTCCCTCAAACCGACCTCTCTGGACTCTGCAGCGTCGCCTTCTGCTTGTGGACAATCTCACTCAGCCTCTCCCCAGCTGAGGGACATTTTGTCGTCGAAACGCGGCTCGCAATGATTCATGTGTGCACTTCAAATGAAAACGCATACCAGGAAAGGCGAGTTTCGTATTTAGGAGGGGTTTTCGACGGCTTAAAATAGGATCTGGAACCCACGAGAAAGAACAGAGGTATGCGCAAGACCCAAGAATACACCTTTGAAGTTTTAGGGCGATTCGTTTATTGTGATGGAATTTATCGAACCTCAAGTGAGGTGCAGTGTGAAACTGTTTCCTGCCTTTAATTAATTCTAAAGATTCAGCTAACATAAAAAAAAATAAAAACCTTAATTTCTCGCCCAAAAAGCTTCAAACCGGCCCAGGAAGCCCTCAAATAATGACCAATACAACAATGAAATGAGGCAAATCATTTTTATTTCGACTTCTTTCTGATTTGTGGCAATTTGAGACGTTTTGTATCATTTCCATACAAACTCTTAAATGTTGCCGATGCATTATTATGCATAGCGTGCCGATGTCATTATTATGCATAGCGTGGAAAAAACAGTCTCCTTTATGCCCAGTTCTCAACGTTAGCTTGGGCTGCCTGTGATATTATCTACGTCTACCAAAACACCGAATAAGGTGTATGTGTTCAACTTAGTATACGGCCAAGTATAAGACTTGTTTCTGAATTTTCCTACAGCAAAGTGATCGTTACAGCATCCCAGAGTTCTTATTATCCGAGTCACCTCGCGGAATGCCCCTTGTAGCTCAGGAAGACTCGGACATGGAGGACGAGGATGAGGACGACACTACTCAAGGTCAGCGGATTTACACTGACATCTTCCTTCTTGCTCTCAGAATACAGTCCAGAAGCAAAGCACGCAAGTTTGCAGAAATTGCTTCATGTGCTTTAAGCGCTTTTTATTATGCTGTTAAAAGTGGTTCTAACTTTTAAGTTTGTGAATGACCATTCATTATGGAAGCTACTAAAAACTAATATCCTCCCGCGTTGTTTATCACGTTGTGTGAGGTCTTTTAGCTTTTGAGTCTGGGGGTGAAATCCTAAAGTGTGACCATTCAAATGAAAGCTATTGAGCAGTACTTTCCTGTGGTACTGTTTATTATGCTGTACAAGTTGGTTCTAACTTCTGAGTCTGTGGACGAAATCCTAAAGTGTGACCATTCAAGTAAAAGCTACTGAGCAGTACTTTCCTGTGGTGCTGTTTATTGAGCTGTACAAGGTGGTCCTAACTGTTGAGTGTAGACGAAATCCTAAAATGTGACCATTCAAATGAAAACTATTGAGCAGTACTTTCCTTTCCTATGTCTACATATACATCATTTTAAGGGTTTAAACATTTTTGGAAGGGGAAGTTAGTTCGTTATTAAGAGTCAATGTATTATAGTTTTATTGTTTGTTTGTTTGTTTGTTTGTTTGTTTGTTTGTATATAGTATAGCTTATTGTGCACGTACACGTTTTAACAAGTTTTTGTAAGCTCCTCAGTGTTACGTGGATAAATAAACTATTGTATGGTATTGTATTGCATTGCATTGCATTGTATTGTATTGTATTGTATTGTATTGTATTGTATTGTATTGTATTGTATTGAATTGTGGTGCTGTTTATTCTGCTGTGTAAGGTGGTTCTAACCTTTGAAGCTGGAGACAAAGTTCTAACATGTGCCTAAGTGAGGAGTAGTTTCTTATGGCCCTGTGTATTAGACTGTACGGAATGGCTGGAATGGAATGGAGTGTTCTTACTTATGAGTTTTGGGATGAAATCCTAAAGTGTGACCATTCAAACGAAAGTTTTTGAACAGTACTTTCCTGTGGTGCTGTTTATTGTGCTGTGCAAGGTGGTTCCAACGTTTCAGTCTGTGGATGAATTTCTAAAGCGTGACCATTCTTTCCTATCTAATCTTAACTTTTTGTTTAAAATATTGTACAAAATGAAATTTGAAATGTTTTCGGTTTTGTGTCGCTAGGAACCAGTGGATCTCGCACTCCAGATGATGACTTGGATACTTCTCATTTTGGAGCTCCTCGACGGATTGGCTCTCCACGCTCTTCCAACGAAAACTTGGTCGATGACGACAAAGTCAGCGTTACTCGCGATTCATTGGATTGTGTTATTTCTCGGAGCTCGTCATCATATTCCGTCGCCCCGAGCTTCAGTTCGGACTTCCCCGACACTGAATCGCTATTACCCGATCTCTCCGATACTGTTGGGTCGGGCAAATTAAATTCTTCGGTAAGTGTCGGGTTGCCCGACAAAGACATGAGAATATCTGAAGTTCAGTCCGAGTCTAGAATTCGGTCATATTCAGGTAACACCGGCGCTCGACCTCGTCCACGAACTTTGGGTTTATTGAAGAGAAATTCGGATCTACCTGGTCGCGTTCAACGTGCCGATGACTTTAATACAGGATTCTTTCCACTAGGTATGAAGTCGTCTAATAGCGATACGAACCTTAATAAAGATCCGTATGCGATCGAGGAGGAAGTCTCTCTCGCCGCTATGTCTGAAGCGGTGAACTCTTATGTCAACACTTTGGAGTGTTCATTAAAAGAAGAGAAGGACAAAGTTGATGAAAAACAAACTTCGAGTCCCAGTAAACCTGAGATTGTAACTCATGTTGACATTGACGCAATGCCTGCTCCTGTGGAGGGTGGGGTTAGTCAGGAAGTTGTTGCCAGCGAGGTTATGACGAGTTCTGTTCATTCTCCAACGAAAGAGAAATCAGAACATTATTTGTCTTCTCCAAATAAAGTACCACCCCCACCGGTGGCGAAGAAACCACCTCGATCTCCTTCTGTGGAAAAGAAGGACTTTGAACCCTCAGAAAAGCATTCTGCTGAAGAAACTTCCTCTGTTCCCGAGGTTCCTTTAGAGGTGGGGTCACGTGAGCTTATTATCCCTGTAATGACTGCATTACAAGAGCGAAGACCTTCCACACCGAATTGCTCTACTGCGCAAGCGTCGACTGATTCTCAAGTCCCGGATCGACTTCAAAGTCCAGGTGACTCCGCGGGTGAGGAAAAGAAGATCAGCGGAAGCGATGAGAAAAAGACTGAGGCTAAAAGGTCAACTCGGTCGGCATATACAACACGAGTTTCTGTGAAGGATCGGCTTCAGCAGTACGAGCGGAGCCGCTCGGCAAGCGTCGACTCCGGCCGGAAACTGTCGACGGATCCATTCAACCCCACCTCGGTTGCTTCTCGGAAGCAACTATTTGAGCAAAAAGAACGAGGAATGCACAAACGTGTCACTGACGTGGGAGTGAGGAAGCCGAGAAGTGATTCTGGAAGCGGCTCAGGATCAGCCAGCGGTAGTCCTAAGTTGTCAAGGAAACGGTTAAATGACGGCGAAGATGGAAGTAGTGCGGTGGGCATTACAAGCCCGGCCAGCGGTAGTCCGAAGTTACCAAGGAAACGGTTGGATGAAAGCGTGGATGCAAGCAGTGCGATAGCTGCTAGTACTTCGGTGCAAATTAGTCCAGAAAAGACAAAACCAGTTGAACAGGAAAAACTAGATGAACTTCGGCGTCGGCACAGAAAGGAAAGGTCGGAAAAAACCGATCGTCCTCGAAGTCTGGTTCTTGATGATCTCAGCCAAGTGGACTCTTTAGAATCAACTCGTCCTCGCAGTGGCGATTATGACTCTCTTAAACTGGATTTACACAATGGAGAAAGAGACACTTTGTCGCCGAGAGAAATAGATATTCCCCTTGATGAAGGCTTTAATGAAGGACACAAATCCGAGCGACCACGAAGAAGCCCGAACACTAGTCCGAGGAATAGTCGGGCGAATGTTCGTTTTCCCGATGACAGCAAGGAGGAAGACAGAGAGCCGCAGTTTGTATAATCGATACTCCGTCGGTAATATTTGTTGGCAGTGGCAAGTAGTGTCGAAGGCGCTTGCAAAACCGATAAAATTAAACTAGTAACTTAATAGAAATCGATAACTTGACGCGTCCTTTTTCAAAGAAGTATTGGTATGATGTGGACTACAGTGACTAAGAAAAAAGTCGAGATTGTATGAAATCGTCTTTTAGAAAGTAACGCTAGGAGAGAGATTGTTTGAAAAGTATGCTTGAAGCCCGAAAAGGTATTGTCTATTTGGACGATTGATTGGCGGAAGCGTGTTTTCAGAAGGTAACTTTTCATTACTTTCTAATTTATTGCTAAAATTGAATTTGGAAAAGAGGACAATTAAGAAAAACCTTTTTAAAAACCTTTCCTTATTTACCATCTTTAATTTTGAACTTAAAACCTTTTGCCTCCATCGAGTCACATGACGTTGTTCTTACTTTCGATAAAGTTGTAAGGTATGGACTTTCAACCCTCTTACGCCGTGAAAGAATTCTAAATTACAGCTACTGAGCCGCACTTTCCTGTGGTACAGTTTGTTATGCTGTTTTGTAGATGGTTCCGTCTCGTACTTTTCTCTGGGACTTTAAGCCTTTAAGCCCCAATAGTGATCAGCATCAAATTTCTCCTCATCATATCAGTACATTGTAACACATAAAGGTCATGAGAATTGGGGAAATGGTCACCAGTCTTGACGTCTTAACAAGTTCCCCCAAGTAGTACTCAATGAAACCTATGGATGATACCAGTAAGGAGAATTTGAACAATGATGCCGGGCCTCAAGGGTTAACAGTTCTAACTATAGATTTTGAAATAAAAATTGTTCGTGTACTCTGTCCAACTTGGAGGCAAAAGAATACCTGAATACATTTACCATAATACTGGAAAATTGACTTCATATATTCAATCCGCTTTATTTTGTTTTCTTTACACTTGCTGTGAAAAGAAAAACGGTAAACTTAACATTGGTAAAGTCCACATCCAAGGAACCTCCGCTAAAAGAGATATATTTTTATAGTTGTACATTTGTACTTATCAGTAGTTTTATAGTCGGAACTATTAGTAATGCTGAATGCGAGACGATATTGTAAGAATGGAAGTTTAGGGGGCGTGTTGGGGGACATATTCTTGGTACTCCGAAAAAGAAACCCACTGAGAATTTCACAGCGGTCAAACGCAAGACGCGTCCGCAGTTCTCGCCATAATTGCACAAAATACGAGGGAATGTCGAACGTTTCACTTTGACCGCAAAAGTTAACGCCGTTTCTGAAAACTTAACCGTTTTATGTTGAGTAACAGCCATGCAGAAGTATTACCGGTGTGAAATTCAGTTTGCCAGGACATGTGATGCATCGTTTTCATACGAACTTCGCGCTCGTAAAAGTTTGAACGGATTCAAACTTCAAGGCTCTGCAAGACCGGAAGTGACGTATTTTTGGCGTCTGACCGCTGTGAAACTGAGAATACGCTGTATCCAGACAGATTAATTAAACAGCAATGTTTTGTAGATTTATTACAGCCTATTTCAATGCCGTACGCATACTCGGATTTTGCAAACATTATTCACTGGCTATGATGCGCCCGTCACGATTCACTCATCTGACTCGTCCCCAGTCGTCTTCATGACGCGCCACGCGCGCGGCACGGGAGCGCGAGGTGTGATAGCAAGAGGTGATGGGAAGGGGGAAGTCTTTCTCTCTCGCTTTCTCACTACCCATCACACCCCGCGCGACGCGAAGACGACTGGGGACGAGTCAGAGTCACCCAAACGGCGTAGGAAAATTTGCAAATCTTCGGCTACCTTGTGACTGTTATTATGTCAGGAGGTTAGAATTTTCTCTGTAAACGCCTTTTATGCACAAACTTCCATCATTTTGTGATCATGGGTGAGGCATGATTCGCCGGCTATGATTTGCCCATCATCACAAGAAAATCATTGCAACTTTGCAGAAAAAATGCGAACTTTCTGAGATAAGCAATCGTAAAAAGCCTAAGATCTGCTGATTTTCTCGACCTCTTGCCGTCGGGGAGACGAAAGGGCCAACGCCCAGGGTCCGTAGGTAGGCGGATACTCTGGACCAAGCTTGCAGGTGGTGCTGGGAATGCAGTCATTTACCCCTTCATGTACGCTTGTTTAGGTTAACCCCTCTCCATGGCGGGAATTGTAAAGGTTGTTTCTGCCGTACTTCAGTTTCGGTCCTTCTTTGTATTCTAAACTGAGCACTTCTCTAAGGCGGAAATACAGTGAGGTCCTATATACCATGTCTGTTTAAGCTTGAGTTTACTTTTACATTAGTTAGAACCTGATACCCTTTTTAATTTGAAGGAGATTCCCTCATCTTTCATTACAAGCTTGCTCTAGTTTAACCGTGAGAAAATCAAATATCGTCTTTTTAACAATATCCACAAAGAGATGGTGTATTTTTAAACTCTACTTTTAGTGAGCTCTATCTTTCAACCATTCCTGCTTTTTAGGAAGAATAAAAGCGAACACAATTAAGTCGCTTTGTTTGTGGTCTTCTTCTCCTCCTCCTCCTCCTTAGTCTAGTTCTCCAAATCACGTCCTCTTAGCAAGGGCCGCGGTAGCCTGGTATCTAGGCGTTCTCGATACAAAATACTCGAAATCTTTGATTCCCCCAAAAATATCGATGTTCGCGAGAAATGTCAGTGGTTTTGATGCCATTCGATACTGCTCCCGTGACCACTGAAGAAAAATGAGGATATTTTTCCAGACTATGGTGACGCTAATTGTTGTTTCTATGAGGCAGAATCCTTTCAAGCATCAAGCAACGAGGATTTGGTTGCATAAACTTTTTTCCAGCAGTTTGTGTATGTGTCGATTGCATTGCGGTCTAGTACCTCGCACTTTTTCGACTCTCTTAATCACAATGAGATTATTGAGTATGACGTCATAATCGGAAAAATGCCAAATATCGGTAAATATTGTAGTCGTGTCGGATCCAGTTGAAAAACTGGTATCGACCCACCCTATGTTAGGTGACGTCACCGCGCAAAGGTAGAATCCAGGCCTAAACGATGCTGCAGCGTGAAGGGACTAGGCTGGGGTGGGGCAGACTTAGCTCTTGCTAGGGATTTAGCTTACTTGGGGTGATGTTTGGGAAGTTCTGACAACAGGACTTGGGTAGACTTCAGTATTTTACAGACACATCATTTCTGATGATCACCCCGGTATCATCAAAGTGGATGGGTTCTCGAGCACCCTGCGATTACCAGTAAAGGATGGAAATATTTAAAGCATTTGTATAAAGAAAAAGAGGAAGCCTTCCCTTTTAAAATACTTCTATGTTATTCCTTTAAATTTTCAATATTGCATGTAATGTTCAAATGGAGGGGGGGTGGGGCGAGGAAATTCACATGAAATTAAAGCTTTGTTTTTCTCAGTCTCTCAGAGATTTCACGCATGAACACCAAAACAGTTAACTGTCGACCCTAGTCCCGGAACGATCTCGCGTGAAACTCGTAGTCAGTGCAGCAACTGTTTCCGGCAGTTTTTCAAAGTGATGAAAGCGTTTTTGCTTTATATGGCCGCGCGAAATTTGGGACCGCTGTTGTTCCAACTTTCACGCGGCTAAAAATATGAACCATCGCGCCAAAGAAAAAAGCAACAGAAACGAACAAACAAAACATAAAACAAACAAACGAACACAAACGCAGGCTAGCACGGAAGCGGACTTTCTGGTGCATGGTGCGTACAAAAACTGTATCCCTCTTTCATTATTCTTATCCCAAGTCGCATCTACTTCTTAAAAATTCACCTGTATTGCCCCCCTTATGCGCGAAATTAAAGCGGAGTTCCACGGAACTCGGCGGTAATACAGGACCCTTATAAAACTATCCTTCACCCTTCCAGACCCTGATCCTTGAGAAGAACCGCCGTATGAGGAGGTAACGAAACCTAGCTGTCACCATGCTGGGTTTCGTTTTCCATCGGATATCAGAAACCTCAAGTTTGCAATCTAATTGCCAAGTGAATTTAAAAGCACCAATGAGGGGTTAGTGTCATGCAATTTTTGTTATTTTTGGTCAAAAATGTGCTAAATTTATATCTAAGGGAGCGGTCATTAATTATTGGGGGGGGGGGGGGGGAGGGCCGGTAAATTTAGATACATTTCTTAACATAGGTCGACTTCAACCGACCATTCTAGCTACGTTATGAAGCGTGCTACGCCTTAGAAATGTCCGACCACTACCAGCACTCAGCACGCTTTGAATGCTGGCAGTTGTGGACACAAAGCTTCACAGGAGTGTGCGCATGCTTCATAATATAGCTGAAATAGTCCATTATCGACGTCTAGTTTGCTGAAGCTTGGACTTAATAAGAATCACGTAGATCGTTTTGATTGGTCATTAATATAATGAAACAACAGATAGCAAAATTGAGGGATGTTGCATTTCCTTGTTTATACAATGCTTGTAAAAAGCTGGAAAACATGCATCTCGTTATGTTATACGGTAATAAATAAAGCAAATAGCCACCATGGTCTCATAAATAATATACTTTCGAGATACTTTCAAGATTTGACAGGCTATAGCAGTAACAATGAAAATTATAAATGACAGTTTATCACTTTAGACACCATGAATTTCATCACCATGACCTTCATCACCATCACTTTCAACGCAATCTGACACCTGCATCGTCATCACCTTCGTCGCCATCACTTTCAACACCATCACCCGCCCCACCATCAGCTTCGTCGCCGTCACTTTCATTGCCATCATCTGCAGCAGCATCACTTGCCTTACCATCACTTTCATCGTCATAATTTGCGTCGTCACCACTTTCAGTTCCAGCAAAACTTAAAAACCTACGAAGTTCGGACTTTGCAGTGTCATCTTAAAGACTACATCCTGAAGATATCAGTGCCGCGGCCCATTTCTTTTGTCTCTTTCCTAGTGGATGACAATCTCTGTGCGTAAAACCTTTGTGCACGTCTTTCCTTCTGGCAGCTCTGCCGCAATCTTCTTAAATCTCATCCATTCTAGCTAAACGTCTCACCTTTTTCAGTTTCTTCCTCTTGTTGCTACTCTGTTTACTTGATCGCGACTTCCTTTTCGTCGCAGAAAATGTGTGTTTAAACGCTGATTCGCAAGTTTGCTGCAGCTTGAGTAGTCCAGAGTGTACACTGTCTAATTCCCTTTTCCATAGCATTGCAATTCAAACAATTCGTCAATTAAAGTCATGAGCGGTTTTGTGCCCCGTCAAAATCTGGCCAGAAGAGTGTATGGTTGTTTTGAGGTGTTCCTTGAGATCCTTTTCAAGCTTTTTAAGGGATGTTTCAATAGTTTCTATACACAGCAAGTTCTGCCTGATAGTTTCCGAGTCATGTGGTTTGGGTACATGATTTTCCCGAAGGAGAAATCCATCCTGCGAAAGGATCTTAAATTACAGATTTTATTTGCTCGGAGAGCGGAGAGTAGGAAGCGTGCAAACCTGCCGAGAAGAGAAGCGGAAACGCTTTGAAGATTACGAAGATTACGAAGCCACATACAAGCTGAATTAAAGAGCTGAAAGTTGCTGTACTGGACATGTACATTGCTAAGCAGAGGTTGAAGGGGGACGTTAAAACGAGAAAAAGTGGATGTCATAACAGCAGGACATCGGTAGGTCGCTGATTCCCGGTAGCCTTCAAGTTCCCAAAGACAGTGATAGCGACGATGATGATGATGGTGATGATGACGATGTTGTGGTGCAGGAAATTGGAAGTGATATTGACGATAGAGGGGATTTTGACGAAGTGTATGATAAAATTGAAGACGAAGGCGAAGCAGTTGTGGAGGAGGGGAAGGAGGACGAGGAGGAGGAGGAGAAGAGGGAGGAGAAGAGCATTACCACACTTTTACATACAACAAGATCTGGTCGTATTTGCAGGACATGGAAGGGGAATGCAAGCGCCTTGGATTTTTCATGACGGAGCGGGAGATTTCAAAGCTTCTATTTAATCACTAGTCACCAGATGGTAAAAGAAATGCCGCTGCAAAAATAACTCTGGAATGCTTTGAATGTCAAAATTTCAACCATTTAAATGTTTTCTTGGCAGCTTTTTTAAATACACACCTGACTTCATGTTTTTAAAGAGTTTATACTTATTCGGAACCAAGTTTACGTGGCTGCGCACTTGTGTCCGGGCACACTTTGCCACAGGTAATTTGCCGTTATCTTTAATACTTCTCTGAATTATTCAGGGGCGTAGCATCCATATACGCACGTACGCACGGGCGTACAGCTGAAGTGCGAGAAAAATATATTTCTATTGCCTGAAGGCATTTTTATCATTAAATTGTTGTATTATTTCGTATCATAGTGATGCAACTTTATGTAAAACGTTTCATTATTCCATTACGAATGGAAAGAAACACTGTGAATAATAGTGAATGTCAATAAACGGGTCACGTCTACAGCTATTACGAAGTGATACGGAGATCACTGGGGACGAGTTCAAAGCCGAAGTCACAAGATGGAGGCACAAAAATGGAACGGAAATGATCAGCATGTAAGGCCAAAGACTTTGGTTGAGACTCTTGATCACGCAAACCCCCAGTTTTATCCCGTAGTATATGTTGTGCTTGTAACACTGTTAACGTATCTTGTCTCAACATGCATTGCTGAACGTAGCTTTTGTGTTGGTGATGAGGCTGAAAACTCCTCTTTGAAGTACCATGAGTGACAAGAGATTGAGCTCCTTTAATTCTATACATCCATAAGATCAAGGACGTTGACATTGACGGTGTAGTTACAGAGGTTACCTGTCTGAACGGTAGACTTTGCTTGTGAACTGTCAACAATGGCGTCACCATTTTTCCTTTTTTTGTCATACTGTAGCCTTACCGAAAACACTTATCCAATTAGCTGACACATAAATAAAATAAGCAGCTACTATTGCGTTTTACTACGTATTTATTTATTGAAAATGTCCCCCGAAAAAACGCAGAAAATGGCATTTCCTAGACCCCAAATTTCAAAATTTTCTGGGGGAGCATGCCCCCAGACTCCCCTAGAGGGGGGTGCCTCCGGCTCTTGAAATACTCTCTTCTTGCGTACAGCCTAAAAATCGCACGCTATGTCCCTGCTGATTAGCTTATTGGTATCTCACCATGAATTTTTCAAATTGTTCAAGTGTTCAAATTGACTTCCATGTTAGAACAAATCGAATAGCGACCAATCCCATTTTGGGGGAGGGTCACAATTGTTTGGGCTGGTGTTGTGTGGAGGGCCAAGATTTTTTGACCTTAATTTGAGGGAGGGTTTATATTTTTGGGCCCTCCTTTGTGAGATTTTACCGGCCCTCCCCCCCCCCCCCCCCAATAATTAATGACCGCTCCCTAAGAACGTTGCTCGTACGTGACTTGCTTCAAAAGGGCGATATAATAAGCATGTTTCCTAGAGAGAACGAGCCACAATCACCTTTTATGGATTTTACAGAAGACACAATTGAAGAACTTGAAAATGTTGGCCCGTCCTTTTCAGGTTGGCACCCATTTCGATCCTGGCCTTCCAACCCAAAAACACCCATTTTAAAAGAGTTTTCGTGTTCTAGAATTGATATGTTTTCAGCAAAACACATCACTTTATTTCATTCAATGAAATATAGTAAAGTGACTAGTTGTCTCAATTTAAATTTCTCAATCTTCTTGCCGTAAGGATCAGTTTCCTGTTGTTTACATTCGTCTTCAAGATTTTTACTGATCAAGGTCTACGCTAGGCTCAGTCTCCAGCCGTGGGTGTCTCGATGCGCCCGCGATTCTCGCCACCTTCACGGCTGGGCGCACGGGTTTGGTTGCATGTCCGTGACGTCATTACAATTTTAATAATTATGCAGACAATCCACACGTCATTTGCTTAAATTTTATCTGTTTTTTTTTCTTTATCGTCTTGAAAAAAAGCGAAATGCGAAAAGTATGCCTGAAACGTCCTCCTAAAAGTGTGAAATTTCAAGAAAAAGACGAAATCCCGCTAAATTATGTCGCGCATTCTGCCCCGCAAATTTCAGGGGGCTTGTCTCTGATTGGTCAGTTTAAACAATAACCAAACCCGTGCGCCCAGCCGTGAAGGTGGCGAGAATTGCGGGCGCATCGAGACATTCACGGCTGGAGACTGAGTCTAGGTCTACACAAGATCCGGCACTCCTCACTGGTTTGTCGCTGTGGTTTTGCCTTTAGTAGTTCTTTCTAGACTTCCAGGGTGCATACGTTTCAAAGTGATGCTAAAAATAGATGACAGTGTCCCTTTAAGTCCGTGACATGCTCTCTACATTGTTACACTATTTCGAGCTTGCCCCCTCGTCCCCCCCCCCCCCCCCCTGCTGCACTCCCTGCTCCCTCACCACTTTCTAGGCCCAGTGAAAGGATTAATACGAAGTGCCCCTTCGGCCCCACCCCAAGCGGACACTCAATACTTCGTCTACAAAATGTATTTGAGCAAGCCTCCAACACAGAGATGCGATTACTGGTCTCATTGTACTCGGTTTCCCTCTCATAAATGGCCAAACTAGTGAAAAAGAAGAGAAAAAAGGAAAAAGAAGTGAGCGATGCGGTCAAAATATATTTGTAAGCCCATTCCAGAGAAACTGCGGTTGTTTACCATTTATGCATGGAAATAATGCAAAGACTGGTCAGACAACGTGCACGAGGCATAAATACAATATTTCGGCTGGCCAACACCAGCCTTCTTCAGGTTTATTGAATGAAACGCGAATTTACATGGTCTTTATATAACGAACCGGAAATCGGAAATAACAGGACAGGGCTACGTGATGTGTTAAAAATACAGAAAAAATAATAATAATGAAATAAAAGCGGAAATACAGTATAATAGAGATAAGGAAAAAGCTGGTTGGATTACATTTCATCTCTTCTGTTAAGACCTGCAGGTTCCAGTGTGTTTCCTCGGTGGATGAGGAATGCCTCACGAGCCTTTCTAACTGAATCACGATTAGTATATAATTTTTCAAGTGGTATAAGAAGCATATGATTAACCGTATGATTGCCAGTAATAAAGTGTCATGAGACAGCGGTAGGATTGTAGCTGGAGGTGTTGATAATGGGTCGCCTATGTTCATTAAAGCGTTCTTTGAGGCGACGTTTACTTGCTCCGATATATTGAAGACTACACTTAGTACATTGAATCATGTAAATCACATCAGACGTTTCACAAGTAATGTGCGATTTGATTTGATTCATTTGTCCAGTACTATTAAAAGTATATTGCGTGCGGCCATCTTCGATGTAAGGGCAGGTGGTACAATTATTTTTATTGCACCGAAAAGAGCCGGGAGGAAACCGTGAGTTGTCAATGTTGACAGGTTCCGGTAACTTAGCTCTAACAAGAATGTCACTAATATTTTTACAACGCCGGTGGGCTACTAGAGGAAGACTAGTAAAAACCTTTTTACAACGATCAGATGAGTAGAGTACATGAGAGTGTTTGTGGATTATGCGGGTTATGTTAGGTAAAGCAGGATTGTATGTAATGACAAAAGGAACAGTATCTGTCTGTCGTTTAGGTTTGGTTTTAAGAGCGTCGTTGCGGGAAACGTCAGAAGCCCCCGTTGTATTTGGGTTTTAAGAAAATCTAGTCTATAACCTCGATTGACGAGGTAGTTCATAAGTTCCTGAGAACGTTGTTTGTAAGTGTCGTAGTTGGAGCATATGTGTCGAAGGCGAACTGCAAGGCTATATGGAATAGAACGTTTAGTGTGTGGGGGATGACATGAAGAGATAATAAGTAAATACTGATGTTTGTCAGTGGGTTTAGTGTAAAGATCAGTTTCTATAAGACCATCGTTGAGTGAAACCATAACATCAAGGAATGGGACATTAGTAAGGGAATGTGAACAGGTGAACTTAATGGTGGGGTGGAGGTTATTGAGATAATCGACAAATACTTTCAGTTTATCTGAAGCTTCGGTCCAGATAAAGAAAATATCGTCCAAAAATCTCAGCCATGTATGAGGTAAGTAAGGTGCGTTTCGGAGAGCGTCATGTTCAAATTTAGCAAGAAAAAGGTTGGCAAATGAAGGGGCCATTTTGGTGCCCATAGCAGTACCGTGTTTTTGTAGATAATGTCTGCCGTTAAATGTAAAATTGTTCATGTTAAGGATTATACGTATAAGGTCACAGATGGTTTCTGTGGGGATGTGTTTGTCGTGGAGTTTTTGAAGGAAAAAACGGCAAGCCTCAATTCCTTCGTTGTGAGGGATGTTACTGTAAAGTGAAGTGACGTCAAGGGTGCCAAGTATGGCAGTGTCGGCAAGTCTGTTCAAGTTGGCAAGTTTGTTAAGAAAATCAGTTGTGTCTTTAACGTAGGATGGTACAGTACAAACTATAGGTTTGAGGTGATAGTCAACAAACTGTGAGATGCGTTCAGTTGGGTGGTTGTTAGAAGAAACTATGGGTCGTCCAGGATTGTTAACTTTATGAATTTTGGGGAGTATGTAAAAGCGTCCAGGTCTGGGGTCCCTCTGTATAAGATTGGATCTACTGATCCAACGTAGAGCAAGCTTTGATCGTACACGGTTTTGCAGTGGTCTAAACCTTGAAAATTTATGCATGGTTCAATTCTACCTGTTACCATCCCTCCCCCGGGCATACCCCCGGGGATTTGCAATTTTTCCCCCCTTGGCGGTCTATTCCCCACTCCCGGACACGCAGAAAGAGACAATTCCCCACCCCCAGGACTCCTCATCGACCACAAGTACACTATATGTATAATATAACAAAAACATGAACACTATATTTGAAAAAGAAAACTGAAGAAACAACTCTAACCGCACTGGCATACGGCTAGCAAGTAAAGAAATGTTCTTTGCCACGTGTTTTATTCTAAATCTAGCGCATACGCACAAGAGGCGCAGCATTTTACCGAGGGGCTTTCTTAGCTTGTTTCATAAGAACACTGGACTGAGATCTCTGTTTAATATAAAGCCGTGCGTCCGTTTTTATGTACAGTCTATTTTATAAGTCGTCTTACATTCTTATACATAAATACACTGAACAAATATTTCTTTGTTTGTTACGAACGCCATCCATTCGCGTATCAATCACACATTCGTTTAACAATTTATAATAATAAAGGTACCTTCGAATACAGATTTTAATTTTGAGCGTTTATTCTTCTCTAACCAGTCTGCTACAAATTCTAGAGATTTTCCCTGGAAATAGGCAGTCTTCTCCGCGCGGTCCGGCGCCATCTTGTCAACCGAGAAGTGACGTACTTTACAAGAACAGCAAGAAGTTATTTTTTTTGCCCCGCCCCCCTCCCCCCGGGACAAGACCGCTTCAAACAATTCCCCACCCCCGGGTCTGAAGGGCTGGACTTGTCCCCGGGGTTGCCCGGGGGGGATGGTAACACGTAAAATTGAACCATGCATTACACGGGCAAACCGGTCGGTTTACCGTTTGGGTCGGTTTGGTCAAATGGTAAACAAATTTCCGTATTGGGGAAATTCCGTTCGGGACTGGCGCTGACCAGTTACAGAAATCCCTACCATTTTACCAACAAATTTGCACGACGGCGACGGCTATTGAGAAGGTCGCGAAACAAAAGCTTTGATTGAAAAACAACGACTCTGCACTTGCGTTATTTTTGGTATATTTCTTTGCCGTTCTGTGCACATTTACAACGTGAAATGACCAAATTCAAAGTTTTGTGTAGAACGCAAACACCCGTTTTTATAATAATAATAATAATATAATAGTAATAACTTTATTCACGTGTCAAGTGATCTAGCACCCTGTAAAAGCAGGGCGCTAATTGGGGACACAGCTATTTTCTAATTAATTTTCTAAATAGGTTTTTCCTGAACTGATACACCGTCCTTACAAATTCAGCTCCTGGATAATTCGACTGCCTTAGACAGGTTAAACGAGTCGGAGTAATCGCCAAGAAGTTTCAAAGACTGTGAAGTCATTTTAAAAGTGACGTTTTCCTTTCCGTTAAGCTCCCTAATTAATTGTTGTTGCGACAGAAAATGGCCGCGAGAGCCTGAAACTGGTATCAAAGATTTGAACAAATGGTACACGAATTTTTCCGTTTGGAACATTGCGTCCGGAAAAGACTACCTTTACAGACGTTCCGTTGCCCCCGGAAATTTTCCACTTGAATGCCCAAAAGTCGTGTACCATTTACTTTCCAACCGGAATTTCCGGAAAGTTGTTGTATAAATGGTAAACAACCTGCATTTAACCCATGATGCCATGCACGCTTCACCCGCCAAGTTCCCTCCGAGCATGCATCGCGCGTGGAGTGTATCCTTCGAGGAGTGAAAATCTGCTGAGATCCTGAGCAGAGAGTTGTTTGCAGCACAATCTTCCATCATCTGTGCTTTTTCCATCGCATCCATTCATAATGGACGTGGAATACAGCATAGGAGTGAATAATCGCTTCGGTGCGTTAAATTTTGACGACGAGGATCCAGAAGATATCCTGCCAATGCAGGAAAAGAAGGAGGAGTCTTCGAAGAAAGACAAGCTTGCTAAGAAACAAGACAAGAAAGCTTTGAAGCAACCTCCTAAAGAAACGAAACCAGTCGTTAGCAAGAAGGACACTGTCAACGAGGAATCCAGAAAGGAAGGTTTGTAGAAATTTGTTCTTGTTGTAACGTCGAATGTACAAGTTGTACGGAGATGCCGTCATGTTGTCAGCCCACATGTGTAAGTTTGCGTTCAGGTGTTTTCTAACTTTGCAAGCGCGTTTTCTTCGTGCGTTGTGGTACGAATCACTTGTAACATTCTACACGTTAAACACAGAATTTTATGCTTCATGATTGTTCGTAAAGACAAGACTGACATTTGTTTTTCTCCTGCAGCGACGAAAACAAGCTTGCAATTTTCACACGACGCTCGCGCGTAAATTGCGAAACTAACTGCGATGAAATTAAAATGGATGTGATTTAAAAACCAACGAACACTTCTTGTTTTTCGTTTGTACTTTTTATGGTAGCTATCAGAGAGGTAAAAGTTACCAGAAAATGGAAAACATGAGCAATTTGCAGCACGTGTTGATAGTTGTTATGTAGGATATGTGGGTTCTTATAAATTTATAAATAATTCTAGTGTAAACTTTCCATTTGCTCGCTTGCAGTGGGTCTTTTCGTGCAATTAAACAGCCTCTAACGCGCAAGGATTCCTTTGTTTTGCAGAAAGAACCGACAGTAGACGAGGTGGACGCGGTAAAGGTGATGTAAGGAGAGAAAACGAGAAAAATACGCGTCTAACGAACGGTGGTGGCGAGAGAAGGGACCGAGATGAAAATGCTCCCAGAGAGAGGCGAGGCGGTGGATTTGGCGGCGGGTTCAACCGCAGAAGGGAAGGTTCCCAGGGAGATCCTGACTCCCCAGACAAGGAGGGAGCTGATAGAGAGAGAGGAGGCGAGAAGGGAGGCTTCGGAAGAGGTGGCCGAGGAATGCGAGGTGGCGGAGGAAGAGGGGGCCGTGGGGGATTCAGCCAGCGTGGAGGTGGTTCTGGAAGGAAGCGTGAATTTGAAAGAAGAAGCGGGAGTGATCGATCGTAAGTTCTCTATTCATTTATCTGTCACTCAAAATACTCTTGTTTTGCTCTCAGTTTCTTGTTTATACCTTTAAAGTTGAGCTTATTCCCAAGTCACATGCCTTGCATGGAACCAAAGTTTGATAATTCTACTTACTCATTCTGTTTCATCTTGTACAAAGTACTGAATTTCTATAGTTTTCCATTACTTGTTTCTTAGACGTCAATCTCCAGTTTTAAAGTATTATTACTTAAATCCAGTTTACTGCGACATTAACAACTTATACATACCATCTAAGCCATACAGATGTTATGGTGGGGAAATAACAGCTAGTTTGTGATGATGCCTTGGACACGACTGTCAAATTCTCTTTTTCCATAAATCTGAGTTTATGCTAACTTGCTAACAAAAGCTGATAGCAAGGGAAGATGGCAAACATTGTAAGTAAACAGTATTTAACTCTTGTCTTACACATAGATACTCATGGAAACTAAGTACTTCGAGGCACACTTGTGTGCGGTAAAAATGTTCTAGGCTTATCCTTCTGTATATTTGCATGTACAATACAGAACAGGTGATGTAACCGTATATTTTAAGTAAAGAAAGTAAAGGACTATTTGAAAGAACAAATAAATTTGGCTACTGAAAATTTTTTTTAAGTAGTCCTGTCCAGGGTTTGAACTCATTACTTCTGGAGTACATGTCCAGTGGTATAACCACCATGCCACAATACATGTTGACATTTGATCTAACACCTTAGTTGCAGACAGCACATTGGAGCATTGTGTATATAATAATACACAGTATACTGTGACCTTACTATCCTAAATCTTTATTGAGAGGAAAATGAAGTTTGTATCATAAGAAGTTTTGAATAAATACATCAGATAGACAACTCATGTTGCATCTAGTACGTTCAGAATCCAGACATAAAATTCCAAGTCCCCTACAGGAATGGACCTTGCAAGCTTCTGCACTTACTGAATTTCTGAAATTAGGTATTCTGGAGACATGTTTCCCTTGACTACCAGAAAAAAGAATCAAGATTGTGAAACCTTAGGTGTATTTCCCATGTTTTTTTTTTGTGAAAATTGGGCGTCCATGTGATTTACTTGTTTGTCTAAGCTAGGTGGAGGGTTATCTCATGTTCCTCTTGTGAAGGGTGCTCTGAATTTTATCCTTTGTTTGTTCACATTTCATCTGGAGCATGTAATCATTTTACTTGCGTTAACAAATGTTGAACTGTCTGTAATTTCCAACAAATTGAGTTTCACTTCCTGCTCATCAGATACCTGTTGAACACTCAAGCCCTTGTTTTGCTATACTTTTCCCCCTTTTTCTGAAATGTTTCCATCTTGTAAAAGAAATTTGTCCTTTCCTTGTGGTCTAGGGGCCCCCGACTGGACAATTCAAGTCGCGGGGACAGAAGGTTGGACAGACACTAACTTTTCTATTTAAATATAAATCTTTCATAGCCAGTTACCTTTGTCTAAAACTAACTTGCTTAGTGCTGTGTATATCTACATTTCTTTAGTGATGCTATCCTTTAGCTCAACTCTTTGTTGCTTAAATATTCTTCGCTAGTTCTCTTGCAAAGAGTTAAATTAAACATTGTTAGCAATCTAAACCGGGACATAACATGTGAAACAGCCTGAATGTAGTGAAAGGGAAGCATTAAAATACATACATCCTCTTTATGCAAATGCATGCATCACTCTAATTGAATGTTTCAAAATTCAATCTATAATTTACTTTTTTTTTTCATTATGGAGGGTAGTTATTAACAGAATATATGACAGCTCTGTGAGAAAAAGGCAAATTTTGTTTTAACTGTAAAAATAAGTCTGTTTTTTAAGGTTACGTGAACTTCTCAATGCTTGGTGATTTGTATTAGTTCTTTCTTTGTTGTCCTTTATACAGATAGTCCTCTTTTTTTTCTGAAAGTTACTTTATCTCTCATGCTTAAAAACATCAGTGAGATCAGTTCTTTATTACCAAAACTTGCTGCCTTCTTGCTTTGAGTGGTATAATTTATGGATATGTTTTGGGTAATAACAAGAAGCATAGTGTTATGTTGACCGCTTTTTTCCTGCCCATTTATGTACAATGAAAAGGCTTAATTGTTTCTTTAAGAATGGTGTGTCCAGGATGGTTGAGTAATTGAAATCTGGCCCAGGTCATTTTGTCCATGAAAACCAAAATCCAAAATCAACTTTCACATCTTAAAACTAGAGCTGGAGAAAATTTTTGTGGCCATTATTATAATAATACTTATGCAAATGAACTTGAGGAATGCTTTACTGAGTTTTAAGCTGTTCAAATAAATTAAGGCACTATTACGTGGAGTACACAAGCAATTCTCTCTGCAGCTTGCAACACAGTAGTGACACGCATTGCAAAACAAATTGCATGATGCAACTTGTCTGCTATAGTGTTTTGCAATGTAGTAAAAAGTTGAAGACCAGATTACTTTTCCCACAACTCGCAATGTAATTTTTCATTGCATTGCAAGTTGCGTTAAAAGGATTTAATGCAAAATTTTGATTGCAGTGCTTGTGATAGTGGTATTTTGTTGATAGGGGCTAGAAAATTGCTTTGTGTAACTGCATCTTAACCTTTGCTTGCAGTACAATTTCTTACAAGCAAGAGCTGCTTTTTCGGGATCTTGTTTTGCTGTCCAATGTCAGCTTCTAATTCCTACAGAATCTGTTCTCACTCATCAACTGAAAACAAAAATGATTTCAATTATGTGGGTTATGTTGTGTTTGTAGTTCTGTGAAGCCCCAAGACAAGCGTGATGGCGGAGGACAGTACAATTGGGGTAATCCCACCGAAGCATCAGGGTAAGTAGTGATTTCATTACCCCTGCATCCTGTCTGTGAAGCATAGAAATCCTAAAAGACACAAAATATAATTTATGGCGTGTGTCCTTCAAGATGCACAAATGCGAACATGCCACAATCAATCAAATGTCCCATTTGTGTAATTTAGAATCTATAACACAACTTATTTCAAAAGAAAATATCGTTTGGCTCTAAAATATATTAAGAAGTAATTTCTGAGGGAAAAAGTACAAGCCTTTACTTGCATTCCAAATGCTGACGTGTTTGTTTGTGACTGAGTGGTTACCTATTTTGATGTTGAGAGGAGAAGATCCTGGGAATGAGGTCTTGCCAACATGCAATTGTAAACTAGAGCAGCTGTTTCATCAATCATCCATTAGCAAAACTAATTTTTTTTTTAATTGGTTTATTGCATTTTTACAATGGCTGGCATCGTTGCATGTCTTTTGCTTTGATTTATTGGTAACTGATCAGATGGTGACAGCTGCAAGTTTTACTGCTGGACGGTCGTAAGAATAAGAAATTGATATGACCGTTGTAGCAAAGGTAACTTGCTCATGCACTTGTAAAGCCACAGCTACACGAGCGATTTTTTGCTTGCGATGGTGATGCAATTTTGGTTTTCAAATTGTTGCGTCGCCAGCGTGCGGCGGTGGCTACACTTGGCGACAAAGTTCGTGATTTTGTTACAAAAAATTCAACTCACTAAACTTCTCGTGATTTCTCTCTGCGATTTTTTCAGGTGTCACATCACCTTCGCGAGGGTGGCTACACATGTGATTTTCGCTGCGTGCTGGCAACGTGACAATGTGTGGTTCCAGAAAATATCCATACCCCACCCATGGAAGGGATTTTTCATATGACCCCCCTTCCCCTCTGGATTTTCCAAAAACGGCCCACAAAGTATACCTCTCCCCCCCCCCTCCGGAAATTCCAATTTTTTCCTACACCCCCTGGAAATATTTCTATTTCTTGTTTAAAGCGAAAAATTAGCTAAACTATAGTTTAAGAATCCAAATTGCGACGGGTACTTGCGTTTTCTGGTAAATTCGCGTATATGAGCAGAAGTTACGTCGCATGTCAAATGCTATTGTGCATGCATATCGTCATAAATTTCATTTACGACCAATTCTGCTTCATTATCTTGATGAAACGCCAACACTTCAATTTATATTTCAAGTAGTTGACAAAATACAAGTTCTCTTGAGAAATAAATGTTGAGTAAGAATTGCTAAGTTACGCTGCCAAGGTAAAAAATGAGTACTGTAATCGAAACAACATTTATTGTCAGATTTCTGTGTACCAAATTTGCATGTTCTATGTAACAATTAGATTATGAGCTCGAGATTTCTATCGCGTGATAGTTGATGAGGCCGAAGGCAAGCAGCAAGCAGCACACACGTGGGAATGTTCTGTAAACAAACTTATCTGAACAATGGTTCATGCTATGCACTTCCATCAAACACTTCCTTTTAATACTTGGGATGCCTTTTACTTTATTTTATACTTGCTTTATGCAATTGTAATGACGACTATGTGATTTTCCATTGCTACCGAAGAAATTTTGCCTGTTTCTTTCATGCCGAAATATTAATGTTGATTTATATAACGCACCTGAGTCGTAAATTTCTTGCAGATAATATTTGTCTGCCGAACTATAATTATTACAGTGTTTTTATGAGTTTTCGATCAAGAATTACTCTTAGCGGGATCAAGAACTGTTTTGTGTCTATTCCGAATTATTACTGTGCTCAATGTTGACGCAATAATTCAGTTCAAACGATAGTTTTCACGCCGGCGAACAACAACGCAGAAATGCGACGTAAATGTCTGCGCTGCTACTAGCAGAGACGGATACAGTTCAAAATCAAATGACAGACGTATCTGCTTAAATATGTGTGACAGAGATTCTTGGTGTAATTTACGGGATTTACTCGTCTTCCACAGCATGAGCTGTTCGCTAATCAGCCGCTGTTTGGTGAAATGACCGGTCTCTCGCAGCACCAAAAATTGCATTACGACTCCATCGCGGTTTATTTGTGTCTTTCTGAAATGGGTAATACCGCTGGAAATTGTAGCCTGAAGGCTCCATTTATTCCTATGGGTATAAGTTTCGGCAGCCACCGAAAACGTGGCGCACAACTTCGGTTTCTTTCGTTTAAAAAAAGGTGAGATATTTTGGAAGACGCCGCCCATTAGTGACTTCAAAAGACCGGAACAATAGCGCAATTAAGCAACCTTGAGCGAACGGAGCTGTGAACGTATCCTTTTGTTCTTGACTTGTGTGATTGAACTTCTGATAACCACTACAGACATTTTGTAGATTTAAGTCGTTCGCAATGTATTTTTAGCTTTTTTATTTATATATTAGTAAGGAGCGTGTTGAGAGCTTTAAAAAGAGATCTTGAACGAGTTGTTTTGATCATTGTAGGCGAATTTGGTTTTGTTTTTTCCGAGCGCGGAGCGGCGGTATCAGTTTACAGAGTTAATTATGCGTAGCCATATTCCGACGCGTGTTAATAATTGTTTTTGCCCAGATCACTTTTTATAAATTTAAACTCTTCCTTTTGTTGCTGGAATTTTATTCAAGCTTTCTAAGTGCACACAAAGCGTTATTAATCGAGAATTCATTTCCTTGGTCTATCTAAGCCAAGTTTATGCGTGTCGAAGCGTTGTCGTCTGTTCCCCGCAGATTCAAAACAAGAGATTTGATTTCTTGATTTTTCCGCACAACAAAGCGAGTGAACCTTGATTTATAATATTGTGAACACGGGGAACTCTATAAGTTTTATTTACCTAGCCTTTGTTGATGATTTAAACGATGTGTGTTAAATGTGAAACCGTGCTACACGGGAGTAAGCCTTTTGCCGAAATTTTATAATTTTCGCCAAGCTTACAAAATATAATCTTTCAGTAGCTTAGCTTTATCGTGTGTCACGCGTATGCCAAGCTTTTGATTTACATTAAACAATTATTTACCAATTGAAAAGCATTTGTTAAGGTTTTGATTCGACCGAGTGCGCTTAAAATAAACTACTTCTTGGCTTTGTTATGTAAATACAGCCATGTTGTCATAAAAAGTGCAAACATTCGCTTGTGACTTCACTTGGTTAATATATGAATGCTTAATAACCTCAAAATTTGAGGTACACACTTAAACCGCTGTGAAGTTGTCATGTGAGCCCAACCGCCTTGAAAATATTACTTTTGTGCAGTTAACAAGATCAGTGTTTGTGTCCGCGGATCGGTAAGCAAAATGCAAACCAAAAAAAATAACATATAGGAATAATGGAACCGGTCTGGACAAAATAATATAAATTGATACAACACCCTTCCCCCTCAGGATTTTCCTGGGCCTTTGACCCCCCACCCCCCTGGAAATTCCAATCCCTGCCGTGGGGAGGGTATGGATTTTTTCTGGAACCACTCAATTTTCAAAAAATCGCATCACCATCACAAGCAAAGAATCGCTCATGTGTAGCCGCAGCTTAAAAAAAGAACCTGCGAAATTCTAGGCTTTAACAGGATTCACACCCATGACCCTGCAACACCAGTGTAGCTTACTTACCGACTGTGATATCATAATTATTTCATATATTCATTTTCATCAGTCATAATATTTCTCTTGTGATTTCAGTGAAGATGCAGAGGTTTTCCCTGAAAAGGAAGTCACAGACTGGGCGGAGGCTTCTCCTGATCCAAATGCTGTCAAGGAAACTCCTGATGAGTGAGTGCATTTCTTCATGTGACAGAGTAGCAGTGTTCTTACCAGGATCTTCTACTTTGGGTCCACAGGACCTATAGAGAAACTCAAAGGGGGTCATGAGGGAGAAAAGCAGGTCACAATTTAGATACAGTTAACTTAATGTTTTACTCATAGCTCTGAGTAAGAGTAAATACCTGATAGTTTCTTAGATAATAAATGTTCAGTGTCTGAATGAAGATGCTAATGTATAAAGTTTTGGTTTATATTTAAAAGAAATGTATGTATGTTACATAAGGCATTTTTTCTTTCTTTCTTTCTTGCTTTCTTTGCTCCCCTGGGACCCCTTGGGCTAATGCTATTGTGGCATTTCCTGAAAGAGTGTGGCAATGCCGCAGTCTGGTAAGAACACTGTAATAGAGAGATTTAACGTCTTGTTTAAGGCAAATGTCATCCTGCCATTTGCCATCTGCCATTTTTAAATGGAATGTTTTTTTTTGTTTTTGTTTTTTTTTTGTTTTTTTTGTAAGCTACATGTTAACACATAAAAAGCTGAAACAACACAAAAGCAGCTTTCTAACTGTAAGCTTATGTATTGGATACCAGTTGAATATGATTTCTTTATGGTGTTTTGATGTATGTGCATTTTCATGAAAGAATTTAATGCCTCTGTGAAGATGACATCCAAACTTCTACCTGTTTTTTCGTACATTTTATTTCCTTTTCGTGTAAACATGACCGTTGACTAGTCATGTTATGCAGAATAATAAATAAAAGAATTTTGTCAACCAAGTTACACTAAATTGACTAAAGTAATAGTTCTCTACCACAATCTTTTGTGCTTCCAGACCAAAAATACCCTACAAAGTTGCTGTAGCCCAGGGCTTACAACCTGCATTGTATGGAACACTGTAAATTCTTATTCTGGAATATACAGTCAATCGAATGTTTGATAGCATCAGCAGAATGTCAGAAACACTTTTGATTACTTTTTATCCAGTTCTCAAGGTGAAGACAAAGAGAATGAAGAGACAAAGGAGGAGGAACCACCAAAGGAATTGTCTCTAGAGGAGTGGAAAATGTTGCAAGAAAAAGAACGTGTAAAAGCTGCATTTGACCTTCGCAAACCAGGTGAAGGCGAGAAAAAGGGCATGTGGAAAGACACAAAAGTTTTTAAAAGAACAGAAGAGGATGAGCAACAGTTTGCAGCCAGAAGAGTAAGTAGTACCCTATGCTCCAAAGAGCCTGCGAGCTAAAAACTTGGAAAATGTTATGGAAAGTCATTTTACAAATATAAAAAACTAACAGTACAGTAGGAAAGAAGTGCCTAGTAGCTTCCACTTGGATGGTAACACTTAACAAATTCATGCACAGGCTCAAAAGTTGGAACGCTTGCACAGCATTTTGAGCAGTGCCAATGGAAAGTATTGCTCATTAGCTTTAAACTGGGTGGACACACTTAAATATTCTCTCCTGCAAAGGTCGTCCTTTCTCCCCATTGTTGACTTGGCCACACTCAAAGGGAATTCTGTATTCCACACCATCAAGGAAAACGGGCCGAATGACAATAACCTGCGACCAGGCCGAATTTTAGCATCGCTCTACTATTCTCTTACATTGGTCACTCGCTAAAATTAGGCCTGATACAATCTCATTTTCGATCCAACCGCCATCGCCAAGGACCAAGTCTGCCGAGGTAAATGTGTCGCTCTAAGAAATTCTCGTCGTTCTAGGAGAATTGTCATCATTTCTTTCTCTCCTGAGAGTGGCATTCAGTTTGACGCAAGCTGTCTCTCACTTGGAGCAGAGAAGTATGTATCCCGTTTTATCGCATCGTGTCTCGAAATTGAAAATATAAACAGAGTAGTAGTTGTTTCCACGTTTTACGAAACAAAATGAAAAGCAGATCGAGGGACTAGTATCTGTCGCCAAGAATGATCAACAAGTCAACCGATAATTCGGTAAACTTAATGGTAAACTAGCAAGAGCCGCATCAGCGAGATGCTGTATTTGTTTTTACCTAAGTAATAAAGATTTTCAGTTTATTCATTCAGTGTTTAATACTAACGTCGTTTTATTGATTTCTGACATTGATATCAAAGGATCTGTCCAGTTTCATAATAATGTTCTTCGTTTTAAAATTCGTTGCTGTTTAGAGATAAAATTCGCTGCTAATCTCAAATATTTATAACTTCTGGAACTAAATTAAATTACAAAATACTTGTTTGTTTATAAACGGTTTTATTTATATCTTTATTCTAAAGAATGAAACTGAAGGCATTTCTCTTAATTTCCCAAAGTTTTTTACACAGAAAATCGGTGACAAATGTGTAGAGAATATTTCCAGATACCATCTGAAATGAGAAAGGATTCAAGCATGCAGCATATTTTGGTACATGACAACGTCATCGTGTTTTGAATTTTCATTCAGTTTCAACTCAGATAGAGCAACCAAGTACAATACTGGAGCCTTCAAGGTAGCAATCATGTAAATTTTAGTGCTAGTTCCTAGAAGATATATCGTAGCCTATGATTTTCTTATTTTTGCCGACATTTGCGTGACTTTTTGCGAATTGCCATTATGGGAAATTTGCATACAGAGGATCGTGCAAGCAGAAGAAATTTTGATTGGCTGTTTTGTTGAATGTCAATCAATCAAAAAAGTGGGCGGTAGACATTCCGTAGAAGAGTTGTAACAGGCTCTATTTTTCGTTTCGGCCATTCCCGCCTGAATGTTTCACCAAGCGAAACGAAAATAGAGCCTGATCACAGGTAAGAATGACAAGGGAAGAGAATAATGACGAGGAGGGCTGTCATTAAGTGTTGAGTCAAGTATTGCCTTGATCCTCACAACTGTAGCAAACTTGTTGATTTGTGAGTAAATTTCGCTAACTAGAGGCCAAGTTCACCTGTGTGACCAAAGTCACATCAAGCGTACTCATCTGTAACAGGTCTTTAACAGTTATTCACCAAAGTGGAGGTGAACAGTGGTGGATATTTGCCGAGCCTCGCGGCGAGGGAAATATCTACCACTCTTTGCCAACACTGAGGTGAATAATTGTTTTAGTAATGCCAAACCAGTGGATAGTCAGCACCAATTAGTTCCTTTTTTCTGAGAAATGAGGCAGAACGTGCACATGGAATGCAGAAAAATGCGGTGAGGTGAATAGCAAATGCTATCTTGAGTTTGAGTAGCCAATCAGAGCTTGCCACTGGTTTGGTGTATACTAATATGGGTTACAGCTCCCTGGGTGGATAAAAAGCCTAAAATCAAGGTGGACGTGCAATAATAACTAATTAACCCTTGAAGCACTGATATAAAAATGCATGTTCTCAGTGCTGATCTCCATACATTTCGTAAGGAACTAGTAAGGAGAATTTGTCTAAATATCAAGACCTCTTATCCTTGGTGATGGCGTCTTTTTTTAACTCGTGGAAACGCGTAGCAGAATGAGTTTTTGTGGGCACTGCGGTATGCAAATGTGTCACTCAGTCACTCGGGTGTAGACAATCTCATTACCCACTGCCATACAATTATTTTGGAGCTGGTTGTGAGAATTTCTAGATTATCAAGATGATAATTTATAACTTCTTTTTCAGGTGATTGAGGAAAAAATCAAGACATCTGGTCGAGTCAAGCAAGTACTTGACATCCCCATGGATTTCAAAGGCACTTCTGAACCACGCAGAGGAGGACGTGGTGGTAGAGGGGAGAGAGGGAGCCGCGGAGGCCGTGGTGGCCGTGGAAGAGGTCGTGGATTTGTTGGACGTCCAGATGGCGGTGAAAGTGGTGCGAATTTTGACTTAAATGCTGATGAAGAATTTCCAACTCTTGGATAATAAGTTGGTTGCTGAACAACAAACTGTGTTCCTAAAGACTTGACTAGAGTGCTGCACATATTCAAGGAACCAGAGAAACAATTTTACATACATTTTGAAAAAGACAATTTTTCATGACTCATTCGATAGTTACATATACAGTACCTCTGTAACTACGGAGGTCCTAAAAAAGTTACACCATTTCACGATAAATGAATGAGTGGCAGTGGACAAGTGCATGTGCTGCGTAAGTGGTACATGGTTGTGCTGTTTGTCTAAATTTTGTATTTTGTGTTTACTTTGGTGTAGCTCTCTTGAGTTCTGTATGGAGTTGGTGGTAGACCTTTCAAGGTTTTTTCTGGCATGTTGGCAGGGTGCAGATGCGACAGTGTTTGTATGAGAAATTACCGGATCCATTGTCAAAAAATTTCCACAAAATTTCAGTTCTTATAAACTGTGAATTGTAATCTTGAGGTACAATGCCAAAGAGTTTACTGGTCCAGTTTGAAGGGGTAACAGTGGTTGAAATTTATTAAATTCATTTGGTTTTTCCATGTAAAAAATGTCTGTAAAATCCTTCAGTGCCTGCAGAAAAATTTATAAACAAATTTATTGAAACTAAAAAATGAGACTGAATTCCTTCTCAATTGGCTACTCTCTGCAAGTTGTGATCTGTAGAATCTCTTGCCTAGTATCTAAGCTAACAATAATTCATACAAGTTCAAGAAATTTTAGGGGAATTAATTGCTATCAGTGTCCTGTTTTTCAATCCTACAAACACTTTTTTGTGCCATATTGGACCTCCAGCACCATTGTGGTGGAATAAACCTTGAAAGAGTTTAAGATAATTGTGGCATACAAAGTAATCAGTGTGACAAATGTTATAGATGGTGTCACTGTTGTCCAGCAGCAAAGGCAATGCTATTTCTTGGTGTGATTCTTGTGCACTGATTAAGTTCTGTAGATTTGATCCCATTTTTCCTCACGGATGACAGGTGAACTGAAGTGATTCATCCTTCAGCACAATGACAATTTTGGCTAGGATAAAAAAAAAACGCAACATGTATTAAATTCCAAATACAAGATGTTTCAGGACAACTGTTTAAGGTCACCCAGCGATGTAAAACCTGCAGAGTCAGTTGTGTGCTTAGTGACCTGGCCTTTGAATGGGAGCGAGGCTGCAGTTGACCTTGTTTTGAAACAAACCCTCCTGTTTATCATCTGTAAATACAAAGGAGAAAGCATGAGAAGAACATGATTTACATGTGAAAAGCAGGAGGGTCTTAATCAAAACAAGATCAACTCCAGCCTCACTTCCACTCCAAGGCCAGGTCACTAAGGACAACTGTAAAATGGCCTACTGCCAAAAATAACTTGTCCCAGTTTCTATGTGAAGTTTGCCTTGCTGGCATGTATTTCCTTTTCTGTAACAATTCAAGAGCCTGAGATACTTTCATATACGCAAAGATGTCCGCAGTTGTAATAACTACGATTTTCACTGAACAACTTCACTGTTCAAACATGCCATGCTTGTTACCGGAACTTAATGTGCTTTTCAAGTGTTATTTTGTTTCGTGATTCGTTATTTAATCAGAGCTCATTTGCATTTGTCAATATGTTGTCTCCATGTGGGCAAAATGCTGCCAAGGTTAATAATGCCATGGTTTTTGTCACGAGTTTCTTTTCTGTACAATTTTGGTTACTTTCCACAAACCTTGAACCGGCTCCGTTTTATTCGCTTAAATTGAAAATAATAATAAGTCAATTTTCTTAGTGTCTGGAACTGGGAAAAATAAAAAGGGAGAGAAACATAGGTGTGAATTTATTGACTGTAGACAACACTTCCATGTAACGTATTTGATTAAACCTTGGGCGGAAGTAGAATTTATAAGTGACATTGTGTTTACTGTTCACTGCCGAGAAACTAATTAAACAATTACACACATTTTGCTTTCCCAGATTGCTGTCCCGTTGAGCAAACACCCTTCACATTTTGTCCAATTGAAACGGGTCTAATGAACACCCTTGATTAAGCCAAGCTTTTGGTTACGCTCGCACGCTTTCACGAAATGTACGGATTAGGGAAGTTGCTGCGAAGGCGAAGCAAGCGTGACACCGCTGTATCCTTTGAAAACTAGCTTTCTATGAGCAAACTTTTAAGTAACTAATTTCTCAGTACTGGCAATCGCTGCTTTGCGTTGTGACTTGAAACAAATCCGCCGCCAACGTGTCTAGGATGTTGGAGACATCGTCAGATTAAAACCAAAGGTTAGGTGAAATAGCTAGTAGAGCATGATCGCAACTCGATGCCGTTTTAATTTCAACCTGCGATCTTCGGGTACCAGTTGTTGGAGGTCCGCGCGGCAGACGATGCATTGCTAATAGATTAGAGCCCTGAAGTCCGCCGTGTTGCGAGGCATCATGGGAAGTCCTTTCCTTGCACGGGCATTTTCCAAAGGACATCTGGATGCAACACAAGGTTGCCTTGGTTGAGGTAAACAACAAACGGAACACGATTTTTGTGCTTCTCAACAGAAAATTATATTAGCGTAGAAAATCTGTTTTTTTTTTGTTTTGGCTGTACAGATCAAGCTATCGGGGCTGTGAAAGTTTAGAGTTAAACTTGCAAATTAACATACAATATGAAGGATAGCCTGCGGGCAAGAAGGACACGTCTGCATGGAGGTAGACTTCCACGACTTCGTCGCTCGCGCTCGTCGCATCGCGACTCGCTTCACGTATCTTCGCGACGCATTTCGATCCTAAGAGAGGGCGACTTGGTGCAAGTCTAGCATGGAGGCTATGTGAAGAAAGACTTCATAGCAAGTTTCGACGGTATTTGGTGGCCCGGCCTTTTGCAACAGATTTCATGGAGTACATTTAGCTTCGAAATACTGAAGTATCCAATGTCTAGACTTACCCACTTTCCTCAGTATTCATGAATTTCTGATTTCGACTCTGAAAGGGCAAAAAGTTCCCTGGGGGCTGGGGACTCCCATATAAAAGTGACGTCGGGTGATCGTCGTACCTTTCTAGGGTTAAAATTCGTGATTTGGTACCCCTTGGGGTATTAAAATCTAAAATTACTACCGTCAGAGTTATGGAGGTACCTTTTTGGGGTACTGAGCAAAAAAATATGACAAAGTAATTGTCAGTGAACTAATTTTTAAGAATAGAAGGTATTCGAAGGAAGAGTCTATTGCTATAAAAAATTGTCAAAGCGTCAGCAAGTGCATTGTTTAAGAGTTGGTACCTCTTAGGGGTAGAAATTATACAAGCTGCGCCCACGATCACCCCCTTCACTTTTATATGGAAGTCCCCCCCCCCCGGGAAAAGTTGTCGCGTTTAGGTGAGTTATCCTCACATAAAGTGTCTTCAAGGGGAACAAGTAAGCTCTTGCTGATCCCGTGATCAGAAACGTTACACTGTGACGAATGCCACGAGTCTGTTTAACGGTCATGGGTTCAAAAAATGGTTCAAATTTGCCAACTTCTATTTTGAGGAATTGAGTGAATTACCTTTAGACGACAATCCGTTGTCGCTGTCTGCATGGTCCATATTCCGACCTTTACACCTAGTTGTTTGGTCTATACCCGGACCAATCAACTACACACGTCGTGTAATATTGAGGAGCAATAACATAACACAAACATCATGAAAACCTTTCGTTAGGAGCATATCACGGTAAAAGGCTTCTGCTTTCGTGTAATTTTCATGTAGTCTCTGATATATGAGAGCCAGGAACAGGCTAGCTACCAGACGTCGAATCGCGTACAAACAACAGGAATCAGGGGAACCGCACTATTCACATATTCCACAGTCCGCCGTGTAAGTATTTGTACATGGAAATAGTAAATTTGTTTGTACTTTTTTGGCCGATGAGAAAGTCCTCTCTCTATCAGGCCCAAGCAGGGATTAGGCCAAGTTACATAAATCAGATTTTTTGCTAGTAAACCCGTAGTGGATCTTTTTCATGCATCTTTCACTTTCCTTGAAACGTAGTGTGTCTTCTTCAACAGTTTTTTTTTTCACAAAAAAGAAAAAAAAAACGATTGAAAAAAAATGCCTTGAGATTCAGTCCCATATTAATATTAATATCAAACCTAAACCTACGATTCAAAATGTTTTAATAATTTACCCAAATGGAGTAGGGCTTTTAGTGAAAGCAGATATATCGGGTCAGTCAGTGGAGTTAAATCGGCGACATTTTCTGTTTTATGGTAGTTGGCGTGGTAGTTATAGTCGATAGTTTGATAGTCGATAGTTTTTTCTGTCAAAGGCCGGATAGCCGTCACTATTTCTTAAAAAGTCTCAAAATTCATCCCCATCATCTCCAAGTATCCAGCCGTGTCCTCTACTTAGTGTCAGGAGCCCATAATGGGCTCCTGACAGCGTCTTATACACCCAGTCTTCCCGTCTTATCACCTGCTTATTCGGTCTGTCCCCTCTTTCACCAACGTTCCCCAGATTCATTTCCCCTTAATTCCACCAGCAATTCAAGGAATACGAAACAGGCTGCCGCCCTCTTCTGCCCAAAAAAATATATAATCGAAAGTTTGTAACTTAACCACGACGCCATTATTCACGCGGCAGTTGCCTGACACTAGAGGCTCACGCGACTTGCACTCACCCGAGCGAACGCTTGCTTGTTACTACGACTTCCGGTAAACTGTCATCGACTATCGATCTAGCAAGACTATCACGAGCTCCTTCGAGTTGCTTGACCACGAGCATAATAGCTGATGACAGCTGATGATTATAGTCAGGTGGGGTAAATTGGTTTTTTAACCAGGTGGGCTTTCATCAATTCAGTTGTTCGCGACTCGCGATTCTCAAGTGGTATCTATATATATAAAAAATCCCAGAACGCGATCTTTTTTTACTAACTTACGGAACACGATGGTTTTCAAGGCATTTTTAAAATGGAAGACGTGAAGTAGGCGATGCGTAAGCCAAATTCGCCAGGTTTCATCAAGGTTAGACGCCTGAAAGTAGGTTACGTGGTTGGTTCGTCGGTACACAGTGCTGGATTTAATTTGATGCTTTAAAAAGTGGCAAAACAAATCGGCAGTTTTTTTCACAAGTGGAGCAAATTAAGTATGTGGTTGTAGCCTTTACTGTTTCCGATCTTTTCCGAGTTTTCAGCATAGTCTTGCGTGCCAGGTTTGTATCAAGCTGTCGAAAATAGTTGTGAACTTAAATTAATAGCATCACGCTACGGTTCTTGCAATGGCTTAGGCAAATACACAAGCATAATGTTCTGAAACAAAAATTCAACAGTCAATTGTGAAATTATTTCTATCCAGCCAACTTTGTGGAAACTTACTCGCAATAAACCTTGACGCTTTGGAACAAGTTTATTGAGGTCAATTAGGAAAATGTATCTTCGTCTGATGGAAATATTAACTGAAATAGATTTTTAAATATTCCTTGTATCTATTAATCGTTTTTTCGTTTACCATGAAACTTAAAGCTTGTAGCATTCTTTTTTTTAATAATAAAACTTAGAGAAGTCGTCGCTTACTTGCCAAAAATTCGACTTTATTTATAGAATGGAGCCTCAGCACCAATTAATTGCCACGAGCCAACCTTATAGACAGTATAGAGACCAGTTTGGGCTTAAAAGATGGTAGATCTCTTTTAAAAGCTAAGGTGACAAATTGGTCGCCGGGATTAAGAGAAACTGGGAGTTCCCTTCATTCTCAATCATTCCACAACTTGGCGCCATTGTAAGCAAAATTAAGCTACAGTCGAAGCTCTCGTAGGCGACCACCTCGGGAATTCAGAAAAGTGGTCGCAACTAGAGCTGGTCGCTTACGAAAATGGGCTCTCGAAAGCGAACGCATGATGAAACAATAGACAGTGGTCGCTTAGAAGAGCTTTTAGCGTAAAGCTTGGTCTTTGTTAATGGTTACTAATAGGTTTTTGGTAATAATGTTGAATAGTTTTTTATTGCCTATCACAGAAGAGGTCCGCGTAGGTACAAGTCAAAGAACCATTAGCACTTGTGTTATGCATTACTCTAAATTTTAACAAGAACTGAGTACTTTTATTAAAATGTTGACCGAGTGGTCGCTTACGAGGAGTTAAAAACAAAGGAAAAAGCCCGTTGATAATTCACAAAAGTGGTCGCGGTCGCTTACGGGAGCTTTTAATTACAGAGTTTAAGTGAGAAGTCAAACGGGGTTTCGCAATGCTGGTCAAGTAGAGCTTTGACTGTATTCAGTCCCGCTCCGAGCTTTACAAAGAAACAGGATCGCGCACAAATTGTGAAATATTTAAAAACACTTTGGGGTTTTTTGGAATAAACTTTGTACAGGAGCTCCTGCTTTGTACTAAAACTTACAGGGTCCTTCCCTGACAGCCCAAGAATAAAGTTTGTAACTGTCAAGACCAATTAATTTTAGCAGACGATAAGTTATGTGCTTTAGCCTCATTTACACGAGTAAAAAGGGCACGACACACTTTTTGACATGGCACTATTAATCTCCGTCTAAACGCAACTGTCACAAATCCCAGAGTCCTTCGATTCATAAAGTGGGCCATTAGGACAAAATATCCCCATACCCCTCGCCTGAAATTCTTTTGATTGTCCATTTGATTGATTGGCTTTTCTTTGGAAATGCTAGCCAATCAGAATACAGCAAAGTCTAAGTAGCCATTTGACATAATGGCGGCAAAGAACCACGCTCTTTCATTTCTTGTTTGTGCGAAGAGCCGGTTGTGACGGGCTAAATGCACTTAAAGCACGTTTTAGCCTCTTTTTTGTCTTCGGATAGTTGTATGTAGGTTATAAGGACATGTTAACGTTTGTAGCTTCGCAAAATCTTGGCCTTATAACTGTTTGACGTAAGCTGCTTTTTCTCAAGTTTCAATAGCGAGAAAATATGGATAGTTCCTTTACTAAATGTTCAGATGGCTTAAAGGATGGCGAAACCAATGGTTCCACCGTAAAAGAGAGTGTTCAAGGAAACAGTCGTCACACTACAAAAGATTCTTCACAGAAAAAGGAAACAGAATTGACAGTTATTCCAATGCATAGATTTTCAAACGGGGAAGACGGGGATTTGGAAATCATTGCCTTGCACCCTGAAGGCGGACAACAGCTGGGAGATGAAACCATGACAGAGGCATATCTAGTCGAAGGTAGGGGTTTTCTGCTCTTTTAAGGACTAAAAAACAGTGTACTGAGGCGATGTACGAGGGATAAGTATGTCTTATTATATTTTGTGTTATAAACCTGGAATTTCCTGGATCGTACGTTATTAACGACGTGTTTAAGTTACTTCGTACCAACAATATGATAATGTCGATCGATTCCTGTCAGTAAAATAACAAATTGGGTCTTAGCTTGTGTGATTCGAATACGTTTATACAGTAAACCCTTTCTGTCCGGAACTAAACGCCCAAAAGAGCTTTTTGTAGAGAGAAATATGCAATAAGTTTTTCCCTTTATTGGGCAACTCCACGTGTTTGCAGGTGTTTGACTTTACCAGTTACGTAAGCTTATTTACGGGAGGGATGTAAATAAACATAAGCACAAGCTTTCTTAAATAATTGCTGCTACAAATTAACCCCAATGAGCTGTGTTACTTAACAGTAATTACTAAAACGGGCTTCCTGTGAACTAAATAAATGTAAAGTTGTCTCAACAGCAGTAGCACTCTCGGTGAGGGGGCCCCCTTTGCCAAGTAATGAGTGTAGATGTTGATCTACCCTAGTCATCATGTTTTGTAGTCCTTATGGCTCAAAACAGCAATTCTTGGTGTAATGATAGAACAAGGGAGGAAATTCATTTTGTGCTGGTCCAGCACTAAACCAGTTTTCATCCAGAAATTCAATAGTGGAGGGGGACAGGGGGGCAGGAGACTGGGATAAAATGGGGTGGGAGGTTTACGGGAGGCGGGAGAAAAGGGAATGGGAAGTGAGATTCCCAAGGTGGCAGGAAGCGGGAGAAAAGGGGAAATATTGGATATCGTTATGCAATATTTTGCAATCGAAAAAAATGCAAAGAGGCAGGAGCCAACATATACATGGCAGGAACCGGGATTAAAGGGAACGGGAAGCAGGAGGTTTAAACACCCCTGCCCCCCCCCCCCCCCCAATACCCCGGTCAAGCAGGGAGGAGAAGGATTGTTCTCGCAGCATTTGATAGAAAATCTGTTCAAAATGCCAAACACCTCACTTATAGCTGCCAAATAAAACCAATGCAGTAAATTAATGCACTTTCAAAAAGTCTCATCCTTTTCAAAATTCTTTCAGGGGGGGGGATGCAACAAAATGGCAATTAAGTGACCCTCCTACCAACTACCCTGAAGTGATGTGAATGGTGCATGATGTAAGCTAGCCCAACAGCATACCATGTAGTGTGCTGGCACACAAAAACCCATCCATTCAATAAATTCCCTGGGATTTGAAGTTGCATCACTTGATTTTATTTGGCAATAGTCCTATTCAGCTTGGAATTCTAAGCTCATTGTTGACAAATGAGGTTTTTGACTCAAGAAGATCAGAGTGTCAAGTTCCTGGTTAGCTTGGTCTCTTTGTCATGTTGTTTTCTTAGACAAGAAACTTCACTCCATGTCTGTGTCTACCTGGGATATAAATGGATACTGGCAAAAATATGTAATGTTGGTTATAAAAGAGAACAAAGGAAAATAAAAATTGAACCAAGGACAAAATTGGACTACAACATATACACCTTATTCCAAAATGGCCAAAAATGCATTATTCTTTTGTCTTCATGTTAATTGGCCCTTGTTGCCGAGTTTTAAGCCAAATATTCCTTTGAATTCTGTAGATGGGATTGAGGCAACAAGGGCCAATTAACAATGAGACAAAAGAGTATGTGTATTTTCTGCCATTTTGGAATAAAGTGTATAATCCACGTAGGCCTGAGCTCTAAACTTAAGGTTACGAGAGGATCCTCCACCTCTGAAATTGTCTGGTGTTCAGTTTGAAAGCCAGGCGATTTGCACGTCTAGGTGAGAAGCAGGTTTGTACTGGACTAGTTCAACATGAGCCTTCTTACCTCATTCTCTCCTCCGGGGGAGGGGGAATTCTTTTCATATTTATTGAACAATGTTGTCTCATTATTTAGATTCGCTGTGTGAAGAGGATGGACCGGACACTTCTCTCATGCTGTCAAGTCACCAGGTGTTTAATAATAAAATAATAACTAACTTAATTGATCACTCCCCATGAGGGGCTTTTTTGGGACAATGAAAGAAATAATCCAAATAAACATAACAGCTTTAAGAACCTCATCTGGTGGGAGGCAGACCAGCTGGCTATTTACAAGCATTGCTGAGGAGTTGAACTCAGAGCTACTGAGAACAGCTCCAGTTGGTGCTCAGAGTGGGACTAAAACCCGGGACATTCGGAATTTTAGTCCGGCACCCTAACCACTCAGCCACAGTTAAGTTGACATTTAAAATGATATTACAGTATTTTCTCGATTAAACACTGGGCCCCAAGTAAGCGCCGGGTATCAAAGAGGAAAATGCAAATAAGCCCCTCAGACGTTTATTTGTTGTATAATAAACTTAAGATTTAAGGGCAAAATACATGGCTGTCAAGAAAAATAATAATAACCCTTTCTTAAAAAATGGACGGGCCAAAATAAATTGCTGATTCAAACAAACGCTGGGTCCACCATGCCAAGTTTGAAATAGACCCCGGGGGCATTTAATTGAGAAAATACTGTATGACAGAACTCCACACAGTCAAACTCTGTTTATATGGACCTACCAGTATTTTCTGGCCAATTATCAGCCATGCTTATCTACATATTTTCTATTTGTGATGCTGAATTCTTCATGAATAGCAACAGGTCACCTTGGTAAGAAGTTTTTACAAAGAAAGTCCAAGTAATTCCTCAAAATGCCTTTTTTACTCCACAATGCTTTGTTAAACTTAATTGATCATCCCTATTTGTGGCTGTTGTAGAAACTTGTTTCCAAGAATTTTGGTGAGGAAATCCGGGCAGTTAAGGATGTTGAAATCTTCCTGGAACGACCAACATTGCTTCTTGGACTACATGAGACAAGCTTACAGGGGATTATTGATGCTATGCTGAAGAAGATGATCTCTCATACTGATGGGGAAGATATAATAAACTTTGAAGAGGCCAGGATGGCATTCTTCACACATGACTCAGGTCAGACAAAAGAGATAAGTATTAGGTTCAGTATGAGATCTGAGGTACAGGTCTTCTGTTCAGGGCTGACATTGACCCTTTAAGCCCTGTTCTAAAAATGCATATTCTCCCTACTGTTCTCTATACATTTCTTATGGAACTAGTAAGGAGAATTTGTCAAATATCAAGACATCTTGTCCTTTGTGATAACTTTCTTTATTATCATCACTTAAAAGTTTGAACAAGTATTGCTAATGTAAAGAGAAATTTCATTTTCGTCACTGTTAGGGCTTAAAGGGTTAACTTTTGAAAAAGCTTTTGCAGGGAAAGTAGCTGCAAGTCATAATTTAAAGAAATACTCTTTTTTTCTGTTGTGGTTTAGTCATTTTTTAAACTCAGAGTAGCCAAACATCTTCGAACATCCTCGCCATAGTAGCCAGACATACATGTAGACGGCGGCTGCCAGCTATACTAATGAGAGCCCTGCTGTTGTAAATTCTACGAGGGGGCCAGTTGCGGGATTTGTGGCAAAACTATGTCGCAGCATTGAAGTCACTTGAAACCTCATTAAAAACTTGATGTGCTAAAAAATGGGCCTGGCAACACAAAATTTCAACACCGTGCCATCAACTTTTTGGAACAGTACTCCTAATTTCAAATGAATGTGTAAACATGACAATTCCAAATTAAATGTGGCACTGGTGCCCAAAATTTTAGGGGTGCTGAGACTAACTCCCTTGTTTGTTTGTTTTTTTGGTTCAAAACTACTTGTAAATGGGGCCTTAGAACACAAATCATTAAATCTTCTTGCACCACTGTTTCTCAGGGGCAGAGGTCCCTTAGCTGTAGGGACAGACTGAATTGGCTCTGATTGTTTTTCTCTGTGCTAATTTGCTCTAGTAGTAGACTGAAAAAAAATTCCACTTGTCTAGTGATTTCTATCAGAAAAACAGGACCAATTTTCCATTGCCTCCACCCGGTTAAGGAGGCAGAACATTATAATAAAGCTTGCCAGAGCTGATTAGTTTTAAAAATTGTTTAATGTTATAGTAAGCTGCCTCACTAGACTGACTCTCAGTGCTTTCAATAAGCACTAACGACTGACAAAAGCAGCTGCAAATTCGCTCAAAGAAGTCGGCTACTATTTTCCCTAAATTGAAGTACTGTATTTACCCGTGTATAGGCCACACCGCGTATAGGCCGCACACCAAACTTGTGACCTAATCTTGCCGAAAAAAATAATTTCTTGACTATACAAGAAGAAGAATCGAGTTTCGAGTCGAGAAACTAATGTCAGCTTGTCGCTTGAGGAAACGGACCGAACTTGATCGCGAGCATTATTGTTTACAGATCCAACAAGTGTGTCGAAAAATGAGGAGCAAGCATCACCGTTTTGTGCGATCAAATAATGACAAATGAAGGGCCCGGTGGAAAAAGGGCGTAAGTGATGATTTGAGGTTAAAATTGAAATTGCTCCTATTTAGCTGAACATTGGCACACAGGCTGGTTTTCATGTGAGGAACGCTGTTGCGCACTTGTTTCTTGACCTGAGATCTAGAATTTGAAGAATTAGCATATTACTTTTGCTTAAAAGTGACACAAAGAAAACAACAGGACCACGGATTCTAGGTTGAATTCCTTTGTTTTAGTTCAGGCAGAGAACAAAGGAAATCTTTCATGCATCACTTGAGCGAGTTCAGTTCAACATTTGAAACTTTTCACGCAAAATTAATATGCTAATTCTTCAAATTTTAGATCTCAGGTCAAGAAATAAGTGCGCAGCAGCGTTCCTCACATGAAAACCAGCCTGTGTGCCAATGTTCAGCTAAATAGGAGCAATTTCGATTTTAACCTCAAATCATCACTTACGCCCTTTTTCCACCGGGCCCTTCAAATGATACACATGCGTTAAAAATTCGCTTCTCCTTTCCTCATAGGGTAAATTATCCACTTTAACTTTTTAATGTTACGGAAATTGTTGTGATAATTCTCAAAACGACTATTTGACAAAATGCTCTAATGTAAAGTCGCTCTAAATGTAAAGTCCCTGTTGTTGCGTAAAACAGGCATTTCATGGGCTCAGCGTAGTGACAAGCTTTGTTGCGATGCTAAATTTCCAATTGTTTAAGAATTTACACATTTACATGTGAAACAGGAAGGCAAAACATCTGTCGAGAGTGAGAGTTGTATCAAAAGCATCGTTGCATTACGCATGGTGCATTTAAAGGTTTCAAATTTCGCTTTTGATGAATGCAAATTAACGTGCGTAGGGTAAAAATAAATCACCTCTCATTTATCGCTAAAGACCTGACAATGTGTATTAAACTTCAAAAATGTGATATTTTATATCAGTTTCATTTATGTCTTTTTCTTTTTACATGTATGACGTGTTCTGTATATTTTTTGTGTAGTTCGGCAAATAAACAAACGCGGTTTCATGTGAACGGCATCGAAAGGGCTTCGCGGCTTGACATGCAAACTTCTTTGGACTTCATCCAATGACAAACATATTTGGAAACTAGATACACTCATTGCAGCGGAGAGAAGCAAAATTCTTCAAAGACATGGATTAACTTGACCTCATACGATACATTCAATCAAACTGTCAAGCATTCAGTAACTTTGTTGACTCTGTGTGTGTCGGGAAATTTTGCATATTAATGAGCTCAAAGCTCTTGTACCCGCGTATAAGCCGCACCCCAAATTTCGAACGTTTTTTTTTTCCATGAAAAAAGTGCGGCCTATACGTGGGTAAATACAGTAATTAAAGAAAGATTTCTTTCAAACCTTGTTAATGCAGTTGGCTACTCTACTCAAACCAGCTACCTACTTCAAATGAAGGGGTGCGGGGAATATGGCCCTGAGTGACTCCTGATCAAATATGAAATTCTCCCTTTGATTTACAAGCATACACAGGGCAAATTGGAAGGAGAATGTAGCAATTCATTAGAAGTCACTTAGGGCTTTATTCCAGGCACCCCTTCAAATGTTATTGAAACCCCTGGACCCTTATGGCTACATTCCAGGCAGCAAGGGCCTGTAGTTATTTTTGAAATTGTCACATTTTATTCAGGGGCTTCTTATTTTTTTATGTTGTAAGTTGTTGTTGCTGTTTAAGTTATTCTGAATTTTTTTTTAATTATATTTGTTTTTTCTTATTTTTTTAAGGGGAACATCAAAACGTGTCAACTATCATTGTAAACTGTCAAGGTGTTCTATTTGTGTTAATATTTGTCTATTTTGTTTGCGTCTTAAGTGTATGTCTTAATTGTTACGTTTTGTTTTGTTATGTTCCATTACTCCACATCAAAGACACTTGGTTTTGTTAAGCCTAACGTCACATAATGTTAACCCTTTAACCCTCTAAGCCCTGATGAAAATGAAATTTCTCTTTACATGATCTCTACTTGTTTGGACATTCAAGTGACAGGAATAAAGGAAGTGATCACTGAGGATAAGATCTCCTGATATTTAGATAAATTCTCCTTACTAGTTCCATAAGAAATGTATGGAGATCAGTAATGAGAATATGCATTTTATATCAGGGCTTAAAGGTTAAGCCCTAAGCCCTGATGAAAATGAAATTTCTCTTTACATGATCACTACTTGTTTGAATATTCAAGTGACAAGAATGAAGGAAGTGATCACAGAGGATAGGATGCCTTGATATTTTGACAAATTCTCCTTACTAGTTTCACAAGAAATGCATGGAGATCAGTAATGAGAATATGCATTTTTATAGCAGGGCTTAAAGGGTTAAATTACACTAAATTCACTTCTAAGCAATTAATGTTAACACAGGTAGGTTTAACACTATTAATAACACTATCCTTTTCTTTTAATTTAATGATGTTCTCATATTTCTTAATACCAATTATGTTGCTTCTTTTGCTGTTGTTATTTTGTTGCAGCAGTTTTGTCATTCATGGGCGTTTCATTTCCCTCTTTTTGCCATTTTGATGTCTTTTCACTTGTCAGAATTGAAGGGGTGCCTGGAATAAAGCCCCACGTGACTTCTGATGAACTGCTTAATTCTCCTTCCAGTTTTCCGTGTGTATGTTTGTAAATCAAAGGGAGAATTTGACTTTAGATCAGGAGTCACTTAAAGCCTTATTCCACGCACCCCTTCAATTACTCTAAAAAGGGCTTTGTTGTTCTCCTTCTAGTTCACTGCCTTTCACAAATAATCCAAGGGACTGAAATATCTGAAGGAGGAGGATGGGAGGAAACTCAGAATTGGCTTATTGCTTTGTAAGTCACTTAAAAATGCTCAAGTCAGATTCATTTGGCTTGATTTATTTTTGCTTCTTGTTTCTTTTTCTGTTGGTGGTGAATTAAGTGCAAGAGTCACACATTTACATCTTGAATCTCTCAATTTTCTATTAATTCAACTGGTAATTCCCTAAGAAACGTTTTGGTTGTTTCTAGATGTCTCAATATTTTCTTTCCCATTTTCATTCCAATGCCTTGCTTGGTAATTAATTATAGTATCTCAGTGAGTTACCATGCACAAAGCTATGTTTTCTATGCAAAATACCCACCCACGTCACCATGTCATTGAAAATTCCAAGGGGAGGGGGTCCCAAAAGGCAATTATTTTTTATGGAAAGTATGAAGCAAAACTGAAAAAAAACTTAACTTAACTGAAACCTCCTGTGGGGAGGGGGGAGGGAAATTTTCTGGACCAACACATGGGCTTAAGCTGCAGCTACATGAGCAATTTTTTGCTTGCGATAGTGATGCGATTTTTGCATCGCCAGCACCATGAAAATCGCATGTGTAGCCATCTGGCTCAGGTGCTGCGACAGCTGGAAAAATCGCAGGAAAAAATTGCGAGAAATTCAATGAGTTGAATTTTTTGCAACACAATCACGAACTTCCTCAAAATTTGTTGCCAGTTGTAGCGGCCACCGTGCACTGGTGATGCAAAATTTTTCAAAAAAATTTGCATCACCATTGCAAGCCAAAAAGTGCTCTTGTAGCCGTGGCTTTATAAAAAACTTGCTGAATTAACCTGTTTTACTTGATGTTGTAGAGGGGAACATCCATCAGTGCAGCAGAGTCATGTAGCCATTGCTCAGTTAAAGCATCCTGTCAACTTGGGGAGGACGCTAGAGGAAACTCATTTGGTGGTTCTGGTTCTTGCTCCTAGTAAAACTGTAAGCACGTATTAGGTACTTATTGCTTCTAGTCAGTGGGAGAGCTCCAGAGGAGAATATTATTTTGTCTTGAGGTCAATTGCAATAATAGAGACTGGCATGGGTATCAGTGAAGTCTATGCACCATAACAAAGGGCCAAATGTTTTTCTTTCTGGCCGGTTCTAACTCAGGAAACTCAATGACCAATTAGAAACTGTTTATCGTCGACAACTGTTTGAAATGTTTCCAATTTAACAAGATTGTGCTATAATATTTGATCAGGTCATGCTGTGGATGATTGTGTGTTCAAAGTCATTTCAAAGTTCTTGCATCTTGCAGGGCCATGAGCTGTACAGCTTACTGAGTGACTTGTTTTATATTACTGTTCTGATTATAAGTTGTTCATGCCACTAAAAGGTCATTCCATATTATAGTGTACCAAATTTGTATTTAATTGTATGACATGGCATGCCAAGGAGAAGTTAAATCGCTTGCTTGTTCCTTTGTCCTGTAGAAAAGCACAAAGAGCTCTTTGGAGAAAGGGAGAACCTTTGCAACAGTACTGTCTGATATAGAGACGAGGCAGCTGCTTATTGAGGTGGAAACAGAGGAACAGTTCAAGGTATGTTCTGATCTTGTTAGACTGCATGGCCGCAGTGAATGATTCCATCCTTGTGTCCAGTTTCTGTAGGCAATTTTCCATTCTTTAACAACAACAAACATTTAATCTCTGACTGAATATCTTATTGAGTTTGCAATGTTTTTATCTTCATTCTTTCAGTGTCTGTAACTTTTTGCTGTAAATATATATTTTTTAATTTGGTGCTCTAGTTAATTCATTTGTTAAAGGTTTGCAGACTGGCAGCCAAAAGCTTATTTTAAATAAAAAATTAAGTGGAAGGAATTCTTCTTTACAAAACATGTTTTATCCTGGCTTTATTTCTTTTATTTTTGCTAGCATTTATGTAGCGACTTCCGTCTAGATGGGATGCTTGTCCCATTACAGGGTACTGGCCCTCAACATTTTGTTCCATTTTCCTAAAGGTAGTCCAGTGCCAGCTTTTATACACCTGGATGGAGAGAGACAATCTTGAACACATTTCTTGCCTCAAAAAACAATACAGTGACAGAGATAATAACTCATATCACTGACCCTCAAATCAAATGAATGAAACTGAGTTTAATGCCCAGTAATATATGCCTGTATGGAGAGAGACAATCTCTAACAGTTCCATCTGTCAGAAAACAACTTGACAGTGACAGATATAATCACTGACCCTCAAACCAAGTGATAGAAACTGAGATGTCCTAATTTCTTGTCTGGGAAAATGACATGTCTTTGAAACTAGCCTCAGATTATTCTGGGGCTGTTGGGGGGGGGGGTATTCCCATATATATGTAAGCTATATGGGTATGTGCTGCTGTGAATTAAAGGCTAATTTACACGCTGTGATTTGTTGGGCCGATCTGTAGGCCATGACAAATCGGGGAGCGAATTGGCGCGTGTGAATGGCGATCCGATGCGCGCGCGACTCCAATCTGACAAGTCGGCCGATTCAGAGATTTTCACAGATTTTCGCGTGTCAGGCCCGATTTTACGAACAAAAACACAACCTGCAAAAGAATTGGCGCAAAATGAATCATATCTGCGGTATTAGCTGAAAACAAACTAAGGGAAGTGGTCATAACAAGTGTACTCGATGAGGACCCACCTTATGTAGGGGTAGGGGGGCTATGCAAGATACCACCTGCCTGATTAGCCAAATGGACAAAATGTATTGGCCTCAAAATTTGAGTTGAGACTTACATGTTAGGTGTGCATGAAGCTTGCATTGCTGAACAAATGGCACAGAAAGGTTTGAATCTTTTCCTTAGTTTCTACTCCTGAGAGAGTGGGGGCTATACAAACAAGACACCATCTTTTAAGGTGGGGGGAGGGGGGTACATAAAGAGACCACCTGTCTTTTTGCAGAATGGTGGGTCCTGTCTGAGTACAATCATTATGGTTTTGACCATTTCCCTAACCAGTTATCACCTACCATTTTGTTTTCCAAAACGTTTTCCAAAAAAGTTTTGACTATAAAAAATGCATGTGCATTACTTGCACTGTACATAAACCGATTCGCTTCTCGATTTGTCATGTCCGACAAATCGGGCTGGCAAATCGCAGCGTGTAAATTAGCCTTAAGGTATGGTTTCTCAGCCAGTTTAGTCTGGCACAGGGTATAGAAATCAGACAGTTTGGTTTAGAATAGGGAATCTTTGATCGGGTAATAACAGGGTAAGGGTCTCAGAGTCCCAGCAGCACACCCCCAACTCCCCCCCCCCCCTCCAGCAGGTCCTTGACCTTTCAGTCTTTTGATTGAGAATCCATTCTTAAGTCCAGCTCACATGTTTTACTGACCATGCCACTGGGCCTGTGTGCCTGAAGTGTACATGTTTGATACTGAATTTGTGACTCTCCTGTTTACAGAAAGTGTTATCTGACCGTACAAAGCAGCTGTCCTCTCAAATTCAACCAAAGAAGAAGCCAGCTAAGAAACAGTCCACACTGCATCCAAAATCCTCTTTCATTCATCAAAAAGATAACCCAAAGGTAGGAAGTGAAATGAATAACCAAACATTTATATGTTGCATACTGATTTACTCAAATAAGCGCTGCCCCTGAATAAGCAGCGCCCTCGAATAAGTGCTGCATTTGGAACAAAAAAGTTAATAAGCACTGCCCCCGAATAAGCGCTAAGGTCCCAATGCGGTGCTTATTCGAGGAATTCTGTATAACTAAAAGAGCACTACAGAGAAACTCTAAAACAGCATTTGAGGCACAAAAAATTAAATAAGCGCCGCAGCGCTTATTCAAGTAAATACGGTACTTGAAATCACTGCAAGTTAATGTCTTATTCCCTGTAAGCAAGGTTCCAATATCATTCTCTTTGAAAGGTGACTGTCTTCAAGAGATGTTTCTCGTTGAGAGATGTCTATCTTAGCGAGATTTCTCACCCTAAGAGGTGTCCATCTTAGAGAGATGGATGTCTTTCTCTCAAGATGTGTCTATCTTAAGAGAGTTTTTCATCCTAGAGGTGTCCATTTCAAAAGAGATGCCTGTCTGACAGAAAGGTCCATCTAAGAGAGGTGTCTATCTCAGAGAGGTGTCCATCTTAGGGAAATGTGCATCTTAGAAAGGTGTCCATCTAATTAACAGAAAAACCTGTTTTTGAGAGGTATCTGTCTTACAAGGAGACCAGTCAAAGGACTGGCAGGCATTTACCTAACCTGTCTGTTTTTGAGAGGAGTCCACCTCATAGCAAAATTTTCATTCCTGGAGGAAGATGGAGTAAAAAGCTCAAGTTTGCCAAAACTAGACAGATTTGCCAGTACATCATCTAACTACTAAAACAGTTTTGAAATGGGCACTTTGTAAGTCACCTGTTTGTACAATAACTATGTAAAATTCTTGGAGCACTTTGCTGTAACCTTAAATTTTATAGAATTGCTTATTTACTTTCAGCATTGCCAACTTTCAATAGTTATTTCTGCAGAAATAAGCCACTTAACATAAATGTTCTCATTCATCATCACTTGACAGAAGTCTGAACTGTGTGCATTTGGGAGAGGTCTCATAAGGGATTTCCGAAGAAGGTGGCCACATTATTTATCAGATTTTAAAGATGGTAAGTTGAGGAGAAGATTTGCTGTACTAAAAGGATAAATTTCGATTACAGGTTGAAATGCAACTGGTTTGAAAAGGGACACACAAAGTTTGTTTATGAGAATCGTGTTGTGTTCCAAGAGATATTTTATTTTTAATAGTTTTTAATTAATCTACTGTTAAATTTTCCTTGAAGGTTTGTTTGAAGATATTAACTTCATCTCTCAAATTCCAACAGGAATAAGAGGTCGCCATACCGTTCCTAAGTTGGTTTCTACTACACTTTTCTTGTATTTTGCCTGTCTTCTGCCATCCATTGCTTTTGGTGTCCTCAACAGCAGAAACACAAAAGGACAGATTGGTAAGTGAACCCTTTTTTTTATTTTAAATGGAGAAAAATGCCACTCAACAACAATCAATATTATTGTATATGGTCACACTTTAAGTTAGAACCACCTTGTATAACATAACAAACAGTACCACAGGAGTGTACTGTTCGGGAGCTTTCATTTCTTTGGTCAACTTCAGGATTAAAACTTGGCGGTCACACGGTCGCCCGTGGCGACTAAGAATTGTCCAGGGCCACTAAAAGTTGAGGTTTGATCGCCCGAAGGGCGACTACGATTTGAGAAGTACGAAAAGAATAACAATAAAATAAAATGTTTTTCCTTGGAGTACCTTTCGTTTCTTTCCTTTCTTTCCTCAACTCTTAGTTCATCAATTGTAGTAAAAGTTTCATTCTAAAGTGCAAAATTCAAACCGTTCGTGATCGAGTTTTTAGATCGCTCCGATATGTAGACGCCATTTTGATTTTGTTGACACGAGATGCGGTACGTTTTCAAACATGAATATCAGCAAAATCACTCAACACTGCTCGATATAATAGGCTTACTGAATTCAAAAGCATTCACAAGAAACTGAGAATCGTGATACTGTAATTTATAGGCGTTGAGAAGATCGTTTTGTCCGTATTAGGAAAAAATGGTCCAGTTTTTCTTTGGGAGTTTATGGACCAAGTCAGAACCTATAGGTTCTGACCTGTAGGGCAAGGAAGAACGAGACGAATGATTCCCAACACAGACCGAACAAAGGTTTTATTATTATAACAATTTAACCAATTTCTCGACAGTACACTGGCAAATATGAGCTTTCAAGACAGTGTTAAGATCAAACAAATTTCTTTTGTCATGTCAGTCGAACACCCTACTAGAAAACACGGGCCGAAACATCTGTGAGGTGTTTATTCGAGTAAAAATGGTTTAAATTTTTTTTGTGTTAGCAGAGAAAATTTGAGGGCCACTTTGTTTTGGCCTGGGCCACTAAGAATTCAGGGATACTGGCCCGAGTTGCGACCAAGCACTGAAGTTAATTTTTAGCCCTGCAACTTTAGGATTTCATACACAGACTCAAAAGTTAGAACCACCTTGTACAGTGTAATAAACAGCACCAAAGGAAAATACTGTTTTGTTAAGCTTTCATTTGTTTGGTCAACTTGAGGATTTCATTTTCGTAGAGTAAAAAATTAGAACCACCTTGTACAGTGTAATATTCAGCACCACAGGAAAGTACTGTTCAGTAGCTTTCATTTGAATGATCACCCCTTTTCATCTGCAGACTGAAAATTGAGAACTACCTTTGAGCAGTAGAAGGCATAAGGACTAATCTTATCCCGACTTTCAAACCAGAGAGACCACTCACACTCTAAGATCCAAGCCATTTATACAATTTGGAATCAAAATGTACTTTTGCGTTATGTCAGCGTTCATTGTGACTCTTTAGTTTTGCTCCATGAAACATGTGTCATTATACCCTTGCCTTTTTTGTAGACGTACAGAAAGTAATCATATCACAGTCTATAGGAGGAATGCTGTTTGCTTTCTTTGGAGGACAGCCCTTGATTGTACTTCTTACTACAGCTCCATTAGCACTTTACGTAAAAGGTATTTAACATAAAGCCTTAAATAGTTTCTTGTGATGCCTTACTCTCTTGTGAATATTGCAGAGTCCTAAAACCCTGGCTTTGATGCTCTTGATGTTTTCAGCAGTTTCTCTGTGATCCAATTTATTTTGTTTTACTTACAGACATAAGAAATGTGTTTTACATTACCAGAACCTGAGAAATCTCTAATTCGTATCATTTGCTATTTGTAGTTTTCTCATACTTTTTTCCTTTTATTTTAGTGATCTACAACATCACAGTTGACTTTGATTTGGACTTCTTTGCATTTTATTGTTGCACGGGCTTGTGGAATTCTTTCTTCATCTTGATTTATTCTACGTTTGGACTTTCCCAGATTATGAAATGGTCCACAAGGTAAATTTCTTGCAATTTTAGTCTGATTTGAGCATTAAACTGTAATACAAGTCACTGTTAATCTTCACTGGATGGTTTTGTTACTCATGAGAGAAATGATGTCAGGAAAATTTAAGTGAACTTTGATTTTTTTTGTCTACGATTTTCCTCTTATACTTTTGTCTCTTGTTCCTTGACAGTTTTTGAGGAAATCTTAGGTTCTCAGTATTGCATGCAATCTGGTGCTTTAATCCCCCCCCCCCTTAAAAAACAACAACAATCTGAGGGTGGATTTTACAAACAAATTGAATTTGACGAAGGTTAGAGGTGTACATTTAGCTGCACAAAGGTGAAACGATTCTGACTTTTTCGAATTGTGTGACTCAAGGGTTTGATACTGTTAATATTTCAAGCATTAAATAAGTCCTTTCTGTTTTCCATTATTTTGTTTAGATCTACAGAAGAAATCTTTGCCTTGTTCATCTCCCTAGCATTTACTGTTGATGCAGTCAGTAGTATCATCAAGGGTAAGTTCTTGTTTGGTTTTTTTGCTTAACAGACAGGGATTGTTCATTAAAAGACAGGTTGTGTAGGGTGATTGTAACATACAATTCATACTGGTATGCTTTCTACCCAACATCATTTTTCCAACAAATTCAGCTGTTTTATTTTAATTTACAGAGTACTCAAACCTTTACTGCCCAAACACTTGCTGGAATTCCTCAACTGGTGCTATTGTTCAGTCATCTATTAACTGCACTCAATTAACTGACGACTCGTTGTGTCACAGAGAGGGTGGTCTGTCTTATGCTGTAATAAGCTTAGGCACCGTTTGGATTGGTCTAGCACTCTACAATTTCCGCAAGAGGTAAGCACATGAAAAGTAACCTGTTTCGTCACCCTTTTGCTATCAAAATTAGCCTGCAAGCACACTACTTTTCCTTGCCTCATTCTTCTTGCCCACTCACTTTGCTCGCCTGCTTGCAAATTGTGGGTCCACTGCCAAGTTACTTGCATAAATAACTCAATGAGTAAGTCTGCTTGCAGGCTATACAAGAATCTAACTTTGAATCAGTTAAAATGTAAGTTCTGACTTCTGAGTCTGGAGATAGATTCCTAAAGAGCAACCATCAAAAGAAATCTACAAAACAGTACCTTCACAGTAGTCCAGGAATCTGTCCTCAGTGCTTTCAATAAGATTTGAAGCAGGTGGCTACATAATGTGAGCTCCTGTCGGAGTTGTCAAAAGGCCCCCCCCCCCCCCCCACCAGAAAATTTTTGAAATCAGGAAGCCAGACAAGCTATTTCCAGTGATCTAAGGCAAAATATTTTAAACCAAGCGTTCATTAGTTTTGTTAGGAAAAAGTATTTCATTGCATAGTACAATGCACAGTTAATGAGTCAGTGGTGCTTATTGAAAGCACTGCAAAGGATGTGATTCTGGAAGATGTGTTCCTAAAGGATGCGATCCTGGAGTACGTGTTCCTGGAGGATGTGATCCTAAAGGATGTGATCCTAAAGGATGTGATCCTAAAGGATATGATCCTAAAGGATGTGATCCTGGAGGATGTGATCCTGGAGGATGTGATTCAGGAGGATGTGATCCTGAAGGATGTGATCCTGACAGATGTGATCAAAGTTCAAAGTTTATTATTCAATTTTAATATTATTCAATTTTAATGATCCTGGGGAATATGATCCTAAAGGATGTGCTCCTGGAGGATGTGTTTCTGGAGGACTGGAGGATGTGATCCAGGAAGATGTGATCCTGGAGGATGCGATCCTGGCAGGTGTGATCCTTGAGGACACAATTCTGGAGAATGTGATCCTAGAGGATGTGATTCTAGAGCATCCTTTAGGGGGACAACCTTTAGTAGTTCATCCTTTAGGAATACATTCTACAGAAGTATATCCTTTGGAAGTAAATCCTCCAGACCAACATTCTTTAGAATTACATCCTCCAGAAGGACACCCTTTAGAAGTAAAGTTTACAAGTACATCCTTAAGAAATGTATCCTTTCAAGGTACATTCCTTAATAGTACATCCTCCAGAAGTACATCCTTTAGAAGTACATCCTTTGGATATACATCCTTTAGCGGTACATCCCTTAGAAGGACATCCTTTAGGAGGACATACTTTAGAAGTACATCCTTTAGAAGTACATCGTTTAGGAGTACATCCTCCAGAAGTACATCCTTTGGAAGTACATCCTTCAGAAGTACATCCTTTGTAATTACATCTTCCAGAAGCACATCCTTTAGAAGAACATCCTTCAGGAGGACGTCCCTTAGAAGTACATCCTTTAGGAGGATATCCTTCAAAACTACAGCCTTAAGGAGTACATCCTCCAGAAGTACATCCTTAAGAAGTACATCCTCCAGAAGTACATCCTTTAGAAGGACATCCTCCAGAAAGACATCCTTTAGAAGTACATCCTTTAGAAGTACATCCTTTGGATATACATCCTTTAGCGGTACATCCCTTAGAAGGATATCCTTTAGGAGGACATACTTTAGAAGTACATCCTTTAGAAGTACATCGTTTAGGAGTACATCCTCCAGAAGTACATCCTTTGGAAGTACATCCTTCAGAAGTACATCCTTTGTAATTACATCTTCCAGAAGCACATCCTTTAGAAGAACATCCTTCAGGAGGACATCCCTTAGAAGTACATCCTTTAGGAGGATATCCTTCAAAACTACAGCCTTAAGGAGTACATCCTCCAGAAGTACATCCTTAAGAAGTACATCCTCCAGAAGTACATCCTTTAGAAGGACATCCTCCAGAAAGACATCCTCTAGGAGGGCATCCTTTAGATGTACATTTATTTGAAGTACATCCTCCAGAAGGACATCCTTTAGAATTACATCCTATAGAAGTACATCCTTTAGAAGCACGTCCTTTAGAAGGACATCATTTAGGACGAAATCCTTTAGAATTGCATCCTCCAGAAGTACATCCTATATAACTACATCCTCTAGAAATACATTCTTTAGGAGTACATCTTGCAGAAGTACATCCTTCAGAAGTACATCCTCCAGAAGCACATGCTGTAGAAGTACATCTTTGAGAAGTACATCCTTAAGGAGTACATCCTCCAGAGGTTCATCTTTCAGAAGTACATCCTCCAGAAGTACATCCTCTCGAATTACACCCTCCAGAAGTACATCCTTTAGAAGTACATCGTTTAGAAAGACATCATTTAGAAGTACATCCTTTAGGAGGACATCATTTAGGAGGACATTCTTTAGAAGGACTTCCTTTAGAAGGACATCCTTTAGGAGGACATCCTTTAGGAGGATATCCTTCAAAACTACAGCCTTAAGGAGTACATCCTCCAGAAGTACATCCTTAAGAAGTACATCCTCCAGAAGTACATCCTTTAGAAGGACATCCTCCAGAAAGACATCCTTTAGAAGTACATCCTTTAGAAGTACATCCTTTGGATATACATCCTCCAGAAGTACATCCTTTAGAAGTACATTGTTTAGAAAGACATCATTTAGAAGTACATCCTTTAGGAGGACATCATTTAGAAGTACATGTTTTAGAAGTACATCTCCATCTCTTACAATTACATCCTTTAAAAGTACATCCTTTACTAGTAGATCGTTTTGAAGTACATCCTTTAGAAGGACATCCTTCAGAAGTACATCCTTTTGAAGTACATCCTTTAGAAGTACATCCTTTAAAAGTACACCCTCCAGAAGTGCATCCTTTTGAAGTACATTCTTTAGAAGTACATCCTTTAAAAGTACACCCTCCAGAAGCACATCCTTTTGAAGTACGTCTTTTAGAAGTAACTCCTTTTGAAGTACATCCTTTAGAAGGACATCCTTAGGGGTACATCCTCCAGAAGTACATCCTTTAGAGGTACATTCTTTGGAAGGACATCCTTTAGAAGGCCATCTTTTAGAAGGACATCCTTAACAAGGACATCCTTTAGGGGGGCATCCTTAAGAAGGACATCTTTTAGAAGGACATCTGTTAGATGGACATCCTTTAGAAGGACATTCTTTAGAAGAACATCCTTGAGAAGGACATCCTTTAGAGGGACATCCTTTAGAAAGACATCCTTTGGAAGGACATCCTTTAGAAGTACATCCTTTACAAGGACATCCTCTAGAAGGACATCCTTTTGGAGGACATCCTTTTGGAGGACATCCTTTAGAAGGACATCCTTAAGAAGGACATCCTTTACAAGGACATCCATCCTTTACAAGGACATCCATCCTTTACAAGGACATCCTTTAGGAGGACATCCTCTAGAATGACATCCTTTAGAAGGACATCCTTAAGAAGGACGTCCTTTAGAAGGACATCCTTTGGGAAGACATCTTTTAGAACGACATCCTTAAGAAGGACGTCCTTTAGAAGGAAATTCTATAGAGGGACATCCTTTAGAAAGACATCCTTTGGAAGGACATCCTTTGGAAGGACATCCTTTAGAAGGACATCCTTAAGAAGGACATCCTTTAGAAGGACATCCTTTAGGAGGACATCCTTTAGAAGGACATCCTTTAAAAGGACATCCTTTGGAAGCTGGACATCCTTTAGAAGGACATCCTTTAGGAGGACATCCTTTAAAGGACATCCTTTAGGAGGAAATTCTTTAGAAGGACATCCTTTAAAAGGACATCCTTTGGAAGGACATCCTTTAGAAGGACATCCTTTAGAAGGACATCCTTTAGAAGGACATCCTTTGGAAGGACATCCTTTAGGAGGACATCCTTTAGAAGGACATCCTTTAGGAGGACATCCTTTAGAAGGACATCCTTTAGAAGGACATCCTTTAGGAGGACATTCTTTAGAAGGACTTCCTTTAGAAGGACATCCTTTAGGAGGACATCCTTTAAAAGGACATCCTTTAGGAGGACATTCTTTAGAAGGACTTCCTTTAGAAGGACTTTCTTTAGGACTTCCTTTAGGAGGACATCCTTTAGGAGGACATCCTTTGGAAGGACATTCTTTAGAAGGACATCCTTTGGAAGGACATCCTTTAAAAGGACATCCTTTGGAAGGACATCCTTTAGGAGGACATCCTTTAGAAGGACATCCTTTAGGAGGACATCCTTTAGGAGGACATCCTTTAGAAGGACATCCTTTAGAAGGACATCCTTTAGGAGGACATTCTTTAGAAGGACTTCCTTTAGAAGGACATCCTTTAGGAGGACATCCTTTAAAAGGACATCCTTTAGGAGGACATTCTTTAGAAGGACTTCCTTTAGAAGGACATTCTTTAGGACTTCCTTTAGGAGGACATCCTTTAGGAGGACATCCTTTGGAAGGACATTCTTTAGAAGGACATCCTTTGGAAGGACATCCTGTAGAAGGACATCCTCTAGAAGGACATCCTTTGGAAGGACATTCTTTAGAAGGACATCCTTTGGAAGGACATCCTCTAGAAGGACATCCTTTAGAAGGACACCCTTTGGGAGGACATCTTTTAGAAGGACATCCTTAAGAAGGATGTCCTTTAGAAGGACATTCTATAGAGGGACATCCTTTAGAAAGACATCCTTTGGAAGGACATCCTTTAGAAGGACATCCTTTAGGGGGACATCCTTTAAAAGGACATCCTTTAGGAGGACATCCTTTAGGAGGATGTCCGTTAGGGTTACATCCTTTAGAAGTAAATCCTTTAGAACTACAATCCTTTAGGGATACATCCTCTTAAAGTATATTCTTTAGAAGAACATCCTTTAGAATTACATCCTCCAGAAGTACACCCTTTAGGAGTACATCCTCCAGAAGTACATCCTTTTGGAGGACATCCTTAAAAAGTTCATTCTTTAGAAGTACACCCCTTACAAGTACATCCTTTAGGAGTACATCTTCCAGAAGTACATCCTTCAGAAGGACATCTTCCAGTGATTTGAGGCAAAAATATTGACATCTAAGCATTCATTAGTTTTGTTAGGAAAAAGTGTTATGGTACAAGGCACAGTTAATGAGTAGTGTGATAAAATCTCATGTATATGATACACTATATTATCACTTGTGTATACTACAGATGAGTAGTTTTTCAATAGCAACAAACCATTGAATTGAGGTGAATTACAAGTTCCTTTTTATTTGTTCATAAGCACATTAACACAAGAAACATAGGCGGCGATTTGCAAGAAACTACCCGCCAGAGTTCCAGCGGGAGCCAGGCCTTATTGAAAGCACTGCTGTCCTTAGAATTGCAAGGACAAGTTGCATTTTGACTGTGATGTATGTCTGACATTAGCAGATACAAGAAGACTTCTATGACGACTTTGATGTAGACTGCGAGTAGTCTCCAATTTTGGTGATAGCGATTGTGGGGCGGGCGAAATACACGCGCGCGAAAGTTCAAGGAGACGCGACGCGAAGGGAGCGCCGAAAATTAGAGACTACAGAGAAAGCCAGGGATTTTGACCTGTCACAGCTGAGTGATTTGGGGATGTAAATTTCATATCGTCTTACAAGCCAATTAAGCGCAACCAATGGGATTCCTTCTCTTAACTGTGGAAGATGTTATCGCAAATGAAACGGTTCACATTGTTTATTTGGATTTGACCAGTACTCGATCGGATGGGCCGTGATCAAGAGGAAAAATTACAGCCTCTCATCTCGAAGAAGAAATGAACATTGAGTTTGGAATTTCGGTCGACAGTAAATTTTTAGTCCCAAGAAGCGGCCCTGTCATATCAAAAGCCCGTCAAACACTTTTACGGATTTAGCAGTCGCCGAGGTCATTTTCTTTGTCTCCAAAACTCCCATCAAAAAAATAAATAACGTAGAAGATGCGGCAAATTTTTTTCTACTTTCACCGTAGTTTGAGGTCGATGCGAACGAAAATGAAACTTCCCGCGAGCCAGGAAGTTTTATTTCAACACAGAGCAAAACCAAGCAGCCAGCAAGCGGAGACTGAGTTTTGTACTTCATCCGTGCAGACAATACTTTTTTTCCGTTCGATCAGTCCCGCATCGATGTTAAAATGTAGATGAAATCTCAACTCACAGTAGTGAGTAGATTATGATTTTAACAGCTCTTGGAATGGCTTGGGCAAACAATCTTCAGCCGAATGGAATATAACTTTGAAGAAACCTCGCTATTTGTCCAGACAACCCTGTAATCTGTCTGCCATCTCAGTAAAGTGAAACAGAGTCAATGTTATCATGAGTGTTGACAGCGGCTTGTCTACGATTGCCACATTGTTGACAGGTATCCAAAAAAGGGCCAATCAGAGTTTTGCGCTTGGAATGTGCGTGCTTAATTCAAACTCCCTGACTTTGTCTGTAGTCTCTAATTTTCGGCGCTCCCTTCGCATCGCGTCTCCTCGAAATTTCGCGCGCGTGTGTGTATTTCGTCCGCCCCACAATCGCCATCGCCAAAATTAGAGACTACTTGCAGTCTAACTTTGATGAGCCAGGCTGTTCTGTGGTTTTGGCAGATGGCAGTTACTAACATTTGTGCACTGTGCGTGTCTGTTAAAGATTAACAGCTGCCTACTTTTTCTAGATTATTAGTAAAGTGTATAATCATTTGTCTAACGATATTTTCACTCGAGTTGGAAGTCACAACATTTCAACTGCTCACTGCTAGTTTTCATCACGCGATGAGGTTGACTGGTTACGTGTCACCATGCGTATCACAATGGGCAGCTGTGATTGGTGGTGATCAGCTGTTATCATACCCACTGTGATGATCAATAACCACCTTTGTTACGACTTTGTCTTGATTTACAATTGGAGCTGTTTTCATCTGAGCGTCGTAAGTAACGTGTTTGTTTTGGTTTTGCTTCACTATGCTCTCTGATTGGTTAAAAAAGCTTGTGCCACTTTCTTAACCAATCAGGCGTAAAATCGAAACAATCGTGACTTGCTTGCATGCGTTTTCCCATGCTCTTTAAATGCTTATCACTAATCTATTTGCTTCAATTTTTGATTGGTTTACTTTGTGTTATGTTCCTGTTATGATTGGATAGAGTAGTAACTTTGGTTTTGCTTTTACAACACTCATCTGAAAACCGCTCTCAAAGCTTACACAAATGTTGTGGATAGCCATTTTCTTTTACATGTACACGTAGTTAACTGTGACATGTACTTCAAAAACTATGTAAGGGTTTTTATGTGATTTAGGCCCTATAAAGACTAAACTAAGATTTATAATGGCGAATGTGTTTGTAAACTGTGACATTGCGATACAACCTGTCTTTCATTTATTAACTTTTTTTCAGCCCATTTCTTGATGCTGGCAAGCGGGAGGCTCTGGCTGATTATGCACTTGTAGTGGCTGTTCTTGCCATGTCTTTTATTGCATCTTATTTTGTGAGGGACCTTGGAAGTAAGTATGAATTGGGACATCATGTTGGTTCCCAATTATGGCTTTTATAACTGCAAATTGTACCGGAAAAGGTCACCCAAAAATGCTAATCTTAGTTGTTCACTTTTCAACAGGGTACAAGTTTCAAGCCACAGATTCATTTTCCTTTGCCATAGCGCCTCTTCATAAGCTCACTTGGGGTGCCGTGTTTGCTGCCATGGGTCTTGGCTTCTCACTTTCACTCTTGTTTTTCATGGACCAGAACATCTCTAGTGCTATGGTAAACAACCCTGGAAACAGGTAAAATGACCAGTATCTTGTTGTAACAGTTATTAAATTTTAGTGTATGGTATATATTCTTCATGAGCCTTGTGGCTCACAACTGACACATCTATAGAGTTTACCCTGGTTTCCTTGAAACAAAGTGCAAAGGACCATAACTACCCCCCCCCCCCCCTCCCCCGGACTTACTTCTGGTCAATCAGAGGGTTAGCATTTTGTTAGGTTAACTCAACCCTTGAAGTCCTAACAGTGATGAAAATGAAATTTCTCTTAACATCATCACCACTTGTTCAGGCATTCAAGTGATGGGAATAAAGAAGGTGATCGATTGCCAAGGATATGAGGTCTTGATATTTAGACAAATTTCCTTACTAGTTCCATGAGAAATGTATGGAGAACAGTAAGGAGAATATGCATTTTTATAGCATGGGTAGGGTTCATGGTTTGTGGGTAACAATTCATATACCTGCAGGCTGAAGAGAGACAATGTGTCATGATACAATGCACAGAACAGCCCTTAACAAGGCACCCTGCATTCTACCAATCACCACTCATCACAGCCATACTGCCTTCTGTAACACAAATCATGTGTTGCAGTCAAACAGACCAGAGCTTTCACATGGTTATTGAATTTTCAAACAATTTAAGCACACGCGAACCAATTATGAATGCTTGGTAGGTCACCTAGTATGACAAATAAAACCTTAATTCCTTTTTATTGTGCCTAGGGGCACTTGTAACTGCATCTCAGTAGTTAACAACTTTATCATTGTACACGTTTAGTATTGTCAAATATCTTTGCATTGAGTACTCATATACAACTGATGTTTGCCATCCTTCTAGATTAAAGAAAGGCAGCGCTTACCATTGGGATTTACTCATAGTGGCATTAGTGAATGGCTTTCTCTCAGTGTTTGGCCTGCCGTGGGTACATGCTGCTCTACCACATTCACCACTCCACGTAAGAGCATTGGCTGATGTGGAAGAGAGAGTAGACAGAGGACACGTGTTTGAAATGTAAGTAATAGAAGCTTACTGTAATAATTGTTAAGACGTGACGAGCCCTGTGATTGTCCAATTCCCAGGCCTGGATTTTCTCTTAACACCCATGGGCATCATGAGTGGTGTTGATGCTCAGCTGGCGAAGCGCAGGTAACAGCACAGCAGAGTTTGAAACCTTTGGTGAATGAAAAGTAAGAAGTGAAGCAACACGAGCCTTAACGCCTTTAGTTCTTGTGCGATATAATTTTTTGTGTGAAATAAAACTTCTGGATGACTTCATATTGTATGCTTTCTGGTATTCGCACAAGTCATCCCCACCCACCACAGCTCACTTTTTCACTAGTAAAGTGTTTGGGACAGCCATATAATAAACTTCTCATTAACACTCGCTAGCTCAATTAATAAGAAGTATTATAATTAGGGCTGCAACAATACACCAATGCATCGTTGAACCACGACATTTTTTCCTATGATATGAATATCGATATTTAAATAAGATATCGCGATATTACAAAAACATATTACATCAACAAATTTGGGAAATCACCATCTTTAATAACCTTACCCAAGCTCTACATTTTAGCCTTTGTAAGGCGACTTTGTTGTGTTATTACTGTGTTAAATTTATTATTATGGAAATAAATTGTTTAAAAGTTGTGTAAGTTGTTGGTAACTAGTTTTGTCGCACAAAGTAATGTACCATATCGTGTATCGTACCTTGGCCCTTGTATTGAGATATGTATCGTATCATGGAAAAATGTATCATTGCAGCCCTAATTGTAATACTTTTTATTATAATTATAGACAAGAGTGTTTTAGTGGAAAATAGACCACTCGTAAAGTTCATATGAAACTACATCCGGGACTTGAGTGGCGTATTTTCCATATCCTCACTAGTGAGGATATCGATGACTTCATTTCTCGCTCTTGCGCTGCTGTTTGTGCGAAAATACTCTTGTCCATATAATAAAAAGAAAATTACATTGTGGCTTGAAGATATGAATTTTATTTTCTCGTGGTAAAAAACAATATTTTACCACTCGAAAATAAAATTCACATCTTTGCGCTGCCGTGTAATATCCACTATGTAACAGGTGTTTCTCCCATATATACTGAAAGTTTTGTGATCTGTGTTAATTGATGTTTCATTTTCAGCATTGTGAAAGTAAGAGAAACAAGACTGTCTGGCTTAATATCCAACCTTCTGATTGCCCTGTCCCTCCTGATGTTGCCAACTCCACTCACACTGATTCCCACACCAGTGCTTGATGGCTTGTTTCTTTTCATGGCCATAACAGCACTGGATGGCAACCAGATGTTTGAGAGAGCACTGCTGTTGATCACAGAGCAGGTGGGATGTTAAACCTTTAAGCCCCAACGGTGACAAAAATGAAGTTTCTCTTTATATTATCACTACTTGTTCAAACATTCAAGTGACAAGGATAAATAAAGAAAGTGATCACCAAGGATCAGATGTCTTGAGATTTAGACAAATTCTCCTTATTACCTTACTAGTTCCATAGGAAATGTATGGAGAACAGTAATAACAGGGAGAACAATTATTATATCAGGGATAAAGGATTAAGTAAACTGAATACAGTTTGTCACCAGCATGGAAAGCAAAGAAACAATTGAGTTCCCAGTAGTACAGTGGAGCTCAACTGAGACCCCTTCCAGGAGTTTGGGCAAATGGATTTTGAGCTTGCACAGCCAAGAATTTTTCTGTACTTACTTTGCCTGATGGCAAGGCTAGGCCAACTGCACAGCAACTTACAGTGCAAGTCTGCCAACGTGAATTAATTTACCACATTATGTATCAAACACTCAAAAAGAGAGAGAAGGGGGAGATCACATATCAAAAACCAAGATACGAGAAATCATGGCCAAACTCATGGCCTCGAGTGATAGCCCAAGCAGTTGTTTTTGGGGGAGTAGCTTTTTTAAGGCGGGTAAGAGGGAATTTGCAATTCGCTCGAGCAAGCGTGTTTTGAGAGTTACCAGTCCAAGAGACAGCCTGGAATTCCTATTTATGTCATACCCTGCAGTGTCAGAGTTGATTTTACCACCTTGTGCACACTAGGTGGATGCTCTAACCACATTGAGCTACTGGGAGACTTGTGGTTCATATTAATTATTATTATGTGACGTACACTGTACCGCTTGCATACTATTGGCATCAATTGTGCCCCAATAAGTCTGGTAATTTAGGGATAAAGGGAAAGACCAACATCTAATTTTAAGTAATCTGTCAACTCTTGTAGGCAGCATACCCTCCGAACCACTATATCCGTCATGTTCCTCAGCGGAAGATGCACATATACACCGCACTACAGTACCTGCAGCTTGCTGTCTTGTGTGGCTTTGGATTTGCCACTCTGCCGTACATGAAAATGGTGTTCCCTGTTCTACTCATGTTTCTTTTGCCAGTCAGGTAGGCTGAAACCAGTGGATTTGTTACTGACAGAAAAAGCTAGTTCTCTTTTGAATTCAAGCTTTCAAAGTTTCAGGATGCTGGTAATTTCTGTACCCAAATTTCTGATCCCTGATTCAAGAGTGACAATTTTCATCGTTGATCCCTCAAAAACTGCCAATTCTAATCCCATGCCGTGTGTTCCCTGATCCATGACCCCACCCTCTTGATCACAGATCCCATCCCTCTGATCTCTGACTGCAGCCATCTAATCTGACTGCACCCATCCGATCTCTGATCCCTGCATGGTCCCACCCCCCTGATTTCTGGTCCCACCCTTATTATTCTGATCTAACACCTTCTGATCCCTTACCCCACCCCTCTGATTCCCAATCCCACCCCCCCCCCCCCAATCACTGATACCACACCTCTGATCCCTGATAGCACCCTCTGATACCCAATCCTACCCCTTTGATGCCTAATTCCACATACCTTGTTCTGGGTTGCACCAAAGAAATTGTTGTTTACCTTTTGCAGGCATCTCCTGGTTCCCAAACTGATCCCTTCCAAGTACCTGGAGGCTTTAGATGCTCACTTGTGATTAATGAGTTGGTCAGCCTTTCTAATCATACTGAGGCAGAGTCAGCCATGGATCAAACTTTGTGGTTCTGACTCTGGAGGAAACCCGAGTACAATTACGTGAATGAGTACAAGTAGCCAAGCCTTGATTATTTGTACTCGTTTTATTATCGGTGGTCCCACGTTATCCGGGGGTTTGAGCGTAAAACTTTTCGATAATTATTCCAGTTCACATGCTTTACGTTGTTGTAAAAGTAATCTTATTCCTAGAGCCTCTTTCTCTACTGGTGAGCAGAAGGAGAGTCAGGGCTCTGGAAATGTCACCAGTTTTAAATTCGGAAGTTGTACTCGTACTCAATCTCATACTCATGCCATGAACTAAAGTTTCCTGTTGAGACAAATGTCAAAAGGAAAACGTTTATTGGTTAACTGGCCATTTTAGAGTACATTTATAGCCTCTTTTTACATCTAAAAGCCAGGTCTTTCACATAACGACAATGAGTTTTGTTTGCATGTGAATGAGATCCCATAAATGTTCCTTGAAAAGGCTTTGCACTCATCCTCAGACACCGAAAGGGAGATAGAGGGCAAAGAGAGATAAGTAGGTCAAATAAGTGCAAGCAAAAGTTTACATAACCACAGTCAGGCCACTGGGAAATGGACCATTACATTAAAGAACAACAACTGCTGTTGAAGAAAACACTTTAGGATTCTGAGTGAAGATGTAAATTATTGATGATGGTGTCTTATTGTCACTTTTTTACGTGGGTCTTAATTTTAGCAATTCCAAAAAAAAATCACAGCTGCAATAAAGACTGATAAAAAACGAAAGGTGCAGAAAAAAATTGAAATGCAACATTTAATACCACAAAAACACATTTTTTAGCCAAAGAAGCATGATGCAGACATTCTGTTCACCCTTCTGACCTCTTCACATCCACCAGAATCCAAAGAAGTGCCCTAGGAAGTTCAAATGTTGGGTCTATTTTATTGATTTTATTATGATTTTACCTTAAGAGATTCTGTAGATATCACTACCCTGTCACTGAAACAAACCCAACTACTTGATATTACAATATTTCAAATTTATTTACAAGTTCAGATGTGGTATTTTACATTTTAAAATATTAACTTATCACAAGAAGTTGGCTATGTACAAAAGATGTAACTCAAAATTAATGATACATACAGCTATTTCAGCTAACACTGTCAGTTCAAAACTTTAAGCTGACGTAAAAGACTGTGGGCTTTTTACTAACATTCAAATTCAGCAATTCCTTGCTCAAGTAGAGAAGAAACCACAAAGGCAATCACTTGTTGCATTGATTTTTGTTAATGTTTTCATCCTACAGCACTGACATCCATGAATTATCTTAGCCTTTCAGTCTTGCTGTGTATTCTCAAGGTTCTAAAATCCAACAATGTTACTTGAAATAGCTGCATTCACATGAAATAGTGTTCTAGACAAATCTGAAACGTGTTTAAATTATACTAACTGAAACTGTCTAAAAAGACAAATATATTTAAAGATCTTTAACTTATTTAACCTTTAATAAAAAGATTTTACTGAATTTGTCATTAAATAAAAAGAAGTGAATGATACACAACATACCGTTCATAAAAAATGATGGACTTCTTAACTGACTGAAGAGTGATGTTAGTCAAGTTGCTTTTAACTAAGTAAATTTTTCTGAGATCTTGGACCGTACAAGAAAGGTGAAAAAGGAAAATGGTTTCCTTGCTTGCATTAGAAAATTTTACCCTTTCAGAACCAAGATTGAATTGTAAATCCTCCTTTCCACGTATTTCCTTTTCAATTACAATTGCAGAATTTGGTGCCACATCAAGCAGATATTTCCTACATCTACATTCGTCACCCCAGTGATAATGTATCGAGGGATAATTTTTGATCTATTGGTTTGGGGGGGGGGGGGGGGGAAAGGAATATAATTCCAAATTTCAGTTGCGACAAATTCTCTTACAGTTTAACGAACCCTGTCCCAACTTGACTTGGTTTTAGGACAGTTAACGACAGGTTGAGCAGAGTTACAATCCTGACTGGTATCCCTGGGAATTTTGAGTGGATGTGCTTACAGTAATGTATATTCCACCCAGAGTATAAAAGACACACCCTATTTCACACCAATATTGAAATCTTTTCTTATGCCCTGTTTGAGACTCATCTCTGAGATTTTTCTCTATCTAAAGGCCAAACAGCAAAATTTCCGAGTTGTTCCAGAATATATCCACCCCCACCACCCCAATGGAAGGTTTCTTTGGTTAGAACTCCCCACCCCTCTGGAATTTCCAGTAAGCAAAACATACCTTGTTTAAGTCCACTGTCTCCTATTTCACTCCAAACAGCTCATGCCCTTTGCAGCAGCAGAAACCTATATTCATATTATAGCTGAACTAGGGAAGTACCATCTGCTCCCCCGGGTTTTCTCAGTACCTCTGTTATCAACTATGGCTCTCTTCTCTCACTTTGCACTACAATTAGGAGTTGTAACACTTTTAATATTACCTTTGACAAAGTATATAAGTGGACTTACAAAACACATTGAATACAATTTGCCTAAAATTATGCTGTCCTGTAAAACATGACAAGAATTCAGAAAAACTTTGGTACTCATAAGGAACTTGGCTGTAGCTGTTAAACTGCATCTGCTCTGATGCAACTTTGACAATATTGTCTTTTTCTGTCTGTTTGTGCATTTGTTTTCATTTTGTATGAAAACATCTATCTTCAAAGTTTTGCATCAGTTTGTATGAAGATGATTTCCGCTCAACGTTCAAGCAGTAAGGGCAAAAATTACGTCACCGAAAAAAACATTTGCAGCACAGTCACCTTTGAGGATCTGAAAATGATACCAATTGATGAACTTTGAGAAATCTGGGGTTGGATTTTTCTGAGAAGAAAGGTTGCACTCCAAAGTCTAAAGAGCTCCACATTCCTATGTACAACATGAACAAAAGTAACAATGCTAGAAATGATTTCTATTGTCAACTGCAACCTTAACATTGGAGATTAATTATTAGTTAAGAAACTAGACTGTATGGTTGTGCTTAATACAGAAACTTATTTAAACTGGTTAATTTAATAAAAAGAAATAAAAGTTTCAACTGGTATCAAATTGAAATGCCAACAATACCATTTTGCTAAAAAATCTAGTCCATTGAACAAAAATTAATATAAATATTATTTCAACCACAAAAATCTATACCAGTATTTTTACAAGTTGAATTTCACGATTAATACACCAAAATTGTTAATAGTTGGTAGCGATATGCTGGTCGATAAATATATAGTCATGCTGATGTTGCTTCAACAGCATCAACTGACAAAATTTTCCCTTGACTTTTAGATGACCTGCTCAGATCCCAGTTTTTTCAAAGGCAGTTCAGAATTGTTTTTGAAAACAGAAATTTTTTTTCTGTTTTCTGTAAAAATCAACTGAGAAGATAACACTCGTCCTTGATAAGTAACTGCGCTTTATTTAAAGAAACTGGGGCTTGGCTACCTTTGAAATATTGGTCACCAACAGTAGTTTTTAGTAGGAAATACTCTCACCAGGACTACCACTGTCCAGACAAACATAACCTTGTGTTCCTTTTATCGCCTCCAAAAATGAAACAGTTAAAAAAAAAGAGAACTAAAGCATAAAAATTGGGATCAAAATCATCACAAACTCTAAGAAGACAATAAAAATTCCCAAAATATTTCATTATTTCATCATCTCCTTAAGTAGAACCTCACTCTCAGATGGTTATGATGGACTTGCCTAACCAAGACATTGAGGCCACAAGAAGCGCAAGCCTCCTCTTGCAAGATTCTCAACAGAAAAAATGTCTTTTAATTTGTTGTCTATCACCTTGGTTGTTTTTTTGTATTCTATTTGTTGTTGGTGTTGTTATTCCGTTGAAGCTTCATAGTATGTTGACAATAAGGCAGCATCTACAGGCTCCATACATGAAGGACACGTGAATGATCTCACTAACCAATCTTCTATGCAGTCTTTGTGGTAAATGTGCATACAAGGAAGAAATCGAATTGGATCTCCTACTGCAAAGTCTGACATGCATATTACACACCTGAGGAAAAAGAAATTGAAAATAATATAAACTAAATTCGATTTTGAGACGACATTGCAGCTTTATAATGACTGCTAGTTGGGAAAAAATATATTCCATATTGGGTGGAGCCATGAAGCAACAAAGCCCAATATGGAATATAACACTGTATTTTCTCCAAACGCCCTCATTATAAAGCCAAAGTTTTAGCACTTACATTTTAGGCAATCTGTGAAGGTAAGTTGCTTGTAGGGATGAATCATATTGTTAGTAATGAAGGTTTTTCCAACTTTATTACTGAGCAAAAACTAAAATTTTCGGCAGTTTGTGAAGAAAAGTTATAAAGTATGACCTTGGCCGCATTGTCATGACAGTTTCTGAACCAATCAGAAGCCAGCATTTTGAGACGACATTATCACAAAATAACGCGGTCTCAAACAATCAAAAGAGACCACTGGATTGTGATTACAATTATTTAAATTATGTTAAAATCCAGTTTCTACGGCAATATTGTCACCTTAGTGATGAGGGTCATTGTTGCAGAGTTGTCATAACCAATGATTTAGTGCACATTTGTCACACATGCCTGGCATGGTTTGTAGCTTTTGCTTCCCTAATATTTTCCCTATCACCCTTGAGGTGGTTTATAAAGGTTTTTCAATGTTAAACGTTTTTTTGAAACAAGGAAAGATTACAAAAATATATTCCTGACCAAGTGTAAAAACTATGAATATCTTATGTTGCTGTTGTTGTACAATACGTCAAGGCTAATTGTGATGTCATGTTGGTTACCATAGCAACACTAGGGCTCCACAAAAAGAAGATTAAAATTTCAGTTTTTGGAAATACGTTATTGCTTTTTTGAAAGCTCCTTTAATTCCTCAACTTGTCTAGTAGTAATGACATAAAGTTATAATGTAGAACTTCTGTTATATTAAAAAAAAGGTGTTTTCTGAATTACAGAAAATTCCACTGAATGACTTTCCCTCAAAAGTTTTGTCACACTGAATGTTGGGTTGGTCATCAAATGAAATTTCGAGATAAAAACAAATCTTTTGTGCACATTTTATTTCTGGTTTGCACAATTTTACGGTGCATTTTCACTTCTGGTGTTTTGCGTGTGCACGACTTTTAATAGCAATTTGGCTTTACTTAGCTGACGCGTGCAAATTAGCTATGGTGTGTGTAGGTTGCACACGAGCATCCAGCTAAAAACCCTTTCCAGCCTCCTTAAAGGAATTGGAGTTTTATTGTCAAATTATTTTGTTTGTGCTTATCTGCTCCATAACAATAGACTCTTGTATGCCAAACTCTTTGTGGTCTGTGGTTAAAGCATTGCTGCTCTTCCTGGATGGCCTACTAATCCTTTGCAGGATTATTAACTTAGTGTTTTGTTAGTTTTCCCTAATGGTTGTCAGTAGCCATTTACATTTTTCCAACAAGACTTAATTTATTAAAGTATGTCAATTTTTACTTTAGAATTCTGTGAGGGCAGTCTTTGCACCTACACCTGTAGTAAAGTTTTTGCAGAACTACGAAAAGCACCTTGTGCATTTTGTTTTAATTTTAATTGCAAGTCATACGTGACATAAATCATGTTTCCCATCAAACTGGACATTGAACTCTTAAGTGCTGACACTGTGTTGAAATTCCGCTGAAAGACCTGAAAGGGCACAAGTAGCCCTCTTGTAATTGCATATAATTAAAGACAATTTTTTTTTCCTTTGCAACAATATCACTAACTCAGGGTTTTTTTTCCCTGGAAATAAATCATTTTGAAATGGTGTAAATAGTAGATATTGATCAATTATTACAACGTTGTCAAAAATATTTACATGACTTCAAGTCACGAAGCACTCTTGTGACTATAAACGTCTGCGTTTGCAAACATGCATCAGCACAAGTCTGACATTAATTTTACAATCACATGCTTTTCTCACGCAAATAAAACTAGTAAATAAGAAACTTAAACACGAGAAACGGGTAACAAACTTACTTAGCAAAACACATAGATGCTGAACACCTTTTCTTTCCTTGTTCCGTGGTTTTGGTTTCGCTCTGAACAATATCAAGCAAATCTCAAAATCAAATGTTTCGGAACGAATTTCATTGCAACTCAGTTTCTTAAAAGCGCACGAGTTGTACTTCTAAACGCAGTGGAACACTCAAATTTGTAATTTGAGGCATTTCTGGTTTTCTGGAATTCAAAATGTCTAAGAGGGTTATCATCCGCACAGTGCAAGGAAATAACGACTTATCGAACCGGAAGTCACAGTAAATAACGAAAGCGAGTTGTCGAGACAAAGGGACAAAATTTCAATTGTATACATCGCGTGCCCCGTAATTGTTCCTCATTTTGCCATCGGTCACCTGTTGGGAATGAGAGCACGAAAATTCGTACAAAGCAAATACGCGTTCTTGACAAAGAAATAAGTTTTCACGCTGTCTTTTCTGTTCTCGATAAACAGCGCCAAAGGGAATGCCAGACAAAAAGTACACCATTTCCTCTTTTGCAACATGTTATTCAAAAAGTAAAAAAAAAAACATCCCTGAGGTTATCATTGCTTAGCGCTTTAAACGCTAGATCTTCACGGAAGCATTCCATTGTATCCAGATAGTTTACACTTGAAGAAATCCAGATTATTCACAACACCAGCAAGGGTTTATAACTCTGAATGAAATGAAATACTGAAATATTCATCGTATTCATAACTAATTGCTTACTTTTGCAATATTTTTTCTTTCTTCAACTCTCTACCTTTGCTTGTAATATCTATAAAAGAAACCTAGCCTTGACGTAAATTAAGCTTATTTCAAAACACAAGGACACGATACATACTCTCTCTTCTTTCCTTTCGATCCGTCGTATTTACCAACGGGAAGATGTTGAATGAGACCTAAACGTTGTGCTAAGCGAATCTGCTGCTCTTCCGATAGTAGATGAGGGGCATGTTGACTTTGAATAAAGATTGGAGCTTCCTCCTGCAATTAAACACATCAGTCATGACTTCAGATCACCGCTAGAGTCATCAAACAAGAAAAGATGTTCATATATTTGGCAGAGGGTTATCAACCTGATATGGCGGTGGTGGTTCGCCAGTTGTCGGTGATTCCGCGCTTTCTTCGTCGTGTAAAAGCGAAATGTCGTCCTGTCCAGAGCCCTTTAAACAGTTTCCCATGTCGGGATGAACTGAAGCTCTACAAAGTCGAGGCAGTAGACTGACTACACACACGAACACTCAGTTACTCAACTGCCGGTTAGTAGTTTGTCTTGTCTAAAGAAAATTATTCTCAAAACAACAAATGTCATGCTGTCGTAACGTGACGTCATTTACGTCTCCCGGTAATCGGAAGTCGTCGGGATACCTCGGGCGTTTCCGGTCAAAGTTGGCACGTACCAAGAAAAAAGTTGCGATTTCATTTATTTTGGACAATAATTTTATGAATAATTCCTCAAAATGTGTTTGCAACCTCTTCCTTGAATATCAAAAGCCCGAATTGAGAAACTGCTTCCTTAGATAAACATCAGTATCGGTTTCGTAAACTTCGTTTGCTCGGACAAGGCACTGTGATATTCGGAGAGGGCTCGGCTGTATTCGGAATTCTTCGCCTCGGGTGATTTTCCGAGTATGCGCATTGTTGTCGCGCGCCTACTTCGAAAATGGCGGTCGCCATGTGTGAGTTTGGAAAATGACGGAAATTCCGAGTTTTGTGCGTGATTGAGACTAAACTTCAACACAAGCATGCCAATAGCAGTAGGAACAAGCTCTCTAGATTCGCTTGTGACTCCTGAGGGGCTGGAAAATGCGGCAAAGGAAGTTGATCGACAGCTTACTGCCGACAGACAGTATCCTGAACTGGCTGAACAGATTAACGCTTCCCAAGGTATGTGCTCCCTCTGCTTTGTCTTTCCTGTTACTTGAAAACATTTCAGACGCTAAATTAGGGCCGTTGTGGAACTAACCCTCACAGAAGAGGCTTTTCACTTCCATAATAAAAACCAATTGTAGACAGACTGTATCAGGGTTCCAGGCTGCATTTTGTGTACGTTTCCCGGAAGATCTTCTTCGGCGTGGGTTTCCAAATCCCTCGGCGTACTGACATACGATCGTGGTCTTTGACGGCGTGGTCTTTGGCGGCGTAAGACCGAGCCAGTGCGGCGTAGGAAGGTGTAAGCTTTAAACGGGTTAATTAACATGAACACGGGGGTTTTGTTTTTCTTTTGGCTTAGGAACTTTCTTTTGGCTTAGCATTTTCCTAGCGTTGGCGCCTCAGCGGCCGCTTGGCATACAACTTCGAAACTCTGGCGTACCTTCGGTGTGGGACATACACAGAATGCACCCTGGTCAGGGTTCTAATTATTTCAGCCCTCTCAACTTAGAAGGTCCAAAATAGGCTTTTTCGATCCCACATCCCGCCACTAGTTTTCACTTCATCCCGCCCCACTCAGACTCTTTATCCTGATCCTGCCTGGAACCGAATTGAGGAGCCACTTGTTTTGTACCCAAATCCATCGATGACATCAGTGAAATACACCTTTAAACTCTTCAACAATAGATGAGCTTGGGGAAGGTGCCTGAAAGGATGGTGAAGCCAGGAGCAATTGAGCCAAGCATGCCGGGTAACCTTGACAACCCTGTGAGTGGCAACCACCAGGCACCGTCACACTGAGAACAGTGGAACAATGATACTTACCACATACTTACCATAATAGGGAAAAGAAAGGGGGGGAGGGGCAGGGAGTGAAAGCACAGAGAACAGTCGATTGGCGAGAAAGCACGCGAAATGAATTGATCTCAAAGGACAAGCTGTAAGACGCAAAAGACCCCTGGGACAACCTGCGGCCACCCTGTAAGCCTGCCATGTGGAGGACCACTGACCAGCATCGTTTTGAGTTTAACTTAGCCTTAATTACGTTTAGCCACATTTCAACAGGTGTTACCCTGTAAAAGATGGGAAACGCTGGACCCATTTAGGGGGATTTGGGGTAATGAAAACAAGACTACATTTTATGCCTTTTATGACTGACGTAAGCTCCTCTAGAAACAAAGCTAATTTACGGGATTCCTGAAGACAGTCTAGGTTACCGATGACACATAATTGTTTTTCATCCAGTATCCCATCGGCATCAATTTCAAAACCATCCCGCTTCCCGCCTCCATTTTAACTCCCATCCTGCATTTTGTCAAACCTAGTTTGGATCCTCAACTTGTTTTGTAATAGTAGGCATAGACTACAAACAGTTTTCTTTCTGCTCAGGATATCGTTAAGTGAAAAGAATATGCAAGTGAAAGCAAGAATTGCCCTCTGCATGGAAACAAGTGACTCACCGTGTGCATGTCACATTTCCATACAGCAGTCTATTTCCTGCTCACTTGTGTCTTTTTTTCGCTGGACTGTATCCCTGAGCAGAATGAGAGACGATTCATAGTCTCAAGAAGGCAGTGAAGCCAGCATCACCTGCACTAGGTGATTTTATGTGCTCCTTGATGCAAAAGTGATTGGCAGCAATTTTTTCCTGAACTGCCAGCAAATTTAAACACCAAAATCAGTGATTTCAAATGCCAGTTATTGGTAATTTGGCAGGCAGGGGTTTCAATAAAATTTGAAGTAGGTGGCTGGTTTGAGTAGAGTAGCCAACTGTATCAACAAGGTTTGAAAGAAATCTTTCTTTAATTACTTCAATTTAGGGGAAATAGTAGCCAACTTCTTTGAGCGAATTTGCAGACGCTTTCGTCGGTCATTGGTGCTTATTGAAAGCACTGGACATGCCAGATGTGGGCAATTTTGAGTGCTTGTGGTGGTGATAAAAATTGCTATTTCAATAGTAGGAAAACCTGGAAATTTTGACCAATCACCACGACAAGCGTATAAAATTGTTTTGTCAGTTTCTGGCTTTAGGGAAGGGCACCCTTTTGCCTGCTATGGATCCTGGTGATGTCCAGTGTCTAGTGTAAGTGTTATGGTTCAAATTTTTGTTTGGTTTGAAAATTTGTAAACCAGTTTAATTTTCATTTTCTTTTGTCCTACACAAATTACCATAATCTGAGGCAAAGGAAAATAAAAATTAAACTGGTTTGGAAATTTTAAACCAAAGAGAAATTTGAACCACAACATAAGCAGTAAAAAATTCACTGTAGGTAACAAAATCAATGGCTTCCAGCATATTTTTTTTGACAAGGCTGGTAAATCAAATAAAAAATAGCAAGATTCTGATTTCAAATTAGTATTGTATTTTATGAGTAGAAGTGAAACATGAAATGTATGAAAGGTTGGATGACAGTGACTAATTTTTATTTGTGTCTTAGCTTCTGCAACCTTCAGTGGAATAAATGATTATGACTATCCATCCCTGTCTTCGCCAACTGTCGGTTTGGCTGGAATGGAATTAATCAGTCTCCTTAAAAGGGTTCCTCTCCCAGCAGAGCTGGTGGAGCAGTTTGATCGTATCCTTTTACATTAGTTTTTCTTCGTAGTGATAAAATGATATGAAGGGCTCCGTGCAAGAACGTCGTTAGTGACGTTTTATCCTATCAAAGAAATGTGGATAGTGAACAGTGTAGAAAGATGTTAAATGTTCCATCAAGGAGCCTTTAACTTCTATTTTTATAATTATTACTTACGTAATTGACCACTCAGCCATGCTGCTTCTATCAGTACACTAGATGTATTAGGCATTACAGATTCTAGCAGTATGTCAAATGAATCTGAGCTGTAAGTCACAATATGAGCCTCAAAAGTGATGTATAGTAGCTAGAGCAAGAGATTTTGTGTGTTCAAATCCCGGCTAGACGACTAATTAAGGTCTTTAATAAAATGGTAAGATGATATTGGCTGTGCTTAATGTCTGCAATTATAGCTTAGTTCAGATGATCACGTCAGTGGGTTACAAGTCTTCTGTTGCACACCTCATTCTAAGCTGGTAAGGTACATTGAAGAGGCCATATCACTTTTGAAAAGAATAGCACCATACCTGCCAACCGTCCCAATTTAATCGGAATTGTCCCGATTTTTGAGTTTGAAAACCCAATAAAACCGGGACATTCCAATTTTCAAGAGGGAAAAAAAAGACATTTTCTTTTGTAAAAATTTGGAACTGGGTTGTTAAAGGTTGGTCTTGTCTCTTCTAAATCCTATTGTTTTGTGCAATACATGTAGTGCTTGAGACCATTAAACAACACCTGAGAATTCTAATTCTAAAACAGTGCAGTACAGGCAATATTTTTAAAAATTAAGGCAAAAACCCTGGAGCATCCTGGACCCTGCTCAGTGCTGGGGGCAGGGAACTATCCCAGGACTGGGGGGAGGGGGTTAGCTGGTCCGTATTTCTGATTTTATAAGGTTGGCAGGCATGTAGCAGATGTAGTCCCTGGTGTTACAGTCTGGCTTTTTATCATCCATTCAAAGGTCAGAAGGGGGGGAGGTAATGAGTGAATGGATGGTGGCTGTCATGTTTGCCGTAACATGATAACATCTGATTGCACGCCTCAAATGTTGTAAAGGACATTATATCAATAAAGGTCAGGGGCAAAGATTGTCTCTGGCTGTCAGAATAATATTCGAAGCCCTCGCCCTGACTTTTTGGATGACAGCAGGGTTCGACAAAAACTTGAATTCCAGCTTGTCCTTCGGGCAAGCAAGTCACAGAATTTGCTTGCCCGAGCCACTTTCCCACTTGCCCGTGTTTTAAAAAATTACTCGTGCTCATTAATGATTCATGAGGCATGGACAAAGATTTCAGTAAGTGTTTAATGAGTGATCTCTCTCCTTCTGTTGAACGTTTTGGGAGATCGTTCACATTTACTATCCTCCTGTCAATTTCGTGATACTGTTCTAGTACGTAACATCTATGTTTACTGATTGAATGCACTAAGTTAGCGGGGATCGGAGTTTAAAGAGTTTTATTTTTAACGCATGTGTAATAAGTACGTATTAATTTAGGATTAAATGAATTAGAAAAACCCTCGAGGAAATTTGGAAGACGTTGACGGTTAAATAAAACATTGGTCTAAATGTGCAACAGAACACGTTCAAAATGCACATTCAGGGCTTGAGACTAACGATAGCAAACTAGTCACAGACTAGTAGAAATTCCGTTTTGGCTAGTGAGTTTGCGCTTTCACTTGCAATTTTGGCTAGCGAAAATTTCAAAGCACTAAAACAGATGGAAACCAAACTAAATATTGCTTCTGATGATCGGATCCCAAATACAAATTGAGTGAGCAGAAACTAAAACTTATTCCGTAAAAGGATATCATAATGTTCGTATGATACTTGTTTTGTCCTCTCAACGTTTTCCCCTACTAATTCTTGTCTCACATGGCAACGTCTTCTCCGTCATTTCTACGTTCGAATGAAATTAGCCATCCATTAGTGCGTTCATAATATTTTTGAGCAATTTTTGTTTTTGGACCAAAATTGTCACTTGCGCCCTTTTTCCACCCAGCCCTTCATATGATGTTTGTCTACATGTTAGTAGGTTCACACAATTCTTTAGTCTTCTGTTATCGACTTTTTTGCATTAATTGCCACGTTCATCAGTATTATCTCTTCCCAGCGTAATGTCTTCACAATGTTTCTCCGTGTGTAAGTAGGTTTGTCGATTTATTAGCCTAGCCTTTCCAACGTTTCTTTGTACGTTAGCATGTTCGCATTGCTCTGCTCTTCCTAAGGTATTCAGTGTATTGGTAAATTCATATGATAAGTTGACACTGCTTAGTGTTTCTCTGTACGTTAGTATGTTCACACGGTATTAGTCTTGTCTTCTCAATGTTTATCTGTATGTTAGTGCGATTTTAGTTTCTCCATAATTTATTGTCCCACTGTAACAGTTTAGTTTGTCCGTTTGGCATTCTTCCGTACGTCACACACGTTCTTACGGAATTAGTTTTGTCTAATAACGTTTCTCCGTAAGATAGTATTTGCGTATTTTATTAGTCTCTATATCTTGGTACATTAGCAGCGTTTCTCCCTACTGTAGTGCATTCGCAACCAACGTGTTTGATATGACTTCTCAATGTTTCTCCATACCTTAGTAAGGTCGAACCCTATTATTATTAAATACGCTTATAATTTACTAGTCTTCTCTTGTACACGGTTTTCGGAAACCGTTGGAAAGAATAGTCAACATTCAAGTTCTTCACTCTTGAACTTACTGAGAGGCATGTTTACGGTACGTAACTCGGCTGAAAATTTGACATATTGAACACAGTATGAGATTCTGCGAAAAAGTCTGGCTAGTGAAAATTTATTTTGCCTAGTGAAATCAAACCTCTCACTAGCCAATTGGCTACTAAGCTGAAAAGCTAGTCTCGAGCCCTGACATTTCTTGTGAAAAGAAATATTTGTTCAGGCAGATTTTGATCGTCTGTTAACCAAAGAGTGTAGTTCTCAGATCTTTTTCTTTCCAGACCTCAGAGCATGAAAAGCCTGAAAATATGCTTGCGTTTATAACCCTGAAATGGCCTTTGATTGTTTGTTATATACTTACAGTTACCACAGATTGTGAAGCAATTTACCACAAATTCAAAATTTTATATAAAACGCAAGCTCAGGCCTAGATGTTTGCTCCACTTTCGCTTCAATTCTGTCTGCATATGGTATGGTATGTAGCGCAAAAACATATGCTAGTAATCTGAGGAAAAGAAACCTTTGTAAGACTGAAGCACAAAGGATCTGCTAGCAGCTAGTAGATTTTTGCTTAAAAATTAAAAGGCTTTCCAGTTTAAGCACAAAACTAAGGCCGTTTTAGCTGCAGCAGCGTTTTCATCTTATGTTCTCTGAACTTTGTTTACCAATTCACAGGTCGGGAGGGATTTCAACAATTGATTGATTACTGTTTCCAAAACCGTTTAACGTTTAAGTGCTTCAATGTAATTTAAAACTAAACATCTTACAAAATGTTTTAGGAAAAGTAATTTTGAGCTTTGCTAAACGGTTGTGTATGCTGTTGGTGCTTAATTATTTGTCACTTATTTGACAGACTTAAAATGTAATTTGATGGAGGGTTGGCTCGAGCGCTTGCCCATCGGGAAAGTGACCCTGAAAAGTTACTTGCCCGACCTCAAAATCTACTTGTCCCGGACGACCGGACGGGACTTTTGTCGAGCCCTGGACAGTCTGCAAGAAAGAGCTGAAAAAAAAAGTGGATGTGTTCGTGGCCTACTTGGTTAGACAAACAAGGCTTTCATGTTTAAATTCTTTACTCAAGATTTTTTTTTTCTTATCTTTTTTTGTTTTTTTGTTTTTGTTTTTGGTATTTCAGTTTTATTCTTGTAAATTTTGAATGATGTTAAAGGAGAAGGTCACTCCAGAAATGGTGTATTTTTTGAAATCGCCAATAAAAAGGTAACACTAAGTTGAGTCACTGACTCAGGGTTGTAGTTAGAATTTTAAATAGGCGGAAGAATACTTGTAATAGGCGGCAGGCACTAGAAGCTGCTTGTGGCTTCGGCAGTTGTGCATCATCCTTCCAAGATTCATCAGCTGGAAATTTTTTAGGAATAGCCGGCGATTTTTTCCGGCTGCCGGCTTTTATCTACATCCCTGTGACTGTGGTTTTAGCTTCTAAAGTACACTCGGTCCCACTGAAATTCCTCTCCAAAGAGGGCCAAAATTCAACACTGTGTGCTGCCATTTTGAATCGTACTTAGCAGCCTGGCCACTTGTCAGTGACATCATATCATCCAACAAGACCAGCGGTCAGGTACCTTGGGCTCTGGGAACATTGGGAAAATGGCGGCACGCAGTGTTGAATTTTGGCCCTCTTTGGAGAGGAATTTCAGTGGGATCGGGTGCACTTTAGAAGCTAAAACCATGGTCAGTAACTCGAGTTAGTGTTATCTTTTTATTGGCAATTTCAAAAAATACACCGTTTCTGGGGTGACCTTCTCCTTTAAGAACTTGAGGAATTTCGTGCTATAAATTTTCCTTCTTGTTACTACTAAGAACTGTTTTCCCAAGCTACATTTTCCCTTTCCCCAATTGCAACTTCTTCAAAAATTAGTTACAGCACTGTAGAAATGCATTACAATTTGTTATAATTGAAAAGTGTAGTAAGCACATATAGATATTTCGTTTTGTCCTTGACTTTGCCACTATAGACATGCAGTGTAATTGTATGATGGGTCTTTTCCCTGAAATCAGAAGAGCCTGGCTCACTATTGATAGTGATATTTTTGTATGGAATTATGAAGATGGGTAAGTTCTTCCTCAACTTTGTTTTGGGAAAGTCACCGAAAACACGTGACTGAAGATTTTTTTATTGTTTCTAATTTTAGGAGTGACCTGGCTTATTTTGATGGCTTAAGTGAGACTATTCTGTGTGCAGGATTAGTGAAACCCAAACCAGGTATGCTACACATTATTTTTATTGATGTCTTCGTCCCTTGTTTGTAGGGCAACAGAGAGTGTAACACTCGCACCAGCTTTGTCATTAACAATCATTCCATTTTTCTTGGATTTTTTTAGAAATCCTTCGAGAATCAGTGAGGTACATTTTATGCCTCACTACACCAATCGATATTGTGCTTCTAGCTGTAACATTTACGCCAAAGAAATTAGGTAAGTTTACCAATAGATTTAATGAGTTCATTAAATGTTTCTTGGTGGCACTTTTTTTATATTTTTGGTGTCTTCAGCCTGAAAAATATTTGCTAAATACTCTTATTTAGCTCTCAATAAATTGTAATTTAGAGATGATCTTTTTCTTATTCTTTTATTTTACTTATTTTGTTGACATTTCATCAGGAAGTCTTGCCCATGATGAATTTGCAGAAATGCATCTTCAGCCAGACCCACTGTTTTCTATCTCTTCTGATAACGTTTACTTGACGTGTATGACGGGAACCCACCCAGGACGGATTTTTCTTGGAGGAAAAGATGGATGTGTGTATGAAGTAGTTTATCAGGTACTATCTTAATCAAGAACGTAAACAAAAATAGTTTGCTACTCGTGGCTTGAAATATAGTAGTTTTGTGGTTTAACCAACTGCCTCGCATGCTTGAAATACAGTGGTTTTGTGGTTACTGCAGTGAACAATTCAGGGTTTGACAAAAGTTCTTTCCAGTTGCTTGGGACAGAATTTGCCTTCTCAGTTGCCCAATAGACCCCTCCATGGTTTTCCAACTTTTTTCACATGGACCAGTTAGCAAAAATCAATCTACACCACTGGAAAGAGCGCCTTAAAATCAGTAAAGTTGCCAAGTTTGAGAGTGATAGGATGAAAACTAACAATGATATGGCTCTGCAGAGTCGCAAATTTTTGTAGACATTTGTATAAACTTGCCCCCCCCCCCCCCCCCACCACTTTGCGGAGCTATATCTTTGCTCGTTTTTGACGTATCACTCTCAAACTCCACAAGGTTACTAATTTTAAGGCACTCTTTCTAGCAGTATTGATAAATTTTCACTAACTGGTCCTTGTCAAAAGTCGAAAAAACTGTGCAAGGGTTTATGATCAAGGGCCCAGGCACACAAGTTATCAACTTATGGTGCACGCCTGCTGACTTGAATAAATTTACCACATTGTACATGTCAAACATTCAGCAGAGAGAAATCACACATCAAGTGTCAAGAATGGATTTCTTATTAAAACATCTTCCAGCAGTGCATAGCCCTTTTCACTTTTTGTTATATTATTAAAAGGTTTGAGAAATTTTTAAAAACTGGGCAAGTGGAGAATAGGTTTCAGCGAGAAAATTATGAGAGTTGCTTAACTGCCCAAAGGGTAAGCTGGGGTTCATTTATTTCTTTTGGCAAGCCTTGACCTTTGACCTCAAATGTTTAAGTCCAGAATAGGAGTACAAGGAGTAGATGGTAATTGTGTTGTTTTGGGATCTATGCTGTTTTTGGAATGAATAATGATAATGATAGTATTCCACTCATTCTGCTTCTGGTGGCAATAGGAGGTGGGGGGGTGGGAATCTGGGCGGAAAAGGGGTCGAAAGTGTATGTGAAGTGGGAAAAGAGGGGTTCAAGCTACATTGGCTCCCAGTTGAATATAGGATTCAGTATAAAATAGGGTTGTTAACTTTCAAGGCAATTCATTTTAAAACACCGCAGTATTTAAGTAACCTACTACCTATCAAGGGAAACGATAGATATTCTTTACGGTCAGCGTCCAATGGACTGATCCTTGAAGATCTGACTTGTCGGTACAAAGTCACATTAGGTGATAGATCGTTCAGGGCATCTGCCCCCAAAACCTGGAATGCACTGCCAAAAGGGATAAGAGACCAGACTAATATAATTACTTTCAAGACAATGCTAAAAACGCATTTATTCAGAATGGCATATTCCAATTTTCTTTAACTGTCCTATGCAATATAATGTAAATAGTTTAGTTAGTCATTTAGTTTTTAGATAATTTCGTTTAAATCATGTAATTTATTATTAGAGAGGATTTTTGAAGTTTGTTGTAAAGCGCTTTTGATCATATGTGAATGTAAAAAGTGCTATAGAAGTATTAAACATTATTATTATTATTATTATTATTATTATTATTATTATTATTATTATTCCTCAAAATGGCAGGAAACAGAAGAAATAGGAAAAAAATTACACATACCAAGGCTGCTGTCTAACGGTAGCCCGGCAGCCTGGGGTGTCCAAGTTACAAGTGTGGGCAACCAATTCTGTACTGGGAGCCCATGCAGATACCTAACATTTTCCAAACGTAATTGCTCCAGTTTCCATTCAGTTTATCTAACATTCTTATGCCAAAGATCATAAAAGAGAATGTGATACAGTGTACACCTTGGTTGAAACACTTTTTTTCTATGAAATGTGTACAATGGGTATCAGTAATCTTTAATACACGTAGATGTGAGTGGCTGATCATACTAATTTCTAACAGAGTTGTTAAGCCTTTTCACTGAATGTCAGCAAAATATTTAATATTGGTATGAGACGTCATTGGATGGGCTCCCAACCTTAAAGCTCAGGCTCCTTAACTTTAAGCTTTGGAGCCCAAAGGACTCCCTTAAATTTTTCCAAGGCAGTAGCCGCTTGCAGACACAACATTTTAGAATATTTTGCAATCGTAAAAGGGGTAAAAGGTGGGATCCAAAAAATGGAGTGGCAACCAGGATTGAAGGTGACAGGAAGTGGGAAGTTTGGACCTCCCTCTATAGCAAAATTAATGAAAATATTTATGTATGGAACACTGGATTAATCAGAATAGGCAGATCTGCATTCTTTTTGAAAAGCTTTAATTTACTTTTAAAAGGCAAAATTGCATTCTTTTGGAAACTGTACCCTATGCATTCTCTTATTCCTGTTAAACTGGTTTGAGAATAGCCAGAATAGTAGGAAAAGAATACAACTTTAGCTTGCCTTCACAACACTTTTGATGATAGCAGTCGAAACTGTCAAAACACAGTCTTTTTCTTCAAAAATCAAAAATGTTGCGCTGTTTCTAAAAACAGTGTTGTTACAATTAAGCCACTTCGCTGTGATGAATGTACAGCTATAGTGTAATACTCGAGCCTTCTGTTTACTGATTTTATGCTTAAAACTTTTGTAGGCAGCTGACAGTTGGTTTCAGAGAAAATGTCGCAAGTTGAACCACTCTTCAGGAGCGTTGTCATTTCTTGTACCATCATTTTTAAATGCCACATTTAGTGGTGAAGGTAAGTATTACTGACAGATGTCTTTTTTGTAGTGATTTCATTAGAAAACGTCTCTTTGGTAATTTATGTCCATGGCACCTTCATAGATATAGAGTTTATTGATAATCCTAGTTTGGTTTCAAGTGTTTTAAATGTCTTTTGACCATTACAATGTTCTTTTTATAATAAGTTTCCCATAGACATATGATACAGTACAGAAGCCTCAAACTTAAGTTTATTATTGTTTTAGATATTGTCAGGTTTAATAATAATAATAATAATAATAATAATAATAATTTTTAATAATAATGATAAAATAATCTTTATTCAAGTAATTTCAAAAAGGACTACAACAGTTAAAAAAAGAGATGATAAAAATTTTATACATATAAAAAAGCACATTGCAAGTCCACTCTCCGTTTCAAATTCAGAGTCTTGTAAAGCTCATGAATCATATTAATAATATTGCCAAAGAAAAAGAAACACGAAGATTTACCAATTAATCTTCGCAAGTCCTCTCTCTACTTCGAAGTCTGTGTCCTGTAAAATTTATGTACATAATAATAATAATAATAATAATAATAATAATAATAATAATAATAATAATAATGTCAAGATCTTCCTCGGCAAAAAAAATTCTGAGCCCTCAACGGGAATCAAACCCATGACCTTCCAGATACGGGTTGGAACGCTCCACCACTAAGCTATGGAAGACTCGTGATGAGCGAGGTCCTACAAATTGGGGTTATGTGCCATAGCACCCACACCATGTAAGTACAAACTATGACAACAGACCTATAAGCACAAACTACCCTTATCGCACAGGCCCTCTTAAAGTACTGTAAATGATAATAGTAATAATAATAATAATAATAATAATGATGGTTAAATCTAAAGCTAGTCTTAAATAATGCCACTGATAATGTCTCCCAAGTGTTAGGTGGTAATTTGTTACATAGTTTGAGTCCCGCTATATAAAATGCTCTTTTTGTACATCTTGGCATTAGGTTTACTTAGCAATTCACCATTTCTTAATACTATGAGTCTCCATTTGTTCCAGATGCCATTGTCCAACTGGCAGTTGACAATACAAGGAATATCCTCTACACTCGCTCAGAAAAAGGAACTATTCAGGCACGTCCAGAGGGAGAGGAGTAATACTTCTAAACACTTTTTGCTGGTTGTCCTGTGATGGACTAGCTCGAATCCAGGGGGGAGTAGTAATACTCCTAGTCACTTTATACTGGGTATCCTGTGATGGACTAGCTCGAATCCAGGGGGGAGTAGTAATGCTCCTAGTCACCCTATACTGGGTATCCTGTGATGGACTAGCTCCCATCCAGGGGGGAGTAGTAATGCTCCTAGTCACTTTATACTGGGTATCCTGTGATGGACTAGCATCCTATCCAGGCAGGAGTAGTTATACTGTACCCCTAGTCACTTTGTACTGGGTATCCTGTGATGAACAAGCAACCCCTCCAGATGGGGAGGAGAAGTAGTAATACTGGGTATCCTGTGATGGACTACCATGTCATTCAGGGGGAGGGAGTAATACTCCTAATTGCTTTATCCTACAGAAAGCAGATAAAGCTCCAGGTATATGGGTGTAGGCCTGAAAGGTGACTATTTATTTATGTATGTACCGCCATTATTAATGCCATTTTATGGTTTCAGGTGTTTGATCTTGGTTCTGATGGAAAAGGTATGGCATATGTGGCATCCCTCACTCAGGACAGAATCACACACAAAGCTGCTTCAACTGCTAGGTATTGAATTTAACATACATTTCCCCACCCCCTCAGTTTAATTCCAATGAACTTCCAGAATAACAAGCAACAAGGCTGACAAACAAAATATGCCCACAGCTTCTTTTTGTACTTTTACCTTATTTCTACTTTTATGATAATGCACTTGTTTTGTTTTCAGAACGATAATTGATCATAATCAATTCAGACCCATCATTCACATTGCTCCGATCTCCAGGAATGAATCAAAAACCATTCATCTTGTTGCCATCACCCAAGCTGGTAAGCATCGCTGATTTGTGTCACATTTCACTGTGCTGCACCTGGGGTAGGTTAAGATTATGTCCAAACCAACAGTGTTGTTTTCTTGGCAGGTGTACGTCTTTATTTCTGTACAACAACTGCTAGAGTTCCTCTAGAAAGGCCCAGTACGCTGCAACTTGTTCATGTAAGGTTGCCGCCAGGATTCGCACCATCCGCAACTTCGCAAAGACCATCCCAAGTACATGCAGCCTTCTACAGACAAGGTAGGTGACAAAACCAATTTGTAAGACATGTTTTTGTGTCTTTGTTATTGTTCAAGGAACCACAGGCAGGAAGCAATTTGAGGCAACTTTGTAGTTTCTCTCCACTGTTTGGAGAAATTCTTGCAAAAGTGCACCTGTTAAGCTTTATGAGGCAAAATAAATGTTTTTTGCTAAATGTTTGTAAACAACATAATGTGTCTAAAATTACCCCTTGTCCATGTTTGAATACATTTTGATGCAAGTGAGATTTGTAAAGGGGCATTAATGATGGGTCTGAATTGATTATGATCAATTATTATTATTATTATTATTATTATTATTATTATTATTATTATTATTATTATTATTATTATTATTATTATTATTATTACTTAGACTCCTTTCCTCTTACTTCAAATAATAAAGTATCACCGACAATTTCAACAGTTTCCCTGTTTTTCTTAATCAGTTTGATAGTTTTCTTTTTTATGTCAGTTTTTCTAAATTTTGCTACTTTAGGCATCTCATTACTGGCATCAGCTCAAACAGAAGAAATGGACGTTCTCTGGGGAGTTAGTCCTGATCCATTTCCGTTTCAGTCTCCACTCAAAGAAATGCAGGTAAGAACTGAAATTAGTTGCATGTTATTCATAAGAAGTTAATCCCTGGCTGAGGTTAGGTGCCTTCTCTAGCAGCACTGGCAAATGCTCCTGGGATGGGCCTCAACCAGACAGCAGCCCATAAGCAAACGTTTGCCTCAAAAAAATTGGTGGAGAAATAATATATAATATATTATTAAAATGTGAGAGCGAAGTTTCAGCAATGTATCACAGCGAGTGGATCATCATTCAAGGCTCTTTGGTAGCCCACTAGCCTAAGACTAGTTAACACTCAGGTAGATTTTCCCTGTCCAGTAACCATTTTGTTACATATTGACTAGACATCAAATTGGTTAGAACTCAAACTACAAATGGGTTTCATAAGTACAAGAAGAACAGAAGGTTTATAAACAACAAGAAAGCATCAGGTGAAGCAAAACACCTGTTGACAAATTGTAATCCCTCATGGTGTTTTCACAGCATTTCTTTCTCACTCTCCAGATTGAATAGTAGAAGGGGGGGGGGGGGTAAGTAAAACGTGACACATTGCTCTAGGTTAGTAAGTTCAAAGGTTTTGGTGTGATATGTGGGGTACTTTGGAACAGTTACATGTAACATAGTGTTACATATGAGGGGGGTATTGTGTGAAAAGACTGGCAGAGGTGGATATGTCTCCACAAGTTGATCAAATTGTATGTCGTCTGGCAAATCCTGTATGGTGTAATAGGCACCTTCATGATTTAGTTACGGATAAATCTTCTAGTCTCTCCTGAAATCCTTCTCAGATATTTCCCCCGTTGCTGTAACTGAAAGCCCGGTGTTATCTGCAGGTGTTATTGCATAACAGTGTCTTGCTCTAATTCTTGTAATGTTGCTGAACATTCTGGACTTTATGCAAATCAGGTGACTGTGCCAATGGAAGGAAGAACCTGGTCATTAAGTGAGGTGCCGGAAATCAGCAGCAATATGATGAGTGAGTGTCCAATAATTAGCAACAGATGGCCAGATCCCCCAGCTGTCGTCCGTCAACACGCTTCCAGTCAGAGGTCCTTTGTGGCTCTGAGTGCTCAGGTGAGATATTAATAATAAAAGGCCTTTCAGACCAGCAAAAGGACAGTTAATACGTCAGGCAGTCAGTCAAACAGCCAACCAACTGTAACTTAGTTTTCATTGGTCCAGACATTTTTGGATTTTTCCATGGACGTCTTTTAGTAAGCTCATCACTTTCTCCTTGTGTGTGCCCAACTTAAATTTGTCAGTTAACTATTAAACCTTTTGTTAGCAAATCAGACAGTCAGAGGTCAGGAGCATGTAAAAGCAAACAAAAAGTTTTCTCGCTGGTTACCCCATGGGCTAGCAGGGTAAGAATGAAAAATCGCTATCTCGGTACTTGACTGGGATATGCACATGTATGTTAAAACTCATTTCTTCAGTATAAAATTGGTTTTCAATGTACTATTGCAAAACATCTGATCTTTTTAATACTTATCAACAGGGAAGCTATCTGTTTACTACTTATCGCCCTGTGGAGCAACTTCGTCAGCTGTTGTTAGCCAGCCAAGGGTTTGACTCCGAGGCAATACAAGCTTTCTTTAGACTTCACAAGGTAAAGGGGAAAATGTTGAGTAGAGAAAACTAAAATAACCAGCTATTTAACTAAAATTGGAAAACACAAAATTGTTTTCATTTTTTTTATACAGGAAGACCAGGCATGTGCAACGTGTCTTGTTTTGGCTTGTTCTGCACAGGCATCCCAACAACAGGTGAGACACATAAATCTGTCTTGGCAAAAATGCCTTGTTTTAATTGGGCCTCATTTTACATTGTCTCTGGGAATGATATAAAGTGGTTCCATAACTAAGTGTACCTTAAGCCTTTTACTCCCAAAAGTGCCAAATATGAGAATTCATGACAAGTCCCAAATTTCTTTTTATAAAATACTTAAATATAATTAGTACCATGTGAAAGCACTGCTAAAGAGGTTTTATTTGAATGGTCACACCACAGGATTTCATCCACAAACTTAAGCGTTAGAACACTTTAAATGTCTCCGCAACTGACTCTGGGAACGAAAGGGTTTAAAGTCCTGAGGGCTGTGTGTGTTAATATTCAGTGCAAGGAGGAAATGAGATGGGGGAGTAGCAGTGTAGTGTGGACCCACAGTTTGTTTGCCGGTCTTAACTCTTCCATTCCATGAGTAGGAAAACAAACAGCACTACAAAGAAGTCCTGTTTTCATTTGAATGACCATGCTTGGGATTTTATCGAGGCTTAAACGTTATGGTAAAACCACCTAGTACAGTGTTACCAATAGGACCATAGGAAACCAGTGCACATTAGCTCTTTATTTGAGTAGAAATTAAGGATTTGGTCCACGGACTTAAAAGTTAGTTCCACCTTGCAGCACCTAATAAACAGTATCATGGGAAATGACCTCTCATTCGCTCTTTTTTGAGTGGACACATTTTAGGATTTGAACATCCACAGACTCAAAAGTTAGAATCGCCTTGTACATCATATTAATAAACAGCACCACAGGAAAGTGCTGCTCAGTAGCTTTCATTTGAATGGACACTCCTTAGGATTTCTTTTACAGAATCAAACTTTGTCTGGCATGTTGTAAGTCGAGGTGTGGGAGGATGATATGACTTTTGAAACTTCAGTACAGTAAGCCTCTCCTTCTAATTCCAGGTTGCAGAGTGGGCCACAAGGGCCTTCTTCAAATATGGGGTAGAGACCCACCTCCCTTCACCAGGAGCCCCTACAGGAGTGCACCCCCCTGTAACAAGTCCCACTTCTACTTTGGGGAGTCCTGCTCCAGGGGGGAGCCTGACAGGCAGCTATATAGCTTCTCCAGGGGTCAGCAGACCTGGTTTTGGCAGTCCTGGATTTGTGACGTCCACACCACAATATGGGGGAATGGGACAAGTGGTGGCAAGACCTGAGTTGACAAGGTCAAGCAAGCATGATGGACTTTGCCTGTACTTCGCAAGAATCCTAGAGTATGTGTTTATGTTCAAACATGGTCCATGCCACTCTTTGAACTCCTTTTATAGTCTTGGAATGTAATTTTTAGTTGGTGATTGCTATAGCAACTGAGATCTTAAGGGATGAATATGGGAGATAAAGGCATGGGTATAAACTTACGGGACATCCCAAGCCATCAAAGGGTCTGCCAGATTGTGGTGTTTTTATGGATTAAGTGTTAAGACAGAATCCGTCAGGAAATTGAGTAATCAGTGGACGAAAACCTTGTACCAGAATAATTTAAAGTTTATTGCATTCTTTTTTACACTTTTTAAGAGCTATAGACGTAATTAGTTATCTGTAATAACACCAAAGACAATTTCTTATGGGAGCCCATGAAATTAAATTTCAAATTTCACAGGAATTGTGTAAACACGGGTAAAATAGGTAAATTTTTATGCGCAAGATTTCATTTTGTGAAATTGAACTTTATTTTCTCGGGCTCCCATAAGAAATTGTCTTTGGGGTTATCACAGATAACAAATTACATCCATAGCTCTCAAAAAATGTAAAAATTTAAGTGTTGTGTAACTTTTAATCTAGAAAATGTGTGTTGTGTAACTTAGGCTAGTTCAGGTTGTCTTAGTACTTAGGGAAAGTCGCTGATCTTAGTTTTTGTCCTAATTACTGATATTTGTAATTAGTCCTAAGCACTGATTTTTTTATTAAGCACCAGAGTAATAATATATAGATTTAGCCAAGCCTAAAAGCAGAGCCCCCCTTTTTGTTTTGTCTGTTTTTTTTTCTGTTTTGTTTTTTTGTTTTGTTTTTGCTGGCAGTTATTAATTTGTGAAAATACTCTCATTCAAGTCGTTAAATTAAAAAAAAAAACAAAGAAAAAAGTACCTGCTCCTGCTGAGTGTCGAACCCGGCTCGTGGGCGTGAGATGCCGGTGACTAATCCACTAGGCCATGGGCGTTAGACATTATTTTGGAAGTTAATTTTAATACTTATTTCTTTCTTCGTGACAAGCTGCCTATCAGCAGGAAAATGCTGGTGTTTTTCCTGGCAAAATGTGTTCGAAATGCCGTAAAAACCATGGTGTTGGACGGAAAAAACCAAAAAGCACTAGCTCTGCTATATTTGGCGTCGAAACCGCTGCGAAAAGCTGCGAACTCAAGCGGTGTGCCGACTGAGTTTGGACAGAACCGACGAGGCAAATTTGAACTTTTTGCCTGAACTTTATCGCCTAATTTCTTTCACCTAAATTGAACTTTTCCCCTTCCACCAAAAAGACAACTAAGTGTTCTTTTGAACTTTTTTTTTTCCATTAACAAATTTGTTTTTGACTTTTGTTGTCTTTGCTTGTTTTGCTACAACGCGGGTCAACATGCGATTTCATGCCAAAAACACACAGGATTCAGCACAGGGTTATATCCAGTGTATGAAGTGTATTGGTAGCCCTCTGGTGCGGACGGACGGACGTATGGATGTAAGGACGTACACAGACGGACGGTCACGTGACTATTACGTCACTACCCAAATTTTTTGGCTTCATAGGTTACCAAATTTCCTTAGCAATGGAGCTCTGCTGACGCGCTAGCGCGCTGGCTCCACTATTAAGGTCTAAGCACTGATTTTAAATTGTTACACTTCAAATAGCTTAATGAACACTGCACAGGAGTGCTACCCTATTCTTTAACAACCCAGAATAATCTCTAACAGACATGCTACTTTGGATTGAAAATGGATTTAAACCCCAATTTTATGGTGGTTTTAATCCATTTTAAGTCCAAGCTAGCAGTTATATGTCCTTTAAATTTGAGTTGCAAAGGTTAGACAGGATATGAATGGAAGGCTTAGGGCACATAGGATTTAGAGGCATGGAGCACATGAGGTTGGTGTAGGGAGGATGAGTTGCATAGGGTAGACAGGATATGAATATAGGGCTTAGGGCAGTTCATGCCCCTGCAAATGAAAAATAACCTGGGTTTCTAAGGAATAGCCTACAGTAACAAAAACCTACCTAGGTGTAAAAAAAAAAATGACCTGCAATTAATTTTGACCTGTAATGCATCAAAATATTGCTTTTTTTATGTGTGAGCACTGAATTTAAGTGTGTTGTGTAACTTTTAATCTAGAAAATGTGTGTTGTGTAACTTAGGCTAGTTCAGGTTTTGTGACAAGGTAAATAATTTGGATGCTCTTATGAGAAAAGGTTTTTCTGTGTTTGGTTCTCTTTCTCAGTCTTGTTCAAGGGAAAACCAGATGATTGCCCAACTATTTCTTCAAAGTTTGGTTATTTGTTTATGAAAAATTTGTAGGCCAAGAAAGAGGCTATTTTAAATGCAAGGTGCGCTAGACATTCCCATTTATTTTGAAGGGCAATGATATTAGCTCAACTAGTGAGTTAATTATAAAGTATCCCTATGTGTTGAATTATTACATACTTAATGTTACCAAAGTTAACTTGCTGTGAACACTTCTTGAAAATTCCATTTTGGGTCTTTGTGTTTTCCTTAATTACTCATGGAATTTCATACACAAACTTCAAATCGGACCCTGTTTATTAATTTATTATTTTTTCTACTTACTGTTATATAGCGGTGACTTTAAATTTTGCGATTAGCGTACAACATCATACTTTTTGCATATAGTGGTGTTTACTTTTCCTTTGCCTTTTATTTATGTAAACAAAGTTAGTATAGGTATTTTATTTCAAGTTGTGTATTTTTATATATTATAAGTCTTCGCCATCCTTTTTCAGAACTCTCTGGGATGGAAGACTTGTGTTTGAAGATTTCTTCATGCCTCCTCCTCCAGAACCACAACAGGTAGAAATTCTCTAAATGAGTTTTTGTCAATGTTTCCTATTTTATATCCCCTTGTATTGTGTTGTTGGACAAGATTGTGTTCTCCACATGTCTTGTGTTACCACAACAGGTTAAAATTCTCTAAATGATCGATTTACTCTCCATTTGTCCAATTTTATATCCACTTGTATTGTGTTGTTGCACAAGATTGTGTTCTCCACATTGTCTCTGTCTACCCACTGGATGGGGATAGGGGGGGAGCCTGGGATAAAAGGGGACGGGAGGTGTGCGGAGGGGTGGGAGAAGAGGGGGCAGATAGTGGGATTCCCAATGGGGTGGGAAGTGGGAGAAATGGGGAAAATTATGCATCAGTGCACAATACTTTGCAAGGAATGAAATGCAAAGAGGCAGGAGGCAACAAAAATAGGGCGGGAACTGGGGTGAAAGGGTACAGGAAATGGGAGGTTTAACCCTGCCCCCCACCCAAGTATGTAGTGGTTTTTGGCAAATAAAATTAGTTGTAACCCTGCAGTGGACAGAGATCCCATCCAGGAGGGAGGAGTAATGCTCCTGCCTACTTCAAGTTAATTAACTACCTGTTGCTTTTTTGCATTGTTTGTTGTTTCAACCAGGCTAGAACACTTTTCCTTGACATGGTTTACATCATATTTTCTTTATGTTTCTTTAGCCTACTCCAGTGCTAAGAAGCATACTTAATGTTGTCCAACTGGGATGGATTTTGGAAAAATTGCGACAGCTTCAAACATGGATAGAACAGAATATGCAGTTTATGCTTCCTCACTTGGATGGAGGGTAAGAAAATAATCATGAGGATAAAATTCTTTCATGTGGCTTTCGATTAGCCTGCAAATAAAGTGCGAAAGACTGCTTACCAAATTGGATGCTACTAAAGCTACATATGTGGTCAAAAGTGTTTGGGCACTTAAAGAAAACCTTAACTTCAGATGCATACTCCCCGCCCCATCCCATTCAAATTATGTTTATTTCAAGCATTGTATACAACCTTCTATTCGTAACCCTTTCAGCCCCAATGGTGATCAACATCAAATTTCTCCCCATGATATCAGTGCATTATAGCACACACAGATTGTGAGAGTTTAGGAAGTGATCATCAAAGATGAATTGTCCTGATTTTTAAACAAGTTCTCCCAACTAGTCCTCAACAAAGTGTCTAGAGGCCAGTAAGGAGAATTTGTATAATGATGCTGGGGCTTAAGGGGTTAAAGATGATCACCTTTCTAAACCTTGACAGTCACTGAGTGACAGTAGTAATAGTGACACCAAATCATTGTTGATCTTTTATCTGAACAGTTTCCCCAGAGTAACGATGGCAGGTGGGCAGTCACTTCTTCAACAAACACATCAAGGTCAGTGTTGTCAGAACCTGTGGCTGTAACTGGGCTGTAATTAAACTCTCACTTTTTCCCAAAGTGTGTCTTATGTTTGTATTAAGTTTAGTATACACTTGCTCCATTGTTTTATACTTACCCAAGGTGCTGCTGGGAACTGTTTTCTGACAGTCAGTTCCACATTTAAAGGTGTGTTTGAATTTTCTCTCTTTAGCATCTGCTGAGGCATTTGTTGCAGAGAAGAACTTTTTGATCAATTTCAAGTCACTGATTGACCGGTCCATTGAGACGCTTTCCTTGTGGCAAGTTCTTAATGAACACAATTTTGAGGATGTCATACTTCACCTTGAGCCTGTAAGATATTATTCGTGTTTTTGTGTTTCACCCAGGTTTTCATTTACAGCTGGACACCAGACATTAAGTCTGCTTTTTGACATGGAAGGTCCAGTAGTTTCACTTCAAAATTAATATTACTCGTTGACAAAGAAATAAATACATTAGCTGATGCAAATTTTGATGGATGCCGCTCAGTTTTTCCTGGAATCATGTGCCTGATCCAGCATTTGTGACATGCTTTTGATGTAGAAAGTCTAGCGGTAACATATCATGATCTGTTTGTAGATATTACTGCCAAAAAGCTGTTAGACTGTTCTGTCAATGATTGTACTTGCACCGTTCCTGACTCAGTCCTTGTTTTGTTTTCAGGTGATAAGGGATCGCTTGAAGCACATCAAATTTAGAGACCTGATAACTACTGGTCGAGAGGTAAATAACTCAAGTTTAGTCTTATGGATGGCGTCAACATTCAAATTTTTTAGGTACTTATTTATTTCAATGTGTAGGTAAACTTTTAAAATGGACAAATGGATTTATAAAACTGGCTTGTGGTAGCAGTGGCTATACCATCCTGTACAGACATTTCTTCTACTTAAGAATTGGTTCATTCTTAGCGTGCATCTGTCAAGTTATGGATGCATGCGGGAAGTTTGGAGAGCAGGAGGGAAGTGTAAGAGTTGCTCGAGGTGCAGTGGGGAGCAGCTCTAGCTACTTAAGTGCTCTCCAAACTTCCCATGTGCATCCATAACAAGATTAACACAGCTAAAAGCATAAACCAATTCTTTTATGACAAATCAACCAAGAAATGGTGATAAACTTTAACTCTTTGATGGCCGCATGATCTTTCAGCACAAAAACATTTGCATGCATCATTTTATGGGTCCGTTCAGTTATGGATGCACACTCGTGCAATTGAATTAGACTGCGTGAATTTCCTTGCAAAGTTATAATCAAAATGCTGGTGCACTAACCACTGCCCCCCTATGTCTCCACAATAAAAATTCATCAGTGTTAAGTCTTTTTTGATACCTATGAAACTCCATAGAGCGTTTAAGGTAACTCTGTTCTCTTGTTGAAGTAATACTCCTTTATTTTTTCCTCCACAGATTTGCAGCGCACTTATCAACTCTTTGATCAAATGTTACCTGGATGACATTGCTTCCACTGATGCCATCAGTGAAAGACTGCGTGATCTTTGTCCAAATTTATTCAGCAGTGATGATGCACTATCCACAAAGGTAATTACATCCACATTGTAGTGACATCAAAAGGATGGTCTCTCCTAATACAGAGGTATTTGTGTGCAGTTTATGACTGTGTGGGAAAAGCAGATCTTAGTAAGGGCTATTGGTATCCACAAAGAAAATTGGGGATAACCGTGCATTTTTTAAAGATATTTAAGCAACAGTAATTCTAAAGACCCTTAAAATACATAACAGTGATCCATCCTATGATGTGCAGAACATATGCTCACCAACAAAAGGAGGCACTGTCTTTCACAATGACATTTCATTTCCATCACTCATTATCAAAGTTATTTTATGTTTCACTTTTATTTCCTTATTTTTAGGCTGGTGAGCTGTTAATGTTGGCCAAGAGAAGTAGAGACAAAGCAGAACAAGAAAGGATCCTCAAAGATTCTCTTCAAGTAAGATTGTCTTGAATTTTCCAAAGTCAATATCAAAGTTCTCCATACTGTTTTAATGTTGTTTATTTTATATATATAATCCCTCTCGGGGGAAAAACCCCTTTAATCTAACCACCCCATTATCAAGGCCAACAACCACAAAAAGTTACATGTAAGCTTTAGAAGCCATTATTTCCATTGTAAATTAAACCCCAATACATCCACTTATAGTAAACACAGAAATCTAATGCAAACGTTCCTCTGTATTTTATTATGTACCGAACAGTATACATGTAAAAGTACTCATTAAACAGTCTTTTTGTCACCGTTTCTCGGAAAACGATATCATTTTTCTTTTTGTAGCATCATTATCCTTTCCTTTTCCGATTGTCAAGTTGGGCCAACTTCTTAACCCTCTAAGCCCTGTCATCATTATTCAAATTCTATATACCTAGTTGGTCTTTTTCACTTTAAGTTAACAACTATTTGCTTTGTATTTAATTTTTTCGTAACGTGTACAGTAATCAAGCTATTGTAAGTAATATATTGTAAGTAATGTAACGTGTATTGTAAGTAAGTTACTGTAAGTAATATTTGTAAGTACTGTAACGCTTTTTGTAAGTTAAGTGACTGTAGGTAATGTATCCTAAGTTTTTTTTTTTTTTTTTTTTTTTTTTTTTAGTAGATAAAGCAGTTTATTGATTAACACTGACTTACAATACATTACAATACATAGCTTACTTACAATTACAGTACACTACAATACATAGCTTACTTACAGAGAATAATTTACGTTACACAAAGGGCATGCAGAAACTAAAAAAAAAAAAGAATATATTACAGAGAACAGGAAACCTGGGTGCCTACTTTTGTTGTTATTATATCTATTATTTCTATATGTGTTTATTTTTATATATACTTATTTCTATAGTTATTGTTACGGATTACAACTGTATCTGTTTCTTAGATTTATGCATCTCTATCTGAATTTTACTTTCAAGAACGGCCATGAAAGCTTCCCAGTAGTACTCTTCTTCTTTTCTGGAGGCAGTGTAAATGTAATGTTTTGCGATAATCAAGCAGAGGTTTAAACCAAGTCGACGAGAGAAGTCATTGGCAACACCGTAAATGATCATGTTTTCATCAAGAGTTATTGACTCGGAGTTTTTGAAATTCCACCAATTAGTAAAATGAGACCAAAAGCTCTTAACTTTTGAACAGGAAGCGAAAAGATGAGCTAGTGTTTGTCTTTCAGAGCATAGGTGACATTTATCGGTTTCTTTAAGTGCGTCTCTAAAAAGTGTTGAGTTTGTTGGCAGAATGTGATGTATAATTTTAAATTGAAAGATGGCAAGTCTGGTGTCCTTAGTAACTTTGAAAGGAAGGCTATATATGAGTTGTATTATTTTTTCATTCAAATTTGCTTTTACCATCCTTTTTTCAGCAGTAGGTGTTACAAACTTTTTTTTGACAAAGAATCGTGTAGCCGATTTGCAAGAGAGCTTATTCAAAGGTATTCTATTGTTATCTTCACCATCCAAAGGCGCCTGGATGTTTCCTTTTAGGATATTAACCCATTCTCTAGGGACTGAGTGGCATACTCCATGATACGTAAGAAAGTTAGCTTTGATTTTAAATCTAGAGCAGAACTCAGGAAAAGATAGAAAAGCATTGTTTTGGAAAATGTCTTTGATTTTAATGACTCCGGCTTCATGCCATTTTTTGTAATAAACAGAAACACCACCAACTTTAATGAAGCGATTGTTCCAAATAATTTCATTCAAAACTTGTTCTTTGGTGTTAGGAGAAAAATAATTTATTTTTCCCCACGCGTAGAGAGCTTCCGAGTAAAAAGCAAGGGGTATTTCAATTTTAAGTACTTTTAAGTCAAAATTACATTGAAGTAGAAACAAGCCTCCAACATCCCTTAGGTAGCTCAATGGTATGTAGCTCCAACTTGAAGTTTCATTACTGTCGTTGAGTCTTTTTATCCAGGAAACTTTAAGTGCATCGTTGATTATTTCAAAATCAGGCATATCTAGTCCACCTTTTTCTCTCGGGCCGATCATAGTCTTTTGTTTTATTTTAACTTTCTTGTTCCACACAAATTGGGTAATTGCTTGATTTACCATGTTGACAAATTTCGAAGGAAAGGTGAGCACTGATGTATTATATACGAGTTTAGAGATTGCGAGAGATTTTAGAATCGTTATACGGCCATATAAAGTGAGGTTTCTAGGATACCATAAGTTGAGAAGGCTTTTCATTGAGTTCAGTTTTTGTTCGAAGTTTTTCTTATATGCAACTTCATCATCATGTGAAAAATGAATACCTAATGCGAGTATTGAGTTGGAAGGCCAAGCTATTCCAAGGGGCTCTGTTGTATTGTTTCTGTTCGCGCCCAACCACATACCTTCAGTTTTGCTTTTATTAATCTCTAGGCCTGAACATTCCTGGAAGTTTGACAATAATTGGAACAAGTTATTTGCAGATTTTAGGTTAGAGACAAAGGCAGTTGTGTCATCGGCATATTGAGAAAGCTTAAATTCTTTGTTGTGTATATTAATTCCTTGAATAGTTTTGTCAGTTCTTATTGCATTGGCTAGGATTTCAGCACATAGGACAAATAAAATACCCGAGAGTGGACAGCCTTGTCGAACGCCTCTCTCAGGCATGAAAAACTCAGACGCATATCCGTTGTTTGAGAAGCAACTGGAGCAATCCGTGTAAAAGGTTTTTATCCACTTTTGAATGCATGGACCGAAGTTAAAAGCTTGTAGGGTCTTGTGAAGAAAATTCCAGTCGACCGTGTCGAAGGCTTTCTTAAAGTCAATGAATATAGCCAGCCCAGGGATGTTTTCTAATTCAGTTACTTTCATAATATCCATAATGAGCCTAATGTTTTGACCAATATAACGCTCTTTAACGTATCCGGTTTGATCATCGTTGATTATTTTGGGAAGAACGTTTGAAATCCTATGAGCTATGGCTTTAGTTGCAATTTTGTAATCGACATTAAGTAGTGTCAGCGGTCTCCAGTTTTCAAGATATAGTTTGTCCTTACGTTTTTTTGGTATTACTTTGATAATTCCTTGTTTTTGCGTTATATTCAAATGTTGATGTTCGAATCCGTAGTTTAGACTTTGTACCAACTCTTCACCCAGCATCGACCAAAAGCGTAAATAGAACTCTACTGAAAGTCCATCGCTACCAGGGCATTTGCCCTTGGCGCACTGCTCTAAAATGTGAAGGCATTCCTCGTTACTGAGTGGGTGCTCTAGTTCATTTTTTCCAGTTTCATCTAGCTTAGCAAGATTAGGATTCTCAAAGAAAAGATTGTACTTCGAATTGTTGCACGGTGCTGCAGTATATAGATTTTTATAGAACATCTTTCCTTGTTCTAGGATATCGTTCGGAGTAGTAATTTCTCTATCATCGTTTATTTTCAATTTGGAAATGTGCGTCTTAAAATGGTGCCTTTTTTCTAAATTCAAGAAATATTTAGTGTTTTTTTCGCCTTGTTCATGCCAGCGTGTTCTACTTCTTATTATTGCGCCTTTAGTTCGATATTCCGCAATAGCGTTAAGTTCAGCTCTAAGACGATAAAATTTTAAAATGTTTTCCTTTGAACGCTCCGTCTTCAGTAAGGTCATCAAATGGTCAATTTGAGTTTGAAGGTTTTTTTCAGCATTTCTGCGTTCTCTATTTTTCCGTTTTGTATACTGGACACAAAAGCCTCTCACTTCCATTTTTATCATGTCCCAGTAGAGACCTTTATCCTCTAGATAATTGTGCTTTGTTTTGAAATCTGGTATCTTGTTAGAAAGTTCCTGTATGAATTTTTCATCGTGCAGCAGAGAATTGTTTATTTTCCAAAAACCTGGGCCTCGCTGAGTATATTCTTTTGATTGCAGATTAAGGATAATTGCAGAATGATCAGACAATGTGTAATGAACAATTGTAGAGTCTTTCACAGAGTTTGACAAGTCTTTTGAAACCAGCCAGTAATCCAGCCTGCATTGTACTTTTAGAGAGTTGTTACGCCACGTGTATTGTGACTGATTGGGGTGTTGACTCCTCCATACATCTTGTAGGTTGTATGTTTTGCATAAATTTTTGATCTCGCTAGTTACTGCTTTTTTCCTTTCAATAGAAGTTCCACCAGTTTTGTCTAAAGGTGCTAGGGCGCAATTAAAGTCGCCCCCAAGAATAATTTGCATATCAGCGTATTCTCGAAGGGTGTCATTGAGCTTTGAGAAGAATATTTTTTGACTGTTATTGTCGTTTGGGCTGTAAATATTGCAAAGTAGAAACGTAGAATCATACAGCGAGGCTTCTAGTAGTATATACCTTCCGTTTTTATCAGCTATAATGTTTTTAATGCGAACATCTAATTTCGGATTAAAGAGGATTGCAACTCCTTTTGAGTGATTTGTCCCGTGACTGAAGAAAAAATTCCCTCCCCATTCTGATTTCCACATTGCTTCTATGTTTTCCGTAGAGTAAGTTTCTTGAAGGAAGATTACATCAAATTTATAGTTGTGAAGCCATCTGAAAAGTTGTCTTCTTTTTCTTGTTTGGTTTAAACCTCTTGCATTGAGTGAGCAAAACGACGCTTTAAACGGTGTTGTCATATCCTGATATTGTGTGATTCTTTCTTACAGAAACAGTTGTAATCCGATTTGTGATATTTAACATATTTGGATTGTAATAACATGTTGCTATCCTTATAGCTTGTTTTTAAAAATGTGAACAAGGCATAATGGTTTCTTATAAGATTAATTGAGTATAATTGTTTACTTGTAGATATTACTGTATTACTAGATAGTTGCCAAGAAACCTGTAGAAGAAATATTAACATAGAAACGAAAATCCTAAGAACTACAAAAATACAAGACACACGTGAACGACAGAAACGTGCCAGTTTATAGAAAAAAAAAAAAACTAGCACGGAGAAACTACTTTGCCGAGCGCCGAGTCAGCAAAGGAAGGCAAGGGAGCTGTATGATTATTAAATAACTAAATAGAAAGACTCCCTTGAATATATAAACAATGGCGAGAATGCATCTAGGGAATATGTCGCAAGCACTTTGCAAACGTAATTAATGCACGAAAGAAAGAAATACACATTTCGACAAGTAAGCAGAACTAAATAACCGTCAGTAGACTGAAGCCCGAAAACTTTAAATAAAAAAGCAAGAAAAAGAAACAAATATTAATAGAAAAAATTACCAAAAAAAGAAAAAAAACTAGCCGATTTATGTTTTTAGAAATAGGTTAGATTTAATGATCGTTGCCATGTTTTGAAGGCAGCAGATATTCTGGAATATTGTCAACTGTGTAGCTACTGCTGTTAACAAAAAGTTTGTTACCTTTAATGAAAGCCCGAGATATGTTCAGTTCCTTTGATTTCCTGAGCGCCGCTCTAAGTTTCCCTCGAATTTTTGCAGACTCTGCGGAGAGATCTTTGTCAATAAAGACGCTTGACAAAGCGGGGTTTTGGAGCAGCTCTTTTCTTCTTCCCCAAACAGCGTCTGCATTCATTCTTGAAACAAATCTGACCAGTATCGGGCGTGGGCGGTCTCGAGGGCGGTGCGCCTGATCACTCGTTGTTGTATCACTTTGATGACTGCTCGCTGCGGGAAGATTCTCTTGTTGTTGTTGTTGTTGTTGTTTCCCGACGCGATGAATAGCATGATAACTGATCTCGTTCGGGTCAAGTCCAAGAGCGGTTACAACTTCCTTCACTTTGTCACAGCATTGCTCGTTCGTTTCGCCTTGGTTTTCTGGTATGTTGAGGATACGCAAATTTTCTCGCCGTGAGTAGTCTTCCTGTTTGATGACACGGTCCTTGAGACCATTGACTGCCTCACTTAATTTAGCATTCTCGCTGAGCGTGCTCGCCATTTGTTTCTTGATTGATTCGTTCTCTTCCTTGAGAGTGTTGATCTCAACCCACGCACTTTCGGTCGATTTTTTTAACTCATCCAGCTCGTTTTTAATTGCTAAAATGTCTTGCTTGAGTTCTAGTTTTAACTCTGTCATCGCATCTTCCATTTTGGTGAATCCATCGTCTATTCTCGTCTGGATGCTAAACAGTTTTTCTAGAATCTTGTCTTCTTCGCCATCTGTGGAACTAGAGCCTCGTGGTCTTTTCTTGTCTTTCTTATCTTCCTTGGACATAATCTCTCTAGGCGAACCTATTTTAACGTCGCATGTGCTTGAAGATTTTTGGCTTTGAAAACTATGCAAAGTAGCAGAAATTATCGTAAATTTAAGCGTAAACCCGCCATAGTGTTGAGGAGCTTACAAGAACCGTCCGGTCGCCATGACAGTTCACCCTTTTCCTAAGTACTGTATTGTGTTGTTGCCCAAAAAAATAAACAAATTACAAAAAAAAAAATTTCAAATTCTCCTTGCTGGTTTCCATACATTTTACTGAGTACTAATTGGGAGAACTTGTTAAGAAATCGAGACAATTCATCTTAGGTGATCATTTTCCCAATTCTCATGACCTTTATGTGTTATAATGCACTGATATGATGAGGAGAAATTTGATGCTGTTCACTATTGAGACTTGAAGGGTTAATACGACCAGATTATCCTGGATAATAATAAAAGAAATCCTTAGAAATCAGTGAGGAGACATTTTGGTCTGAGGGCCTCATGAATTAGAACTTTTTCAGCTGTAAATGTTATAACCCAGGCCCCAGTTGTTCAAAGACTGGATAGATTTATCTGCTGGATAAATCACTATCCAGTGCATAAAATGTATTGGTTGGGGTAAATTTTATCCACTGGATAGCTGTTTATCCTGTGGATAAAGGTATCCTTCCTTTGAACAACTGGGACCAGTGTGTTAATTCTTCTCTATGTTGTTAATTTTTCAGTGTTACCGTCAAGTCACCCACCAAATCAACCTAGTGATGGTGTGCTCCATGTTTGAATCAGGTAAAGATTAGTACAAGGTAGCAGTGGTGTTTGTTTTTTGTAGGTGCAGTACGTGTGCCTATATTTTTTTTTTTGTCTGCCAACTAAAATTGTCATTTGTCGACAAGTGTGCCACAAATTCAGACAATGTTCTCCGTTGACATAGTAGTGATGGTTTTGGCTTAAAAGCTTTCTTAAACATTTTAATCCTTTAAGCTCCAATAGTGATCAGCATCAATTTTCTCATCATATCTGTACGTCATAACACATACAGGTCATGAGAATTTAGGAAATGATCACCAGAGATGAATTGTCTTGATATTTAAACAAGTTCTCCCAATTAGTAGTCAATGAAATGTATGGAGACCAATGAGGAGAACTTACATAACAATGTTGGGACTTAAAGGGTTTAGTGCTACCAGTTGCCATGTGACGGCTGTTAATTGTTTCCGGTCAAATCGCCCCATGTCTTGCTGACTATCTAGCCTCCTAGCATTGAGACAACTTTCCACCAAACATAAGACAATTGACCCCATAGGTTAAGTGTCTGCCATCTCAGTAAATAGAGAGTTTAACCCTGTACAATCAGTGCTTTACCGTTACAACGTAGAGAAGCGTTTTGGCCTAAACAGTACACTAATAAAGTCTTTAGACCAGTGCTTAACCCTTTAACCCTTTCACTCCCAAGAGTGCCTTAAATCAAAATTCATGACAAATCCCAAATTTCATTTTGTAAAATGCTTAAATATAAATGGTACCATGTGAAAGTACTGCTGACAAGATTTCATTTGAATGGTCACACCATCGTATTTCATTCACAGACTCTGGAGTTACAATCACCTTATATCTCCATAACTGACTCTGGGAGTGAAAGAGTTAAGCCCCAATATTAACATCCATATTCTCGTCACTATTCTCCTTATATTTCTTATCTACTAGTTGGGAGAATTTGACAAAAATCAGACATTCAATCATTGGTGATCATCTCTTTTATTCTCATGACCTTTATGTTTCATCAAATAGTAATACTGTAAGGAGATATTAGATGCTTGTCACTATTGGGGCTTAAAGGGTTAATCTTTGACTTCATATAGAAGGCGAGAGTGTAACGCTAAAACTACATTCTCTTAGAAGCCATGATACATTTAAAGCAGCCAGATGTAATGGATGGATGGACCAGCCCTTCTGATCTCTGACAGATCTTGTATTCTGATTTAGGCGAAGAGATGTCTCGGTACTAGAGCTGACTTGTCCCCAGTCGTCTTCATGTTGCGCGACGCGTGCGACATGGGAGTGCCGCACGTGTCGCATGACATGAAGACGACTGGGCACAAGTCAAGTACTAGAGGGTATAATGCCTTCCCAGGGTGATTTGAATTTGCGTGATTTTCCCATTAACATTGCTGTTAGTTATAATGCAAGATTTTCTTCACTGTACTGAAAGTTAACCGCGATATCCTTTCGTGTTGTAGTAAGATTCTATGAAGGTGTAGTGGAGCTGTCTTTATATGCTGCTCTCAAGCGTGATCCCCAGGGACTGGCTTTGCACTTCTACAGGAATGGTGAACCTCATGGCGATGCCCAAGGAGAAGAGGCTTTTATTGCCAGGTAACAATCACTGTGCTAATTGAAGACACTGTAAATGAGAGAAGGTAACATAACAAATGATCAATGAGAAGGACTTGAAGCTGGGACTTCCAGACCTTACAGATGTTAACTGGAAATCAGACATGTGGCTAAAAAAAAATAAGAGAGAGCAACACAGGCGTTCATCGTATCAGGAGCTATTTGTAAATAATGCTTTTTTGAGGAGTAGAGGTCATCCCTCACCTAATAGAATTACTTTCAAGGGAATTAAAGAGGCCTAACAATTAGATTCTACATGTATGGTTTTGATTTTTACGTTGAGAATGGATGGACACTAAAACAGTCCCCTGACGATCTAAAAAGCCCTCGTGTGGCGGTGAACTTTTTGTTACTGTGTAAATTTTTTTCTGTTATTACGTTTTAAATCACACCCTATTTTATAAAAATGTAACTATACACTCCCCCCCCCCCCCCCCCCGTCTTTAAATTCAGGGGAAGTTAATTGGTGAAACGTTTGTCTCACGACATACTCACTGACATTATTTGGGGAATTTTGTAATTCAGACAACAGTGCTACAAGTGCATTCTGGACAGCCTACAGCGTCTTCTGGTTATGAAAACAGCTCCATCCCAGTCTCCTGGTCGACCATCCCGGCCAGGTCCTCCACCTGCCCCAGACCCTAATGCCCTCACTCAACATGAAGCTGAGGAACACGTAAGTTCTGGTTCAACTCCCAAATAAAGGTTGTGATTACTTGTGACTGGTACGAACCCAGATCAACGCAAATACAGATCAGTTTGCATAGAACTCTTTGTTTCTTATTTCACTAGAACCTCTCGTACCCTTTTATCGTTACCTGAGTTACTCGCCGACTTTGCTTTCTTAGGTACCGTGTAACACTAAACTTTTGCGGGAGTTCCATTTTGCGGATTGGTGATCTTTTGTGTTTTGCGGGAACTACTTTTTGCGATTGGGAGAAACTGGTTTTTCTTGCTGGGAATTCATTTTCGCGATTTCCAGGAAGTCGCCTTCTATTTGGAATTATAACGTTGGTTTTTTTTTCAGTGGAACCTCGGTTTAACGAACCTCTATATAACGAAGTCCTAGGTTTAACGAACGATATTTTTCAGCCCAGTAACAGAGTAATATAGACTTCGATATAACGAACTCTCTCAGCCAGATAATATGAGACTCTGCCAATGTAAATATTTTTAAGCGACAGGTTTTTAATTTTTTAATTTAAGTGTTTTATAAATTTTATATTTTTAGTCCTCTTATTTTTATTGTTCAATGTAGATATTTTAGTTTTTAGTATTAATCTTTGAGGTCCTTTTCGAAAACCACATGTAAGTGAAAAAGTTTCCTCAATAAAGATTATTATTATTATTATTATTATTATTATTATTATTATTATTATTATTATTATTATTATTATTATTATTATTATCATTATAACCAATTTCCTCAGTCCCTTGACACTTCGTGAAATCGAGGTTCCACTGTAGCACAAACAATCGAATACAGATGAACAACATGCACTTAATCAATGGAGTACTTTCAGCCGATCCTTTTCTTTGAAGATTTTAACTGACAAATACATGTACCAACTCAGGAGCTCCTGACCAACTGCAATTTCATCGTTCTATTTCTAAATAGTTTGCTTCTAATTTCGTTTTGTTTCTGAACGAAAGAGACGATTTAAGTAAATGGGCACCAACATGATTTTACAGTACATGTAAAAGGCGATGTTTGTATATAATTTTGACTGAGGAGTAAATTTTTGCGGAGAAAATTTTTGCTGGAGATTTTTTGCGCTGGAACCTTTTTTTGCGGATCGGGAAAAAATCCGCGAAAATGGCAAGAATTAGAACCCTTAAAAATTTAGCACCACACGGTATCTAAAACATAGGTTCGCAATGCGTGCAGAACCGACGACGTGTTGGTTCGTCTCGAAAACAGAGCAAGCGAGGTGTGTGTGACTGCACTTTCGATAACATTCAAGCGTCTGTAACGGTAACTTGCAGCATGGCACAACGTAACTGCACATCCCACGAAACCGAAAGAAATATTTTCATCCTTGGAAAAAAGGGGGCTCTACTAGTGCAATCACACTGTTATTATCCTTGGCTGCAGATGGTCAGGATGGAAATGGATCATAACTTTTGCATCAACTTCAACATCGCTTTAACTGATAATGTTTTGCGTTCCCTTCGCAATTTCAGTTAATATCTCCCTCTTAGTGTCCTGAGAGAATTTCATGTAGAAGTAAGAGTACTTAGTCGTACTTTTAGCACAGATGTTACTGAAACAAAAGTAGAAAAAAATCCCTTTTTGTTTTGACTTGAAGGCCCTCCTCTCTGAGCAGCCCTATTTAGAACTTTAATTTTGTAGTACGTTCTCCACCCCGTCATTATATATAGACCTATGCCAACCGAATCCCTGTGATTGATTTCTGCCAGGTGTGATTTATTTGTGTTATTGATTCTAGATGGAAGAGGTGTTGTCATTTTCCTTGTCTTATGGTGATGAGCTGTGGCATGTCGTATTGTATCAGTGGTTAATTGACAACGCGCTCACTGACAGGCTGCTGGAGGTAAGAACCTGACATTTGCATAAAGAGAAACCTGAAAATATTGGTCCATTCTTTACGAAAATTACCAAGCAAGTGCAGTGGAACTATAAATAAGAGACTTGAGGTACAGATAGCCAAGATGGAAAAAGGATTGCAACTTAAAGTTTGGTCAACTTTTTCCAGCTTTTTTTAGCTTTTTTCGTTTTGTTTTCTTTTTCTATCAGGTTCCTGTTTATGTCACAGGACCCCATTGATAATAGTGCTCTTGCACGGAAAGGTTATCCTGTAGAAATATTCCCTTATTATTATTCTAGTTCTCCCTTAGTGTCTAATGAAAAAGTATAATAAATAGAAGTTCTCCCTGTGCCTTTACACTCGTTGTTACAACCTGCATAGGCGTGTGTAGATTCGCTCCAAGTCGCTCTTTCAGGTTATGGAGGACGTGTGTGCGTTTCGTGCACATGAATCAAAATGGCGGCTAGTTCTGCAGAACGACGATGTGCATTGCGCGCAACACAAATATTCCACTTGCGTGTTTTACTTTATTGTGCGCTTCACAGTAACACGCATATCTACATTTTGCCTTTTCTCTCCGTCGCCAAGAAAAGATATGAGCGACTTCAAGGTGGTCAGTTTAGTATGTGTGCTGACTGTGCATTGTCGGATTAGCTTGCTATAAGCAGTTATGCTAGTAAACGATAAAGTGGTTTGCTATCCCATTCAGAATTCAACTGATATTTTTTCCTTGGTGTTTAAGGAAAATTTTCTATAGGAGCTAAGTTAGCGTACTTTTGACCAAATAGAGCGGTTTTCAATTGAGTGTCCAAAGTAATTCGCGTTTTGTTTTGTTTTACTTTACGTCGCCCTGTGATTGGTTAAAAAATCTCGCGCCACTTTCTCAACCAATCAGGAGTAAAACTCAAACCAATCTCGACTTGTTCGCACGCTTTTTCCCGCGCTTGGCGCCGGTTACATGTATTTGCTTTGAGTTCTGATGGGTTCATTGGATAATTTGTGTTTGTTGTGATTGGCTGGGGTAATTACTTTGGTTTTGGTTTTACGACACTCATTTGAAAACAGCTCTAACAGCCGAATCCTTGTGGTGTAGCACTTAAAGTCATACTGTGATGGCTATACAAAAGAATGCTCCTTTTGAGAGTTGGGTGCATCTCCATTTCTAAAACCACTTTTTGTTGTTCATCAAGATCAAATCGCCACATCTGGAGACATTTCTCAAGAGATCAGCTTCTCAACAACAGCCGAATGAACTGAAGATTTTGAATTTGCTGTGGAGGTACTACGAGAAGACCAAGAACTACTCTGCAGCTGCTAGAGTGCTCTCTAAACTGGCTGAGAAAGAAAGGTAAACGTCTTAAACATGTGATGAACTACAGATGACTAACATGATTTTTTTTTCTCTCCATTGGTGTAGTCAAATGCAAATAACTGCAATTATGGCCATTAGACCTTGGGACACTTGGTAATATTTCAATGAGAAGTAAGAAAATGTAACCTCCACTGTAATTAGAAGTCTTTTACAAGTTTTATGACTATCTCTACTCCCCTCCCACCTCCCCAAACAATGTTGAAGATCAGTCACCAGTTTCAAAACCCGACTTCAACATTGTACAGGGGGGAGGGGGGCGAGGCAAGAGTATTTTTCAAATGACGCTAACAGGACGCGATTTGAGCAAAGTCTCCCAAGACTTATGGCCATAGTTGTAGTCTCCGCAGATAACAAACTCAATTATGGACACAAAATTTTGGATTTATCAACTGAGTTGATAAGGTAAATTGGCCAATGTAAAGAGATTGAAAGCTGACGTTTCGAGCGTTAGCCCTTCGTCAGAGCAAATCAAGGGATTGTGGATTGCACTTGGTTTATATAGGGAATGGTGGAGCTACGCTATTGGTGGGAACATGGCAACGTGCAAAACAGGAATAAATTAGTTGAATGAAAAGCGTTCGTTGATACCGTGGGGATTAAGTGTGCCGATTTGAAAAATGCATTTTTGTTCTAGATTTTTACGGCTTTCCGTGTTACCCTGGTGTAGGGAAAGGCCACAGATCGTAATATGTTGACTAGAATGATTAAGGAGATTGAAATGTCGGGCGACTGGCTTGGATGCGTCCTTGTCATTTCTTTCAACGTCTCGTAGGTGTTCGCGGAAACGGTCCCCTAATCTCCTCCCTGTTTCACCAATGTACATCTTTTTGCATAAAGTGCGTGTTATGCAATAGATAACATTCGTAGAGGTGCATGTAAAACGATCAGTGATTTTAATCGATCGCTTGGGTCCTGTTATTTTGTCCGCATTGTGAATGAAAGGACAAGTGTTGCATCGTTTGCGCGCGCATTTAAAAGTACCTGGTTGATCATCAGATTTAATACACTTCTAACTAGAATGTTCTCTATGTTTTTGTCGCGTTTGAATGAAACCAGTGGGGGTTGTGAAAAGATTCTTCCTGTTTCATTGTCATTTTGGAGTAACTTAAAGTTCTTTAAAATGATGTTTTTGGCTGCGAGGTTATGTGGATGATAACTGAGTGTAAATGGAATTCTCTCATTCTTTTCCTTCTGTGGCGTTTGCAGTGTTGACTGTCGATCAATCTGTTGAGCACGGTGTTAAGCTGTGTTTACAACAGAATCAGGATAGCCACGATTCTTGAAGAAATGACACATTTCCTCTGATTTGTTGGAAAAATCGGACTCATCACTACATAAAAGCCGAAGTCTAAGAAATTGAGAGAACGGGATCGAGTTTTTGACATGGGAAGGATGAGAGGATGAATGCAACAAATAACTGTGGGAATCTGTAGGTTTGTAGTGCACACTGGTTGATAGGCCGTTGCCATTGATTGAAACTTTGATGTCGAGAAAAGCGATTGAAATTTGGAAACTTCCCAGGTATATTTCAGTGCCGGGTAAAAGGAGTTGACAGAAGTTATAAAATGATCAAGTACTTCTCTGCTAGATGAAGTAGCACCAATACAGTCGTCGATGTAGCGGCCGTAAAGTTCAGGTTTGGTGCCATTAAATTGGTTGAAAAATTGATTTTCGATGTAACCTACGAAAAGATTGGCGTAGCTAGCTCCCATTTTGGGGCCCATAGCGACGTCGTCGACAGTCAACACTGCAAACGTCACAGAAGGAAAAGAATGAGAGAATTCCAACTCAGTTGACAAATCCAAAATTTTGTGTTTCACGTCCCCACCGACGCAGCACTACAGTTTTTTTAGAATCTAACCCCCTTGCTTGTTTGTCAATTATGGACAGTTCAGTTTGTCTGAAACTCGTAATAATGATATGGAAATAGTAGCTCTTGCAAATTCGTTTTAACGTGCTCCTTGAAATCCAAACACTGATCCTCGATATGATAATTCCAGACGCCTTTTTAATTGTTACAACCATCTTTTTAGGAGAGTTGTTTAAGTAACGAAGAGACCAAAAATCATAGAAACTCTGCATGTACCTGTATCATACAGTGTAGACACTTGCTTCTGTCTCTGTCCCAATATCCACATGCATATTCTCCTCACTGTCCTCCAAGTACTTCTTATCCTACTAATTGGGAGAATTTGATTAAATATCAACACATTTCTTGTTTGGTGATCATTTGCTTTATTCTCATGACCTGTATATTTTATCAACTAGAGATATTGTAAGGAGAAATTAGATGCTTGTCACGCTTGGGGTTTAACCCGTTTACTCCCAGAGTCAGTTGTGGAGACATTAAGGTGCTTCTAACTTTTGACTCTGTGGACGAAATCCTATGGCGTGACTATTCAAATAAAAGCTACTGAGCAGTACTTTTACTTCGTACTGTTTATATTTAAGTATTTTACAAAATGAAATTTGAGATTCATCTTGAATTTTGATTTTTGACTGTATCTCGATATTGTTCTATGTCCTTTTGTTTTAGCCCCGAGGTGACACTGGAGTTTAGAATGGAGTATCTCTCTCGTGCAATCATGAGTGCCAAGAGTTGTAACCTGAGAACTGCTGCAAGCGGTGAAGGAGAGTTCCTACATGAACTGGAAGAAAAGCTTGAGGTAGCGCGCATACAAATGCAAGTTTATGAAGCTCTTATGCGAATAAATGCCGCTACACCATCCAGGCACCTTGATCAGGCGCTGGCCGAGCTGAATTCACGCCTCATGGACATTACTACAGTAAGTTGAGATCTTTCTTGAATTTTAGCGCTGTGAGACCAGTAGTTGGAATACATTCAAGATTTTTCTTTCACAGCCTCAAGCAAAGAGTGTCACGTGGTTCACTGTCCTCCAAATGAACTGTGGGATTTCAGAGGACATCCCCTTGATATTTCTGCCTGAGATTTCACATTTTGAGTTTCACGTTAACATATTTAGTTTTTGCTCAAAGAAGTACAGTAAGTGTTCTCTGTTTTGAAGCCTACAAAATTGCTTTGACTGACGTTTCCTAGCATTTATTTGGCAGATCCGAAAAATGACACCTTAAAAATAGTCTCACTTCCATAGAGGACTTCTTCTTTCTCGCAGAATTGAACCTTTCAACTAAACTGATAAGCGAATTTGGAACAACTCCTTTGTTTGTAAATTTGAGTTGCAGTTACCAACAAGATAATGTTATTGTTTGTTGTTGTTTATTTTTGTGTGTCCCTCACTGCTGTTGCTATTTTGTTCATACTAGCTGTATGGTGATTTCGCTGATGCATTTGCGCTGGCTGAGTGTAAACTCGCCATTGTCCATTGTGCTGGACATTACGACCCTACACTGATAGAAACGCTGTGGCGAGACATCATCGAGAGAGGTACGTTTTGTTGAGATCTAACGGTAGTAATAGTAAAAGACTAACTTGTTTACGGTTTCCAAAGCTCATCGAAAAATCTAGTCTCCAACACAGCCGTTTTTGGCTCGTCACGCAACGCTCCTCCCCAGAGCGTTTCGTGACGAGCCAAAAAACGGCGGCGTAGGAGACTTGGAAACAACAGGTTTTTGAATGGTAGGGAAAGTCACAACTTTGTAGCACAGTTAATTAAAACTTGTGGTTATCTCAACGGACAGACTAATTTTTGAACCTTGACCGAGGCATACTAACGGATAGAGCAGCTTTCAATTGAGCGTCAAAAGTAGTTTGCGTTTGCTGTACTTCGCTCTGTGATTGGTTAAAAACTCGCGCCATTTTCTCAACCAATAAAGTGTAAAACTGAAACCAATCCTGACTTGCCACCACGCTTTTTCCCGCGCTCGGCACCCGTTGCATGTATTTGCTTCGAGTTGTGATTGGCTGGTTGTGTTGTTTGGTCTGTTGTGATTGGCCAGAGTAATTACTTTTGCTTTGGTTTTACGACACTCAGTTGAAAACCGCGCTATCCTGAGTCTTATTTTATGTCATAACTGACTTTCTCTCAACAGAGCTGTACGAATCACTGCAGAGTTCTCCCAGTGATCGCATGGCGATCGTCAGTAAAAAGATCGCCTCACTAGGAAAGATGTATGTTCACTCTGAGCGATACTTTCCATTGAGTAAGTACAAGTTTCTTAGTTATCTGTAAGATTTCCGCAACGTTACTGTTTCAACGACAAATTTTGTGAAATACCTCTCAGTTGCGAAAAGAAAGGACTGAATTCTTCAGGCTTTTATTTTGCAACTGCTGAAGTTGTGTACATAACTGGGAACGGTCTTCCATGTTATTTAGTCTTTTATACGCAGTTTGCATATATATTTCGTTTATATCACTTTCATCTGTTCATCTGCGCGACAGTCTGAAATGTTACGATAGAGCAGGTACAACCAGGGTTCTTTTTCAAGAAAGGATGAAAACGTCCTAAGAAAGAGGTTGCCATGAATTCTCTTCCCTTTCAGGTTCTATTATACTGATGCTGGAAAAGAAGAGTGCCGAGCTGGCCTGGGACCCAACCTGGGTATTCATGACAATGTTAGAGATTGGCATTCCCTTCCCTGTGCTGCATGGAATCTACGATAGACTCTTCAAAGCCAAGGTGACAAAAACAGCAGTCAGAGTAGACTTTAACAATGTTCGAAGTTCGATTCGTTCAAGTTAGAAATTTCTGGTACAGTTTTTGTTTGATGATGATGATGATGATGATGATGATGATGATGATGATGATGATGATGACAAAATGACAACTACCTGAAAGCTATGTTTTTCTTCAGTGTCAACCTTTCTTCCCTTTATCTCTTTAATGTTTCACCTCACCCAAAAAATGCCGTCGCAATTTTGTAGTGCAATGACTCACAAATATTTCACAATTTTTTCATGATTTTAAGACTGTGAACCGGTAACCGCAGGAGAGTCTCTCCCGGCGACCACTCGGTGACCAAAAAGCCTGAGGACTCTTGGAACGAGGTTGATACAAAAGCTATGCACGTCTTATCTCTTTTCACGTAGAAAGGTGATCAGTGTAAAGAAAAGCGGAAACTGAGGAGGAAAGAATGAAATGTGTAAGCAAGCCAGAGAGAGGAATTTTAAAATATTTTGATGTTCAAGTAACATTTAGTGTTATTTTAGGACCCTTGTTGGCGAGCGCTTAACAGACCTCTTCATGTCCTAGAAGTTATATATCACTTGTTAATGAAGTTTGTTAGCACGCCCTCACTTTCTCCGCCATACGAGAGGTAAGGTTTACGTTAGTTGTTAGATCGGACAGTCGTCATGTAGAGCGGTTTTCAGTTGGCTATGGACCCCGGGGGGACTACCTATAGTGGGCTATACCCGGAGGCTCTACCCGAAAGGGATACCTTTTTTGAGCTCGCAGTATACCAAAGGGTATGGAATATCGTCGTTTTAGTATATGAAAGGGTCACAAAATCCGCTGCACAGTGAAAGAGATGGCGGCTAAAGCTAAGTGTGTAAAAGAGTGGCAAATTTCGGCAGAAATTGCAATGCGAAACAAAAAGAAAAGCTTGGAGCTTTTGAGCAACTGAGACAGAAGGACTGAAAGTCCGGGAAAAATGTGGCGATCATAGGAAATTCTATAAGAAAGGGGTGCGATTTTGTTCGAGGTATATGAAAGAGGTGCCTTGTTGGTAAAAATTAGTATATCAAAGGAAAAGGGTTTGAGCCTCCGGGCGGAGCCTCCCCGTATAAAACTTTATTGAGTACCCCGCCTCCCCCCCCCCCACCCCTCCCCCCTCCCCCCTCCCCGGGCTATGGACAGTAATTTGCGTTTTCTTGATTTCTTTGGTTTTGATTTGCTACGTGATTGCTTGTTGTATTCACTTTTAGAATAGCTCGTTGAACTGCATTAACTGAATATACTACTGCGAGTATTATTCCATTTATTTCTGATGTAATATTGAGACCTAACTTAGTAATTAGGAATCCGTGTGGACTTGTTTTTGATTATCCCCAATGATCGTTTGTTGTTGTCATTCTCACAGACCTTCTTTTACAACCTCCTTGTATGACGCATGCGCAACGTACTTGGTGGAACTGGAATCTATTTGCTCACGTGACCCCACAGTGCAGGACACGCTGGCCAAGTTCAAGGGATTGCAGGCTCGACTGAAACGCCTTCTGTGAAAAAGCCAGCGAAGTAAACTGTTGGGTATTTTCTGACTTCAAAAACAAAGCAAATCCGGCACAATACACCATAAACCGCGCCACAAAATGTTTCTGTCCCCTAATGTAGTGGTTTTTATATCAAATCAACAGCATAAAGCCATATTGTAAATAAAAGCTAAAACAACTTTTTAAAGGAAAATTTGATTATGTTTTCTTTACATTTTGGTAACTTGTGACCTTCAGTGCAGTCGCTTATGCGTTATCTCTGCTCCCTGTTGTGTTCAACCTTTTGCGTAAAAATACGTTTTTTAGTCAAAATATATCGTCTATTTTTCAACCCAAAAATGCAAAAAACTATGACCTGTTTTTCAGGGTAAAAAGGGCGAAAATCTACGACCTTTTTCGGGCAAATACGGCAAAAATCTGTAAACTATTTTGAAATCAAAACGCCAAAAAGCTATTTAATACGCAGTTAGACTGGGTCGAGTGTTTTGAGTGAATGGCTAACGGGCGACGCCGAGTTTACAATGTTGCCCACAAATAACGCGGACCAGTGGTCCAGTGTTTTTTTTTTTTTTTACTTTTAGTAGACAACTAAATTGTTACAAGCACAAAAGAATGATATTCAAGTCGTCTTTACGAAAAAACGGGTGGCAAAATTTATTTTCCGAGGGCATAGCGCGGACGGTCGTTTCTGTGAGCTATAAATAGATACGGGTGATAATATTATATGTAATGTAGCCAACCAGATTCGCGTCTCCGCGGTCGCATATTCTAATACCCCACGGCGAGCCTCTCCTAAACCCTTTTAAAACGAAAAATATCCATTCCCAGGACAGTTCAAAAACCACAGAATTAAACGCCGTTCGTAACTGAAATGTTTTGTATATATGGGAGCACACCCCCGGGCTTTGTGTTCTTCTATATTTATATTATTGCGTATTAAGATATCCCCTACTAGCAATCTCCTATACCTTTCTCTTCCGTCACTGAAACCGAATCCTGTATTATATTGCTCAATCAATTAATCACGGACTCACTGCCAAATTAATCTTGTTTTCTTGAACCAAACTCTGCGTTGTTGTTTGGTTCTATCTTTAGATTCTGTTGTGTATGTCTATATTTAGATTTCGTTGATGAGATGATGTGGCCAGTCAAATGAAAGCCTTTGTGTATTACTTGCTGTGGTGCAGCTTTTTATGCTGTACTAGATGGTTCTAACTTTCGTACCTGTGGATGAAGTTCTAAAGTAGTTAGAAGTACTGAACAGTACTTTCCTGTAGTGCTGTTAATTATGCTGTACAAGGTGGTTCTAGGTTTGGAGTCTGTGGATGAAATCCTAAAGTGTGATCATTCAAATAAAAGCTACTGAGCAGTACTTTCCTGTGGTGTTGTTTATTATGCTGTACAAGGTGGTTCTAACTTTTGAGTCTGTGGATAAAATCCTAACGGGTGACCATTCCATGAAAGCTGCTGAGCAAAACTTTCCCGTGGTGCTGTTTATCATGCTGTACAAGGTGATTCTAACTTTCAGTTTGGACGAACTCCTAACGTGTGCTCTCAAGCAGTGCTTGTTTATAGCGTAGTTTATTATGCTGTACGAGAGGTTATTACCTCTAGTACCCTATACACCTTATTCCAAAATGGCGGAAAATTCATGACTCTTTTGTCTCATTGTTAATTGGCCCTTGTTGCCTCGATCCCATCTACAGAATTCAAAGGAATATTTGGCTAAAACTCGGCAACAAGGGCCAATTAACATGGAGACAAAAGAATAACGTGTTTTCCGCCATTTTGGAATAAGGTGTATAGTGTTGTTTATTATGCTGTACAAGGTGGTTCTAACCTTGGAGTCTGTGGATGAAATCCTAAAGTGTGACCATTCAAATGAAAGCTACTGAGCAGTACTTTCCTGTGGTGCTGTTTAATATAATGTACAAGGTAGTTCTAACTTTTGAGTCTGTGGACGAAATCCTTAAGTGTGACCATTCAAATGAAAGCTACTGAGCAGTACTTTCCTGTGGTGCTGTTTATTATGCTGTACAAGGTGGTTCTAACCTTGGAGTCTGTGGATGAAATCCTAAAGTGTGACCATTCAAATGAAAGCTACTGAGCAGTACTTTTCCTGTGGTGCTCTTTATTATGCTGTACAAGGTGGTTCTAAGTTTTGAGTCTATGGATGAAATCCTAAGGTGTGACCATTCAAATATTTAAATGAAAGCCACTGAACAGTGCTGTTCTATACCACTCTTCGTTTTCCAATACCTCTCAGTTATAGGTAGAAATTTTCGAAAGATGGTTAAATCTGAACTTTGGAATTTAGCTGAAGGTTATCTGTTTTATCTACACGCCTGCCAAAAAAGTAATTAGATCAGCAACTCGCTTACAGTGTAAAAGTCGTCAAAAAGTACTTACGTGGGTAGATATTTTGGCACTTACGACGGAAAAACAACTTACTCATTCTTAACACTGAATCTTCCGGCTTTTCTGATAAAAGGCTATTTCTGATTGTTTTTATTCCTTTATTTGCTAAGTTAGGGATATTGTATTAATTTTTACAGCTTAAAGTTAATTTTTCGACTCTAATATAAGCCGAACTTGTTTGCTTTCCTAGGGTGAATCACACAATTTAGACGTGATGTTTACTTCTGTTAGCAAATCTGTTAAAGGCATGTCTTAATGTATAATCTGCATCATTTGTGGTTGTAATTTATTCTGAATGCCAAATTAAAATTCTAATTAGATTTTCTCATTTACCAATAGAGCAAACCCGAGGTATATTTCCTACGAATATTTTTTTATCGCCGGATATTCTGTCAAAAATCTTGTTAGTGTTGATCAAAGTTAATGAATACATGCTAAGTTTCTTAATTGTATTTCCAATCGTAGCCTCGAAATAAATTTTCGTGTCGGTTTCCTTGCAATTGCTGTAATTTCCTCCGAGATCTTTGACGGCCGCAAGAAAAGTGAAATTTACTTGCGATTATCCATCAAATTGACTTCAGCATCTCCCCTACCCTTGGGCGTAGTTATCGTGACAATTTAGAAAAGACGTGATGGCTTGACAAGAATATTAATTCAGTAGCAAAGGATCTTGTGAAATATTAAACCGGAGCTTGGACCGAACTTGTTAGAAATGTCAAAACAAAATCACCTGTCCTACCGACCTTAATTTGTGTTATCGCGGTTTGATCGTTGTCTCGTAGGAAACCGTTTCTATAGTAGACGAATTAAATTTTGCCGCATTTCGTATAAACTTGACCCAAATTCGGGCGGAGTGCTCTTTTCGATTACTTCACAAATCGCGTTACGTCTTCCCAAATCCCACGCGTTTAATCTTAAATTAGTTTCTTTCTCCGCGTTGGTATCTAAGGAACCATTCAAATCTACCAACGCAACCTCGTCAAATTTAAAATGTAAATATTCCGCATTCGTTGTGTTGCGTGTACTGTAACTTATGTTTCCATTTTCCTTGTTTTGTTTCGCAGAATAAATTGAATTTTCTGTGCCATGAATTTCGCTCAATCCTAAACGCTTATAAAAATCTACATCTCCTGTATTCGTATTTATTGTATATTCTTTCGTTTTCGTCCACTCTTTAACGCTCGATTGGCCGCCAACTGTGCAGCCTCTTTCCGTGAAACTGTTATCTGTAGTAATCGCATCAGTTTTCGTATCTTCCGCTTCGGTCCTGGTTTCAAAGTCTTCCTGTTTCGCACTTTGCTGACAAACTTTATGAAACTTCTTCTTTAAGCCAGCTTTTGCTGTAGACCTGTCATTGAAACTTGTGGTTTCATCTGTTTTTGTCTCTTGCTTGTTCTCTGGTGGCTCCTCTACCAATGACTGATCCGCCAAATTGTCTTCACCAGTTATGGTTGCCATTAAGTTCCTATCAGCATTCATTTCCTCGTCGTCTTTAACTCGATCGGGATTTACGTGCGAATTTTCTATTCCAGTCCTGCATGTCAAAACAGTGTCCTTGTTTCTCTTTGATCGCGGCCTCTTCTCGCACGCGCCAGGATGCGCTTTGCTTGCTAATGGCTCGATTGGTGGTAGTTTGGCAGAGCTTAACTCATTGACCGTTAACTGTTTTTCAACCCCAGTTACGTTCGACCCGCGAATCGGCGGTAATACCCTTGGTTTTGGCGAAGGGCGCAATTCCCGCGCGCGCAAAGTGCAAAAGCCTTGCGTGAGGCAGTCTTTGCGCGGTGTTTGTAACACTTTGCTTCCAGCAAAGTTTGGTGCTGCGTTCAAGGAAATTTGTTTAAATCTCACATCACGATGTTCCCAAGACGAAGGTTCTTGAAACCGCGAGTTGATGGGTGGTGAAGTCGTGTTGGTACTGCTTGCACGGCGCAACTCCTCGGCGGCAGCATCTCTGTCGTCTAAATAACGAAAAATATGCGTGAAAATCATACTGCGGTGGTGTTACGCTTTCCGTGTCCGGGTTGAAATCCTTCTCGGTGTACTACGTTAAACGAAACTCGTATCCACGGTTAATAAATTCTCGTATCAACACGTAAATTGTGGTTTTCATGAAACCCTTCTTGATATCTACAGTTGATAAACGCCCGAATCAGCTCACGCTCCTCGGTATACTCCACGTAAAGAACTCGCTATCTTCCGTTAATAAATGCCCATATCAGCACGTACAGTCATGGCTAACACGTGCCGTGGGCAGGTGCGTTTGTGTATGGTCGAGTATCGTGTTATTTTTGTGCACTAAGGCTTTTCAGGGAACTGGTTTTTTCTTCTGTGCCCTCTGAGTGGTTGTTTGACGTTAAGCCAAACAAAAGACGAATCAATAATTGATTTAACTCCCGGTTTCTAAACAATGGTTCCTTAACACGCCGCGATATTCGCAAAATATGAGGCGTGTAAGAATTCATTGCTCTGCCTTTTTTAACTGCCTGACGGATTGGTTTCAAATTTTCCTTATCGCGATTGATACCAAGTAACTGATAAAAGCTTTTAGTGAAACAGTTTGTTTTGTAACTACATGCAGCTGTGTGCAAAATATCAATGTTGCAGGTGCACTTCATACCAAACCTTGAATATCTTAGTAAGCTCTTTGTTCCATTCTATTGCTTGTAATAATCGCTCATTTTATGGCATGAAACCTCCAGTGTGCTTCTGTTTGAAAATAAAGAAACTAAGGGAATTGATCTTTCCCCCCCCCTCCCCCGGGTATGGTTGTTGAGTCGTGCGTATCGGGTTTCGATTTTAAGATTCAGGCCACGTTTAGCTTGTTCGCTATTCGCCGTTGATGCTCATCACCAGGAGCCCATTATCTTCGGAAATTTTCGAAAGCCTTCGTGTCATCTTCTCAAGCCTTCGTGTCATCTTCGGAAGCCTTCGGATCAGCTTCTGAAGCCTTCGGTTCATCTTCGGCAGTCGTCGCCTCAGCTGAAAATTTCCCAGTGGCGGTTGCACTCTGGGTGTAATGGTCTCCTGCTATTCCTCGTGAATTTGATGATTTAATTTCGTGTAGAGTGATGTGTGTAATCTTTCTCTCGTGGTGTGAGTAATGATTAAGCAGCGCAGTGTGAGGTTGTTTTACTTAATCAAGGCCAAGGACAGAATGTTCTACCATGCCTTCCCCCATACATAATTTAAAAGCATAAGGGAGATGATAAATGCTACCCTGGGTAATAGCTCGGAGTTTTAAGGTTACTATTTTTGGCGGCAACTTAATTCTAGCATTTTTCCCTTTGAAGATTTAGTGACTACTTGGCTGAGATTGTTAACGCTTTTTTGACATTTTTGAACAATTTTCGTCACTTTTTGGTCAAATATTAAATTTCAGCAAGTTCATGAGATCGCTAAATTAAGTAGTCGCTAATAGTAGTAACCTTAAAGTACATTGTTACTATTACTATCATAGAGAATTTCAGTGAGTAAGGGTCTTATAAATTTGTTGTAAATTTTTATGCAAACCACTTAAATTACTCTGGAATAGCGTGAACTGATTTTTTTTCCAGAAGTATTACCTTGCATATTTGGAGGTTTGCGGATTCAAATTTTTGCCATCTAGAAAGTTCCTTTTAGAAGAAAAGTCAAAACTCATAGGTTTCGGGATTCCGGCAAGATCGATTTCTAAGTGCTTAACTGACAGGGGATAAAACTAAGTACAAAAACTGTGATAAAATAATTGCTTTCTCACAACATACAAGTTGTTTTGAAGTTTCCTTATCAAAGTCTGGATTTGATAACATTCACATGGTAATTTGCATAGTGGAGTAAATTTTTGCGGAATCTTTTTTACCGTTAATGAACTTTAAAGGGTGTATTTTTGGAGATCGTCAAAAAAGGGCAAAAATGGAACTCGCAAAAATTTTGCGTTTTAAATCGTTCAGAGCAAAAGATTGAAAAAAAAACTATCCAAAAAAGTGCGTGATTTTCTATTTTGTCCATCACAACGCTACATGATGTTAAAATTTATTACGAAGTTCAGTTTTTGGTGGCAGTATTTGCTGAAGTTGCAATGCAAGTAAGACTTTCCTCTTAGGATATCTCCCTTTTCGTTTCGTAAGAAAGTCGCCAAAGACACAAAAGTCCGGTTAGAAATTAACAAATTATTGGCAAAATACATGTCAGCTTGACAGAAAAGAGGTTCTGTTTTCATGATTATCGTTTATTATTCGTTTTATTATATAATTTCTGCACTCTAAACTGAATAAATTAACTGAGTCGGTGCTCAGCTGTCATATCAGACATAACTCACCGTTAATATACATAGAGGATACTTACACGGCGGCGCGAAGATATGAATTTTATTTTCGAGTGGTAAAAACAACATTTTACGAAAGAGCGCAGCGAGTGAGTAAAATGTTGTTTCTTACCCCGAGAAAATAAGATTTATATCTTCAAGCCGCCGTGTAATTTTCGTAAGCGTATTTTTGCACAAACAACAGAGTAAAAGTGGGAAATGACGTCATCGATATCCTCACTAGTGAGGATAGGGAAAATACGCCACTCGAGATCCGGAAGTAGTTTCCTATGAACTTTACGAGTGGTCTATTTTCCACTAAAACACTCGTGTCTATATAATAAAAATTTATTCACAACGCAAGGTGGACGAGTAGACGAGTTGTCTATCTAATGAGTCTACACATCCAACTGTGCTAGTTCAATTAACCCCGCATAACCTTAGAAGGGCCTCAGCGATTAGGATATGGGAAAACATTAAATTAACGACTTTCTGTCCCTCCCTTAATTGGGAACGCTTTGCAAAAATATTAAAAGGCAACGAAGTTCTCAAGGCAAGAAAAAATGCGTGTCAAATTTGGCGACGGAAGGAAGTACAGACCGTACCAGGGTTAAGGGCTCCTGAGCCTACCTAAAAAAAGACCGAGAAAAAATCAGGCAAATCGGGTTTATATGTAACAGAACAGATAGCTGGTTTTAGCAATAGTACTACTGTCATCATCATCATCATCATCATCATCATCATCATCATCATCATCATCATCATCATCATCAATCCCGTAGGCAGAGCATAAGGCGTCAACTAGTACCCGCCATCTCACGCGATTACTTGCTAATGTTTTGGCTCTCTCCCACCTACGACCCACTCCCCGCAGCTCTTCTTGCATGGAACGTTTCCAGTTGTATAGAACTACTGTAACCAGCTTGTACCAAAGCATAGGCACGCAATGCGTGCATGAAGACATTAGTTATGCCTAAGAGATTGCTTCAGTTGAAAGTTTTGTAGTTTTGTGGTGTTCGTTTTTTGGAGGGAATAAAATACGAGTGCAAACATGGTTTATTTCTCCCGTTCAGCAGAATGATTTTACCCAATGGATGAAGGATCTTACTCCTAGTCTCTGCACAGGTAGCCCAAGCGTAATCTAAGAGTTTGTATGGAAAATCGAACTTAGAATTCCCATCGATAAATAAATAAGCTTTAAAAGTTTTTAATGTACGTTCTTAGGGTAGAAGAATAAAGATCTCTCCAAAGGCGCTAAACCTTCACAGGAAGAAAGCGAACAACACCAGGGGACATTTCACCTTCTGTATTCAAGAGCTTTACCTTCCCTTTTGCTTACCCTTTATTTATTTATTGATAGGAATTCTCAGTTCGATTTTCCATACAAACTCTTATATTACGCTTGGGCTACCTGTGGTCTATGAGAAGGATAAGCAGTGCACATGACAAGGGCAACAAACTTTTCTGAGGATTAGCTACAACACTCGGTTTCATAAGAAATTCTTCATATTTCATTATGAAGCTAAATTGATGAAATAGCCTCAAAAAGAACAAGAAATTTGAAGAAATGTGTGATTGGCTTAAAACACCGAGGTTGGGACAATACTTTAGAAAAGTGATCAGGCCACTCCTAGTACCATGCCTTCCCTCGTATGGTTCTAAGACTTGTTTCATTGAGGCAGCTACAGTCTAGGAGTGGATCACCTCGGATCACTGGTCCGGGTTGGATCAGTTTGGATCGATCCAGATCGACTCAGATCAACTGAACAAAAATGTCAACAGAAAAAAAAGAGACAGAGGATCTTTACCCACTTACAGGTTCTCTCGAATTCCCCAAATATAGGTTAACTGAATGGTTGACAGGCCAATCACGACTCCCGCTTGTCGCTGAATAAATTACATTCTTTATAGGACAGCTATCCCAAGGACGATTCTCAGTAAGACCTTTTTTCCTCACAACTGCTTTTCAATGATGGTGATGACCTTTTCATCTGTTACAAGGGGAAAGTCTCTTGCTCCCATACTGACAGACTGGAGACTTTGGACAAGGAACTGTGAATGACCGTTTGTGAGTGTGTTTCTCTGCATTTTTGTCTTTATTTCTTTGCCTTCAAACTGTTCATTTGTTGTTTTCGAGCGCCCCTGCCTCGTCCGCGGGCGTCCCTCCTTATTGTATGATGGTGCGCGTGGCGTTATGGGATAGGCGCACTGCAGCCTATGACGCCCCATGACGCCCCATGACGCCCCACCTTCCCTGTTTGCCGTGCTAAACCGGCCCCTGGGGACGAGGCAGCGAGCACCCCATACGAACAATCATTCAGAACTGACAGAAGTAACAACTATTTTATTAATGATTGTAATAGAAATTTTAAATTCTTAATATTTATTTTCACTTGCATACGTATTTATGTTTCCATTTAGTTAATGTTACAACTGTTTAATTAAAGCGCTTTTGTTTGATAATAGTTACTTTTTTTACATAGCTATGTCCTATCTGATATATATAGTCCATATAATATGGCGTTATCACTCCTGGTGTTATCCAGCTCTATGAGCTGCATGACTATAATGTATTGGATATATAAAAAGTTCTGGATAAAAAGTTCTGACATATATATAGTCCATATAATATGGTGTTATCACTCCTGTTGTTATCCAGCTCTATGAGCTGCAAGACTATAATATGTTGATTAAAACTATGTTTTCACAACGAAGAACTACCGATGTTTGCCAACCCATTTTCGCTCCCACTTAATTCCTTCAGTATGAATCCTTCCTCCATTCCCTTGCGCCTGATGCAGTACACAGCAACCATGGCAACTACGATGATAACAGCGACCACAACTAGTATTGGAACTATTACGTTAACAAGAAAAGTGGAGGATTTGGTACCAGTCTCCTTTCCGTGCGCATCTGAGGGAGGCATTGAAAGAAACAGCAAAGAAGTTAAACAAGAGGTAATCCAGTAAAAACAAGAAAACCTGTGGTTGATTAAAGACGGGCGCTTACAAGCTGGAGATAGACTCAGTTGTGAGACAATAAGTTCATGACTGAGTCACTGCAAAAAATCCGTATAACAAACATGAAATCTGCAAAAATTTCATACGAAGCTGTAGACGCTAGATCAAACCATCAACTTCTCCTACAACCCTTGCATTGCAATGTTTCGCATTACAGTAATACTAACGGCACGCGTTTTATAAAACTGTGTTACCCATATATTTGCGTGATCACGTATCGGAAGGTGATAAGACAATCCTGTTACAAGCATGTGTTAAATGCTTCCTTTGAAAAACAAATCTTTTGCATTTTAGACTTTTCAACTTAGTTTTCATTGCTAAACGTTTTGATTCAACAAAATTAACTCAGTGTAGATTCTAGCGTTTTTTCCCCCTCTTTTAATGAGCGAGATTTTAAATGCATTTAGCCTGCGAGCAAGCTCTTGAGGGGGGGGGGGGGGTACGAAGAAAACAAGAGTTCTTCTCGCTCTTTTCCCTTCCCTTCCCCTCCCCCGAGAGCTTGCTCGCAGGCTAAATGCATTTAAAATCTCGCTCTTGAGGTGGGGGGGGGGGGTGGAGGAAATGAGTGCTCTTCTCGCTCGGATGCCTGGGAACGAAGGAGAAAGTTTGCTACAACGAAGTGAAAAAACTTACCAGTCTTGTGGGTTGACGGTGTAGTGAAATTTGATGACTGGTTTGCTAAGTCCAAAACAAAAAGTTAATGAGTAAATGATTTACTGTGCGTATAATTTATCTTTGACGTACCTCAAATGTGAAATCAAGTGTGATACGGATTTGCATACACCTTCGATGGTCATTAAAGTTAAGGTCAAAGGAACAACAACTTTTAATTCGCCTTTGAAGCATGTCAAATTGAAATCAAATGTGATATGGTTCTGTATATACTATGATGTTTGTCAAAGGTAAGGTCAAATTAGTAACAACTTTGACTTCACTTTCGTCGCGCGTCAAAATGAATTCAAATATGGTTTTTCGCCTTTGATGAACCTTTGATCACAGTCAAGGGTCCATGACCTCATTTCTGGGGGGGAGCCCTGAGACGTTTGTTCCACTAAATGTCGCGAATACCACATTTAGCGCGCCTTTTGTAAGTCGTCTTCCTTTTGCAAAAATTTCTATCAAATGCCTTTGCTTTCAAAGTTTGCGGTGAGTAAAGGTCAAAAATAGGATATTCTTATAACCACGAATGCTTCCTGCAATACCAGCAAGGTATAAACTTCTTATTTTGTTTTATGTTAATTTATAACTGTCTTTGGGGGCTAAAAAGGCAGCGCCAAGTAAATCAACTAGTTAATGCTCGCTAACTGGTGGATTTTGTTTCAACCGTTCAAAAAAAGGTTTTTCACCGCCAAAATTAGATTTCAGCTTACTACGCATGTATAATCAATTTAAAACAACTGAACAGGAAAAGCCTTTTACCAAGAGAACTGATCTCTCTACCCTCCTTGAGAAGATGAATTCTGTGAGTTACGTATTTGAATGGTGACAGCTGTTGCTAGGAAACCAGTGAGAAAATAAACTTTGATCATTTGTTGAAAAGGTGGTGTAGTATCAAGGAAATGGAAGTTTATCTTCTATGCGAAATTTTGACTTCTAAAGATACACTCCAAGGCCAAAAAAACTGTTGCGAGCCTCCTTATGGGAATATATGGGAGGTTGCTTCCCCCCCTGACTTTTAGATTTTCACTAAGGTAAATGCGTCTTACGAAGCGTGGGAACGCGCTGGTGTGGTGGTGGTTCGACGCCCAGTCCCTGCCATCGTGTTGTTTCATTAGACAAGATATTTTGCCCCACATTGTCTCTCTCCACCCAGGTGTATGAATGGGTACCGGCGGCATACTGCTCGGGTACCCCTGCAATGGACTAGCATCCCATCCAGCAAGGGGGGTGGGGGGGGGGGAGTAGCAATACTCTCAGTTGCTTCATGCTGCAGAAACCGGGCTAAGCTCCGGCACGTGTGGGCCTCCTTGGATCGTGTGCGGCTTTACCCTTTTTACCTTACCAAACGCGACTTCCGGTTTTTCAAAGGGTCACTTAAATAGCTGGCATGGTCCCTCCAAACAACAGATGATTGAGTAGTTATTTAACTAAATATTTCTATAACAAAAGGACTCACCAGTTTTTTGGGTAGGCGTCGTAGTAACTTTTAGTGACTTGTTTGCTAAGTTGAAGAAAAAGCATTTTAATACATTAATAATTTTAGAGTTCTCTCAGTTAAGAGAAACGGCAATATCCTGAGATATGTATTTATATATTTGTTACTGTTGTTGCCCTTGAATTCGACCAAAAATCAGGGGACACGGGATGCGGGATTTTTTGGCTTGTCTATCGGGAATTCGGGAAATCGTCACGACCCAAGTAAACGTTCTAGCGGCAAAAGCGAATCAACCAGGCGAGCGCAAAATATCAATCAAAAGGGCCAATCTACATCTTAAATTTATTAGCTTTTGCAGAAATTAGTCTTTTTTAACGTATTTTTGGGAAAGAAAAAACGGTATTCGTAACCTGCGATCAGGCTCTATTTTCGTTTCGCTCGGTGAAACACTCCGGCGGGAAGGGCGAAACGAAAAATAGAGCCTGATACAATTCTTCTACGGAACGTCTGCCGCCCACTTTTTTGATTGATTGACATTCAACAAAACGGCCAATGAAAATTTGTTTTGCTTGCACGCTCCTCGGTATGCAAATTTCCCATATGTGTGTGTATGTAATGGCATTCGCAAAAAAGTCCTCAAATGTCGGCAAAAATAAGAAAATCACAGGCTACGATAAATCTTGGCACTAGCGTTCAAATTTACAACTTGAAGGTACGCGCTCCGGTATTGTACATAGTTGCTCTGTCTGAGCTGAAACTGAATGAAAATTCAGAACACGACGAGGTTGTCATGTACCAAAATATGCTGCATGTTTGAATCCTTTCTCATTTCAGGTGGTATCCGGAAATATTCTCTACGCATTTGTCACCGATTTTCTGCGCAAAATACCTTGGGAAATTAAGAGAAATACCTTCAGTTTCACTCTTTAGAAAAAGAGATATCAATAAAACCGTTTATAAACAAACGAGTGTTTTGTAATTTAATTTAGTTCCAGAAGTGATAAATATTTGAGATTACCAGCGAATTTCATCTCTAAACAGCAGCGAATTTTAAAACGAAGAACATTTATTATAAACCTAGTCAGATCCTTTGATATCAATGTCAGAGATCATTAAAACGACATTATTAACACTGAATGAATAAACTGAAAGTCTTTATTACTTAGGTAAAAACAAATACAGCATCTCGCTGAGTGCGGCTCTCACTAAACGTAAGCTTATCGTACGCGTTAAGTTTACGGAATTATCGGTTGACTGGCAAAAGATACTTGCTGTTCGTTTTGTTTCGTAAAACGCGGAAACAACCACTGCTCTGCTTATATTTTCAATACTAGCTGAAAGCCTTCAAATGAAAATTTGGAGACACGATGCGATAAAACGGGATACATAGTTCACTGTTGCTGTACTTCTCTGCTCCGAGTGAGAGACAGCTTGCGTCAAACCGGACACCATTCTCAGGAGAGAAAGAAATGATGACACTTCTCCTAGAACGACGAGAATATCTTTGAGCGACACGTTTACCTCGGCAGACTTGTTCCTTGGCCATGGCGGTCGGATTGAAAATTGTGAGCAAGTCTCGTAGACAATTTACTTCCGTTGACAGCTCTATTGTTAAAGGGCCAATCAGATTGCGAGATTCCCGCGGCCAAAATTTGGCCGCCGACACGAACTCCTGTGAGAGATTGTATCAGGCCCTATTTTAGCGAGCGACCAACGTAAGAGAATATGAGAGCGATGCTAAAATTCGGCCTGTTCGCAGGTTACGGTATTCGGGATAGCGAGGAAAAAAGGGCGGGATGCGGGATTCTCCTAAAAAAGGAGCGGGAATGCGGGATCAGGAACCCCCCTTCCAGACCCTCCAAAATGTGCAAGAATTGATATCGATGCCTTTTCAAGTACTACAAGAATAGATTTGAATAAGTCAGAACTTCAAAACTTGTAGTCCTGGCCGCGAAGAAGGCTAGTTGTACTAGTTGGTTGAAATATTCGCCAATAAATCTGCCTCGGCTTTTGTCGCATTGCCAATCGCTTTGGAGCCACTCAAGTGGTGTATTCGCAGCTATTCGCCGGGATAAGGTTGTTAGAAGGCCGAAAGTTAACCAACAATAAGCAACAAATCGAAACAAAAATGTTGAGACACTTTTACTTTAAGGGTGTTTTCGCATATTTTGACAATCATTGCCCATTCCTCCAACCAATTTTAAATTTCTCATCCCGCTGACAAACGATCAACTTTGCAAAAGTGCAAGATTAAATGAGGCGAGTAGAAAAATACATGGGGTGTAAGTTTTTATATTTGCGTTGGAACTGGGAACGAGAAAACAGATCACTCAAACCATCTTGTTATCAAGTAAATTAACTAATTGTTGGGTTTTGTCTCAATTGTTTCAAAATGTTTTTCGCCGCGAAGCGGTTTAGTTCTCGGCTTACGATTAACAACCGATTTTAAAAAGATAAGGGGAAAGACATTTTTCCGAGAGAATTGATCTCTGATTTACCCTCACTGAGAACTTGGATTTTCTGTTTTTTAATGTCGGCATCAATACTGGATCAATATTCGAGCAAATTAAACCCCTTTACAAACTTCACGAGGTAATGTGAGTCACATATTTGAAAGTTGAGGAGACTTTTACCTGTCGTTGGTGTTGGCTTTGTTGTGACTTTTGGGAGAGTTATTGGCTTTGTTGGCACCGCAGATTTATCAAAGGCTATTGAAAAAAGGAAAGAAAAATTTAAACATAAATTTATGCAAATGATGTAGACTGTAACGTAGCCCCTATTCTTGCTTGCGATGGTCGACGCAATCGAGTGAAAGTTCACACCGTAAGCTAATGTTGAATTTTCATTTGACTTTGAAGATTTGTTGAGTCAATACAATGATCGAAAAAAAGTCCTCAGAAATTTGACATCGCAACTAGAGAACATTTTTCCGAGAGAATTGATCTCTGATTTACCCTCACTGAGAACTTGGATTTTCTGTTTTTTAATGTCGCCATCAATACTGGATCAATATTCGAACAAATTAAACCCCTTTACAAACTTCACGAGGTAATGTGAGTCACATATTTGAAAGTTGAGGAGACTTTTACCTGTCGTTGGTGTTGGCTTTGTTGTGACGTTTGGGAGAGTTATTGGCTTTGTTGGCACCGCAGATTTATCAAAGGCTATTGAAAAAAGGAAAGAAAAATTTAAACATAAATTTATGCAAATGATGTAGACTGTAACGTAGCCCCTATTCTTGCTTGCGATGGTCGACGCAATCGAGTGAAAGTTCACACCGTATAAGCTAATGTTGAATTTTCATTTGACTTTGAAGATTTGTTGAGTCAATACAATGATCGAAAAAAAGTCCTCAGAAATTTGACATCGCAACTAGAGAACCGTTGTATTACAAAACATTTGTGTAATCACCTGTGGACTTCCCCTGAGTGAGAAAAAGTCCTCAAGGTCTGTCGACTACCTTTGGGAGTTATTATATCTGCCAGGAACCCATGACCTGTAGCGCGTAACTTGATACAACGCCCCCCTAACCACTTTGAGTTCCGGCCGTATAGGCAAAAAAACCCCGCGGTTTAAGCCCGAGGGACGACTTAGCCTTTACCAACGCCAACTGCGAAAAAGTCCTAGAACTTCGCTCCATCGATCATAAGAGTTTGTAATAGGAAAACGAGCGTTGCTTGACGAGAAAAAACAAAAACAGATGTGTATTTACGCTGATTCAGAAAAAGTCCTCGAAAGCCTCTCGACCTTCCGCGTGAGTCAGACTGGAACACCAGGTACACGACAGAGGTGTTAGACGCCACGCCCTTAGCAGGGGGTGGCCTGTCTCCGTTGAACTCCGCAAGTAGAGGGGCTTTCGCGTCCCATCCGCGGTAAATTCTCACCACGTCACCGTCTTTGCCTTTTTGAAGGTTAAACTCTGGGAACATGATCACAATCTGCTCCTTTTGAGGAGTTGTCTTTTGCACCAGAAAACGCCACGAACAGAACTGCGAGTTAGGGTAGCCATCACTGGTATAATTCGGTGACGTGAACTCCTGGGATTGTTCACTGATGGTGTAGTGACAGGCTGTTGATTCAAAAGGGAACAAAGACTGAACACAGAGTTGGGTGGATTCCACCTGTTAGGGCCCACGACAGGTTTGGCGGGATGCGGGATTTGACACATTTTGGGGCGATACTCGGGATGCGAATTAAAAGTAAGAGCGGGAAGCGGGGATTTCAGCTACGAGCGGGAGCGGGATTTCGGGACCTTGAGAGGTCGGGATGCGAGAATCGGGACGGGGGGGTAGTGGCGGGAAACGGGATTATATTTTTAGGTACTGAACTTTATTAATCTCGGCGGGATCGGAATTTTCACGTAAAGAAGGGCGGGATGGCGGGATTACAGTTAAGGCAAAGGACACTGTCCTGTCACGAGTTTATCAATTTAAGTATCTTGGGGTTGTACTGGATCCGTGCCTCTCATGGAATGATCACGTGGATTACATCGGACGTAAAGTGTCTGCAAGACTCGGTATGCTTCGCAGAGCACGTAAGGTCATTTCGCGGGAGTCGTGCATAACTCTATACAACGCCATGGTACTCCCAATATTTGACTATTGTGCCACTATATGGGACTCCTGTGGCAGGACCAATTGCGATTACTTAGATAAACTACATAGACGTGCCGCCAGCATTATTGAGGGAAACAAAGTCTCTCAGCCACAGGTTGCGCAGGTATTTAGTTGGCCCTCACTCCAGTCCCGCCGGGACTATCTGAAATGCATGCTAGTTTTTAAATGTTTACATAACTTGGCTCCACCCTATCTGCTTAAGGAATTTTACCATTCACGCGAATTTCACGATTATAATACGCGCCATAGAGATTTGCTGCGTCCGCCTTTTGCGAAAACATCTAAGTATCAGGGCTCCTTCAGGGTTAGCGGAACTAAAATATGGAACAGCCTCCCGTTGAAACTAAGGAGGGTTCAGGAATTAACAAGGTTTAAGTCTGGCCTCAAAAAGCTTTTTAAAACTAGCTGAATTTACCCCCATCGCTTACAGTAATTGAGTGTCACTATGTTAATACTTTTGTAATCTGAAATTCTGTATTTTGTAAAATGTTATTTGTAAGTAAATTTATGTTAAACAGAGCCCCATTCAAACCAGCCTCGCTGAACTGGGCACCTCTGTCTAAATATTGTTTAAGTAAATAAATAAATAAATTACCTGAAAAAAAAGGGGGGGGAGCGGGATCTGAGAACCGTGTTGTGTGACCCTCACCTGTAAGGTGATCCCCTGGGATTGCTAACTGATATGCAAAGTTCAGCTCTCGAGCTGCGAGGCTGGTTTTAGTAAACGTATTTACCTATTCACCTCTTTGCCTTCACTTCTTTTAGTTTGTAATTCATTATTTCATGAGCTAATCCAGCACATAAGTCTTCAATGACACAATGGACAGAAAAAAACTCTAATCTTGAATTCAAACTACCTTTCATACTTTTAACCGAAGAGTCATACTAGAGTCCTGCAAAGAGTTTCTAACTTTTGAGTCTATAGATAAAATGGTACAGTGCGAACACTCATATGAGAGGTATTGAGCAGTGTTTCCCTGTAGTACTTTGTTGTGACGTACAAGATGGTTTCATTTTTGAGTCTGTGGATTGCAACCTTAGTGTCATCATCCAAATGACAACTTATGAGCAATCTACAAGACGGCCTAACTTTTGAGTCTGGGGATGAAATCCTCAAGTGTGATTATTCAAATGAAAGCTACTGAGCAGTACTTTCCTGTGGTGCTGTTAATTACTCTTTAAAAGATGGTTCCAGCTCTTGAATCTTGAGATAAAATACCTTAGTGCGACCACTCAAATGAATCGACTGAGTAGTACTTTGTTGTGATGTTTATCACCATGAACAAAGGGGTTTTAATTTAAGTCAGTTGATCTGAGGGTGGATCAATCCTAAGCTAGTATGACTCGGAAGCTCTTCACCAGCTGTCACGAACATTGACATTGCGTTACGCTTGTCTATTTTCATTGTCTGTTCCAGTTAATTTTTCACTAGCCTTTCATAATTGTAAACGTAACTTGATCGCACGTAGCCAGAACGGAGATAGCTCGGAGATAGTCGAAAAATTTAAAGTCACCAGGATCATCACAACACGAAGATGAATTAAAATACCTGAAGGAGCCACTTTTAAGCGGACGTTTAGATTCGGTCTCCCAAACATCTGGCAGACGTTCACGTTCTCTCGCGACGTCCTCGTCTCGCTTCTCGTCTTCGTCGAGCGTCGCGCGGAGAAAAGCTTTGGCGGAAGCCGCGGCAGCGAAACAAGAAGCAGAATTTGACCGACTATTGGCCGAAAAAGAGCGTGAACGACTGGAGATCGAAGCAGAGGAGGAGAGAAAACGCCAACCCCAAAGAGCTAAATTCGAATGCGACAAGGCCGTCCTAACAGCGAACAAGAAACTTGCAATCGCCGAAGCAAAGTTAAAGGCAATCGAGCAGTCTTTAGAAGAAGAACAGGAAGAGAAAGTCACGTTGGTTTCTATTCCAGGCCTCAACGACCACTTCGATAGTAAATATCAGACGCAAGCCTGGAAAGATGCACAAGAGACATTTAAAACAGTCGATTACGTGACAGAGAGCCCAGACCAACTTCGCGAACGTATCGAAAAGGGAAACGATAAAGTCACTCACAGCACGCCTCGAAACGGACAAACGAAGGATCCCTCACCGGTAAACGAAGAAGAGCATTCACCCGGCTTAAACACCACCAGTCACGGAAAATTTACCGTAGAAAATGGTCTCGCAGGGAACACGCCCCCTTATGGCGGCCGTGTGACAAATCCCTTTACACCGACTCCTATGGAGGAACTGACGACGGTCAACCAAAAATTGGCTGCAAACTTGGCACGACAAAATCTTCCGAAGTGCCACCCGGAGACGTTCGCTGGCGACGTGACGCTTTTCCACCCCTGGAGGAGTGCCTTCAAGGCTATGATCAAAGGAACAGACGTGACCCCTGAACAGGAGATCAATTACTTGAGAAGCTACACGAAAGGAGATGCCCAGAAAGTCGTGAACAACTACAGACAGAGGCAATATGGGGACCCGGTCGTTGCTTTACAAGACGTATGGACCGAGCTGGAGAGACGCTTCGGAAACACCGCCGCCATCACCAACGTTCTCATAGAACGACTTCGAAAAACGGCCAAATTCGGAGAAGGAGACAGCGACAGACTGCAGGCATTCGCGGACGTGTGTGCTGACGTAAATAGTCAACTCGACTTCCTTCCGGGGCTCGGGTACCCGAACTACCCCACCGCGATCGTCCCCATCGTCCAGAACCTGCCAAGCTCCATCCGTTCGAAATGGGAGAAGCGTGTGGTACACCATGCGGAGAAATACGATGACGCGTATCCGGGCTTCAAAGATTTCGCCGCTATGACCCAAGAACAGGCCCGCTTGAAGAATCATCCCAATGTTTTGGCGAGTACGCAACTGAGTGGCCTCAAACAGAAAACTCCCGATCTCAGACCACGCCCTCCCGACGCGCACGAACCGAGTATGGACTCAGACAGAAGAGTGTTAAAGTCAACTATGGAAAAAAGAAACATTCCAAAAAAAGGTACTGGAGAGGAGAAGTACTGCCCGTTCCACCAACGGAAAGGACACATTTTATCCGAATGTAAAGCCTTCGAAAGGGAAACCCTCGAAGCCAAGAATGAGTGTATCCTAAGAGCAGGACTTTGCTTCCGCTGTCTGTCGCGAGGACACAGGTCGAGCGATTGTACCGCAGTCGTGAAATGTACTAAGTGTGGAGATGATCGCCACCCCACAATCCTTCACAAAGATAAGACCGAAGCTACAAGAAGGGAGCATGGCGAGGAGCTTCAGACAGCCTGCACCTCAGTTTGTCAAGATCCCAGCAGTGGTGGAGTTTCTTGTAGCAAAATCGTGCTCGTAGACATTTTCAGTGAAAATCAAGCAGAAGAGCCATGCCGCGTTTATGCAATTTTAGACGACCAGAGCAACGCCTAGATGATTAGTCCAAACCTAGCAGACAAGTTAGGCGCTACCGGACCAAACCTTAAGTACTTTCTCTCGACCTGCAGTGGTGGGAAAGAAGAGAAGTCAGCGAGGCGAGTTTCAAGTGTTGTGTTGCACTCCATGGCTGGCAAAACGTCGAGGCTTCCCCAGCTCGTCGAGTGTGCCAACATTCCCCAAGACAAGAGAGAGATCGTGACACTAGAGATGGCCAGGCAGTTTCCCCATCTTAAAGAGACTGCCAAGGAGATACCGCCCTACGATCCTAAAGCAAAGGTCGAAATCCTTATCGGCAGAGACGCGCCCGAGTTTCTGAAGATCAGAGAGAGCAAAAATGGTCCTAAAGGTGCTCCGTGGGCCCAAAAACTGGACTTAGGCTGGACAGTTTCTGGTCAAATGTGCTAAGATCGAGTGGGTGGACCTATTCACATCTCTGCACATCGCACAGCAGTCGAATATTCAGACAAACCTCTCGGTTTTCCCTCGAGCAGCCAGACAGTGAATCGTTCTTCTGTGAACCATGAAGTCCTGCCCTGCCCAAACCATTTCAAGATCAAAGAGCAATTCGCGGAGAGAGGAGAAATTGAAGCCGATCTTTTTCGGACGACACCGGACGATAACACAGCGAGCCTGTCACAGGAGGACAGGCACTTCCTGGAGATTATGGAAACAAAGATCCACAAAAACCCACGTGGAAACTGGGAGATGCCACTCCCCTTTCGTTCCTCGAACATAGCAATGCCTAACAACCGGTCCTTAGCTGTCAACCGTCTTAACAGCCTGCTGCGCACCTTCAAGAAGAAATTAAACCCAAGATAAAAGAAGACTATGTTCAGTTTATGGGCAATGTTTTCAATCGTGGCCACGCAGTTCCAGTCCCTCAGGAAGAGTTATCGGCGCCAAGTAGCCACCCAGAAACGAATGGACCAAATGAACGCGGTCTACCAGACCAGGAGCAGACAACAAAACCCAGAAACGAAGGTCGCATATAGTACTTGCCTCACTTTGGGGTGTACCACCCCAGGAAACCGGATCAGATCCGTGTTGTTTTCGACTCGTCAGCCAAGTTCCAAGGAGTGTCACTTAACAAAGAGCTTCTTCCGGGCCTAGATCTCATGAATAGCCTTGTTGGAGTACTGATCCGTTTCCGTCAGGAGAACGTCGCCGCAATGTGTGACATAGAACAAATGTTTCACTCGTTTCACGTGGCTCCAGAGCATCAGGACTTTCTTCGATTCCTCTGGTACAAAGACAACGATCCATCGAAGGAGATTATCGAGAACAAGATGACCGTACACCTATTTGGCAATGGACCAAGTCCCGCCATCGCCACCTTCGGGTTAAACAGCAGACGACGGCGAGGAGAAGTACGGTAAAGCAATAAGAGACTTCGTACACAGAAACTTCTATGTAGACGACGGGCTGACTTCGTGCCCCACAGAAAGCGAAACCATTTGTCTAGTCAGGAACGCCCAAGCCATGTTGGCTACCGCGAACTTGAGATTACACAAAGTGGTCTCCAACTCAGTCACCGTCATGGAGGTACTGCCAGCAGAAGACCGCGCTAAGAGCGTCAAGGACCTTGACCTGCGCCGCGACGTAGTGCCAACACAGCGCTCGCTTGGAGTCCATTGGGACATCGAGAAGGATCAATTCACCTTCCGCGTCTTATTGCCAGAAAAACCCTTCACACGTAGAGGAGTCCTTTCCATAGTAAACTCTGTGTACGACCCACTAGGCCTTGCATCCCCAGTCGTCCTGGAAGGCAAGCTGATACTCCAACAGCTCGTCCTCATGGGAAAGAAAGCAAACAACAATGATCCTCTTGGTTGGGACGATCCACTTCCGGAGAACATGAATCAGCGGTGGAGTCGCTGGAGAGATGCACTTCCCAACTTAGAAAAAGTGGTCTTTCCTCGTTGCTACCATCCAAAAGGATTTGGCACCGTCGAACGCTGGGAGATACACGCATTTTCCGACGCAAGCAAGGATGCCATTGGTACCGCCGTATACCTGCGCGAGATCAACAGTGAAGGAGACATTAGCGTTTCCCTTTTGTTTGGACGATCCAAGATCGCGCCGACCCACTCCACAAGCATTCCCAGACTAGAGTTGTGCAGCGCGGTACTAGCCACCAAGGCCGTGAGGATGATACGCAGGGAACTTGACATTAAGTTGACGAAGAAATCTATTACTCCGACTCAAAGGTGGTACTGGGCTACATACAGAACGAAAGTAGAAGATTCTACGTGTATGTAGCAAACCGCGTCCAAATGATCAGTAACACCACGGAGCCCAGTCAGTGGAGATACATCGACACCGCAAGTAATCCTGCCGATCTTGCGACTCGCTGCCTGTCCCCAGACAAGCTGCTGGAGTCACGGTGGACCCCGGGACCAGAATTTTTATGGAGCCCACGGCCTCACCCTCAAACCGTACTTCAGGAGATACCTCTCGATGAAAGCGACCCGGAAGTGAAACGAGAAGTCGTTGCATGCATCACTAGGTCACAAACACTCCAAGAACTCGGCACCTCGAGATTTAACCGCTTCTCCAGCTGGTCGTCCGTTAAGCGCGCGGTAGCCAGTCTCATCCGAGTAATAAAGAGTTTCAAGAAGAGAAATCAAGAGCATTCAAGGAAGCCAATCAACCATCTACCTCCTCCATCAGCAGCCGAGCTCGAGCGAGCCGGTGAAATTATAGTCAAAGCAGTACAGAAAGAAGCTTTTACCGAGGAGTTTAAGGCGTTATCCTCATCTGGAGAAAAGAAAACAGTGCCAAAAAGTTCGAACCTGCTGCGACTAGATCCCTTCTTAGATCCAAATGGACTACTTCGTGTTGGTGGTCGCCTTAGAAATTCCACACTCGAGCATCAAGAGAAACACCCAGCGCTCCTTCCAAAAGGACATCATGTTTCAAAGTTGATCATCGGCCACTTCCACGAAAAGGTCCATCACCAAGGTCGCCAAATCACAAGCGGAGCCGTCCATGAAGCTGGCTACTGGGTCGTCGGAGCTCATCGTATGATATCAAGCCTCATAGAATCCTGCGTGACCTGCAAGAAGTTAAGAGGAGCGATCATGACGCAACACATGGCGAACCTACCATCTGATCGACTGGACCAGCCCACCCTTCTCGAACGTCGGCTTCGATGTCTTTGGACCCTGGGAGATCGCAACGAGACGACTTAGAGGTGGCACAGCCAACGCCAAGCGCTGGGGTCTCGTTTTTACCTGTCTAAGCAGCCGTGCCATCCACATCGAGCTTTTAGAAACGATGGATGCCAGCTCGTTCATTTGCGCTCTGCGCCGATTCCTCGCCATTCGCGGTCCAATGGAGAGACTCAGATGCGACCAGGGTTCCAACTTAATGGGAGGAAAATCTCAATTAGACGACGCACTCTCGGAGATGGACCAAATTCGGATCCAAAGGTTTACAGCAGAGCAAGGGGACGAATGGATATTCAATCCTCCACACGCATCGCACTTCGGAGGCGTGTGGGAGCGGCAAATTGGTACGATTCGACGCGTATTGGACACCATGCTTCTGGAGATCGGACGCGCCCAGCTCACTCATGAGTTACTGGTGACCCTCATGGCAGAAGTTGCAGGGATTGTCAACAGCCGCCCCATCGCAACAGTAGCTTCCGACATTGATGAACCGCAACCCTTAACTCCCGCCATGCTGCTCACGATGAAGACACGCCCTCTTGCGCCAACCCCTGGCCACTTCGTCCGACAGGATCTCTACGCGCGCAACTGGTGGAGAAAGGCCCAGTACCTGGCCGATCAGTTTTGGGTCCGTTGGAGGAAGGAATATCTACAAAACCTGCAGAACAGAACCAAGTGGGAGAAACGCGAACGCAACCTCGCCGACGAAGACATCGTGCTTGTTAAGGAGGACAACGCACACCGGAACGACTGGTTACTGGGGAAGATAATAGAAGTCACACCAAGTTCGGACAGCAAGGTACGGAGAGCTAAAGTGACGTCGTGGAAAGAAGGAAGTATGAAGACCTATGACCGTCCAATCTGCAGTTTTGTCCTTCTGCTTAAACATGAAGAGGAAACTTGAAAGTTTCGGAGAGTTCAGGACCGCCCAGACCGTTACACAAGGACTTGTCATGCATTTTCATTTACTCTGATTAGGAACTCTGATTCTACGAGATTTTAATAATTTGAACATTGTTAGAGCAAGGATTTCAATCCTTGGGCGAGGAGTGTCACGAACATTGACATTGCGTTACGCTTGTTTATTTTCATTTTCTGTTCCAGTTAATTTTTCACTAGCCTTTCATAATTGTAAACGTAACTTGATCGCACGTAGCCAGAACGGAGATAGCTCGGAGATAGTACGGAGACACATTTTGTTAGAACGGAGATATTTGTTATTCAGTGGAGATATCTTTTTATGGTTTTACACAAAGGAGTCAGGAATTATAACGTAAGTTTCGTCTTAGTTTCCTTTTACTATTCATTCTTGTTTGGTGTTCCTTTTCCTTCGATTTTTAACCGTTTCTTCGCGTAACGCATATTTCTGTAATTTTTAGTTCTCACCGCATGCTTTGATGATCGTAATCGTGTAATAAATCAGTGAAGTTACAACGTTGGAGCGTGTGGTTGATCACTGCGAACCCCGAGGACTTGAATCGGAACCGCGACACCAGCAGTGCACTCTCTGATGGTCGCTGTTGTTTGTTTCACCACATCAGGTTTAAAACAAATTTGCAAATTTTATATAGTCTCTAATTGTTTTGCTCTTGAGAGTGAAATAATGAACGACAATTTGAATTTTGACAGTTTCACTTACCTTCATAATAACAGTAAGTAATCGTTACGTTACGTTCTCCTTTCTCATACGCATGCGTTCCATTCCACGCATCTTTGTTGTTGCTGTCCTCATTATCATATCGTATGAACTCCTTTGTAGCCACAGCCCCATAGACCCGCTGACACTCCGAACTGCTATACGCCATTAGGTAAAAAGGACTCGAAACAGGTAGTGAGAGAGGCTTAAATTTGTCACCATCCGTTCTACAACAGTAGAATATCTTTGTATCCTCGTTGTATACGCCGTCGGGTAGCAAACCTCCCTTCTTGTTTTGGTTCTTGTGATTTTCGTCATCGAAGAATATATATCCCTCAGTAAGGCCCTTTGGGCACGCCCCTTTTTTGTAAATACAATATTGACCTGAGAAGAGACATAAAACCAGTCAGTTAAAAATAGGTAGCAGCGGTAGCCAAGTACGTAATAACCTATCGATTCTGAAAGTCAAAATTTAAAACCCAACTGGTAGCCAATCCCAAGAAGGCTTGGGCACTTGTGACAAGTAACAAGAAACTAAAAGTATAAAGTAATTAGGCTTGAAGATTGAGTTTTCGACGAGTCATTTCGAAATTTAGATCGCATACAAATATTGTCTCGGTCGCTCAATGCCTTGACACGTCGGATACAGTACAGAGAGGAGGTTGACAGCTCACGATGGAGTTACCCAGGGAGTATACCAATTTTGTTTTCCCTCATCGTAAAGCTTAGAAAATCCAAAATTGAGGTGGAAGGGGTATCCTACGATGAGATTCAAGGAAGAAAAAAATTCCAGGTGCCAATAAGGCGCGGTGGGCTTGTTGTTGTTGTTGTTGTTGTTGTTTTTGGCTTGGTTTTGTTTTTTATTTCTTTATTTACTTGTCAAACGTACGCCTCAACTGCAACTGTTATCACAATGCTCACCTTTCGGCCACATCTTCTTTCCCTTGTTCTTTGTGGCAATGCAGAAACTTCTGTTCAAGTCATCCTTCATGACTGAGGCGTCCATGTGAAAACTCGCTGATTTATAGTTCTTAGGATTACTGTCTTCCGTGTCATGAAATCTCCATCCTATCGACCACGTGATGCTTTCCGAGAGAGGGCATCCGAGGTTGGGACGAGGAAGCCCGAAAGTCCCGGATGGCCACTCGGGAGCCGAAGAAGGTGACTCTGGAACGCAAAGAAAGTAAAAGTAAAGTAAAACTGTATTGCCCCACCTCAACAAACAAACTCGTAACCTGACGTGTGTAGGGGCCGAAAGGGTTTGATGCCAGACGTCCGAACTGCACACGCCACCCGCCATATTGTCACTATAAGACGTTTTTCATTATTTTCAAACCAAATCAATCGTAAAAGTAGTGGTATGATAAAATACTCTTGACTGACTAGTTACAGGTCAGACCGGAAGGGAAAATATTTGGCTTGAAAATAATGAAAGCATCTTAAGGGAAATCAAGCATAAAAATAGTAGTTGATAAAATACCTCTTGACTGACTGACTGACTTAGGTCGCACCGGACAGGAAAATATTTGGTCATCTCTGACGACAAACGAGTCTCGTTAAGTGCGGTCCATGAGCTTTAACCTCAAGGCAAATATTTCCTCTACGGCCCTCCCACTCAGACAATAAAGGCGTTATTAAGAAAAATTACAATACAATTTAATTCTTGATATCATTATAACTGGCCAATCAGCGTCTTTCAGGCTCATCCCATTGGCCTATAACAGAACACCGTAAACAGTATGCGAACCCCCACCCCTGACGAGACGCTGTTCAATCCCAGGGCTAGTTCTAGATAGGTAGTCTAGTGAGTGAAGGTGGAAAACAAACTCAAGGAGACTGGAACGAGCGAAAGGGCCGAAGGGTAAACTGCAGCCCTCGAGCGACCTCGCTTGCATGATTAGACAACCGCTCGACCATCTATAGAGGGACTTCCTACATTTCTCGTAGTGGCTTTGCCAGTACTAGTGCCTTTTTATACAACAAGACAGCGGAAAATAGTCTCGAACCACCGATCTTCAGAGAGCGAAAGCTCAGGAAGCTGGTAACCTCTTCTCTCTAAGTGGGTGGGCCAATTGATTGTTAAAATAGCTTTTTACTCACCTTCACTAGCAGTGACCTTAAAGATACCCTGAAAACCTTTGGACCGCTTCCTTGAAGAGCCAGGCGCCTTCGACTCGAACTTAATGAAAAGCGGATCTGAATTCACACCGTAGCCTTTAGAATTTGGACGATCAGATTTGCCAATGCTTCCTTCACCTGAACCACCGTTCCATCCACTTTGAATCTCAATTCGGTCGTCTCCTTCGATGTCTACTTCAACAAAATCGATATGGAGTGTTCTCTTCTCCGGGGCCACAAATCGCCACGTGCACTTCTGAGCAAGAGGGTATCCTTCCCCCCAAAAATTGGGAGAAGTGAATTCTATTTGCCCGCTGCTATCCAGGCTGTAAGTGAAGTGGCAGCCTAAGAAAGCAAGCACAAGAACATGAGCCTCGTGGTTGCAGTAGCAATTGCTTGCATAGATACCTCGAATTTTTGAAAAAACTGTTGTGTTCACAACGCGTGGTAAGAGTATACGTTTTCTATAGTATGTATTTAGAAACGAATATTTTTTTTATACGGGTAGGCCTTGCTTTCCATCGTAACAGCTCACTTAAATGATCGAAAGCAAACGAAAACTCACCGGAAACACAGATTTTGAAAGCCACTGCCAAAAGAAAAGATTTTTGAAAAAAAAAAACTATTTTTCGTATACATGTGAACGACAACAAAAAAAAACAGATATTTGTTTATACGCTTCGGCCTTCTGTTCGCACGCAAAGAGAACCTATAGCTTACCCATTTACGCCGCTTCACCTCCGGGACTTACAAACGTACAGAATTCTCTTCAAAGCTGTTTCAAGCACAAATACATTTCTTATAATGTTCAGATTTCTGATCTGGTAGCGAGACCGTGCTTTTTTTTTAAAAGGTCTCTAACAAGCCTAGCCATCCTCTTCAGAAACCCTAGTAGCCTATTGCCTAAAATTAATACAGAACGTTTTTAATCAAGTTTCTTTAAAACGATTCGCTCCGATTCACCCGCTATGTTTCGCTCATGGTCACAAAATAATCGCAGTAGTGCACATGGAACGAGTCAACAGAGGAAACACGAAATCCTTAAAAGATAGCCTGGCATACGGTCCACGCGACTGAAATTGAAATTGACCAATCAGAGTTCAGTACGCGGGACAAACTGAGTTTTCCTACGTCATATAAAGGAGAGAGGACCCCGGGAACGAGGATGTCTCCCGTCCAGTCATCGTGTTTGTGTTCGTTTGCCAGCAATGTCACACAAGTGATTCTAGTTAGATTTACATTTATATATATGAATACAGGCCAGAACAAGTGCTTATCTCAAAGCAGTTTTAGTTTTAGTTTTGTGAAAGTCAGTTGTCCCATTTCCTACGTTTAATCATTAAAGGAATTTCGTAAATAAGCCATCTGATGTAAGCTTAAAAAATTGCAGTTCAGTGCATAGTCTTTTAAGATGTTTTGGTTAAAGTTCGTTTTTTTTGAGCAATTCTCATTTCGCAACTGGTCTACATTTTATCCCAAAATTAGACAGTGTGACTATTTTAGACTGGGTTGGTGTTGTTTTCTCAATCCAGTTTAGTATTCGTCACCGCACATTGGGTTGTTTTGACTGATTGCAAATTTAATTATCCAAAAACTGAAGAGTCGCTCTGCCGTCAAGTTTATAGTTTTAGTGTAAAGCTCTCTATGTTTTCTCAGTTGTGGAATATTTTATCAGCACCCTGTATTGTTATATTTTCAGCTTTGTCACTTGAAGAGAATGCCATTTCTGTCCTAATTTAGAGACTAAAATAAATCAGAATCGCCGATTCAGTGAGTGAGTTCAGTGTAGCATGATTTTGGTGTTTGTTTTGTTTTTAACCTCTAAGACATTTCAGCGTGTCTCTAGTTAGAGATCGAAATGAAAAAGGTATTCAAGGAACTATAAGTGAAACAGTTCTCGGTCTAAAGCTATTTTGTCCAAAAAGAGACTCTAAAAGCTTCCGAAAAGTAGTTTAGGGTGTGTTCTTTAAAACACCCGAGTAATACTTCGCAGGCGAAAAAGTTGTGCCATAATTGTGCTTGGAAGCTTCGGGTGACTTTTCCCAGTAAACGGCCTGATAACTGGGCGATATTGTTTATTTTAGCAAAGTTGTTTAATGAAAGACAGAACTAAACAGCCAGTGGGCATGCGAATCAGTGAAAAATGCGTACCGGTATTTAGATTGCAAAGTCTGTCGAGTCGCTGCCGGGAGCAACTGAAGTGAGTTCATTAGAGCAACTGTTGTTTCACGAGTACTCTTCTTGACCTTAATTAGCTTTCCAAAGAATGCTGGAAAAAGAGCTGTCGGTGAAAGTCTTGCTGAAGTCTTATTTTTGAAGGAAAATAGGTCGACTTTACTGTTTCCTCGGCGGTCCGCATTGTGTTTTTGCGGTTATGTTTTTCCTTGAAAGTTTTTTCTAGGAGAGCAACCTGCTGGGAAAAATCACTTTGCAACGAATTTAAATAAAGCAGAAATTCCAACAGGGTCACAATTAGTCAAAATTGTTCCGGAGTGCCTGATTTCTTAATACGACAAGAAACTGGGTACAAATAGAAATTTAAGCAGTTAGCGTTGTGTTTACAATTTTTAATTTCTTTCATCGTCACGTCGATCATAAAAAAAATTACAAGCGGTAGGTTTCAGTCAGGAAGGTTTTCCACTCCGAAATATCAAGACACGACATAAAATAAAACACAGTAAAATGAGAGAGAAGCATTTAATAAAAACTGTCACACTTTCATGGCCAGTCAGTACGAAAACCAAGAAGCAATCAAAACAAGAACCGAAAAAACTACCAAGAAAGAAGGAAGGGCGACATTTTTTGGCTATACCACACAAAGTTGACTCTGGTTTACCTGCACTCGTTGTAGCTCTCTGTTCCAAAAGCTCCAAATGTTCTGATACAAATCGGATGCTATCTAAAAGAAGTTGAATCGCTTCCCAGTTGTTTGAGTGTTGTTTTTACCATTCCGTCCGCAACCTCTAAACTGAGAACAACTGCGTTTTGTGCCTTGCCTTTAACGAACTAAAATGGTGAATTCTGACGTTCCTCACTACAGTAATCCCGTTTCTGACCTGCATAGAAATTACCTGTTCAAGTTCAAATTCTGTCTGTAGTTCGATTAAACAAGCACATGATGACAGAAGCCGTTGTGCGAACGGATTACAATCTTGCTCCGCTTCAACTCCCGCGGCTAATATGGTGAAATCGTACAGCTTCAGTCCAATTTGAACGATGTTTAGAACAATGTTTCAAGAAAAATCAAACATGTACCACATTTCAGAGCCAAAAATTAGTAGATTTTTCCGGCCCAAAACTTGTGCCACGTCGTTCATTCGGTTCGGAGCAGTTTCACTTTGATTCATTCAGCTTTGGAAAGATACGCTGCACACTTGGTCAGCTTTTGGCGCCTTTTTCCTTCAGTCATGTGACCGATTCTTGTCCCTTTTTTATCTCTTACTCATTTTTTCTTTCTGTCTTGATTTTATAACAATTATAGTGGTTGACTTTTAAATAAAACAATTATTCTACTCGGAATTGCTGGATATCGAATAATTATAACCAACTCGCCGCTATGCACCTCGTTGGATATCTATCATTGCAAAAACCTAACGCTGGACGTAACAGCTAACGACAGCTGACTGGAGTGAACGTCTGGCGTTCTAAGTTTCACCGGACGTTAAGTTTTTCTGCAACTTTCGTGCCCTCTAGCTCGAGTTGGAAACTACCGGTAGAAAATTAGCAAATGATATCTGTAATCCTGTTATGATGACGGATGGTGACGTAGGAAAACTCGGTTTTCACTGCCGCTAGCACTGCGGACGTAAGCTCCGTATGGCAGGAGACAATCCTTAAAAAAAAACGGAAGATCCACAAATTTCCTTCAATGCTAGAGTGATTGTAAGCCGGAATCATGATGCGCAAATCATGTTTGAAAAACCCAGACTCGTACCCAGTCGCTTCTCTTGTCCGCGCTGTGGTTTATGGGTCTCACAGCGGTCAAACGCAGGAAGCATGCGCAGTTCCCGCCATAATTTTTCACAGGAAAATGCAGACAGATGTCGAAAGTTTCACTTTAACCGCAAAACTTAACGCCGTTTCTAAAAACTTAAGCTTTTTACTTTGAGTATGTGTTGGAAATGAAGAAACTGTCATGCACAAGTTTTGCCGGCGGGAAATTCGGTGTGCCGGAACATGTTCTGCGTTGTTTTCATACGAACTTCGCGCTCGTAAACTTTTGAACTGATTCAAACTTCAAGGCTCTCAAAGACCGGGAGTGACGTAACTTTTTGCGTTTGACCGCTGTGAATTTATGGGTAGGATTTGATGAGTTCGCGGTGCATCAAGGGAAGGACGGAAGAAAATTCCAACGCGAAAAGAAACAAATAAGTGGCGACTGGGTACGAGTCTGTGAAAAACCCGTACCATTCTGCCAGTCAGTCGTACATTTCTCGAAAGCCCCAACACCTTTAGGGCCGATTTCGGGAACAATAATTCACACTGTATCTAAACAAAAACGTCAGCCGTAAAAAACTAGTCAACCACTTCATGTGATTAAAAGGCATGTTGAAATAGCAGCTTTGCAGCATGTGTGGTTCATATTTTTCGGATATTTTTACAAATTGTTTTTCGGGGCCGAAAAGTTTTGGCAGCTTTCGAGAAACACGCTCCTGTACACAGCAGTAAAATCGGCTTTTAAAAAAATATATTTGATAAAGATAACTTACTTTCATAATAACAGTAAGCTATTCTGTGATTTGCTCTTCCTGCTCCATAAGGATGACTTCCATTCCGGCGATCTTTATTCCTGCTGTCTTCATTGTCAAATCGTATGAACTCTTTAGTAGCAATTGCGCCTTCCACTCGTTGGCATTCTGACGTATTAAAAGGCTTGAGGTAAAAAGGGCTTATCACAGGGAGGCGGACAGGCGTTAACTTGTCACCATCTACGCTGCAGCAGTAGTAAATCAAGGTATCCTTGTCGTATAGACCTTCAGGAAGTGTCCCCCCTTTCTTGTTAATGTTTTTATTGTTTTCGTCATCCCAGAAGATGTATCCTTCCTGGAATCCTTTCGGACAGTTTCCTTTCTTAAAGATGCAATACTGGCCTGAATAAGTAACCAAAAATGAGAAAAGCAACGCATAAATTCTAAATAGTGGTCTCCATAGACTGCGACCAGCCGTCCTATTTTCCTCAGATCTCATATGCGAGGGGAAATGTATAAATTATGCAAATCAATGGTGAAAACGAGGAGGGACTGGGGAGTCCCTTTCTTCTTCCTCTTCCCGCTGCGCCCGCGCTCCACTGCGGTCAAACGCCTGAGACAGTTTTTTCGTTTTAATTCGTAAGATTTATTCACGGTGCAGTCAAAACATGAGCAAGGATATATAAAATAGTGGATGAGTGTAAAAATATTTTCATTTCTCTCAAATAAATGAGTTTCTTTGCTATTTAAATGCTGCGCACCTGAACAAAATTGCTTTCACAAATCGCGCCGACAATTCCGTTTCCCGTTTTCAAACACTTAGAACTTTTTTTAGTAAAGTTCGAAACATTTTAGTAAATCTACAGGATACTGATAAAGTATCATACTTAAAATAGTGAAAATAATTCCCTTATCTTTGAAGTAGTTTTCTTATTTTTCTTGTTTGATCGCGGTGAACGCCCGCGCTAATAGCGAGCTGCGACTCGGTTAAAAATCTTTTCGAGCTAAGAAAATTAGGGGAAGAAAAAGACTCCTCATTCTATATAGTGGTCTCTACGAACTTCCCATACAGCTAAGTTGAGGAATAAATCCAATATCAGGTGAATTGGGGTGCTCTATTATTGATTGTTGTTTCACGTCATCATAAAATTTAGCTACAATAAAAATATTCGATCTTCGAATTGTCTGTAGCCTCTTTTTCAAACTGAGGCTGGAAATGAGTTTTCAGGTGCACGTAAATAAACATCTTCTTCAGTCGGGGGAACAAGTACTTCTTTTGGTCAGTTTTCGCATCTATGCCCGAAGAAGCCCAAAGGGGCCGAAGAAGCTCCAATTTATATTGTCCAATCAGAAAGAACTACGAACTCGCGCAGAAAAATGAAACGGAATGTTTTCAAGTTTAAACATGGCTTCCCTAGCGCGGAGGAATCTGCAGGCCATTAGCTTACTTCCAGACATGCTTTGGCAGTATCAGCGAGAAGTTTGGCTGTTAGAAATTCTGAAATTTATGTGTTACTGTTGAATAATGGTTAAAGATAGTCTGTTGAAGTTTTATTGGTTGCATATTCCGGTTATTCTTCATTAATCTCGCCTTGGCATTTTGTTTTTATGGCTCTCCAAGGCTGAAATATAGCGTTGTTCAAACGACGTTAAAAGATCAGATAGAAAAGAAGGTTACATGACCTTAGTAAGGCAGTTAAGCTCGGGTTAAACGCGGTTCACTCGTGGTTTTGACATGATTCAAGACAGGTTTCCACGAAGGCGCGAGAAAAGAAATAATTAAGCTTATATTAAAAGTGCTTTGAACTATATCTCGATGGTTACTTTGGTGAAGCGAGTATTCTTCACGAAAGAGAAGAGAGTATACTGCACTAGTTAAATATTATTTCCGTCCTTATTCACATTCATGCATAACCTAAAGAAAAAGTTGACTTACGGAGCGGAAAACAGCTGATTGCATGAAAGTCTTCTTGCACTTGCCGGCCGGAGAGCAAAGCAATTCTCCATTTTCAAAGCTATAAAAGTCTTATTAACTCTCTGTTATTCCCAATGACCACTATTTTGATCCAGGTTAATTTTGTACTATGTTACGCGCATTTTTCTTTGAACATAAAACAAGAACTAAACTTGCTGTTTCCTCGGCGGTCCACACGCTGTATCGATTCCTCTATATTCAATAATTCTCAACTGTTTGTTACATTACTGACTTCGTTATGACCCACAGAGAAAAGCCTTCCAAGACAAACACATCTGTAAATCTGTATGATTCAAGCTCAGAAGGAATTCACGTTAAAAAACCACAAAAAACCCACAATTTCCGACCTGAAACTTATACGGTTCTGGCGTTCATATTTCTTGGTTTCAAGACAAACTACTGCTCACTTGCGAAGCATTTTGCCATAAATACAAAAAATTAAAGCAAGATCAGACAAAGTTTTGATATCGCTGACAACATTATCAAAATGAAATGGTGATAGAGTGGAAAATTGAAAAGAAGAAGAATACGAATCTGAATCCCTAAGCATATCAATCAGTCGGGTCCAAGTAACAGATTTATACGCACGGATTTTGTAATAGCACGGCGGTGAAATCGTTGTTGTTGGTGGCAATCAGTGTTTGTTGAAAGGTAGTTTTGTTTCCCCATCCATTCCATGCTCAAGATATGTCAGAGACCACTCGTCCAGCCGACTTATGGACTTCATTACCGGCCCTTACCTGTGCTAGCTATATGCGACCCGTCCGTCACAAACAATATCTTTAAATAGATGTCACCCAAATTTAATAGCGAGCACGTAGTTTGTCCTGATAAATATCTTCAAACGGTTTGCTTTTTCTTCCAAGCTGAGAGTTAGCCGCTTTTGGAAGCAACAGAATAAGCCGGTCCTCACGTTAAATAGTTTGAAAAATGGAGTCCTTTTTTCACTCGAGCTGATCGAGGCCTCTGAGTAGGCCACTGGCCAAATGCCGAAAATCGTGGGCTCAGTCTTTTCTCGGAGAAAAGATTTCGCCATCAAGTGGCACTTGTTCCCTCGACTGTCTTCATATGGACGGCTGTCCACCATGGAGGCCAAGATTTGGAAAGGGCGTTTGGAAAGGGTCTATTCAATAGATCCTGTTAATGACTACGGTTGTGACTAGAATTTAAGGCTCAGAATGAGGTCATCTCTTTCACTTAAGATTACTTGAAGTAAATCTTATTTCACAGTTTAAAGAAAAAAACGACAAAAATTAGCGTATTGCGGAATAGAACGCGAGTCGTTCGCTTCATAACCGATGTCTACATCCACTGCACCAGCAAGAGCTTGCTGCCGAAAACCGTAATTTTTAACATATTTCAGTATGAAGAGCGTTGCCGTAACAATAACAGAAAGCTAACCATATTCAAATCAGTGATTAACCCTTACCACGGGAGATCAGTGCTAAACCCCAAATGGTGTTCTTTGCCTAACTACAGCTCAGTTCTCTCAGTTCTCTGCCTAATTAATCGGGTTCTGTTCTAAGGTTGGTCGGGTTCCAATCGATGAGAAATACTACATTATGTTAACTCCATAAGGTGTCTCACCTGATTTTGGGGTGTCCATTCTAGCCACAACCTAATGGCTATTCCAGGCAGTAATTATGTCAATAGAATTCTTTTTGCTTCATCTAGCTCCCTCCAGTTGCTTTCGCTACACGTTTTGTTACTCACCTTTTGGCCATTCGGTCTTCTCTTCGTCCTTGACCTTCATACAGAACGTCCTGTTAATATCGTTCCCAACTACTGCATCCAGATGAAAACTCGCTGATTTTGTGTTGCCAGGGTTTGTATCTTCTGAATCCTCAAACCGCCACCCTGTAGTCCACTTGGTCTTTGGGGACAAAGGACATCCAGTCTTTGCCTTGGGCAAACCATAGCTCCCTTTAGGCCATGCGATTACAGCTAGAAAACGGTATTAAGCAGCCCATTATTTTCAGTTTTTAAGGACAGTTCCTCCTAATTCAGAAGTATTTTTACAAAGGTTACAAGTATGAGGAAAAAGCATATCTTTGCAAGGGCTACTGGGATCTAAAAAGAAAAAATGTGGGTAATCACGTTTTTTTTTCAGAGATAACTAAGTAACCATAATTTTAAAATAGCTCTAAAATACAAAGAATATATGGCCATTTCTTTCCAAATTTAAGCTCATTTATCTCTGAAAAATGTGTGGTTACCCCCAGCTCTTTTTTTGGATTCTGAAAGCCCTTGCTAAGAGCTACTTTTTTCACATAGTCTTAAACCGCGCAAAAATACCTTTGTGTTAGTAGGCAAATTCCTTAAGAAACTTGAATACATTGGACCATTCTCGTTCCCAGAGCCTACGATCTGTTTTGTCAGCGGTGGTATCGTAGGGCTCTGGTATCAGCCATTACCGGATGTCGTGAAATTCACGACATCCGGTAGGGCATGTCCAATTCGTTAAGGTGCTATTACGCCTGCTCTGATCTCGTCCGTGGAGCTCTGGGCATGACAATTCTGACAACAACTGAGAAATTTGAATTCCTATCGATCGAGTCGTGGTGCTTTATGGATCGACTAAAAGCTGTTCGGGACCCTCTTAATCTCCTGCAATAAGCGGAAAACCTGCTTTAAAAGGAACAAACTTAAGAAGCTGCCTTTCGTGCCGTAGTTGTTCAAAAAGAACGTTTTTCCCTGCATTTTGCTCACGGGTTTTGGATTTGTATCTTGCCTGATTAAAGGTATAATATCATTGCATTTGCGTTATATTGAATTGCACAGTTATTTTATTACATTCGTCTGGTTTCTGTTGTATGAGAATGTCAACTGTGTACTTATGGTTTCGCCATCCCTAAACGCTGTACTGCATCACGTTTTACCCCATCTACCAGAAGCATTTGGCGCCCAAGTTTTTAAACATCGACATCAAGAGGTCATTACAAAAGTTGATGAGACAAGCTTTAGTTTTGTAGAAAATGCTGTAGCGAGGAAAGAATCGCTGGCATTTAGCGACAACCTCAACACTTTGAATTTAAAATTTGGTCGCTTAATCTGCCCTAAGCCGCATTCTTTGCGTGGAAATTGATCAAGTTAATATATTAATTAATGCCCTGATTAATTCAATCGGAAATAAAACGTTATGCGTGGAAGCCAAAACATTTTTACGTTATTGCGCATACAGTTTGAATCGGCCAATCAAAAAAAATTAATTTTTGGCCGTTACCAGAGCTACAAGAGACGTAATTTAAAAAAAGCCGCGTAGCTCTGGGAACGAGAATGACCTCGGACCAGACTCGAGATGCACAGAACGTATGCGCAGTAACAAAAGGAGGCACCGTCCCAACCTCGTCCCCAGGGCCTTCTCCTCATTCAAAATGGTGGTCGGAGAAAACCCTGGCCAAGGGTGCCAAAGTAGCTCCAAAAGTTCGTTAGAATTTCGTCCCGCAAACACGATGAAATGTCTTCGCTTTGTTTGAATAACGGTTTCCGATTGCAGAAAACAAACAAAGCCGCCAGACGCTGGAAACAAACTCCGAAAAGGCCATTTCATTTCATTAAAGCTATTTTGTGAGGGTAAAATTTACCTTAAAGATACAAATTTTGTTGATTTTTAAAAGATAAGAAGTAAAATTCTAAGTTGACGAAACAAGTCGAGCTGGTTTGCATGCTAAACGCTACACCACCATTCTATAGATTTAGATTTTAAGATATAGCTTCGGTCCCGAAAAAATACCGGGACTTTCGAGAAACGGGCCCCGGGAGCCATAATCAGGGACGGAGACCGTAACTAAATACCATTTTCAGTAGTGGCGTTGGCCCCATCGAAAAAGAGAATTTCCCTCGTATTCAAAATTTTGCTGCCCATAAAAAAATACGAAATTGCCAGACTTTTTTCTACATATTTAATTTCTTGTCTTCGACGTTGGATAAAACATAGTCAGTTTGAAACAGAGCAGAGAATTTGGCAGTTTTATTTTTTTCTTTAGAAAAAGGAAAGGAAAGGTTAACTAGCGTATTCTTTTTAAAGAAAAAGAAAGCTAACAAAATTTTAAAGCAGTCTGCTATTCATAAAAGGCGACATTTCGGTAGAACAATACTGCCTGTATTGTAGATAATTGATTGCAGCTTTTTTGAAAAAAAATTAGAAACGTTTTAGTGCCGTTTCAATATCGTCTGAGCTTAACGAGACATCACTCGAATTGTCGTTTTGAGTTCCTCCTTAAAAAAGCTCCAGCTTAGATGTTTGCAGCTTACAGCTAGTTCGCCTTTAAAGGCGCCAAGTCGTGCTTTTGTAAACTGGATCCTTTTTGTTTAGCTGATTTACCAAATGGCATGTCAAGCGTCAAGCCTTAGCCTTTTCTTAGACTTCCACTACGTTTTAAAATAGTTGACCGGAAAAGTGTGCGTAGCAAATTTTCATTGTCTTGTGCTACCAGGAAGATGATAAATTCAACTGATTTTTGGATTCCATCCAATTTCTATTTTACCTTTAGTAATTCCACGGAAGGTACATTGTAAATGACTTCACCAGTGATTTTTCTTAAACAACATTTGGCTGTTAAAATTTTTGCAGAGAAAGCTTTCGCTTAAGCCAAAGTTCAGTTTCCGGTTTACCATCAGTACGCATGCAGTTTTCTCGCTAACATTTAAGCCCCCGGAATGTTAAAACTAAGCAATAATAACCGCAAATATGACATTAGGCGGGACGCCCAACATTTCATTTTTTCACCGCTAGTCGATCAGGTTGTTTGAGGTCTCTTTCTTTTCAAGCAAAAACTGTTTCACTGAACTAAACATTTGACAACTAAACAACTTGCAATAGCTTCAAAGCAATATGTGTGGGAAACGTGACATTAGTCTGCATTAGTTAACCACCAAAAAAGGCTAGCGAGGAGCCTTCGATTCGAGAAGAAAAAACATTTCACTTCAGAATTTATTACACTGCCACAGGGCCTATACAGCCCTCACCATACATTTCGGCTAGAACTAATAGTACTGAACTGGACCATCAAAAGGATAAAGAAAGTTGTTCTGGACTTTGGCATCGCTCTTTTGTTTGCGATTATATTTCTTTACATAACCTACCTTAATGGCAATAGCTTTGCAGTGGCTCCTGATCAAACGAGGGAACAAACCATCTGCACCAATTTACAGGGTAAAAAAGTGTTTTTCTGCGTTTTTGAATAATGATGAGTTACGAAAAATAATTTACGGCTCAATAACTATGATATTAACGATTAAAAAACACACATTTGACAGCTGTTCATATTCCAATCTTAACATAACTAGTTTTTACGCTGCCGATAACAAGCAAAACGGAGTTTCAATACATCGGTTACTGGAGTTAGGGGCGTTTATGCGTGTTTATAGGATCATATAAGGACATCTTTAGTGGTTTAAGAGTAAACAATTTTTTTTATAATGGAAGAACTTACCAGTCTTGTTTGTTGGCTCCGTGAAGTTTAGGGACTGACTCGCTAAGCAGAAGAAAATACATTTAAATACATTCAGGTAACTGGATATTTATTTAAGAGTGTAAAAAACAGAGTCGTTTCAACAAATCGGCAATAAATTAACCATATCCTTACGATTGATCAGCATGGACATCTTAAAATATTACACCTAAAAACTGATGTTCAATGTTCGGCGAATTATAAACAATAGACCACGCCCAACTCTTTATTGTAAATTTCATAGTATGTATGAAACCCTACCTTTACTTAAAAAGCGAAATTAAAAAGCTTGAAAGCTACATCAGGTCATTTAACAAAAACAGGTCAAAGACGGAGATAAAGTGTCCCGAGCTAAATATAAACATAGGCGCGCAGTGCGAACAGAACCGATAACGTTTTTAACTCGCGAGTTTGGCTTCCGCAGAGAATGAATTATTTATATCTTGTTTTCGAGCTAGGCTGCACGGCCAAAACTAGCCGTGCTCCACGCATGTTCCGCGTGGAGGACACTTTATCTCCTACCTCCCCTACTACTGTACGCATTTTTCTGCCCTCTAGTGCTGTCAGTTGTTTAGGAGACATATAAACCAATCGGAAACTCTCTTCTGCACATATATCTGTGAGTTTTAAGGAGTAGGGGAAACGCCAAACCTCGTCAACAGACTCTTTCAAAACCGAGAAGACCCTGGGGACGAGGTTGGGGAAAGGCCGATTTCTGGTCTACCGCTTGGGATCTGTCTTAGATTTTCAAGATGTATTTTTCTTCTCTTAAAATTACGATACTTCTATTTAGGAGCTCAAAATGGGAAGAAATCAAGCTGAGGAATAATCAACCTCTCAAAAAAAGACATGGAGTTCTTTAAAGCAACGAAAAGCCGTTTCGCGTCGAGATTCTTTCGATTTGCAAGACACCCTGACCTAAAGTCTGTAAAGTTTGCTGTAAAATGTAAACCGAACCACGGACTTCAAATAGATTTTACAAGACCTGGGTGAACGCTGCAGTACGGTAAATGTTGTTTTTAAATGTTGATTTGCTTTTCAAAAATTGTCTAACTGAACGTTTGATCCAGATTTCTATAATTTTTGTAATTTTGTTCGGAAAGCCGCTCCTTTTTTCATTGTCACGGATTATTTTTGTTGGTAGTGTGACGCATGTCACGCAGAATTGTTTTGTTGGTGCTGTGACGTTTTTAACCGGCCGTCGCCATGATAGCGACCGCCGGTTTATAAAATGGACACGGTTTTTTCTGAAAGCAAGTTGGCTTAACATACGAAGAAAGTGCTGTAAAGCTTGTGGTACGGGTACTCAAGAGCGATACTGTCTTATATAAGACGCATGCGCATATAAGTCTTCTGAATGTTACCTTCCTATGTTTTTGTCTTTTAATTTACAGTATTTAAGACATGAACGGGGAAGGGTTGTTAAGTTTGGGGTTTTTTGTATTTGTCTTGTATAACGCATGCGCAATTGAGTAAAGGAGCTAATAGGATTGAATGCGAAATTGGCTGTGTTGTCTGATCTAGTGAGTGGTTATGGTGAAAATTCTTTTAGCGCAGAAGTTTTTTTTATTGGAATTGACATTTTGAGGGGTGTAAAAATGTGGGAGTCAGAAGGATTTGTGAATGTCGGGAGCATATCACGCTTCTGTGAATGTGATTTGCTTTGAAAGTTGCGTTTTGTATAGGAGCGGTGTAATATTGTGCTGCGTGAGAGGCGGTTTCCCTTGGCGTTTTATGGGGGGGGGGTGGTTTGCGAAGTGGATTGTAAGGTTTCTGATTGGCTAACTTGTATTTCGCAGCGGACAAAAAGGACAGTTGCGTTTTGCCGGCGTGGGCTAGGAAGAGAAGGAATTGGTACTAGTATGATGATGCAATATTAGTTGATTGCACCATCAGTACATGATAGTTCTTGTGAACGGAGAGAGATGAGTGTTTATTTGAGGCGAGAAGTTAATACGAAGGAATCGTCATTAATAAGGAGATAAATTAATAAGGCAGGTGTTACGAGTCTTTTTGCATTGAAAGAACGAAAATATCTGAATATTATCGACGGATTTGTGTAGTTTGCGTGTGGTGTTCGCTAAAGGCTACAAGCAGTCTCTCTTTCCGTTCAGAGATAGTGAAGGAAAAGAAAAACAAGCGAGTGAGCGCGAAATCGATTGCAGCTCGACAGGCGCTTTAGCTTTCAAAGACGTGGGCGACTTTCGTCCCCACTCGCTTGTTTACTTCTGCAAGGGGATTCCCGGGTTAGCAAACCGGATTTAAACATCACGTCATGAGAGATGCCTTGACGTGCCCCATACTCTGACGATCTGCTCGAGCTCGTGTTTATCAAACGTTATATTTTGATTCTACTGCTATGTTCACTGTTTCTATTTAAGGTCTAGGCACAACAGTAAATACTTCGTCGTCCCGGTGTGAGCATTCTCAGTTGTGGACGAATTTATATCGACATTCAACGTTTGAGTGAATTTGCGTTTTCAGCACAAATAAAAGCGATACGAAAGATAAGCTGAGTCATCAGAGTTTAAACATTACGTCATCCAGTAACGTTATAGTTAAAATATTGTGTCACACAATCACACTTTTCGTCACGCCGGTTCGTATAAATAGAGGATCGCGCTAATATTTGTGAAACCTAGGGTGGGGAGGGTCAGAATGGCCGGTTAAAATGTCCAATGGGCTTTCTTGTTTGGAACATGATCTTAACACGTGAACAGATCAAGCGTGTGAAACACGTGATCACGTGAACTTGATGTATTTTTCGTAATTTTTCTTTTTTTTTTTTGTACGGAATATGTTTTTGGATTACAGTTTTGAAATCCGTTCGGTTGCCAGATATCTGTATTTTGGATGGAGAGGTAAAATTCAAGACATTGAGTTAATAACCGGTCACCAAAATTATATGCCCGTGTGCACGCACGCAAGAAAATCGATAGGTTTTTGGCTGCCCAAAGTAAATATGTTGTTTATTTGAATAATATTTTTGGCTGGAAAAGGTTTCTGTCGTTTATTCTGTGTATTTTTACAGATAAGCAATGCTTTGTAAACACGGTCTAATTTGCATAAGCGGGTTGAAATTTGATATAACAAGAAGGCCCAATGGGCATTTTAACCGGCCATTCTGACCCTCCCCACCCCTAGGTTTCACAAATGTTAGCGCGATCCTGTATTTCTACGAACCGGCGTGACGAAAAGTGTGATTGTGTGACACAATATTTTTACTATAGCGTTCCTGGATGACGTAATGTTTAAACTCTGATGAATCAGCTTATCTTTCTTATCGCTTTTATTTCTGCTGAAAAACGCCAAATTCACTCAAACGTTGAATGTCGGTATAAATTTGCCCATAACTGAGGATGCTTACAAAGGGATGACGAAATATTTACTGATGTGCCCAGACCGTGAATACAAACAGTGAACATAACAGTAGAATCAAAATATAACGCTTGATAAACACGAGCTGGAGCAGATCGTCAAAGTCTGGTGCACGTTAAGGCATATCTCATGACGTGTTGTTTAAACCAGGTTTGCTAACCCGGGAATCCCCATGTAAAGTAAACAAGTTGACTCGGAACGGCAACACCACACGCAAACCACAAGAACTAACTTAAAGACTCGTAACAGCTACCTTATTGATTGACCTCCTTATTAATAACCGATTCCTTCGTCTTTATGCAATTAAAATCAACTTCTCGCGTCAAATAAACACTCATCTCTCTCCCTTCTCAAGAACTATGATGTATCGATGGTGCAATCCACTAATTGCATCATCAAACTAGTGCCAATCCCTTCTCTTCCTAAGCCACCGTTCCTTACCGCGCTAATAAGCTGCCAACACTGCTGTCGTTTCTCTCCTCTGCGAAATACAGGTTACCCAATGAGAAAACTTACAATCCACTTCGGAAACCGTCCCCCCATAAAACGCCAAGGGAAACTGCCTCTCACGCAGCACAATATTACACCGCTGCTATACAAAACGCAACTTTCAAAGCAAATCACATTCACGGAAGCGTGATATGCTCCTCACATTCACAAATCCTTCCACTCCCACATTTTTACATCCCTCAAAATGTCAATCCCCCTAACAAAACTCCTCCGCTAAAAAAAGTTTCACCATAACCACTAACTTGACTAGACAACACAGCCAATTTCGCATTCAATCCTATTCGCTGCTTTACGCAGTTGCGCATGCGTTATACAAGACAAATACAGAAACCTTGACTGGCGAAAAATGTCTGATTGGTTGGCGCGCGACCACGTGATCGCGCTCTTGAATTCAAGATGGCTACCGAAATATTTCTTGGAGTTCTTTCTTTCTCGTGGCGGGTGGTGACTGTTAGATTGACAAGAAACGCAGAATTAAAAGGAACGAGAACAAAGTAAGGGCCATAAGTTTGGTACAAGGTCGGTTGTGGATGTATAGAACCATTTGTTGTTGTGTTCGCCGCCTATAACTTGTTTCTTTTGAGACTCGTTTTAGCATTTTTCATTTCCTAAAACATCGTTTCTTTCACTTCAGACCGAAGACGTTTGGCGTCGGATATAAAACGAGCTCTACGTTTATTTAGTCTGAAATCGCTCGTTAGATGGACTTTTGGCACATGGACATGGTTGTAAGCTTAAATGGAGCATTTTACTGTCCAAATAATTGATTTCTTATGAATTCGGCAGCAGTCGGGAAAACAGGTGGTCAAGGAAAATGTAATGCCATTTGTAATCGGTGTCAACACTAGTTTAAAATATGGCAAGTTCACAACGAAATATACCCCTATAAAGAGACAGTGTTTTGCATTGCAGAATAATATCGTGCCTGACCTTAGCACGGCTAAAATAAGTGCATAACTTTGGGGTGGAGATGGTACCTGCATTGTGTACCTCTAGAAAAATCTTAATAAATGTATTAAAAGAAATTAGACAAAGAATAACAATAAATGTTTTCAGATTCTCACATTCTAACAACAGTTGTTTGTTGTCATTAGTTTTTTTACTCAAGGGCAACCCTTTTCTTGGTTGAAAATCTTAAATCTCTGGTTATGCCTAAAGAAACTACACTATTCTACTTCGATTCTAATTGGCTGTTAGAAGGCATATTAATCATTATTTTGCACTAAACTGCAACTGCTTGAACATTAGTCATACGATCACTGAAATTAAAACTGCAGGTGCACCATGGCCTCTCCAAGATTGTTGTGAACATCAATTAGCAGTAGTCTTCAAGGACAGCACAGAGTCCCAAAGAGCTTTGAGAATGATTTATGTTTGAAGGCATATAACCTGGTTTCCAGGAATGTGATAAATGCCCAACTGTTTTGTTGCTCCTAAAGTTTAAGACTTGCCAGTCCAGTACACTATTTTTGCTACTTAAGAGTCCTTTCAATACTATTCAACTCACCTAAAGGCTTATGCAATGTTTACCCTGGATGCTGAGATTGTTAAACATTAAGGTCTGGCTTGCAGAGTGTTGTGCTATTAGTAACCATATAATAACAGGTACAAATAATTCAGCTACAGCAAGCTTGTCTATTATTTTACCTACTCAGTTCAAAACTAAACAACCACACTGTAAAATGTCAGAACAGCTGACATGTGTAAGTAAACAATCCTGGGTGCATTGAAAAACATTTAATTGAGCAAAATCCTAAAATACCACAATGTTGTTAGAAGTAAACCAATTCCAATCATGATTTGATTCCATTATAAGTGTCTTTAGTTCACTATAGAGCTAAAGTTTGCAAACTCATTGTCAAATACACTTGCTGGCATGCAGGTGAACACCCCATTATCAAGACTCAGTTACAATTAACTTACATCTGAATTGCAGTGGTCTTGACAAACATGCAGTAAAGGAGTCACCCCCTCCCCCATAATAATAACAACAAGATATGAAGTGCTGCTGCGAAGATCATGTTTATTTGTATTCATCTCCACAAAATAGTGTCCTTTCATATGTGCACATTCATCACCATGCAACATAAATAATGTCCTATTGCCAACGTGTGTTTCTATTTTTTTATGCTTAGCCTCCCATGAAAACTGTTTCATCTTGGTCTGAAAAAAAAGCATATAATACACATGTTAATTAATCAATAAGTACCTCTTGGATCCAACCCTTGTATAACTAACAACATTCGAAACAAAACGGAGGCAAGAAAGCATTTTTTATTCTGATCAACAAAGGAGGGTGTAATGTGGTAAGATCTGAGACAGGGTACATTTTGAAATCATTTATTAAGACTAACATTTTGGACAAGAATGATGTTAGAACTAAAATGCATTCTAAATACCTTTAATTGAAACACGGCACAAATAGTCTACAATCCTGGGCTAAGAAGTGCACACTTATCAGAAACTCTGCCCTGCCCCAACATTTCTGGTGCATTTGATATCCAGCAAGCCCGAGTAGAATAATTGTTTTATTAAAAACTTAACTACTATTTTTGTTAAAAAAATCAAAAAAAGAAAGAGAAAAATGAGAAAAGGGATAAAAAGGGAGCAAGAATCGATCACATGACTGAACGAAAAAGGCGCCAAAACCTTGCGAAGTGTTACAGCGTTTCATTGCAAAGCTGAATGAATCAATGAAAACTGCTCGAAAGTGAACGAAGTGGCACAAGTTTGGGAAAAAAATCTTCTAATTATTGGCTCTGAAATATGGTACATGTTTGATTTTTCCCGAAACATTGTTGTAATCATCGTTCAAAGCGGATTGAGGCTGTACAATTTCACCATATTAGCTGCTGGAGTTGAAACAGAACAAGTTTGTAATCTGTTCGCACAACGGAGCCATCATGTGCGTGTTTGATCGAAATGAAGACAGAACCAATTTGAACTTGAAGAAGTAATTTCTATGCAGCTCAGAAGCAAGATTACTGTAGCGAGGAACATTAGAACTCACCATCATAGTTTTTTTAATGCAAAGCACAAAATGCAGTTGTTCTCGGTTTAGAGGTTGCGGACGGAATGGTAAAAACAGCATTCAAACAACTGGAAAAGCGATTCAACTCCGTTTACATGGCATCCGATTTCTATCTGAGCATTTGGACCTGTTGGAACACAGAGCTACAACGAGTGCAGGTAAACCAGTGTCAATTTTGCGTGTTAAAGCCGAAAAAAATTTTCGCCCTTCCTTCGGCCTTCTTGGTAGTTTGCAGCTTTAGTTTGTTTAGTACTTGTTTAGACTGCTTCATGATTTTCGCACCGAATCGTCATGAATGTGTTTCAGTTGTTATTAAATGCTTCTGCCCCATTTCACTGTGTTTTATTTTGTCTTGTCTTGATATTTTGAAGTGGAAAGGCTTCCTGATAAAACCTACCGTTTGTTCAATTTTAATGATCGACGTGACGATCGATGAAAGAAATTGTAAACACAACGTTCAACGCTTAAATTTCTAATTTCTTTTTCTGCACAGTTTCTTCAAACAATTTTGACTTGTGTTAGACGACGCTGTTAGTGACGCTGTTGCAATTTCTGCTTAATTCAAATTCGCTGCCAAGTGATTTTTCTTGTCTATTTTTCTCGCCGGGTTGCTGGCGAGGAAAAAACTTCCAGCTCAATTTGTTCATTTTGTTGTTGAGTGTTCATTGTCCATATTTGGTCACAGCAGGTATATGAGCTGATAGCCTGGCTCCGTTCAGCCAATCAGAATGGTAGAAATCCAATATACCTAGTCCAGTTTTTAATAAATATATATATATATATATATAACACTGTGGAAGCATTGCAAATGGTTCCGGCTTGCTCATCACGCAATGTTTAAAGCAGAGAGTAAAAATGTACTTGCTAAAAATTTGCTGGCAGAGATATGAAACAAGGAAATAAAGATCGCAAAAATTAGGAAACAAATAACGTGTAAATCTGCAAATTATGCTTAAAGTCGTGTAGAAGCTTAACTTGGGTGAAGAAAATGAGCTTTCAGCTTGCATCAAAATGTCAAAATTACGTAGCATCAACACACCTACCACCGAATTTACTGCAACATTCTATTGAATAGCTGCTGCCTGTACGAACAACAACATCGCGAAATTTAAGCTTGTGTCGAAAAAATACATGATATAAGGTATTCACCATCTTCAATGGCTGGAAACTTTTCTCAATCTCACGATCACAGTTTGTCTTTAGTCTGTATAGAATTTTAACTTTATCGAATCATCAATCTTCAGGTCGCGTCGCCGATTGCAATCCGAGATAAAACGTGCAAAAATAGTCTGCATGTCACACAACAATGCACTTTCCCTGCCACGTGGTACAAGCTAATTCATATATCTACACAAAGCTCAAGAATCATTCTTTCGTTCCTTTATAATATCTTTTTGTACCACGTGGCAAGAGACTGTCACTATCAAAAAACGCAAAAATAACTCACCTTTTTCGCAGCCCTTTCTGGCGAAGACATCATGTCAAGACGTCGATTTGTACCCGACTACAGGCTGGAAGCGACTTGCTAAACGGTGTCCCAAAGTAATATTTTCCATAGAATAAGGTCCGCTTGAAATCGGCCATAAAACAAGCCTTGATCTCTCAAAAAGGTAAGAAAACCACAAGTCTGTCAACTCTCAACCGGCGGCCATTTTTCTTTCCTTCTAGAGAGCATTTTCTCACCGAGAACCAATAACATTCACGGAAACCTACCACGTGCTTTTTTGCGCGGCGCCTGCGCAGACATTTTTCGCCAGTCAAACAGAAACCTAGGCTCAGTCTCCAGCCGTGAGTGTCTCGATGCGCCCGCGATTCTCCCCACCTTCATGGCTGGGCGCACGGGTTTGGTTGCATGTCCTTGACGTCATTACAATTTTAATAATTATGCAGACAATCCACACGTCATTTGCTTAAATTTTATGTTGTTTTTTTTATCGTCTTGAAAAAAAGGCAAAATGCGAAAAGTATCCCTGAAACGTCCTCCTAAAAGTGTGAAATTTCAAGAGAAAGACGAAATCCCGCTAAATTATGCCACGCATTCTGCCCCGCAAATTTCAGGGGCCTTGTCTCTGATTGGTCAGTCTAAACAATAACCAAACCCGTGCGCCCAGCCGTGAAGGTGGCGAAAATCGCGGGCGCATCGAGACACTCACGGCTGGAGACTGAGCCTAACAGAAACCTTGACTGGCGAAAAATGTCTGATTGGTTGACGCGTGACCACGTGATCAAGCTCTTGAATTCAAGATGGCTACCAAATATTTCTTGGAGTTCTTTCTTTCTCGTGGCGGTTGT